>JAPXFQ010002125.1:0-1213491 GCA_028564705.1 Apricaphanius iberus | reverse complement strand
TAGCACCCAGCTCAAGTAGCTAATATTAACTTTCCGTCAATGCGGTGGTAGTACTAGGAGTGGGGCCCTGGGTACGGTAAATACTAAGTCTGGTAAACAGGAGATACAATATTTAACAGTTTTTTATCCTTTATACATTTATTCATAAATTCCAATGATGGCGGTGCCTCCACTTAGTGAAAATATTAATAGGTTGTCTCAATTCCCACTAAGGATAATGAATCTATTTAGATTTAAACTCCTTTTTCCTTTTTTCAGTAACCTTCACAAATCATGAACTCTGTAAATAATAATTATGACACAACACCAAAAGCTTTAAATTTAAATATAGAATTTAGTAAAAAAAAACAGTATTCAAAATAAAAGTTTACAATAGTCCTGGTTGTATAGTGTTTCCGTAAACTAAAATGAGACTTCTTGCAGTTCAGCCACTCAAATTCAAGGGTTTCAGGAGAAAGAAAGAAGAATACAAATAACAAATAATTCCCGGTTAAGTTCAGTTCAAGTTTCAATATTTGAGCTCAAGTAACTAAAGAAACGTTGCAGGCCTGGTCGGTGCTCGGGCTCGTTGGGACCAGAAACTGAAATGGCCGCTTCACTTGTCAGACGAAGCATAAAATAAAAGGCACGTGCTAGATGTTACTCACAAATCCTTTGGTTAGGTGCGAAAACAAGCTGGGGGGGTTAAACTCAGTCTGAAGCTGCGCCCAACACGACACATGGCTGGAGTTAGATTCCTCACTTGGCTGGCTGTAGTACATCCGGAACAAAACCCACGTCGCTCTATCCACAGCAGAAGAGTCCAGAGAATTCCTCTCGGTCCATCATCACAGGGTTAAACAGTCCATAACAGCAACTTAGACTCTGCATCCACGACTAGTTTTTCGACCGTTTTCCTGTTAGCTCTGATTAGCAGCCTCCTCCGGTAACTAGCTCAAACAGTGCTTCACCCTCGGCTCACTCAGATCCCGCCCTAATTACCTCTGATTGGGTTACATCAACAAATGGGATTACAGAAAATAACAACCCAACAAGTTAGGTTGAGCACAGGTTTCAGAAATGTAGTTTTTCCAAACAACTTGTAACAAATACAAAGTATTTTCCTACATGAATTATTAAACCATTTGCCTGTTTATAACTTTTAACTTATTTAACACTTAAATTATGACTGATCTTCTAATTATTGGGATTTTAGCCATGCTTTTAATGCATTTTTAACTCACATTATGAGCACATTAACACATTATGAAATATTTACAATAAAGTATTCACACAACAATATTTATCTCTTTTTAACCTTGATAATCAAAAATAGACATTTTAGACCAGGCTACACCAGGCTACACTCTCCCCCGTCTAAAATATTTAGATGTCCTCATCTAACGTAGGATTTTAGACTTAGACTCAGGGTAGTTACAGGCTCCTCAGACTGCGCTCCAGGTTTGTCATAAGTCAAACGGATGACTGGTTTTAGCTCTCGCTTTGACTTTCGAGTGTTAGGTCTTGTTTGAGTTGGCAACTCCACATCGGTGTCTGCAGCCGTATCATTGGTGTCTGCAGCCGTATCATTGGTGTCTGTTTCTACGTTCAACAGCTGACGTTCCTCTTCGTGGGGACTTTCAAACGATACTTCCTCCACTCCTGGTTCACTCTCAGACGTGGGACCAGATGGAATAGGTTCCAGACTGGGTTTGTCTGTATTAAAGTTCCGTCTCCTGACATCATCAGTGGTGAGTGTGGGATACTTATAGACATACGCCTGGTCTGAGTCTGACTCTGACCAAGCATTAGCTCGTCCATCCTCTTGGTCACATGTCTGACGTCTGTTGGAATGATGTCTTCTGGTGACAAAGGTTCTGACTCTGTCAGGTGAAACTGAGTTATCTGGGATTCTAACCAGGTAACCAATTGGCAGAAGATGGTCTCTGTGTAGAGTTTTTTCACCTCCAGGTCCTTGTTCCGGTTTCACCTTGTACACAGGTAGGTTCGGCAACTGTGCGATGACAATATATGGCGTTGATTTCCATCTGTCTTGTAATTTATGCTTACCAGTAAGGCCAAGGTTTCTTATCAAGACTCTATCTCCTTCTTGAAGAGGTTGGTCTCTTACTCTTTGGTCATAGCGTGACTTGTTTCGGAGATGGTTCTTCGTTGCACTTTCGGTGGCTAGACGGTATGCTTGTTTTAGATCTTTCCTCATCCGATCAACGTACTGCAGGTGAGTCATCTCAGCATCATCTTCAAGAACAGCACCGAAGCAGATGTCAATGGGCAACCTTGCATTGCGTCCAAACATCAAATAGTAGGGAGCATATCCAGTTGACTCATTTTTTGAGCAGTTGTACGCATGTACTAACTGACTGATATGCTGACTCCAGTTTTGTTTCTTCACGTTTTCAAGAGTTCCAAGCATGGAGAGCAAGGTTCTGTTGAAACGTTCCGGCTGGGCATCTCCTTGCGGATGATATGGTGAAGTACGTGACTTACGGATACCTAGCATGGACAGGAGCTCTTTGATAAGGCGACTTTCAAAGTCTCGACCTTGATCTGAGTGTATCCTGGCAGGAAGTCCGTAATGCACAAAATACTTTTCCCATAACACTTTGGCAACAGTGACTGATTTTTGGTCTTTTGTAGGGAATGCTTGGGCATATCTTGTGTAGTGATCAGTTACTACTAAGACATTAGCTACTCCTTTGCTGTCAGGTTCAATCTGTAGATAGTCAATACAGACTAGATCTAAGGGACCGTTGCTAGTGATCTGACTGAGTGGAGATGAACGTTGTGGGAGTGTTTTTCGAGAGATGCACCGTCCACATGTTTTAATGTAATTGTCCACATCAGCATTCATGCGGGGCCAATAAAAACGATCTTTTATAAGCTCTGTTGTTTTGTCTACTCCCAAATGTCCACATTCATCATGTAGGGATCTCATTACAGTAGTTCTGTATCGGCCTGGTAAAACCAGTTGTTTGCGAACTGTACCATTATGCAATTTTCTCTGTCGATACAGTATTTTCTCTTTCAGTTCGAGTTTTGAGCTCTCACGACTTAGCAAAGACACATCAGGCGGTTGAGTCGTTGATGTATCAAGAGGCTTTCCAAGTTGGATGGCTTGTTTGACTGGTCCAATGACTGGGTCGAGATCTTGAGCGACTTGTAAGTCTGTTGGAGTCAACTGATCATTCAGACTTACTTTTAAGCTTACTGGAAAGACGTAAGCCTCTGGAATTACTGAGGTAGGAACTCCAAGTTGATCTACTAGCCTGACAGGGAACTTAGTAGTTTCATTGGTAGCTTCTCTTTTACAGATGGCTTTTATGGCAGACTGTGGAACATCTGTCCATTCTGAGTCATTAGTGTGTTGTCTGGACAATATATCGGCGTCTATGTTGTGACGACCTGGGCGATATTGTATTCTGAAATCGTATGTGGCTAAAGCTGCTAGCCAACGATGTCCGACGGCATTTAACTTTGCAGTGGTCAGCACGTAGGTTAGGGGATTGTTGTCGGTTCTAACCGTGAACTTAGCGCCATAAAGATAGTCATGAAACTTATCCACGACCGCCCACTTTAGTGCTAAGAACTCAAGTTGATGGACAGGATAATTTCGTTCAGAGTCACTAAGTTTTCGGCTAGCGAAAGCAACAGGCTTAAGGCCTTCAGGGTACTCTTGATTGA
The DNA here is from genome assembly GCA_028564705.1 of Apricaphanius iberus. Classification (NCBI taxonomy): domain Eukaryota; kingdom Metazoa; phylum Chordata; class Actinopteri; order Cyprinodontiformes; family Aphaniidae; genus Apricaphanius; species Apricaphanius iberus. The sequence continues at coordinate 1,209,810 of JAPXFQ010002125.1, read as the reverse complement.
GCACCGCACCTAAACCATTCAGGCTGGCGTCCACATGCAAAACATAGGGTTTGGTGGAATCTGCGAATGCCAAAACTGGGGCATTGGTCAAACATTCAATAATTTTCCTGAATGCCTCTTGACAGGACTGGTCCCATCGCTCTTTGAAAGGCTCAGAAGGTTTGAGGTAGGTTTTGGCTGGATTTTTGCTTTGACCCTGCCGTTTTTTCTGAGTAGGTGGGTAACCTTTAGTCAGCTCGGTCAATGGGCGGACTATGCTGGAGTAGTTTGCAATAAATCTGCGATAGTACCCACAGAAACCAAGGAATGAGCGAAGGGATTTAAGATCTGTCGGCTCTGGCCAGTTCCTGACGACCGCGACTTTTTCTGGATCGGTAGCTATACCATCTTTTGAGACTATATGACCAACATATTTAACTTGAGACTGACAAAACTGACATTTGTCGAGTGACAATTTCAGACCAAACTCCTCAAGGCGATCTAAGACTTTAAGGAGTCGTTGTTCATGCTCTTCGAGTGTTCTTCCGAAAACGATTATGTCGTCTAGGTACACTATGACTTGGAGAAGGTGCATATCGCCCACAGCCTTCTCCATGAGCCGCTGAAACGTGGCTGGGGCTCCTGTGATGCCTTGCGGCATGCGTTCAAATTGGTAGAACCCTAGGGGGCAGATAAAGGCTGTCTTTTCCTTATCTTGTTCGGACATGGCAATTTGGTAATATCCACTCCTAAGGTCGAGAACTGAGAACCATTTACTGCCTGTAAGACAGTCTAAGGCATCGTCGATACGAGGGATCGTATATTGGTCGGGTATAGTGCGACTATTCAAAGTTCTATAGTCGATGCAGATCCTAATGGAACCATTCTTTTTCCGTACGACTACAATAGGCGACGCGAATGGGCTTCGAGACTCCTTAATAATGCCTGCAGTTAACAACTGCTGTAGGTGTTGTCGTACGTCATCGATGTCTGCGGGAGCTAAACGACGCGACCGCTCTCTGAAGGGGGTAGAGTTGCTAAGGCGGATGTTATGCTCTACATCTTTAGCTAAACCTACATCCCATTCATCTAGAGAGAAGACATTTCGTCTCTGAGCTAGCTTTCGCTGTAGTCTTTCTTTCCACTCTTTAGGTGCAGGGGAATCACAAAAATCAAAGAGTTCGGGAGCTAGGGTACTAACCTCAGACTCTAAAACTTTAGGATCAGCGACTACGTCTACGGCGTACATCTCGGCAACAACTGTGCCGACCTGGATAGATGTAGCTTTCTCCGACTCATTTTGTAATAGAACAGTAAAATTGTTCTCATTTATGTCACTTTCACAGAGTACACCTGGCTGAACTAACACTCCAGATGGAAGATGTGTCATGTCTGGTGCCTCAACAAGAACAACATCCTGGTGTGTTGTGCTTTTCTGTTCTACTTTACAATTGGCATAAAACGTTTCACCAGGAGCAATGGTAAGTGGTCCTGGACCTTGCCATTTCACTTGCCCTATGGGACTGTTTGCTGCCTTGGACTTTAAGCACTGAATCTGGATTTGGTCATAGACTGCTTGTACTCTCATGGAGCTGATTTTGTTCTCGCTACCACTGTCTCTGCACAGCTGAAATAAGCGACGGAACAAAAACGCGTTGGTACCGACCACTACAGGAGTTTCATGGCCTTGTGGAGGTTCGGGACAGACCAGTGCGAGGACATTTATAGGACCTTTAACACCTGCTACCTCCTCAGGGAACTCCAGCTGTACCACTACATAACCTCGGTAAGGATAGGACTCAGCTGATAGACCCCAAATGGCTAAGCTGGAAATGGGCTGAATTGGGACTGTTGGTATGTTGGCGTTATACCAGTCCTCAAAAAGAATGGTCACTGTTGAACCTGAATCCATAAGACCATTGCATGAGATATTATTGACTCTGATAGGAGCTATGGATGAGGGACCAATAAGACCTTTTGGTATGTCTGCACTTTGAGTTGGAACATTTGTAGTATTAACTCGAGCAACACAATGATCTTGATCGTCGGCACTTTGACTTTGTCCATTTGCGCTTCCATGCACCTGACGGATGAGCTTCTTTATCACTTTTTGAGGGTTCTCTGAAGCCATACATTTGGTTGCAAAATGGCCGTTTTCTCCACATCTGTAGCAGAAATGGTCTGACTCTTTACTACTCTTTGGTTTAGGGGTAGATGGTTTTGAATTGAAATCTGCTTTGAATTTGGGATGGTGGCCTCTCTCTTTTGCATAATGTTGTGGCTTCACTGACATCACGCTTAACTGTGTTTTCAGCTCTTTGACTTCTTTTCTTAACTGCTGCGTTTCGTTGCTTGTCTCAGATTTCTCTTTTTTCTTTTCTCTGGACGTTTTCTTGTAGCTTGACTCTGTAGACAGCGACTGCTTGTTAAGCTCTTTCAGCTTTTCTTTTAGCTCTTGAATTTCGGACTGCAACTCCGGTTGCTGGCAGTATGCTGTGTCGGGGTCACTTGATACCTGCACTGCACGCACATATTGTCTTTGTGTTGGTTTTTTGAGTTTTTGTCTTGCGGCTTCATGCTCTTCTCCTTCTCTGACCTCTTTTAATAAGCTTAAAAAGGTTGGGGGATCGTTTCGCCTATCTCTTAGACCTAGCTGAAGAAGCATGAAGTCTGACTCAATGGCACCTTTAATAAGTTGCTCTAGTCTTGCTTTATTAGCTTCACTCACTTGTAGGCCTCCTTTTTGCACTACTTTATTCAGTACTCTCTCCAATCTCAGCAGAAAGTTAGATAAAGACTCACCTTGTCTTTGATGCATAGTTCTGAATGTGAGATACAGTTCTTCGCCGGATTCTGAGGTTCCAAAGGTACTTTCTAGTGCTTGTATGTAGTCCCCATGGTATGCCAGGGGATTAGACATGCGTACTGCTTGAATGATCTCCAAAGCTGGTCCTTTGAGACTCTCAACAATCCTTCGGCGCTTCTCTTTGTCGGAGCAATCATACTCCTCAGACATAAACTTTGCTTGTTCCAACCAGCTGTCCAAATTGTCTTCACCAGCTGGAGTAGGGTGGATTCCAGAGAAGATTCTAAGACGCCGGTAGGAATGGCTTTCATTCGACTTGGACTGCAAAACATCACCTACCGCCCGAACGAGTGTCTCAGGATCGCAGTTCCATGAGGTGGTAGGATTACATATCCTCTTAACATCCTCCAATGTTTTCCCTTCATCACGTAGAAATCTGTCCAACTTCTCGGTGAATAGGTCTGAGTGTATTTCAGGTTCTGAGACAACTAGTTCCCATTTACTTCCATCTTTAATGGATGTCACCTCTGGCGGAACTTTGGTAGGATCAACCTTTTCACGGCATTCACACAACATGGTCAGTGTTTGACTGTTGACTTCAAACATTTTGCCTCGTACTCTTACCTTGCCAAAGGTTTTTACTTGTTCGAGTGTTTCTTCCACTGTGGATATCTCTTCCTCTTCAGGCACTCCAAGAACTAGAATGGCATGTGCCTGATCCAGCCCTTCACCTCTGCACCAATTAGCCAAACCAGGTTGTAAAACATTACATTTTGAAGCCATAGCTTCAACAAGTTACTTTACATCGGAGAGGGAAAAACAAATTAATTTTTTTTTTTTTTTTTAGAACCGATATTACTTTTTGGTTAACTAAAGGTTACTGCGGAGTAAATTTATAGCTTAAATTTTGTACAAAACAACAATAGATCCCAGCGGTGCCTCCAATTGTGTAGCACCCAGCTCAAGTAGCTAATATTAACTTTCCTCAATGTGGTGGTAGTACTAGGAGTGGGGCCCTGGGTACGGTAAATACTAAGTCTGGTAAACAGGAGATACAATATTTAACAGTTTTTTATCCTTTATACCTTTATTCATAAATTCCAATGATGGCGGTGCCTCCACTTAGTGAAAATATTAATAGGTTGTCTCAATTCCCACTAAGGATAATGAATCTATTTAGATTTAAACTCCTTTTTCCTTTTTTTAGTAACCTTCACAAATCATGAACTCTGTAAATAATAATTATGACACAACACCAAAAGCTTTAAATTTAAATATAGAATTTAGTAAAAAAAACAGTATTCAAAATAAAAGTTTACAATAGTCCTGGTTGTATAGTGTTTCCGTAAACTAAAATGAGACTTCTTGCAGTTCAGCCACTCAAATTCAAGGGTTTCAGGAGAAAGAAAGAAGAATACAAATAACAAATAATTCCCGGTTAAGTTCAGTTCAAGTTTCAATATTTGAGCTCAAGTAACTAAAGAAACGTTGCAGGCCTGGTCGGTGCTCGGGCTCGTTGGGACCAGAAACTGAAATGGCCGCTTCACTTGTCAGACGAAGCATAAAATAAAAGGCACGTGCTAGATGTTACTCACAAATCCTTTGGTTAGGTGCGAAAACAAGCTGGGGGGTTAAACTCAGTCTGAAGCTGCGCCCAACACGACACATGGCTGGAGTTAGATTCCTCACTTGGCTGGCTGTAGTACATCCGGAACAAAACCCACGTCGCTCTATCCACAGCAGAAGAGTCCAGAGAATTCCTCTCGGTCCATCATCACAGGGTTAAACAGTCCATAACAGCAACTTAGACTCTGCATCCACGACTAGTTTTTCGACCGTTTTCCCGTTAGCTCTGATTAGCAGCCTCCTCCGGTAACGTGCAGCCTCCGGCTCTAACTAGCTCAAACAGTGCTTCACCCTCGGCTCACTCAGATCCCGCCCTAATTACCTCTGATTGGACTATCGGGTTACATCAACAAATGGGATTACAGAAAATAACAACCCAACAAGTTAGGTTGAGCACAGGTTTCAGAAATGTAGTTTTTCCAAACAACTTGTAACAAATACAAAGTATTTTCCTACATGAATTATTAAACCATTTGCCTATTTATAACTTTTAACTTATTTAACACTTAAATTATGACTGATCTTCTAATTATTGGGATTTTAGCCATGCTTTTAATGCATTTTTAACTCACATTATGAGCACATTAACACATTATGAAATATTTACAAGAAAGTATTCACACAACAATATTTATCTCTTTTTAACCTTGATGATCTAAAATAGACATTTTAGACCAGGCTACAGAAAAAAAAAGTTTCCCCTCATTTTTCATTATCAGGTATCTTAATACAACTATCATTACTCACTCCAAACGAATCATTAACACCGATCAATGCAGCTCTGTCAGCCACCCCTCTCTCCTTTCAAACCACAAAAGGATGAAAATATTTGAGCTAAAACAATAAAACACCAAACGTAGCGATAATGAACGAAATATAAAACTACGATCAGCTGTTTTAAGCAGGACTCCCCTCTCTCACCTCAATACTAATCTCTTACAGAGAGACACATGTAACTTACTTACCCAGGTGGCTTTTAAAATGTCCACTCGGTTCTGCTCCCGGTCTTCGGAAGCAAAAAATGCTTTAAAAAACACAATCAGAATCAGAATCGGTTTTATTGCCACTGTTTGAGAACAAGTTCACAAACTAGGAATTTTTTCCGGTACAGTTGTGCACATAAAACATTTAACATAAGTAAAAATAAAATAAAAAAATAAAATAAAAAGAATGAGCCATAAGGCTAAAGTCTTTATAAATATTATAATCTGTATGTATATAAAAGAACTATGAAAAGATAAACATCCTTTTTAACATGAGAACAGCAGCAGGGTTCCATTCACAGATGTGCAGGTGAATGACAGCAGCAGATCTAAGTGTGATCAGACCACACAGTGCAGTGAAATAAAGTTGCGTAGTGCAGATGGGTTGGATAGACCTGCTGGCTTCAGCTGTCAGTGACTGAGCTGCAGTGTTCTGGGCTCCATCAACACTCTGGTGTGTATCTGGTTAGCTTTAGCCAATAGCTGAATTGAAATTGAATAAACTTTATTGACCAACTAAACCAGAGCTTTCAGCCATTAATATTCTAAAGTGTCATAAAATGTTTAAAAGATTAAAAAGCATCAAGATAAGCCTTTAATTAAAAAATAATAATATAATTGTTAATATTATTACTTTTCTTTGTATTTACTGATGTGATTCAGGTCTCTTGATTTGTTTTTGTCTTAACCTCGTGAGACCTGAGCATTGTTTTGTTGTGCATTTTTATTTTTTCTTAGCTGTTTGAGTTTAGAAAGACATTATAAGAATAATACCAAAAGTTTGCCTTTGTACAGCAAGTAGTTTTTTGAAGAAAAAAAAACATGTCCCCATATGGGGACAGTAGTTTTATCTTTGCATTTTAAAATGTTCTTAGTTTTTTGAGATCAGAAGGTCTCAATTAGTCTAAAATGTGAATTTCAGCATTTTGTGATAAGTAGTTCTCTCAAAAATCAATGTGCACATATGAGTACTATAGGTCTATCCTCATGTTATGACACACAAGACACAATTGGTTAAAAATTGTATAAGCCTTTTTATTTTAACCTTAGAACATTAGTAAATCAAATTCACAGCAAACAGCTGTTTGTGTCATGCCCCTAACATAACTTGAAGATAGAAAAAAGTGCAAAACATATACAGTTGTGGCCATAAGTTTTGGAAAGTAAATTAGCATGGTGCAGAAAGGCAAAAATGTAATGTCCTCATATGAGGACGCAGGATCTCAGGAGGTTAAAAAAGTTAGTTATGATAAAAAGTGTTTCATTCTTTAATTCTTACTTAAAATTAATTCATTGAAGAATAACAAAATGACTGAGGACGCACTTAAAATATATTTTTTACATTGTGATATTTATCGATAGTTATTGATATCGATCAATATGACTATTACTTTGTCAATATGCTCTTTTTCTATATCGTACAGCCCTATGCCACATTAACCATTTAGATGTGTTGTGCTATGTGTTGAATTTAGTACCACATATGAAAGTGACCTTTGAAAAAATCCCGTCTGTGATAAAAAAAAATAAGATATGGGCCAAAAAATCTGATTTGATTCACTTTTGTCTGCAGTGAGAACGTAGCCTTAAATGCATCATCAGAAACAGATTGTTGTTTGTACATTTCTACAATAACATTTGGATTCCTTTGCATCACATCAACAGTGACAGATAAACTTAGAGAGGAAACAAGTATCAGTCTGATTGTTGCTGCTGTCATGTGCTTTTTAGATTTGCTTTTGTCATTTTTAGACCACACATTATAATGTATTGACCTCACTCAACCAAAGAAAAACATTTTCACAGGACTAAAAGCACACATCTAAAGTGTCCAGCAGAGGGCAGCAAAGACAATAAACATGATTAAAAAAAAAATGAGCAGAGAACAAAGTTATTTTTTTCATATTTTCACCCATAATCTGTCCATGATTTGCTGCGTTCTATATGAGGATGCATTGTGTTGTTGTGTTTTGTCTCCTGGCACCTTCTTGCTTTACTAAACAGAGTTTGTGCCGGGTAACAGGATATCGTGGACATTAGTTGAGCACAGAAAGAAAAGCATAAACCCAGATAAGATAAGAAGCAGCGGGACGCCAGAGTGGAAACCTGCTGAGAAAAAAACGTTTATAGTCAGGAAGGGATTCTGTTTATAGGTTTTATTTTTAGGAAACTGGATTTGATAAAAAAAAAAATGAATGGAAACATCATAGACAGATTGAATCAACACTGTAAAACATCACATAGCAGTTCAGTAAAGACTTTGCTTAAAAAAAAAAAAAAAATGATTGTCACTCTTAATTTAAAATGGCTTCACTGTGAACAAAGATTAAAGATGCAAAGGATTTTAATATAGCTCCAGAAGGATGCTTTAATGAAACGAATGGGGAAACTACTGACACCCGCAACATGTTAACTATGAATTTATTTATTTTTAATTATTCAATGATGTCTGAGAATAAATTAGCTTTTTGTAACCTTAAAAGAAATAAAGGTACCCTCTTTTGTGAGTTTCTAAACACAGTCTGTTTATATTATGAAACATACATGGATGTGTAGGTGGACAGATTTAGGAGTTTTTATCCTCTAAAACGTTACTGCAGAAAAATTGAGGAGAAAATCTGACTGAGGCAGAGCAAGTCGCCGCGTTTTAGAGAGCTTCTCGTTCAACGGTTGAACAGCTTCAGGACGAGAGCTGGAAACCATATAAAGACAAAACACGCTGCAGCACAGAGCGCGCACACACAGAGACACACCGAGAGCTCTTGGCCGACCCAACAAGGGCATGCACAGCGAGTTCACTGTGTTTCAGAGCTGCACTCCATCATGTTGTGGGACTCCTGCTCCCTGGTGGAGGAGTGGATCCAGTCACTCCTCCGCAGGTGGTGTCAGCCCCCTGAAGTCCACAGATTTACTCCACAGTTTAGTCTGAGCTCCTAGAATAAATCTGCTCACACAGCAGCTGCTTTAAACATCTGATGGAAAGGTTGACCCCTACAGCTGTGGCTGTAGGCACCACTAAAACCTGGTAACTTTCTGCACAAATAACTAGTGTAACCTTGTTTTGGTTCAGATTACGTTCATGCAATGATCAGAACTGATTCTGAACCACATATGGTAAAAGACTCAGGTCTGTATAACCGTAGTTAGAGCTTTCTGTATCCACTAAAGGCTCAAACTTTTACTTAGTTAAATTGGAGCTGCATGATATAAGGAAATTTTCCAGTTCTGTTATAATTGGAAAAATAGCTGCAATTAACTCGCATATTCCTCACTCTTTTTTTTTATTTTTCATTGACCAGAATCATAAAGGATAAAACCTCCAAACTCTCCATGGAAATCTCAGTAAATCAGTATAGAGACGGCACAGTTTTTCCCTTTATGTTAACGTGGAGATGATCAGGTCTCTTCATCCTCCTCCAGGCCGTCCTCTTCCTCCCAGCGCCCGGTCCTCACATGTAGGGGGTGTGGCCAAGCTGGTGATCCAGCGGGCATCGCTCCATGATGACGGCGTGTACACGTGTGTGGCGGAGAACGTCCACGGCCGAGCAGAGAGCAGCGCCCGGGTTCACGTTAAAGGTCAGTGTGATGAAGAGAGACTCAGAGTTCACCTGCCTGTTCAACTTGGTCCTGATGCTTCAGGTTTTAATATTATAAATATTTTATTTAATGTTCATTTATTTCAGTAAATCAATAAAAAAATTATATTCTAATAGATTATTTACAAAGGTAGCAGTTTAGTTGGTTTAAAATCAACAGCTGTCAGCTTATTAAAACCAACATTTCCTTATTCAAGAAGTAAGAAAATATTTAAGAGGGTAAGAATAGCTTTAAAATTAAAATCTCATGATATGAACATTATTTCTGACAATCATTGGGGATAATATCGCCCTTCCAATGCTCCAGCAGATAGTCACAGAGACCCTCCATGTTTCAGTCCCCCCCCAGAGCTGTTCAGAGTGCTTTATCCAAGGATATTAATGGAAAGTTGAGTGGAAAGAACATTTTGATAGATAACCATCAACAAACAGCAATAATCACAGTCTTGAGAAGATTGGGAAGCAAAGCCCATTGAACAGTTCAGGGGAAATTCAGCAGGCGTGGACTGAGGTTAAAGTCAGAGCTTCACCGCAGGCTGACGTATGCAGAACACGACTACAGCTGAATCCTTGCTCAAGTTAAAGGGGAAATACCGATTGTTGTTTTTTACAACCTTAAAACCTTATTTCTAGCTTGCATTTACTCACCTTGACCATTTTAGTGTGAGTTGAAGTCCTTTCGGAGATGATTAGATCCATTAATGATCAACATATATCCATACAATGGGAATTCTCTGTTTGGATGAAATATTAAACAAAATGAATGAAAATTCAGTGTTACTCAATATGTTGTGATTATCATTTTAAAAATGTATGTGTAAAAAAAAATAGATTCGGACCAGACTTTATTATCTCCGTCAGTCAGAATGACCAGCAACAAAAAAATCGCTGTGTGACCCCGGCTCAGAAAACAAAAGAAGAAGTAATAAATTAAACATACATCTGTTTTAAGATTGCTGTGCAGAAAAATAAAGTTGTTAAGAGACATCATCAAAAATACAGTACAGGCCAAAAGTTTGGACACACCTTCTGATTCAATGCGTTTTCTTTATTTTCATGATAGATTCTCAATTAAGGGCATCAAAACAACGAATGAACACATGATGTATGAAATTACTGTATGTACTTAAACAAAAAGGGTGAAATAACTGAATACATGTTATATTTTAGATTCCTCAAAGTAGCCACCCTTCTCTCTGATTACTGCTTTGCATTCTCTTAAGCTTTAAGACGTAGTCACCAGAAATGGTTTTCAAACAGTCTTGAAGGAGTTCCCAGAGATGCTTAGTACTTGTTGGCTCTTTTGCCTTCACTCTGCGGTTCAGCTCACCCCAAATCATCTCGATTGCGTTCAGGTCCGGTGACTTTGGAGGCCAGGTTATTTCTCACTGTTTTGAAAAAAAGTGCTACATAATTGTAATGTGTTCATTCATAGTTTTGATGCCTTCATTTAGAATCTGCAATGTAAATAGTCATGAAAACAAAGAAAATGCGCTGAATGAGAATGTGCATCCCAACCATTGGTCTGTCCTGTAGTCACGCAGACACAAAATAACTTCCTCTATGGCTTACCAAATGCAGGTTTACTCGTTATTTAGTACTCCATTTTGTTAGTAACCACAGTTGCCCTCTACCTTTTTTTCTGCTATATTCTGAAGGAAACAGTTTTTATCACCCGCCCAATGCAGCCTTATAAATGCTCACTCCTGGAAGATCTGTGTCGGCTCCCCTGGGATCCTGATCCCATCACTGGGCTCTATTGGAGCAGCTCAGGGTGTCATCATAATCTATTTGGTATCCAAACCACTGACAGGTTTGTTAGAGAACCTGCAGAGTGTTTTTTGTTTAACATAAACATTTATTTTATCACACCTAATGGTCTAATATGAAACTATAACATTAATTCTAGTTTTGTTTATTTTCACACAAGAGGATAGTAGTCAATAATCATTATTTTCCTACTGGTTTCTAAAGGCTTTCTTAAGTCTGCATTTTTGTTTATGAAGGACCACAGCAGCTTGTTTATCAGTCGACCAATAATTCATCAGCATGTTAAACAGAAACGTTCATCGCAGCTTTATAAGGAAAATCTGTGAGGGGAAGGAAAATTCAACAGAAGCAGGAAATCCCCAGCTAGGCCAGCGTACACACACTCAGTGAAATATCAGCAGATTCCCACAAACTGACCCCTCAACCCTCTGAATCCACAAAATGTCCATGTGTGGACATTAGTCTGATCTGAAGACGAAAAGAAATCTTAGTGCTTTAGTTTAAAAAAAAACATTTATTTTCCAAACAATATAATTGATATTCTTCTCAGTTATTTAGCCACATTTGACCTCTTCTGTTTCTTTTCCCAACAAAGAAACAGAATTCACTTTAAAGCCTGTAATAACTCAAAATCTGGAACACGGCACCATTTTAGTCTTTATGATGAAGCCCATTCACTCGAGGCTCTCTTCTTCCTCAGACTGGCAGTTATATGTGAAAAAAGTCTGAGCTTTTAAAAACAACATTTATAACAAAGCCTGAGAAACATTTTAATTGGCTCTAGAAAACCTGCAAAAGGTGATTTATTATAGAGTTGTAGTAATAACAGAGAAGAGCCAGTGTTTGCTTGGCACTTCAGCAGACTGACAGCTTGTTGCAATAAAACCAAGCCTAGACAAGGCTAATTTACCCATAAAAATGATTTTCCTCCACACATGTATGCAGTAATAAATTTAGAAAAGTTTGCATGCCTGATGATGATGATGATGATGCCACCCTTTGATCAGTGCAAGAATGCTGGCTTCCAGTGAGGAAAGAGTTTGGAAAAACATTCAGAATCAGCATAAATGTCAGTTGAACTTAGCAAAATGTAAAACTGTCCTTTACTTTTACCAGCTGTAGCTATTTATAATTCAATTTGAAATCTCCACGTTGTCTCTATTTATCTGACACAAATTCAATGTAATAAATTTAAGGATTGATTAGTTTGTTGAACAAAGTCCCTCCTGATTCCTTCCATGGTATTCAGGAGGAAAAATAGCAGCCAGTCGCTCCTGATATGATAAATTAAGAAACTGTTGTTGCATCTAGCAGCATTTATAGACCATTTTTCTTTATTTATTTCTTTCTTTCTGTACAAAAGTTCAGCCTTTCACGTTTGCACACACTCATATATATATATATTCTCTCGTTGGTTCACACACACTCAGCAAACAAGCCATTTCATTTGTGTGCCAGATGCAGGAAGGAAAAGGAAATCCTTTCTCCTTATAAGGAAGCGTCAGAGTGAGAGAAACAGTGATGGTTTCCGATGCTGACTCTCCTCCTCTGGGCTAGGAACATTCCCAGTTTAATAGGGAGTCTCGAAGCTGCTGCTGCCAGGAGAATGGAGACCTGATCTGGAGTCACCTGGACTCAAAGTTTCAACACTTCATCTGTCCAAGCGTTGGACAGAACGTGAATGGGACCATCTAGTTTCTACTGTCCAATTTGCACTTTTATTTATACAGCTAGATCCAGAAATACTCGGACAGTGACACGAGTTTTGTTATTGTAGCTGTTTACGAAAACATAGTCCGGATACATTTACTTAAGCACTGTGGGCTTAAAGTGCTGACTCTCAGCTGTAATTTGAGAGTATTCACATCCAAATTGGAGCAAGGGTTTAGGAATTACAGCTCTGTAATACATGGCTCCCTCTTTTTTAAGGGCTCAAAAGTAATTGGAACATTGACTCAGAAGGCTGATGGAAAAAAAAAAAACAAATCTGCATGGGCTCTTCCCTCGTTACCCATCAATTAATTCCAAGACAAATTACAAAGTCCAGTTGCGTTCCATTGAAATTTCCTTGAGATAACCATGACCTGGATGAATGAGAATATTCAGAGGCTCATCAATTAAGCAGTTAAAAGGTTTGGAGTTGATTCATTTGTATTTGGCAGCTGTTGCTGTGAACACACAATATGTGGCCAGTCCCAGCCTGGTCAGCAGCGAGCATGAACTGATGAAGCCTCTTGGATAAGAGGTGAAACATCTTCCAAGACAAATTACCAAGTCCAGTTGCGTTTGATTGAAATTTCCTTGAGATAACCATGACCTGGATGAATGAGAATATTCACAACCTCGTGAGGAGAGTCAGTAATCCAGGTGAAACAGCGCAGACAAATTATCTTAATAAGCAATTAAAAGGTAATCATGGTTGTGACAAGATGTGAAAATTGCAGGCAGAGACTGGGGAGGGTCAGAATCGTGGTCAGAATGCAGGACAGGACAGTTTTTATGACGAGTTTGTTCTTACCAACCCTAAAGCCTGGTTCATAACAGCCGCAGAGCGCCGTGAAATGATCGGTTCGGCGTCTGACCTACTTTTTGCACGAGCTGCGAGCGCTCCAGTCTGGGATCATATTTATGGATCTAAACAGATTATAGAGATAATATAGAGAGCTTTGCTCCTGTCTAATTCACTGGGAAACATAAAGAGAAAATATATTTATTAAATGTGAAGAGTAGATAAACAAATGTGTATTTCAACAGTAAATACTCCTCTCTACTACCGCGCACACTGTCATGTTTTCTTTCTGAGCAGATATACATTCAAGATTTTTACAGACTCCTTTCTGCTCTAGAAACGGAGGAATGTCTTAACTTTGCGTTGCACGATATTTGGGCCCATTATTAGGAATCTTGATAAAAACAGGAGCATTCTGGGCATTTTGACACTGATTCTTTTCTTACTGTTACTGCAGAGCAGCTTATTTTCATTTGTTTATGTACTGTAGGTGTGCTGCAGGCCCAGAGGTCAGAGGTCACAACAGCTGGTCGGGCTCCTCGTTTCATTGGCCGGCTAAGCAACATGAAGGTGATGGACGGCTGCAGAGTCTCCATGACGGTAGAGCTGATCGGTACGCCGTCCTCACTCTGAGTGTGTGTGTGTACTGTGTTATTTCCTGTCTGATCTCCAGGGAGACGGTGCAGATGAGATGAAGACAGATTGACTGGAGTCCTGCCTCTTCATTTCCTCTGTTTGTGTTGTTGTTGTCTTTGGGACAAATATCTGCTCTGTCCTCATAAAACCAGAAAACACATCCTACAGTTTAGGTAACGGTAAGTTCAGGTAGAGGTTCGGTTACAGTTAGATGGATGTTAGTGGAGATATTTTAAGTCTGAATTATTGATCCGAGACATTTAGTCTAAAACGAAGGACATGCAGATGTGTTTGTGTCTGAAGTTGGTTCTCTGCAGATTGAAATTGAAGCTCAGTCCCTCTTGTCCTCACCTCACTGTGTGTGTGTGTGTGTGTTATATAAGGAGTTTCCACAGAGCCTTGTCTCCATATAAGCCGTTTGAGGCTCGCTCTGCAGCTCTTCTGTCACTCAGATTTATCTGACGAGGATCTCGCTGTTTTTATTGCTCTTAGTGCTCTAAGATTTATTTCCAACCACAGAAACACAGCTAACCTCTCCAGACGTTAACGTGTCTCTGATGGACAGAAAGAGTGAAGACGAGCGTTATTTGGACATATGAGTCCAGGTTTCAGCTTCTCTCAGATAAAACCTGGTTTAATGAGCCAAAGTTACACAACACCAGCATGTCTGTTCCCAACGAGAGGAGGAGCCACCAATGCAGGAAACAATTTTATACATCAATTAATTCTGATTAGGATTAAATTCAACTAATAGACAATCTATTAACCTTAACTCATTTAAAGTTGTTTTTAGTAAATCCTGCACCGAGTTTGTCCAGATTTGTTTGGTAAATTACTCTTGAGATGTGGATTTTGAAAATGATGAAGACTTTATTGATTAGTCCGCCTACAAAGAGGACTCCTACTGAGATCTATTTGACCTTTGGCCTCCAGGTGAGCCCCCTCCTGTAGTGATGTGGCTCCATGATGGACAGGAAGTCTCGCAGTCGGAGGACTTCCACCTCCTGAAAGAGGAGAACCGCTACACCCTCCTGATCCAGGAGGTTTTCCCAGAAGACACTGGGACCTACAGCTGCAGGGCCTGGAACCAGTTTGGAGAGGACCAGACTCAGGCTCAGCTCACTGTGGAAGGTCCGCTCAGGTCGCCGCTAAGCGGAGCAAAACATACGATCCATTTCCGAAAAACTAAACGTGTTAATCTGAGTCCTGCTGATCAGAATGTCTGGCTCATTCATTTTGGCAGAGCCTCAGGACGGCGTTCAGCCCTGGTTCATCACAAAACCCAAACCGGTGAGCGCCGCCACAGGTCAGCACGTCCTGCTGTCCTGCGCCATCGCCGGAGACCCGTTCCCCCAGCACACGTGGACCAGAGCCGACCAGAACCGAGCGCTGAGTTCTGGAGGAGACTACGAACTGCTGCAGAAGGAGGACGTCATCTCTCTCCTCATCAGGTCACACAGTTGCTCACAAATTGACAGATCTCTGAAAGAACCAGAGAGGGAACCGCTTGTTGTTTCTGCTTCTTTTTCAGACGGGTCAGAAACCATCACGCAGGAGACTACCTGATCACCCTGAGGTGACACAGAAACACACACACACCCAACACCCAGTGCAATCAGAAATTAAACCGGAAACTGAGCAAACATGCCCGAATAATCCTGTATGATGTCCAGTTCAGATTGGAGGATTAAAATAATCCCAACCCCCATCCCACTTTCAATTTATCCATATATCCATAATCTGTTGACCCTCATCGCACACTGCAGTCTGACGGACGTACATCCTCATCATCTCATTTAGCCATGAGAACATCTTTGTGTCTAAAATATAACACAAAAAACATGAGTAGACCCCAAAATATCTGAAACATCACATTTTTTACCTCCTGCAGCATCATAAACCATCATCTGAGGCAGAAACTGGTGCTGAACGACATAAACAAGAGTTCATAGTCAACATTTCTTACCAGTTTTGTCCCATTCCAATTTATCTGTCAGAACTATAACCGTTAGATACAACAATGAGTAACTCTGAGGTTCTGTGTCAGGAACAAAGTGGGGGAGTGCACTGCTGTGGCCCAGCTGTCTGTCACTGAAGGAGGACCTGGAGGAGAAGGAGGAGGAGAAAAGAGGTGAGATTAATGTTCATAGTGACATTTTTAGCTTGTTTTAAGTGTTTCTGCAACACATGACTGGCCTGAATGACCTTGATTCTTCGGTCATTACGTTGAAAGAAAAGTATGAATCAACATGTTGAAATCATATTAATCTGTGAAGGTGTGGACTAATATTCTTGGAAAACAAATCCAAACCAAAGAAATCTGACATCAGTATGCTTCTCTGGCCTGTGGCTGAAACCATGGGAATCACAACATGCTGCCACCAGACTTGTGCATTAATACTACATAAGCGCATATATCTGGAAAGCACATTTAAAGATATAATAATATATATATATATATATATATATATATATATATATATTAGGGGTGCATCGGGACAGGGTAAAGTACCAGACCGTTCGGTACGCCCTGCACGGGATAATCCGTCCTCCTGTACCGCGGGACTTCGGTACTACCATTGATTTTACGCTGGTAATTAGTTACCGTCGGCCCAACGTTACCAAACTGCGCCGCGCTCCCAGAGACGGGTGCAACAACCAGCTTGCTGTTCCCCGCTCCAGCAGATGGTTGGCATAGAGACGTGTCCTCCTCTCCACAATGCGTGCATCGGGGATCACCGTGAGGAGCGAAAAAATGTACACGGGTCGGTTGCGCTTTTTCCGGAAATCAGCCCTGTTGTGAGGCTCTGCTCAATTTTTTTCCTGACTTGAGCGCTTTCTGCCCGGACGGGCTCCAGCATTCAGGGGCGCCGGGTTGCACTGTGTTCATCTCCTCTCTGCGGTGCGCCGGAGCGCGAAGCAAAGAGGAGATGTGCTGCGCTCCATTCATTGATGCACACACAAATGCCCTTTGAGCAGGGGCACACGAAGAATATTTACCCGCCACCTGTGTCAGTGTGATCGGATGCGCTCTCGTTTAAAGAACCGGTAAAATACAGAAAACATTCTGTTACTGCGGCCCTGTGTGTGAACTATAATCCCAGAGAGACGTACAGTTCGTTTATGTTGTATTGTCACGGCTTTCACCCCCCCACACCTGTAACTGTGGGCGGGTTAAGTTAACTGTGTAATTCTGTTTATTTGTTCCCAAAAAAATAAAATATTTGGGATTGTACCCCTAATAAATAAATATATAAATATGTATATGGGAAAAATTAGCGTTATCATGTATAAAACTGAGCTAACGCAATATAAGATATAACTGATGTAGTGCAGTGAGAATCAGTGCATCATTGTACTATGTCACCAAAAAGTGCAAAATAATTCAGAGAACACAATGTTTACTGAGGTGAGATGAATCCTAATGGAGAGGGCCGACTATTTAAAACAGTCCTTGAGAGTTGGAATATGCAAGAGACAAACCAAGACTATTAGTTAACAGTCAGTGTAATAATTTAAAGAGCTAGAACAGAAAAAAAAACCATATCCTCTCCTCAAAAATGTGTAAACCATTCTAAATCACAGTCAGTTTACCACAATAAAGCCATTAGTCATATAATATATATATATATATCATTTACCAAAATAAAAGTAATCTCAATGGAAGGTTCTACCTGTTTGAGGAGTTGTGGCTGACATGAATCCTTTTTTATTTATTTATGGAGAAAGCTTTATGATTATGATTTCAGAAAATAACCTGTTTTCCTAAGACATTTTGACATCCAACATATTTTCTCTCCTTGTTTTGTAACGTTCGATTCACTCTCTCTAGGCATGCAATTTAGAAGTCAATTCAACAAGGGGAATGCACCTCAAAAATGTCAGAAAACCTTCCACGTTGGAATGCTGTCTTAGACTTTGACAGCTTGTTAAGATGATGCTGTGTGCAGAAGCTTTCCATATTGCAGAGAGAGAGAAAAGGGTCTCCATCACTGTTCCTGACATCGTAGCAGGAAAAGCCCAACAGAGGATAGAAACGCTGAATCCATGGGTACCAGATGGTTGTCACTGTAATCCTGTACAGTCGTGTGTTGAGGATGACTTGTGTTTGGAAGATTCACTGTTTGTTTTGTTACATTAAACAAGAAGTATGTTAAAAAGAAATTACAGCAATCAGTGAGGATTTGAACCAACTTGGTGCTAATTTTCATAGATATGGGAACGACTTGTTAAGAAGAGAAGCGATGTGTATAACGAGCAGTAGCTACGTTTACATGTGCAAAATATATTTAATTCGATCACAGTTAAGAATAGACTATTACAAGACTAAACATCCGCCACACGTTGGATCGGAAAAAAGAATTTCGACATGCGCAGAACAACCCAGAAATATCTAAAATACCGGAAACAGAAGTAGAAATAGCAGACTTGCATTGTAAACAATTATGTCTGTATGTATGCATTTAAAATGCGGTAGTACGGTGTTCTTCAGAGAGTGCTTTTATTATTTTTTTCTGGTCACTGTTTTATTCCTATAACCCTTCAGTGTTATGTACACAATCGAATTATAAACCGAATCCCTTTATCTTTTTAGGTTGATGTGTTGTACGTCCACGCGTGACTAAACAAATGTATGCAGTAATGACCTACATTCAGAATAATGGTTTACCTGCACCACGTTTTGATTAACTATTGGCGTAACCCACCCATCTCAATCGGAACAAAATTATGTTCCAAAATAGTGTCTGGTAAGAGTAATCTGAATCGCGTGTTCACGTGAAGCATTTTTATTCCGATCAGGCTTTTAATCTGATTATTTGTGTTCATGTAAATGTAGCAAGTGAGACGGTGGTGAGGTGTGACCCCCCCCCCTACTTTCCACTGTAATACGCGGCTGATAGATGCCTTTAAGGTAATGAGACCGTTTCCACTGTGGATGTGTCCCAGAATCATTGTGTCGCAGCCCTCTCCTAAATTTACGTGGCAGTTCTAATTCTTAAGTGCTACGCTTTTAAAACACGTCAAGCTCAGCAGTTTAGTTCGGACCATACAGGACATCGCGCGTTCGGGAGAAGCAAAATATCAAGAAGTTTGGAAAAAAAGGACGTGCAGATTTCCGATTGCTGGACTATAAAAAATGAAAAACCAACAAAACATCATTACCTGTGACTCCAGGGTTAAAGTCATGGATGAGGAGTAGCTAACCCTTGAAGTGGAGAATCACCCAGTTTATATGATGCCAGTAATAATTTTTATAAGGACAACATAAAAAAAGAAGATATGGACAGAAATATCTGCAGTTCTGGGAGTGGATGGTGAGTTTATGCTACGTATGAATGTAGAATTACGTTCCCACCCCCCCAACTACCTCCCCCCCCCCCCCCCCCCCCCCCCCCCCCGCATGCTACCCTTTAGGTTGTGCAATTCCAATTCTCCTGTGATTCCGTGATCTCCCAGGACCGGCTGGGAGGAACGCTTTCACGAATGATACACATCTAAAACGCTTCCGTTGGGAAGGGTAGCACAGCGTCTTTCACGAGTAAAACTCGTCTTATTTCATTACACGCCGCTTACGCATCTGGTGGAAAGGAGGTGTCAGAGAAAAAGTCACATGATTGGGGTTGATCAGGTTGAGATCGTGGCAGAAGATCTGGTGTGGTGACTCCTAAAAGAAGCAGCAGAAACAAGAATTAGAAAGCAGAAAAAATTATTAAATGTATTGGAGATTTCAGCTGTAAACTTTAAAAAAGAAGCTAAAACTGAATCATTCAGTTGAACGAATAAATGGATAAAATCTTTATTCAAACACTAACAATATTTAAAATAACAGACATCCACAGGGAAGATGCTATTAAAGACAACAGATATACTAATCAAGCCTGCATGAAAAAAGTCTGTTTTAAAAGGAGTGAAGAAGCTGATGATTAAATCATTCCCCAACTGACTCAACAGAATATCATGCAGATATTTATAGCTCCCTGTCACAGCTAACCATAAATCCACACACAGAATCATCTTGAATGTACAGTAAACCACATCATCCAACAGTAGACAGATTATTTGTCTAATCACAAATTACAGTCAGCAGGATGACATGTTCCTGCCGTTTTCAGTGCAGATGTTCTGCGTGCTCTGAAGCTGTCAGTCAGCTCACTACATTCACGTTTCTGTTTTCATTCACCCGTTCCGTTCCCAACCCTCCCTCTGTTCCCATCCGTCCGCCTGTTTCATCTCCCAACAATTCCCAAAGCTTCTCTAATCTGTGCGTATCGGCCCGACCAATCAGAGCCAGCATTTCCTCCGCAGGGATCCCTCTGATCCGTCTGCGTGAAGCCATCTGCAGCTCCAGAACCAGCAGAACGGAGCGAGGTGAAGAGAAGTCCAGTCATGACATGGGCCTGATGAAGAAGGGTGTCCAGATTAGTTCGTTCATGCCCATAAAAGGGAAGTTGAGTCACCTGTGATGTAACGAAGAGTTTGAGTTGAACTCCTCATCCTCCTCTTCCTGGCTCCAAGTGGGCAGGGCTTCAGCTCTGTTTGTTCTCTCTTTCACTCCATCTCTCCTTGCGCTTGTTTCTCCAGAACCGCAGCAGTACGGGGAAGACCAGGAGGAGGATCAGCTGGAGCTGCCACGCTGAGAGGAGGTGGAGGAGGTGAAGGCAGCAGGGTCAGTCTGCAGAGGCAGGAGGCTGGTGAGGAGCAGAACCTGCAGAAGAAGGAGGAGGATACTCAGGCTGCTCCCAGAGGACTCCTCAAACGGCGCGTGGAAACAAGGGAGCGTGGTGAAGAGGAGCTGCGACAGAGGGAGGCACAGCAGCTGGACTTTCGGTCGCTGCTGGGACGCCGAGCATTTCCCACCAACGCCCAGCCCGAACACTGCCACCAGATGGATTTTAAGGCCAACCTCAGGGGCGTCAAAGGCAAGGCGGAGGAGAAGGTGAACTCCCCTCAGCAGGTCGACTTCCGGAGCGTTTTGGGAAAGAAGGGCGCCGCCGGCAACGGGAGCAAGCCGGGCGAAACGCCTTCCAAGACCGCCGGAGACTTCCGCTCCGTCCTCGCCAACAAGAAGAAGACGGCGACCCCCGAGAAGAACGGAGAGGCCGAGAAGGTGAACAACTGTGTGGATGGAGGGATTCACGACCAGAAGAGTGGAGGAGGAGGAGTAGCGCCGGAGTTTGTGGAGAAGCTAAAGGACGTGACGGTGCTGGACGGTCAGCGGCTCCGGCTGGAATGCCGCCTCACTTCCACCGCTGATGTCACCGTCACCTGGACGCTGGACGGGAAGATCATCAAATCGTCCAAGTTCATCGTCCTCGCCAACGAAGGTCAGAGCAAACAGATACACACACTCGCACACAGAGAAATGAAATTAGAAATCAACACAATGAAGGAGGGCTTGTTTGTTTGGAGTTTGGTGGGAGCTGTGTTGATGGAGCAGGAGGAGGAGCAGCTGCTGATGAAGCTCAAAGGATTCAGACCCTATTAATAGATCGCAGATGTGAAACAAAAGAGCGCAGAGATGCAGGATGTGATGTGAGACCACCAAGTATTGTGGCTATTTCAGATGGGAAAGATCACTTTACACACACAGCATTAACTGTTCTCAAGGCCTCCACATTTATCACTCCTGTTTACTTACAGACTGAACCTGGGGGGGCCACAGTGGCCCCCGCATAAAAACACCAAACTTATAATGAAGAAAATGTTGTTTTTTTACATAAACTGTGAACACAGGACTGGACTACCTGGTTCCAGCAGGGGGTGCTGTCTATGTTCTGGACAAAATTGCAATGATGGAAAGGTTAGAAAAATTGGTGTTTGTTATGCCGGATTATTTCAGGTTTTTACGATAACCATTTTTGTTAATACACCCCCGATTCTCCACAGTGCCACCTAGCCTCCCATCTTGGTACTGACCTATTTTTAATCAGAATTATGAAAAAAATATGGCAGCTTCCATAACAGCTCTCCTCTTGTTTCTGGCCTATAAAGAAATCTTCTGTCGCGTCGTTTTCCACAATCTCTGTGGTTCAGCGTGCTGGGAGCTCACGCTTCCCAGTTTTACATAAAATATTAGGAGAAATGCATAAAAGAGGCTCTAATTGCTTTAATTAAAAATGGAAATTAACAATTGCTTCTCATTTTGACTATTATAGTTTAAATTATGCTATTAATTTTTACATGATTTTGACAAATTAAGCAAAGATATAGAAAATCACTCGCTAAAAATAGTTTCCAAATAGGGCTGGGTATCGATTCAAATTTCAAGAATCGATCCGATTCGCAAGAGTTGGAATCGATTCGATTCAATCTGATCCAATTCAATATTGATATTGGTCAGTGCTATTAAAAGCTTCTTTTTTTTTTTACTGTTATCTTAATTATATGCCAGAAATTCAATGACTTAACACTGGGTGAGTAACAGTTCACCATGGAAAACTGTATTAACCCTGTCAGACACAAAACTTAAAATGGCCTTCTGGACTGTTCCGTCCCATTTCATATTTAAAAAGGGAAAATTATTCTAAAAAATAAAATCGATTTTTGAACTTGTGAATCCATTCGAGACTTGATTCAGAATCGATTTTTCAATTATTTCAACAGAGCTCTATTTCCAAGTGGATATTGTAAAAGAATATGATCACCATTTTCATGATTCTCTTTATTAAGTGTACTAGTATAACGAGCCGTTACCAACTGCTCAGCGGCATCAGAGCATACATTTTTACCAGCTATAGTTTTCTCATCAGATTAATCGGTGGTGCACGTCTAGTTTCCTCAACAAAAATGTTTCTATGTAGTTTTTGAAAGCAGAAATATATAAACATCTGAATTTAAGGAAAGGTGATAGTTTTTTAGCTCTTCATCCAGCTGATCAGCAGTGTGTAGGAGCGACTGAAGGATGAGGAAGCCAATTCTATATCTATCTCAATATTCTAGTTAAATCTAGCAGGAACAGACAGAGGGGAAGCTTCATTCAGATGGAACTATGTGAAACTGGGCAACAAGTCTTAGAGGAGGACCTTCTTGTTTTTTCATCTGTCTTCTTCAGATGCTGTTTAGATGTTTAGAGATTCACCTCCTCTCAAAGTGTCTCACGGAAAAATATTTACTTTGTCAGAAACTTTAGAGTTTGTGTTGGAGGTCCTCTGCCTCACATACTGCATGTAAATTCTTGGACTCTCTCTTCCTCTCTGTTTCACCAAGTTTGTGAACATGATGCTGCTACAGATTGAATAATAGTTGCACAGCTTTAGCACTCTGAGTAAAGTAGATGCTGACAGTGAACGCTTTAAGTGCAGTAAAGAGTCTTATTTGTTAAACGTTAAAATATCCCAAAATCTGTTTATCGGACTCTTTTAATCTCTCCTGGGCTGTTTGTTGTGTGGGATTCCCTTAGCATGCAGGAATCTGCTGCTGTGTCCTCCTATAGCTGTAAAGCCTGCATCAGCGTTAGAGCTTCCAACAGAAAAATGACTGTTATTCTACAACCACATTCAGTTCTCCAGAGCTTCTTAATCTGCTACAGTTCAACTGTGCAATTTTTCTCGTTTGAAAACACAACATATAAATTAATTTACTCCTGGAAGACGCGTCCATCATCGTACAGCCAGAGACATTTTTCCCAATTAGGAGAGAAATTGGGGAAATCAGACCAATAAGGCGATAAAGAAATATCACTAAAATAATGTATATTTGCCATTGACTAAAACAGTTAATCACTTTCTTTCTGGATTAGGGAGACAATAACTGGATGAAAACACAAAAAAAAGCATGTAGCGCCATTAGATCTATAGAGTTACAGAATGAAGGTTTAACTACAGCTTCACTTAAGCTTATTCCTGCATGTTTCATTTACCAAGAAAGCACAAAACACTTTATTTAATTTAACCTGATCAGGGGGGTGGATGAGATAGAAAAAAAAAAGTGAACATAAATGTGAACAACTAATGAAGCTTTCTTCAGTGTTGTTGGGGAGGATTGCCAGGAAATGGCAGTAGATGCAGTTGAGTCAGTTTCCGTAGACAAAGTTTACCTGTTAGGTTTTAAATAATCAGATGATTGTGCTGTATTGCACTGCGTGTCATCAGATCTTAATGTGACTTTATGATTGCTTTGGATTGCTAAACATCGAGTTGATTGGATTGAATCAGTTTGTCTGTCTTCAAAAAAACACCTAATAATCTTCACATAGATTTAAACTAATCAGAATATTTTACGTGTGTAGAAACGCTGCAGTCAGCCACAGTAGAGATCTACTGTGTGAGTTTCTGAACGCCTGGGTCTCCCTGTGTTTTCTATGTGTGTGTGCAGTAATCCTTCGGCATGTTATTTTAGCCTTCAGGACAGCCTCTGTTCCAGCCCTGCAGGCGTTCCCTGAGGTCTTGCATTTTGAAGATCAGAGGTCACGGCAGCCTCAGACATGCAGCGACGTGTTGTTGCTGTTATTTGAAGCAGAGAGAGGATATCTGCAGCTCCAGAACAAACGGCATCAGAACAACTGAGCATTCTAGGTTTATAACACAAGTTAAATATATACGCCAAGGCTGACTGTGTTGCTGTGCTTTGGAACTGAAGTAGCCGTTTGTCATCCACCACCAAATCTCTTATTTCATCCGTTGTTGAGAAACTTTATGGACTTCACCATTTGCTGATACATCAGACAACTGTGTTGGAATTATTCATTGATTATTGGAGCATCTTGATACATCAGGGATCTCTGAGGAGTTCTGATCTGTAAGAAAACAATGACAAAGGAATGCATACAAATAAGTCTTTGAACACTCTTGAAATAGACGCCGATTGACATTTCAGATTCCAAACCAACATAAATAGCTGATCTTATTTACATGTAAATATTGAGTCCAAGATCTCTGACTTCATCAGTAAATAAAACTAAATCCCTCTAAATGACATGCCATTCCTCTGTTACATTCTTTCATTTATATTTGCGCCCATGTGACTGTCAGTCACAGCTCTTCTTTGGCTCATATAAGAAACTAGCAGAATAGAAACTTTTAAAGTAGTAGAGGCCGATATAAAAGGTTTAAGGTAGAAATTATATCAGTTTTAACCAAGGTGGAGATTTTGATATACAGACCAACCTTGATTGCACATTTGGACGATGTTATTAAGGAGGAAGTTTGTTATACTTCAAATATTGCGAGTTTAAAAGTTTTCTGTCAAGTTTAACGGAAAAGAAACCAGTTGAAATTGAAGCATTTTTAATTCAAATATGTGTAGTCTTTTTTTTTCGTCTGATATTAAATTTATAAGTAAGTAATCAGGAAAGCAGCCAATGTCGAACTTTTTGTTTTCTTAACATTTAGCTTTTAATTTATTTAGAGAATATCTTCATCTTTATTTGTTTTTAGAATTTTTTGTGTTGCATTTTTTTGGAGTTTTTTTGTGTGAATATTTTTGAAATGCATTTTGTACAATAAATGTTCTTCAAAGGGCATTCCAAAAACTTTTTTTTAAAAGTTGTTCTGCTGCAACGTATTTGGAAAGTGAGAATGTTTATAAATTATCATGTTAACATAGGGCTGGGCGATATCAGATTTGATTTGTTTTAATTCGATTTCTGTTTTTTCGATTCACCACCACCCCATAATGAAAGCAATAAGTACAAATGGCAGAAAACGTAAAGCTAATTTAGCATTTATTTAATCAAAAGTAAATTTTCCCATTGTGGGACAATGAAGGGCCATTCTATTCTATTTCCGTAAACGTTATTACAAAACCCAAACAGTGCAGATCCACAAATAGCATTGTTTACTATAGGCATATGTGCAGTTTGTGGAGAAATTTAAATCCATTTTATAAAATAGTACAATCCACTGTCTTTATTAATCAAATACAGATTAAACGAACACGCCATATTGAATCATTATTGCCAAGTTGTATTTTGTTTTTTTACAATGCCTAATATAAAAAGTATTTCAATAAGTCACGTACAGCACTTAATTTTTTTTAAACGGTGGATGAACCCCAGTCAAGTAGTCAGACACTCGCTATCTAACCAGGAGTTATCCATACTGGATCCTCCTATTTGATTTCTTGCTTGAGTTATCATCCTAGATGAAAGTAGCTTTGGAAAAAAATTGTAGTAGTAGTAAAAGACGAGCGTCTTCTAGCTTGACTGTGGTTTGGATGAGAATGCGTTCTGTCGAAATGTATATTTTATTTAAATTGTCGCGTTAATTGCGATTAATTAATTACAACCATTTTAGCACGCTAATCTATTTTTATCTTTAATTGTATCGTTTCTGTATGCTGGTTGCCTTTAAATGAAATCCGTTTAATGCTTTGGTCTTGTGCTTCAGTTCTTGGGGGTAATTTTCTTCTATGGTAGAAGTGGTGGAGGGCGAGGTGAGAATGAGCAGGGAGTTGCAGACAGTCTACACAATTTAGCTATATTTAGCGTTTTTTTAGAAAACTCTAGCGATTTTCTTTTAAAAATAAAAGCGAGTTTTGACAAATCTAGCAACTTATGAAGTTCTTAAAGACTTTTGGGTGAGACATGTAACGTTACTCTTCTCACCCAGCATCGGGGAGCTCTCCCATCTCAGAGCGCCCACAGACAGAAGGCAACCAGTCTCCATCGCACACTGGAGCTCAACCTGGCCGCTCCAGCTGTATGGCAAGCCTTTGTTATAAAAAATAAGGCATACATTGCATGTTGTTTTAACACTTCGTTAGGGCTGGGACGACTCGGCGACGTAATAGATTACGTCGACACGTAAAATACGTCGACGCAAAAAATGTGCATCGATGCGTCATCACTTTCAAAACAAACATGGCGGGAGCCAGTAGTGTCAGCATGAGTGAGTCAGTTGACTTAAAAATACCTCCATCCAAACTCGCAGTTCAAACGTATGGAACTATTTTAAAATAAAGCAAGCGATTTTGGCGTCTGCCGGCTTTGCGAAATGGAAACATCTTATAAAAGCACGACGGCTATGCACCAGCACCTCAAACAGCGGCATCCAGGAGCAGTTCCAGCAAATGATTAAACACTGTAAGTTTTCAACTTTTTTACTAACTCTATGTATTTAATTTTACCCTATAAATCACCCAAACACCCCGACGTAGAGGGCATATACTCATACACAGCTGCGTCTGCTGTATGTTACTGCTATCTGTTTTGTTGATTTTTATTTGTGACCCGTGTTGGCAGAATGAGTCTGAATGCGCACAGACTGATTATGAGCAAAAGCCGAAAATGTGAGAGAGTAAACATGTTTGTTAACAAAGCTAATGCACTACCTGCTAAACGGAGCCATCGTGGAAATTAATACAACATTGTTTTAGTGCTTTCAAAAGCAAACCGACAACGAACTCTTGATTGTCACGTTTAACGCATCATCCTGTTTGAATACTATTTTTTACTTAATGCTCCTCCGCTTTTTTGGATTCAAAGTTGCCATCTAATAACTAGAAAAATATGCAGCATTTTATTGTAATGAACAGCGCCTCTCTCCGTTCCTCTTTTTTTGTGTGCAAATCTTATGTCAGAAAAAAGAGAAAATGCAGCAAAGTAAATGTTTTTTTGTGACTGAAGAGTCCTTTTTTGCCTTAAGTGAATGTTAAATTGTGTTTTATATTTTTTTGGTATTTTCCTTCCTTTATTCATATGATTTGGTTGCACAACATTTAACTTCTTGTTAAATGTAACCTCTAACAGGAGATTGTACTAATACTACAACTTTGTTTGTTTTTTTTTGTTTTTTTTCGATTAAAATGTGTTCAAATGAAGAAATGTATTTATTAAGTTTATTTCATTGGAATAAATAAATTAATAAATGATTAATAAATGTCAAATATCTATACAAATTAAATAATGGGTAAATAATCGAATCAACATTGAATTGAAAAATTAATCATTAGATTAATTGATGCATCGGAAAAATAATCGCTAGGTTAATCGATTACAAAAATAATCGTTTTGCCCAGCCCTGCACTTCGTACAACTGGACTCAGAGCAGATATTTGACACTAATGAACTGTGCATGCTCGAAGCAGAAGGTTGCAGTCTCCACTTGGGACTAGTCACAAAAACAGAATGTAAGTACTGGGACTGCATTTATTCAAGTTTGTTAAATTCAATATATTACTTCATAAAAAACACTTTCTTAATAATATATATCGCTACGGAAACTCCAGAGAACCAAAAAGGCGCCATTAGATAAAAACTATTTTTACTTGCTTTTTAAATCGCCCACAACAAAAAATTCAAATTAATTCATTCGATAGATTTTCCGCCCAGGCTATATATGAAAAGAAAAGCATTCTTGCAATAGGTTTTGCTGGCACGCATTATTTTGATTATATCGATTTGAGGCCCTATCATCCTGCCCTAACTTATAGTAACATAGGATTCAGTGGGGATGGCTGTCCGTGCACGTTAGCGCTCTCTTACTTAGTTTTAATGTTGCGTTTTTGTAGTTTGTGGCAACTCCAGCTAGATGATCTGAAAGCCTCACACGACCCATGAGATCAGCAGGTCGCCTTGTATCGCATATGACAAAGTCATACCTAAATCTGTGTTTGTGGTTGTGTGATTATTGTGTTCTTAAAGTGGCGTAATCATTCCACCGGCTGAGTTTTCTGATCCTCCTCCAAGTTTATCAGTCAAAGAGTCGCTTTAAATGGACCAAAGCTATTTTATAGCCAGCATTCTGACGTCTGTTTGGACCAGGATGACTCTGTAAAAAAGTTGTACGTTTAGCATCTACTTCTTATCATCGGCCTTTGGTTCAGAGCTTTTATTTTTTATATCTGAAGCAACACGTTACAACACAAATTCACCTGGTTACACTCATCCTGCATGAGAGTATAACATATGGGCCCCAAGAGAGTGAACTAGTACAGCATTTAGCAGCGTTTAGGAAACTAAACTCCCATGTAGTAAAGACTAGTATATATTATATTCAGTGTATGTGTTGGCCTAGGGCTGGGCGATTTGTTTTAAAGCGTCAGATATCCTGCTGGATATTTAAGTACGTAATATAGTAGCTATTTTAGGCTGAAAACTTCAAACATTTCCTCTTAATTTAGCTGTAGATTGAAAGCAACCGAAATTAGACGTGCTAATTTGTACAGTAGCCCCAATCAGGCAGCAGCTTCCCTGTTGGTGTAGAGGATTTCAAGATGGAGTGCCTGCAGTGCTAACAGCTAACAGGTGCAGTGTGACGACATATCAAAGCTCTGAGTGTTTTATCGCCATTAAACCTTTGAGGTTTGACTCCAGCTGCTGATTTAGCGGTTGTTCTGTAGGGAGGACAGTCAGACTCAAAAGGAGTGTTGCTCCTTATTATTCATCATGAAGCTGAACCATCAACTCTGTTAAATGTTTCTGCTGAACAGCTGTTCATCAGTCTGCTAACATCATGCGTTGCTGCAGAGAGAAGCTCCTGAGATGTTCTCTTCACCCACCAACTCCACCTAATTGCTCTCAGTTTGTAGACAGCAGCTTTTACAAACTGACCCATGAACCAGTTTCCTTCAGCAGGAGAAATGATTAGATTTCCTTCAATTAGAAATATAAAAAGGAAAAATAATGTTCTGGAAGAGTTCAGTTACTTTTCTGTGCTTTTTTACCTACCTATGCCCTATACCCCCTGGTTTGCATTTTGAAGAATGAATACATTTCTTAGCAATGATTTGCAGAAACATTACAGTATAATGCATTTTGAATACGCAGTTCATCCCTGAAACTTCCCTAAGTTGCTTTTAATCATCATCTAGAATCCAATTCTGTTGGAGGTTTATTCCTCTGCAGTGGGCACAAGATGAAAAACACCTCCTTCTCAGTTGTGTTTTATTTTTAAATGCACGAACATGACAGCAGGTTGGGCTGTTTCTCCTAAAAATAAAAAAAAAAGATGTGTAAATTGGAAAGCAAGAGGATAAATTAAACTGTGAGCTGGATCATCCCTCAGCTTGGCGTTAAAGAGAAAC
Organism: Apricaphanius iberus; assembly: GCA_028564705.1. Taxonomy (NCBI): domain Eukaryota; kingdom Metazoa; phylum Chordata; class Actinopteri; order Cyprinodontiformes; family Aphaniidae; genus Apricaphanius; species Apricaphanius iberus. The sequence goes on along the minus strand of JAPXFQ010002125.1, from coordinate 1,179,942 downwards.
TCTGAAGAAAAACTGACAGACATTCAGAAAATCAGGAGATATGTTGATATAAACCAGTATAATATAAATCAGGCCTGAAAATAAGGAGCTTTACCTTGTAAATCCAGGCGGTTAGCTGTTTGACCTGCTTTTAAAGGCGCCCTGGCTGATAAATGTGTTGTGTTTTTCAGGTGGCCTCTGCTCCCTGACCATCGGTAAAGCTCTGCCGGAGGACGAAGGCCAGTATAAATGCAGAGCTGAGAGCTCAGCGGGCAGAGCAGAGTGCTCCTGTATGGTTCTAGTCGACGGTAAGAACAAACCTCCTTCTCACACACCTCCAGGTACATGTAAAAGACCCAAAGCAGCCCTGAGCTGTAAACAGAACAACTCTGGTTGTAATTGGTTAAAGAAAATTGCTCAGAGCTACAACAAAGACCTTTTGGAGTTTTATTAATCCGTCAATCAACATCAGAGCTGCCCTGAACGTCTGGGATTTCGGTACTTACTTTTGTTTTTTGATTTTCACTTAAAATCCCAGTTTCCTGTAGGAATCTCTGTTTTTTTTTTTTTCACAACTCTGAGTGACAGGAGAGGGTATTTGTTGGAGGAAGCGAAGTTTGAAATACTTTCACTGTGAAAGATCACAATGAACTCACATTTCGCCCAGCATTTACCACCAATAGCAAAATTAATCTGCATAAAGGAGGAGTTTTTACTAAAACGGAGATAAATCTACGTGTGAGTCTCTACAGCGTTTGAGCAGCTGCAGGTCCTGCAACCATGAAGGTCTGATCTTAAAACAGCTGCTGGTCTGGTTCTCCTCCCCGCTCCTCCTGATTCCTTAGCAGCCTCCGTCTGTTTGGAGTTTCCTGTAATTACAACAAATAAACACAAACAAACAGGATTTATCAAAGATCTCGAGCTGTTACTGGAAACCAAGAAGTGCTGACTGTAAATCAGCTGGTTCCTCATTCCATGCAGAGTTGGACATCAGCTCTGAGGTCTACTGGAGGTTCCTGTTTTCTGTAAAGATGTAACCAAATCATCACAGTAATATTCACCAATTACAGCTCAGTAGTAAAGAGCATCATCACCTTTCCTAGATGGTTATTCAGTGAAATGTTTTCTGTCTGTATTTTTGGGTTGAACTGTGATCCCACTTTTGTTCCCCTCTTTAGATGTTATTAATCGTTCTAGTTTGGCTTTTCTGGACAAACATCCAATTTCCTCCAGTTTGCTCACAGACATAATTTTTGTCTTTTTAATTATTTGGTAGTTTCTGTCTCTACTCTTCTTGTGCCGAGATGTTTCCTGTCAATCAACCGCAGCTCGTTTATCTTTTGTTGCTGTACTTATTTACATATTAAATTGGGCAGAAGTTTAGTTACAGAATTAAAGATCAAAACTTTATTATTTTTGCTACTTTGCCAGCAAAATCTCACTTTTAAATTGAGATTTATGAAAATAACTGAAAATCTCATGGTGACAGTTTAGGCAAGGCAATTTTATTTGTCAAGCACACTTTCAACTAGGGATGTACCGATACTGGGTTCGGGGCCGATACAGTTTTAATGTTCCTGAATCAGTTAAAGTTAAAAGATGCAATAAACCGATACTTAAAATGTGGAAACTTCAGTAATTTCACACAAAAAATTATTCACTTGAAATTTTACTTTCGCTTAGTAAATTAATTTCTAATTCACTGTAATTTATTGTAACCTGCCTTCCAATTTATTGCATTTTTGTGTGGTAGAAATATCGGCATTAGTACTCGATACCGGCAAGTACTCAGATCCAAGTATTTGTATAGTATCCGTGTGAAAAAAGTGTTATCGTTGCATCCCTACTGCCTTTTCTTCGTGGCACACAGTTTGTTATTCAATGCTGTTTGGATCGGAATCATTAGATTATGAACATCAGGTATCTGTATTGGAAACGAAAAAAGTAGATCGGTGCATCTCTACTTTCATCAATTGAGTAATTCAAGATGCTTTACATGATTTGGTGATAAAGAAACAAACAAAACATATAATACATAATTAAAAGCATAGAATACAACATTAGAGTAAGAAACACGTATTTGATGAACAACAAAAGCAGCATGATGACATATATGTGTAACATTAATCACTTACTCGGAGATTCTAAACAGTTTAGTTTCTCAGTGTTACAGCAGCTTTGCAGTCGTCCAGATGTTTGTTCCAGATAATAAGAGCATAGCAACTGAAAGCTGCTTCTCTATATTTATCTGCTGTGTCAGCACATTTTTAAGAATACGAATACTCATCAGACTTCTTTGTGCAAAAATGTTTGGTTTTTACTGTGCTGAGTTCAAGCCGCTGCTTCAATAACTTTGATAATCTGGGAACAAGTTAACCAGACAAACCAGATCGTTCTGCAGGCTGCGTACATTTGACTAAAGCTTAACTAATGTTACCAGGCAGAGAGTTATGTGAAGACTGATAGTTTAATCTGTGTTTTGTTCTTTCTGCATGTTGTATAGACAGAAAACATCCCTGTGAAATGTTACTGTAGGAATCAATAGGAAAGCAAAGGTTGGACCTGACAGACTGGAGGTGCTGCTGCAGCGTTTTAAACATTTGTTAGAATAGTTGAAGAAGGTTTTAATGTTGAATCTATTCAGTGAAAAGATCCAACGATTCTTCTGTTGCTAATGTCAGTAACAGGGTTGCAGCTTTTCTTTCTAGAGTTGTTCAGCTGCAGCAGTTTGTGGCGAGTCTCGTACCTGTGGTGGAACCTCCATCAACACTTTTTCATTCAGGTTGAATCAGATTTGAACCTTTAGCACCATCAGACAGCACTCACACTTCCTACACTAACAGAGTTAACACTGTTGATGTTAGGCCCTGCAGCTGTTATTGCCTCATTCTGAGAGATTTCCAGCTAAAACTCATAGAATGTAAACTGTGACCCAGAGTGAAGCGGGTTTTTTTCTGTGTTTAAAACGTCCTCTCTCTGTGTGTGTGTTCTTCCTCCTGCAGATCCACCAGAAAACTCTCCGACAGACAAGAAGTCTAAGAAGGCAGCTCCGACCTCAGAGAGTGAGTTTCCAAAATATGCAGCCGCACCAGCCTCTTTCCTTTTGTCCCAATAAGGAGCTGCAGACTGGGATTACTGGTTCCCATACACACAGAGCGGGAGGTTTCTATTTTAGAGTGTCTCTGTGTATCATTGGAAACATCAGTTAGTAAATCACTGTCAGATTACTAATCAGAACTCCGTTAGGGTAAACGGTGGATGTCCTCTGAATATTAGGACCTTCAGCTCCAAGGACAGTGGCTTTGACTTTATCTCCAGTCTTTGTCTTGAATTCATAAAGGCTCAGAAAACACACAGCTTCAGGTAAAGAGTGGCCTTTTATATCAGCACTTTGTTCCCTAATAAACTGGTTTATAACGACAGAAACCAGCCTAAAACCTGAACATTAGTGCTACACTGAAAACCTTCCTGTTCTAAACTCGTACGCTTCAGTTTCTCCTGTTTAAATCTGTGTGGCGTCTCTCCATCACAAGCCAGCAGTTAAACATCTGCTACACATGCTGCTAATAGATGCAGACGATGTTTTCTGTCTGCAGCCTCAGTGGAAAATCTGCTCTTATCTTTGGGATCTGACTCCTAATCCCTCCGCTCGATGTGCATCTGAGCGCGTGTGTGCATTCCTCTGCAAGTCCGCTTCTCAGCTGCAGCTGGAAAAAAATAACAACCAGATGATAAAACAAAAACGTAACGTCGCTTTCTTTTGTTCTGCAGAAAAACAGCCGATGCGTTAAAAACCTGACGGCACAGGGGTGAGAAGTTAAATCTTGAGTTTTTCCTTGTTTAACACGACGACCAGAGATGAAGACACAGCCTCTGCTACGTGATATATGGTCTGTTTGCAGATAAACGGAAAGAGAAAGCTGGAAATAAAAGCTAAAAAGATGGAATTACTGCTGATGTTTTAAAAAACATTCAGTCAGAAAAGTGGCAGCATCTGAATTTAGGTGTTTGATTTCTCCAAACATGAACTTTCATTTTTTTGTTCATATCTTTTCATTAGATAAAGTTTCAACTTTTATTTCTGCTTGAGAGGCAACATTAGTCTGAAAACACTTTCCCAGCATTTGGAACCTTTACTGATGGAAATGAAAGTCAACGCCCTGCTGTTATTTCAGACGGGCTCTGATGGAAACGTGACAGAACATATAAAACTGCAGAAACCTGATTACAGCAGGAGTTTAAACTGAGGGAGATGAATACATCATTATAGAGAAATTGGCCTCCATAAATGTTAATGTATCCCTTTTACAGATTTCTTTTTGTTTTTGCCGTCTTCTCTCGTTTACATGTTTCAGATAAACTGATTTGATGTTCTTAACTTAGTTTCAGACAAACATAAACTAAGTAAATACGAGATAGTTTCTAAATGATTAATTTATTTATTGGTAAAAACAAACAAGCATAAAAAAACTATCCAATCCCTTGTCACTTGTATCCTCAAGTATTAGCCCCTCTAACTGTGAATAACCACTTTTTTCTTTAAAAAGTTAAATTTCCACTTTGTGGTCTGAAAATTTCCTCTCCTATAGAATCAGGTCCAAATTAGTTTAAGGACAAATGATTAACAGAGTCATTACAACATTTTAAGGCACCTTAATCCTGTTGGCACTTCTGATAAAACTGTCAGCAGCTTATTTTCAGCGGTTGCTGTAACGATTAATAGCAGAACCTCGAGTGAAAACTGCTGCAGCTTTGGCAGGATGAGCTCGCTCTTATCATATCGGTCGTGTTTCTGTCCATCGTCAGGGAATGATTCAGTTTGCTCCTTTCGATGAGTCTACTGTTCTTCCTCTGGTTCTCCATGTCAGCCTGAGTCTGTTGCTGCCTGCAGACGGGCCTCTGGTTCGGCTACAGCAGAACCAGTCATTCGAACCGCTGTGTTCCCCTCAGGAAGGTTCTAGTGTCCCTACAAGGCAGTCCCAGTTCAGCCTCATCTTATTAGTAGCTCCAACACGGTGGAACAAACTACCAGACATGAGCCTGACTCCTCTAACTCACTGACGCTGGTTCTGTTGGGATGTTTAAACTGGTTTTAAACATTAAATTATGACTAAATTGAACCGTAATGTTGCAGCATTTAAGGAAAGATTTGTTTCCTCCTCCATCAAACACAAACCCAACACTCTCCGTTAACCAGCTGCGTTTATTACTCACTCATTGTTTTGTGTTTTAATTTAATCTGTTCCCTGATTGTTGCATCAGTAACATAATAATTGTTTCTTTACGTTCCTGCAGTTTCCCCTGCAGTGTTTATAAAATGACTGATTGCGTTACATTCTTGTGAGTCTTCAGTCCTGAACTCGTCTCTTGCAGCCCTTTTATGGCGGCGATCTGGCTGCCGTCCCGTTTACAACGCCCTGCAAGGATTGTTTGCTCTCCAAATACGAATAAAACGGTTTGAGCAAGCGAAAAAAAATCCAAACCATCAGTTTTTATCAATCTTCTGTATCACTGTAACTCCATCAATGTCTGGTGAACAGTTTGATTTATATTAAGGTTAATTTAAGAACTGAGTGTAGGATAAGTGGAATATAAACTGCTCGGTATTTTTATCTGAGCCTGTTGGATCTGCAGAAACTCCCAGTCCTCTGCAGAGTTTCCCCTCCGATGTGAGCTGACAGAGGAGAGGAAGGATGGCGCGGGGTGAGGATGGGAGCTCCTCTCCCTAGTTTCCATTTAAGGCCAGCTCTCTCTGCCTCGCTCACACATTGTTTTACTTCGCAGCACAGATGAAAAGCCCGAAGGTGAAGCAGCTTTCCTTTTAAGCAGCTCGTCGTGTTGGAGCTGCTTGTTCCCAGATTGGGTTAATAAACTTATCAGACTGGAAATAAGCGATTTCTCCGGCCGAAACAGACGTTTCCTGTGTTTCTTTTAACAAGTGCGCCTCTCTGCAGCTTGAGCCCACACACAGCTGGAGGCCAGAGAAACAGACGCATTTTGGTCACTTATTGAAAGTTTGCAGCTGGTTTCGTTTTGCTGTTTGAGGCCCATTTAACTATCAGATAGAATAAGTAGTTTCAGCTGCAGGAACATTAACTGTAGATATTTTGCCTGATCTAAATGCTTCCCAAAGGAACCCATACGTTCCTGTGTATGAACGAGGAAGTGTTCCCTTTTTGCATTGATGTATTTCCTTTAAGCTCAGAAGTTTTAGCTGAACAAATCTTGAAGTTGAATTCCTGACTGACTGCAAGAATAAACACCAACCCAGCAGAGCTTCTGCTCCTTGTAAACGAATGAATAACTTTAGCATTAAATGGAGGTGGATTGCTTCTCTATGGAGATAAAATGAGCTTTAAAGCAGGACAAAAAAATGCACAACATCCCTCATTCAAATGTTATAAAAGCAGGATGGGAACAAAGTTTAACATTGCTATTTTCCATTTTTATTTTTAGACAGATTTGTTTTTATACCTCCAGAAGCGGTGATATTCCGTCCAGTTTGGTTCTAGTTACCAGCTGATTTTTATCCTGAAGCTTATTGTCCTTAGCAGGAGATCAGGAACTATTTGTTTAGGATCCTAAAACTTTTCTCTTTCAGCGGATTTCTAGTCTCTTTAAGGAGGACTTTAGTGTGTTTGTTGTGCTAATTTTAGTTGTTTAGGAGTTTGAAAACAGTTTAGTCCGCTGGGTTTTTATACACGTGCTAGATAAATACATTGAACTTAAGTAAAGCTACTGAGAGCCTCAATCTGATTTTAAATTGTGCTGTGATCTTAACTAAGTACTGTACAAATATTGGCAAACTCACTGTTTGATATTACAAAAACAATGCATCATTTATTAAAGCAACTTTAAGCATTCAGTAAGGAAAACACTGAGTTTTAATGAGAAGATAAAAGTTCCTAATGTTTTTTACTTTCATTTAGTCTTAGTGTAAAGTTGAACTAGAGCCCAGATTTCTGACTAAAGGCTTTCGGTTGACCTTTAACCATTTAAAGAGTCGACCAGCTGATCTTCATATGATGTATCTGAGTAGAATTGTTGGGTCCTTTGTGTTCTGGTTCTATTTGTTATTCAAAAAAGATGTTTTATCTATTTGATATATTTCCAGCCTTATTTCTGCCTGATGGAAGCTGTGAATTTACTCTTAAAGCAGGAGGAGTTTCTGATTTGTTTCTATATGGCTTGAAAACAAGAGTTCAGTTCATTTGACTCTTGCTTATAATCCAGCATGCAGCAGGGGGCGTTGCACAAAGAGTTAATGTTGGTTAAATTTATGAGTCAGGCTCGTTAAAGATAACAATGTGTGATATTTAGTTTTTATTTATTTCTAATTAGAAACTCTTCTCTGCTCCATAGTTGTTTTTTAACTGCCAGACAGCAGGTGGTGCTCTGTTGCTTCATTTTAAAGCAAAAAGAAGCACTGTACTTTATTCTCCTGATTCATTAGTGATGACTGAGTTAGTTAGATTTTATTTAATAATAAATAGATCAGTACTTTGATTTTACTGACAATTTACTTTGTAACGTAGTTTGCAATGTAAAAAAAAAAAAAAAACTATTTGCCCTTTAAATTATAAAATATAGACTTAAGGTGCCACCTCCAACATAACAGGAAGTAAAATTGAGCCTCTTTTATTTATGAATTTGCAAATAAATTGCATGAAAGAAAAGAACGTCAAATATGTTGAGACTGAACTGGAAATAAAAACAAAAGTATTGCTCAGTGGAAGTCTTCCTGTTGCATCTTTTTATCTTTAATAATGGAAATTAAAACATTCCCATTTGGATTACAGTTTTTTTAATTAACTATATATTCTTCATGAGTCTGTCTGATTTTGTTCACTTAAATAATCAAATTATCTGGATAAATCATAAGAGAAATTAATTTGGTTTCACAAACTCTGCACATTATTGGTCACATAAGTAGATACAAATTGAATGATTTCAAATATTTCAATAATGACTGACATGGGAAAAGCTATTGAGCCTCTAACTTCATGTAGGCTTAAAGACAAAGATAGCGTGAGTTCTGTCCGCATTTCAGTAGCTCATCGTTAGATTGTTGTGGTTTGCAACAAAACCCTCAACAAGATTAACTCAGTCAACAAGATTTGACCTTAAAAGATATTAATCCAAATCCAAAATAACAAATACTTTCAAATAGATAAATAAAAAGACCCATCCCATTTTACTTGGTCACCACAGATAAATGTATTATATATGCTTTTTTTTTCATCCAGTCTCTCTGGTGGAAAGAGGGAGAAATGACAGGAAAACAAAGATGTGAGTGGGAATGAAAATTAGCCAGTTAATTTGAATTTACCATGTGATTAATTTATTGTTTATTATGAACGGCCTAGTCAGGATGTCAGTGGTTTATCATAGCAAACACAGATGATTACGTTACAATAATCCTATGTTAATAAAAATTTAATTCAGTGTTGCATCCACAGCCCATAATATCCTGACCAACCAGGAGAAAAGACTGAAATGTTTCATCTGACTAACTCTGTTTCCTGGAACAACTCAGTTCATGAAGTGGAAAAGCCTCCAAAAGTATCTTATAGGCAACAGATCTATAGTTTCAGATCATTTAATCAGTTTAATCAGGTTTTTCTTAGGATTTATTTCTCCCTTACTAAAAACATCAAGAGAAAACAGGTCCTCCTGCTTTAGAGGCTCTTTAGGGTTTTCTTTTATTGCTGTGAACTTTCTTCAGGTTTCATCCATCATAGAGGTAAAAACTCCTGCTGGATAAAACAGACTCAGTTATTTTACTCTGATCTTCTGAATCTGCTGCTTGAAACAGGAGCTTAGCAGCGCCACCATCTGGGCCTTGAGGAATTATAGTTATTCTCTTCCCTGCTTCATCCTTTAATTTCACCCAAAATAGATAATTGTTTTCAGGCCTGATAGCTCTCCAGCACCATGCCAGATTTCCGGCTTACTGAAGTGTTTTAGAAAAAAAGAAAAGAAAGGGCGTGATCTGAAAATTCCCAAAATCTAAGAGGTGCTTTAGCTCTAAACCCCACCACTTTCGGCCTACTAAAGCCAATCGGTTATAGGGTAGGTGCTGGTGTTGGGTTTTCAATCAATCAGACTGATTGGTCGCAGAAAGCAAACAAAATTTACAGCAGCTAGAGAAATGCAACAAACACTTCCAACAAGGTTAGCAGGCAAAATTCCAGCTTTAACCACGTTAACATTTGAAAACTGGGAGAGCTTTAGAGAGAAACTTAAAATCACTATTAATGGCAAAATAGAAGTTATTTAAAGCCCCTTTTAGGTATGTGAAAGACGTTAGTTTGATTCGCCTGTGTCATGGCCACAAATCGCCTGAGACATTTATCGCTGTTCCTATACCGACCTTTACTCCATAAAAAGTTTACGGCTTTCAAAAGTCTAGAGGCCTGCGATTATGTTGATTCAAGGGGAGTTGGCCCGATCTCTGTGAAACAGAAAACCGTGTTTATGCTAAAAGCGGAGGTCGGACAAGTAGAAACACAGCGTGATTTGTATCACCTGTGAGAAATTGCAAAAGAGAATGACTGCAAAGTAGGCCTGGTGGTATACTGGTTCATACCGAAAACCAGTGTTTAATTTCGTTATATGAATTTTTAACATACCAGTGAATACCTCGGACAACTTCCGGAACGTTTAATGAGGGGAAGTGTTTCAGCCAGGACCGATTTCACTGCTACACCCTCTTCACCACAGTGTAGAATATAACGTTTTTAACTAAGTACAGCTGCTGGCAGGAGCGAAGCACACAATTCTGATCAAGTAATTCCAAAAAAGAGGAGCCTCGTCTGTAGTTTAAAAAGTTTATCTGCTTTAAAATGTCAAACGAGAACCGAACGGCATACCTTTTACAAACGGTATTGAGTGTAACCAGTAGTGGGAAGTGTTGAGCGCCATCTACGATACTTCTGTCGTCTTTTTTTTCTGTTATCTGAATATTAACCAACTAATAATCACCTACAGTCGCCATGTTTATTTTACTTCTTCTTTGGCAAAATCCGATCTGAGTCTATACTCTGCCCCCTAGCGGAATTCTTCAGTACTAGATGCAAAGCAATTTGAAGATGCAATTTGTTGCTTGCGCCAACGTGAGGTTTTAAAAAGATTATACATTTGGCCATAGAACATCAAGAATGTCTACTAGAATCATTATCATTTTAATTATTTTCATATCATTCACCTGTGTCTGGAAAGAACATGATGCAGTCCATATGGCAGTAAAATGGGCTACTTAAAGCACATTTTTATATTCTTCATTCTTATAAGATAATGTGGATATGAACGGTCTTGTATGAGAAAAAAAAAACTGTTAAATACTGTAATACCGTTATGTTTTTTCAAAATACCGTGATATGAAAATTTTGCCATACCGCCCACCCCTTCTGCAAAGCTGGCTCAGTCTTCATTGATTTATTTATTTTTTGAAATATAGTTGTTGTTGTAAAAGTTAAGTTGTCCTCTGACTTTAGTAGTTGTTTAGTTAGTCGTGTTGCAGCTGATTAAATTAGAAGGTGTTAGAATAGGATTTACAGCTGCTGCTACAGCGTGAATAATCAGGTGCTGATAGCAGTTTGGGATATCTGTATCAGAATGCGAAAACAATATAACGCAGAAGATTTTAAAATACGCAAACCTCACGTTTTTAAATAAACATTCTCTAAATTACAAATACGTGATCACAATTTAAAATAAATGGTGCATATTTTTCAGAAAAAATTGTCTCGTTGTTCATGTCCTTTAGTCAAAGGTTATGCTGCTAATTAGTTCCTAGTTACTTTTTGAGTATTAAAATTGGCACCTACTGACCTGTCTTGGTATGGCTGCAGTATCCGTAGTCTCAGTTTGCTGTACAAGCAATAACTATGGTGGTTAGTGACTACTTAAAAGCAGGGAGAGCTCTGCTGCTCTACAAATGTCAAATGTCGTGTTTAATTAACTGTGAAATTCCAACAGAGTTTGTAAAATGTTAGTGATATTTTTCCAGTTCTTGGTTTCCAGATGTTCTCCTTATTGTGGGGCTCTTTGGAAATCGACCATGTTGATGATTTTCTCTGACATAATTAACTAAAAATCATTGGGAACATATAAATAACGCAAATGAGTTAATACCTCAGACCTCCATTGACAACATTATAGGATGGTAGTCTCCTTTTCAACTTTAGAGTGAATAACAATCTCTACCAGTTACTTCCTGCATCAGGAGGAACTATTAACAGCTTGTCCTTATATGGTCGTCAGAGACGCTCCTCTGCCGTCTGCATTCTTGTTCTGCTGCTGCTGCCGTTTCTCTCTGATGGAGCTGAACTCACTGTTCCAAGACTGTCGCTCCTCCACACATTCAGAGACGTTCACATAAAGAGCAAAAACTATTTTAATTTCCGTCACAAACACAAAAACATCAGATGCAAAACCGCATGTAAACATGACGAGCTTAGAAAGAACAAATGAGCTCATCATGAGCAGAGAATGATTTCTTAGTTTTATTTACCCATAATGCCCTGCAATATAGTACTTCGGCTCACTTGGCATCAACATTTGCAATCGAACTGCTGCAGAGTCCACTTAAACTGAGCCGAGAACAAGGTTTTTAGGCGCTTCAGAGTTTGATTGCATATTCACACCTCCCTAAACAAACTAGAGCTAAATTAAAGCGCACCAAACGGGGCGGGTGTGAATGCATCCTTAATCTCGGTAAAGGAAGAAAGTTGTGGAGAAGTTTCAAGCAGGTGTAAGTTATAAAAACATCCAAAGCTTAGATCTGCTCACAGAGCTCATTTCAGTCAGTCATCTAAAAACCAAAAAGTGTACATCTCTAATGCTGCCTACCAACAAATGGCAAACATATTCACCCTGCACTTCATGAAGTATATGAACCATGATTTATAAACATACTTTAATTAGGCTCTACTTTGTGTTTTGGTGTCATGTATTTTCCCAATAAAGTTCATTCAAGGTTGTGGTTATAACTTTGAAAACCAAAGTTTAAAAGAGATTAATATTTTTGCATGCTTTATTATAAATCTGTTTAAGGAGTTTTAATGTTCAGAGTAAAGTTTAAATACATCTATCTGTGAGTCTTTGGTTCCTTGGAACCTAAATCTTCTCCACAACTCTTTAAAACATTTAATCAGCTACTTTTGAGTTTAGTTCTGTTTGGGGAGCTTGTGAGAACTTAATTATGATGATTAAGGAGCAAACTGGATCAACGTGAGGAAATTCCTCAGCTAATGAAGAAATCTCCATAGTTTCTGACGGATTTCTCAACATTATTATCTACAGGGTGTTGGAGGCTTTTGCTGTGAGATTCAGAGGTTTTAAATTGGCTCCAGCTGACTGACTCCTCTGTTTGTTATTCCATCAGGTGAAGCCAGAATAAAGAAGCCAACTGCAAAGACTCCTCCCAAACAAGGTGACGCACCTGAACCCACCACCTCGTAACCAGAACTGTATCTGGAACTGGGCTGGATGGTTTTTATTTACTATTTTCACAGAAGACTGCTCTCCTTTTTATGTCATTGTAAAGCTGATAATCGCTGACCTGTTTACTGCATGTAACCTGAAGCAACACAGATCCCATCCAGCAGCTGAAATATAATCCTTTTACTAAAGATTCATCCATCAGCAGGTTAAATACTGAAAAATGTGATTTGATTCTGTTCAGAAACTTACAAAAGCAGAGAGCAGAAACCACTTTTGGTCCATAAATGCATCCATCAAAGAACTTGCTGCACATTTTTTTCTCTCTGAAAGACCTCAAAGAAAAACACAAATCCCTATCAAGCAGGAGAAGCTTTACTCTAGTGTTTCTAGTATTGATGATTGATTATTAATCATTGGTGTCTGTGTGCAGCGCTGCCTCCTCAGATCCTGCAGTTCCCAGAGGACATGAAGATCCTGGCAGGAGAAAAGGTGGAGATCCTCTGCAAGTTCTCTGGAGCTCCACCCATCAGCTGCACCTGGCTGAAGTTCAGGAAGCCGGTGAGTCTCTCTTTCACACATTCAGCTGCTGGTTGACCAGTTCAGCCGGCAGCCTCCTGGCTGAGAGTGTTTGCTGTGTGTGTGTTGGTCAGATCCAGGAATGCTCCTCAGACATCTCCATAGAGAGCTCAGACAGCAGCAGCAAGCTGACCATCAGCAGCGGGCAGCAGGAGCACTGCGGCTGCTACACCGTGGAGCTGAGGAACAGCTACGGCCTCCGACAGGCGGCCCTCAACCTCACCATCGTTGGTGAGAACATCTGTAGCATCTGGACTCTGAAACCAGCTGCTTGTAACAAGTAATGTTTACCTCAATAAATCCTCCCCAGATAAACCCGATCCCCCAGCTAAGGTCCCTGCAGCCTCAGACATCCGGCGCTCAAGTCTGACGTTGTCGTGGTACGGGCCGACCTACGACGGCGGCAGCGCCGTGCAGACCTACCACCTGGAGATCTGGGACTCCGTGGAGCCGCAGTGGAAGCAGCTGGTGTCCTGCAACAGCACCTCCTACAACATCCAGGTTGGTTCACAAACTGCCGCCTCAGGACAGGAAAAGGTCGGGTTCAGACGTTTTAACAGAATGTCTGCGTTTCCAGAACCTTCTCCCGGAACGACAGTACAAGTTTCGGGTTCGAGCTCAGAACATTTACGGCATCGGAGAGCCGAGCGCCGAGTCTGAACCTGTAACAGTCGGACTGGTGGACGACGGTGAGAAACCAAAACTAAACTTTGTTAACAACTTTCTGTAGATGTTCTGAAAACCAGGATCTGGATAAATGAAGGTTTAGTCTCAGGCTATGTCCACACTTAGCTGTTTATTGTTTTTGTTTTATAATTATTTATTTTTTATAAAGATTCCATCCACACATAACGGGATAAATGCGTTTTTCAGCACATTCCTAGATGTCGCAAACCTGTAGGCAGCAACCTATCTGCTCAGAGTAACTTTCTATCTTCAGCACACAGCAGTAACAGAGCTGTAAAAGCAAACAAAATGTCCTTTGACAATGGATGATACCATCACAGCTCTGAGGGCATAAATGCTGTTTCTGAGTTTAAACACAGGTCACACAAGTGATGTTGGAGCTTTTTTTGTGTTGCGAATCGTGATGTTACGGCACTTAGAACTCCGTTTTTTTTATCGGTCCACACGCAGATACTGAAAACGCAGATCTTCACTTTGCAGAAAATCCCAGTTTTTGTGTGGATGACAGCCCATACCGTTGAAAAATATCTGTTTTTTTTAGATATCTGGCTATGTGTGGACAAGGCATCAGAAATAAACAGATCAGTTATTCTGGGATGCACTGATTGATAATTTCTAAAAGTGGACAGATATTAAATTATATTAAATTCCATTCGAACTCATGAAAATGTTTTATTATAAGTTCATCAGTAAGTTTTGACCTACCTGTAAGAGGCCCAGACTGATACCTTAGATTACTGCTCCACAATAGTCTAATTATAGTAGAGCTCCGTATTGATTCAACCTTTGATTCAATTCTGATTCTCCAATAGTTAAAATCAATTATCATGATCCCATCCAATCTTTTCCAATGCAATATCTATACGAGTCAGTTCTTAAAAAAATGTTTCTGAGTTCTCACTTTAATTATATGACTTAATTTAATGACAGACTTGTTGGGGTTACAGTTCACCGGGAGAAACTGAATTAACCCCTTTCAGACCAAATCCTTACAATACCCGTCTGGACTTTTTCCTCATGAGATGGCTATAAAAATGACAGACAATGCTAAACAATTACATCTATTCTTGGATGTCCTAAGAATGGATTCAGAATCGTTAGTTGTATTACACTAAAGTCTGCAGTTTTGTGGTTTTAGTATTTAACCTGGCCTACTCTCCATATAGGTTTTATTTCATTGTTGTTCGTGTTAAACTAGTCACACCCACTGTCTGTAATAAAACCTGATAGATCAGGGATCTTAATTTTTTTTTGTGTGTGTGTAAAGAACCAAAATGAAAAACGTCCAGTATAACGATTGAATATAGGTGGTAATTAAATTAAAGACGTTTTAAAACGTAAACTAAAACCAAAATTTCCCCTCAGTGTCCACTCCTGCTGCTGGGTTTGTTAGCCTGAGTTCTCTGCTTTTTTAACTACCTGTCTTTAGGTTTAGTGGATCATTATTCCTTTTTAAAAAAAAAAAAAAAAAGATTTAATTGGAACTATTTACCTGACTGCTGTAATATTTTGGAGTCTCTGTCAGAAACCATCAGATCTGAATAAATCAGAGTAACCTAATGGTAATCACTAATAATCAGTTGTTACGTGTACATGGACAGATCAGAATAACAATGCTCAATGTAAACACACTGTTCAGATTACTCTGACCCGATTACTTTCATTCGAATCAAAATTGAATTCTGATTGAGATAGGTGAGTTATGCTGATAGTTAATTCAATCGGTGTGTGTTAGCCCTTATTCCGATTGAGGGTCAATATTGCTCATATCTGTTAAGTCATGCTTAGGCGTACAATACGTCAGGCCTAAAATGATGAAGGGATTCAGTTTTGATTATGTACATAACAATGAAGGCTAGTAGATATAAAACCGTGACCAGAATAAAATAAAAGCACGCTCTGAAGAACGTTGTACTTCGCCATTTTAATCATATTTGCTTACAACAGAAGTCTGTTAGTTGTTCGTCTGCGGCAGTTTCTGGTATTTTGGATAGTTCTGCACGGTTTTGAGCACGTTAAAATGATTTGTGCCGCCCAAACACGTTACGGATGTAACAGTCAAATTCTAATTCGAACTCTGATCGAATCAGACATTTTGTATATGTAAACGCGTACAGTTGATCAGTTGTTTTACTGACATGTATGGCTGATTGTTGTAGAGAGGATTCTGTACTTGATGGGATAAAATAAACTGTTGGAAGGGAGGCCTGAGTCGTCCATTTAATAAAGGACATAAATGTGGGATCAAGGCGCATTTTTTTAATCTGTGTGTTTTGTAAAAGAGGATTTGTAGTCAGCCTGCTAGTAAGACAAATATTTTGTAAATGAAAATCAAAACACATCCCTTAGAGCACATTCTGTACAGGAATGTTTCCTTCCAGGGACACACCAGCCAGATCTTTGGTTTTGTGTGATTCAGCAGATCCAGAGGACAGACGCTGACCTCATATCAGGACTGGGTGGTTTACTAATTTAATCAAACCTGACTCTGAATCCAGCCTCTCATACTAAACCAGAACCATATCTAATAACTAACTGGGCTTTACCAGGACAGCTGAAACATGGAGGCTGAACTAAAACGACTAACTGCACTAACACTGCTGCTATTTGATTCTTCTAACAGATATCAAGGAAGAAGCTGAGGAGGAGGATGAAGGTATGAGCCACAGTGATAAACGCACTAACAAACGCATGACGCCTACAAGCCGTAAGAGGCAGAGCAACATGTTTCCTCTCTGCGTTTCCAGACTCCGAGAAAGAGCCAGAATACAGAGACGTGACGATCAGAGTTGATGTGAAGGTGAAGGAGATGTACGACGTGGAGGAGCGGCTGGGAACGTAAGGCTCCGCCCACTCTTCGCCGCAGCACCCAGACGCCACCGAGCGCAGCGTAAATGTGTGTAATTTCTTTCTCTCAGGGGGAAGTTCGGTCAGGTCTTCAAGCTGGTGGAGAAATCCACGAAGAAGGTTTGGGCCGGAAAGTTCATCAAGGCGTACTCGGCCAAAGAGAAGGAGAACGTCCGACAGGAGATCAACATCATGAACAGCCTCCATCACCCCAAGCTGGTGCAGTGTGTGGACGCCTTCGAGGGCAAATCGGACATCGTCATGGTCCTTGAGATGTAGGTGCTCCTTAAATCTGCTGTAGAATATTAAAAATCTGATCTCTGCACTGCTTCATCTGCAAACACAAACAAAAATGTTTTTCTGTGGAAAACGACGGAAAACTATTTCTTGCTCAGCTATGAGAGGAATTCAGCTGCAAACATTTCTTGTGAGCTAATTTTAGAGTCAGATCTCAACCTCAGTTCACCCTGAAATCTATCCTTTCTTATTGAACCATTACTGCTTTCCAGCTGAACTCCTTCAGCGGATTTCCTTTTTTATTCAGGAAAAACTCCTTCATGTCACAGAGGAGCAACTCAGCATTTAGCTTTCAGTTTTAACTGTGATTAATAAACGGTGGAAAGGAAGCAACAAATATGTGCTGACTGGATGAAAACTGGAAATATAAACAGGAAGAGATGTGTTTACAGTCAGATTATCTCCGTTCTTCTTGGCGATGAAAACGTTTCGATCTGCAGATTCTCTATGGAAACAGCAACAGACGTCACAGTGAAGGAACAAACAAACAGGAAGCCGATTCTCCAAATTTCACAAGAGAACTCAAATTAGTTGCTAACTTTAAGAAGGTCATCAGTAAATTAACGTTGATCTAGTGAAAAAGTAGTTTTAGATGCGTAGAACCGATTACGTTTGCTCTGCTTTTGAAGTGTTCCTTGCCCGACTTTTTTTCTTGTTTCAACCACAACTTTAAATCAATTTAATTGGGAATTGATGTGATAGACCAACATCAATAAAAAGCGTCAACGTAAATTGAAAAATGCTACACGGATTCCCCAATCATCTAAAATAAAACTGACTAAATTTGTTGCAAGCAATGTTTTTTTACCCCTTTTTATATTAATATCCATAAATAAAATCCATTCCCAACAAACTTCCTTCAGAATACACTTCATTAGTAAACAGGTAACCTGTGTTGCTTTTACACCAAGAATAAACTTTTCCATGACCAAATCAGACAGGTCAGAGGTTAAAGCTGTAAGGAAGTTTAAAGCAGGATTATTTAATAAAAACACCATCTTAGAACATTTTACAGAGCTCCATTCAGTTCGTCCCATTAACACAGCTAGTGGGAGGATCTAGAAACTGGAGAATTAATCATGCACTGCAAAAACCTAATCGTTCTGGAACGCTTTGTTGAAAATAAAGGCCGTAAAATAATCTGCTTGTGGGGGGAACAACAAAGAAGATTGTCTAGGGACTGAAACTTGCAACATGGAAAAAGTAGCTGAACTAACTGTGAACATAGCCCTGAATTCACTTTGCCCATGCTGAAACATTAAATAGCATTATCAGTCAAACTTGTGCATTCAGAAAACACACAAAAAACTTGAAAGCAATGAGGTCTTGAAATGAGAAAAAAATCAGCTCTAAACATAAAAACATTGCTATAAGGAAACATGCGTGTGGGCGAACTCTAAAGAAGGGAATATTCAAGACTCCCAAAATACCTATCTCGAACAGAATATTTAATTTAGAGATCAGTTTTAGTATCGATTAACATCTAGGTATCTATCATTTTGACAACCCACACAGCGCAGTCAGAGTTCAGGCAAATATGGTAGAAGCTAGAGATTCCCCTTCATGTTTAAACATAAATGGAACGACTAAAATAGACGTTTTTGAATGAAAGCCTATTCGTGTGTTAAAATGGCCTAGTCAAAGTCCAAACCTTAGATCCCAGGGAACTGGAAAATAAGAGAAAGCATGTACATCTGTAAACCTGGTAGTTATAACAGCAGCCTAAACCAAACTGAAATTTGGTTTTTCAAAGTGTTAACTAGAGGTGTGTTAATGCGAATGCATTTTTCAGATTTTTTATTCATTGTCTTTAAATATCGTATTTTTTCTTTTGCCTTTATAGTTTTGACCTAGTAGGTGCTTTCTATGACAGAAACTCACATTGAAATACTAAGGCCCTTTAGAGTGTGGCTCAGCTAAAAGGAGCCACGCTTAAGTGTTTATCTCCCTCTGAGTGATGAACATCCTTCGCCGTCTGCAGGATCTCTGGCGGTGAGCTGTTTGAGCGGATCATCGACGAGGACTTTGAGCTGACAGAGAGGGAGGTGATCAAATACATGCTGCAGATCATCGACGGCGTCAACTTCATCCACAAGCAGGGCATCGTCCACCTGGACCTCAAACCGGAGAACATCATGTGTGTGAACAAGACCGGCAGCAAGATCAAACTCATCGACTTCGGCCTCGCCCGCCGGCTCGGTAACCCGACCAACACCGACGACACAGCTTCCTGACTGAACCCAACTCATCCTGACTGCGAAGGTTTAACCAGTTTTTGTCCTCCCAACAGAAAACGCTGGAACCCTGAAGGTTCTGTTCGGGACTCCAGAGTTTGTTGCTCCAGAAGTGATCAACTACGAGGCCATCAGTTACCCTACAGACATGTGGAGCATAGGAGTCATCTGCTACATTCTGTGAGGACACGGCGGTCCGTTAAACGCCGCTTAGCTGGCTGCGGCTACGCTAACGTTTCCTCTCTGCTGCTCCCCTCAGGCTGAGCGGTCTCTCTCCCTTCATGGGGGACAACGACAACGAGACTTTGGCCAACGTGACCTCAGCCACCTGGGACTTTGAGGACGAGGCCTTCGACGAAATCTCAGAGAACGCCAAAGACTTCATCACCAACCTGCTGAAAAAAGACATGAAGTAATGCCGATTCAGAAGCTGAGGATGTATTAAAACTTTAAATGATCGCTCTGAGTGTTCACTGCGTAACGTGTGACCCCCTCAGGGCTCGACTGACCTGCCCTCAGTGCTTCGAACACCCCTGGCTGAAGCAGGACACAAATACCATGAAGACCACCAAGCTGTCCAAGGAGAGGATGAAGAAGTACATCCTGAGGAGGAAGTGGCAGGTAAACAACAAGACGAGGCTCCTTCGTCATTAACGCCTTCTACAGAAACAGTCATCGACCGTGTTTCTGCTGTCTGACAGAAAACGGGTCACGCTGTTCGAGCCATCGGCAGGCTCTCCTCCATGGCCATGATGGCTGGAGTCAGTGCCAAGAAGGGCTCGCCCACTGAAGGTACCCAACCCTGTCAAGTTGACCCAACCAGGGTCTAACTCCACCCACATTTCCTGTTTGAAAAATGCACCACGACAACCGTTTTTGGTTGAAAAAAGGATATCTTTACTTATTAACATACAACCAGACATATAGACTGAACTATTAGTAACTTATTTATACATTTTATCGGCAAAAAAAAGTTTATTTATGGGTGTGTTGCTCTTTAAGTGCAGTTCGATTCAGTCCTGATTTCCAAACACAAATTGTTTACCGAGAAATTCGACAAGAGTCAAAAATGGCCGTCTAGACTGATTTAAAAGGGAATCACTTATTTTAGCTTTTTTTGTTGTTTTCTTACACACCCTGAGAAGTTTGGAGCCAGTCTGAGACGTTCAGCAGCATTTATATTCACTTCCTCCATCAGCTGTATCCGTAAAACGGGAGTGGTCAGGGCAGGAGAAATGCAGCTTGTAATAAAGTTTAATCTGCCTGAAACGCTGTAATTTTACCATGTTTATATTCCCCTTGTACTTACAAACGCCTTGGAAGTGCTTCTTGATTATCTATTGGGCCGATTAGAATGTAATGCACATTTACACCGCAGCAGGACTGTTGGAAAAAACAAAACAAAAAAAACCCTGAATTTTATTTTAACAGTCTTGCTGCGCCGCAAATGTGTATTAACTGCCCAGAGCACTCCCGCTTTACGGATACAGTTGATGGAGGAAGTGTATATAAATACTATTGAACAACTCAGACTGGCTCCAAACATCTCAGAGTGCGTAAAAAAACAAAACATTTGCTAAAAATAAGGTCCAGTTGGAAAAAAAAATCCTCTTTTAAGGTTTTTGAATAGTATAAACGAAATATGAAGATAAAAAGTTAAATGACCAAATGTTGGCAAAATTACAGCATATTTATTGCAGGACAAACAGCTTCTCTAAGCTCCTGCTGATGAAAGATGTTCCTGTTTGTTTTCAGAGGATAATCAGTTCCTGGAGTGTTTAGAGTATGAGCAGAAGACTGAGTGTAAACCCACTTTTAGTTCAGTCATTAAGGATGTGGAGGTGGTGGAAGGCAGCGCCGCTCGCTTCGACTGCAAGATAGAAGGTAAAACTGTCAATTAATCATCAGATATCTGGCTGTTTTATTATAATCGTTCATGTCAATATATAGATTCATTCTAGATTAACATCCTTTAGTTCTTCTGATTTTAAGATGTCTTAGAACTACAAAACATTTAAAACAGATTAAATTGTAACAGTTTAAAGTAAAAGTAACTTTCTCCCTCAAGTCATGAAGCTCATAATTTCATACAGATAAAATTAGATTTTAAAAAAGTTCGAAGATTTGGAGTCAAACAGTGTTTCTGCTGCAGGTTATCCCGACCCTGAGGTGGTTTGGTACAAAGACGACCAGCCGATCAAAGAGACCCGACACTTCCAGATCGACTACGATGAAGAAGGAAACTGCAGCCTTATCATTTCAGAGGTCAGAGTTCAACTGGAGCTGCAACACTTCCTGTTGTTTGGGTTCTTTATACTAATTTATGTCCTGCTGTCTATTTAATAAGTTTTCAGATTAAGGGTTTCCTTTAAAAATTTGCTTAATTTCAAAACAATTTTTACAAGTTTATAAATAAAGATAATGGCTAAACTATTCACACCCTTAAATCTTTTTGACATTACAACCAAAAATTTTGGCACGCCAAACATCCCTGGTTTAACCTGTTAAACCCGAGGGTCCCCCAATTGGGGGACTCTGGGAATTATTTTTTTAACAGGCTTGAGACAACACATCATCTGACAGAAAAAATAGTAATAATGCACATCAAATCAAACAGAAGACCACGCGCTACAAGGCTATGTAAACTACTTCTACTAACCACAAACACAACTCAGATGCCACGTAAATAAATATTTGTAAACATACTCGTATTATCATAGTTTCGTCAACCCAGCCGCCACATTCCGGCCTCTACCGCATCAAGCCTTTGTGCTAAACGCACAATCAATCACTCAAATGAAAGCAGAGACTCTACCGATTCCAAAGATACATCTCCCAAAACGCTACGCCAAAACACCACAGACATATAAGCCAAAGTATAACACAATAAAAAATCGCTTTTCAGAATCACAGTTGAAAATATAGCCTTACCTTTGCTGTTTTACCATGCAAAAAATATTTTTTGGGAAAATAAACGCTATTTTCTGATAATTCCGTCACTTGTGCATCATTTAAAACCTTGCAGGTGTTTCCTGTATGATTTTTGGTTCCTATGAAGTGTTTGCAGTGAATTCCCGGATGAGACTGGCTTTTCCCCTAGGATCTGTTCTCGGCTCCCTGTTTGGCTGACTGTATAGTCAATCTTGTTTTGCAAGTTTTGGCGTTATTCTATAGGCTTCTACGATTCCAACGAGGTGTCACTCATGCAAATTGACCAATCGGCTCCGGGTGAAAGTCTTATGCGTAAAATAAGATTGTCAGTCAGCAAGACCGTCTTATGACACAAGATGGCGCAAGACGCACGGACATAACTTTGTTTTGCTGCTTTCACTGTTTATATCTGATTAATGTCACCAGAAAGATGCCCAAAAGTGTTTATTTTAGGTCTACTGAACACTATGTGTATTAAAATGAAAAATATAACTTTTACACAACAGAAATAGAAATGGCACTGTTTGTGCCAAACTGGACACCTCGCCTGATATGCCTGTACTAAAACCCCTCTAGTTTTGTCCTGTTTCACATAATCGGTTTAATCTTTTGCAGAGATAATGTCCACATGTTGTATTTATATTTTATTGAGTAATCACTGCTATTCAAGCAATATCCAGAGTTTTTCAATGTAGAACTATTTTTTTTTTAGGCAGAGCAAAAAAGAAATAAATTTCTGCTTTGTTCAATCTTCAATTTCTCCTAACCAGTAACAGATAACATGAATAATGACACATCTATCAATTCTACTCAATGTTGCCTTTACAAGGACACCTAAATTGTTCAAATACTCTTTTTGGTTGCTGAAATATACACATTTTTCGAGAAATAAGCTTCAAAATAAGCCTGGGGTTTAAGGGGTTAATGTCACGGTTTGGTTCTTTTTCGGTATAGTAAAATAGTGAAAAAAAGTTATTCTGTTGTGTAAACAGGTACAACTTTAATTACATTTAAAATTAAAATTTACTTTCATTAAATTCTCCAACAAAATGTTCCTAAAAAACAAAAATTGAAAGAAAAAAAAAAACTTAAGATTTTCCCTTTGGAAATTGTTTTAATAAGTCATTCTGTCTAGTGGCAACAAATAAATTTTTTTTTTTTACCATTTTAGCCTAAGGAACAGATCCTGAGAGGATCGTCACTGTTTTTCCTCTAACAGCGTTCACAGTTCCCTTTAGACATGTGCGGCTGAAGCTGAAACGGCTCTAAATGGGGAAACTTGTATCGAAGTAAAACCTGCACACCAGTTTCATCCTATCCGCATATTTTTCTCTGCATTTTCCTTTTTTCATCCGGAAGCTGAACTGTTCCCAAACAGGAGACTTTTAATGACAAAAGGAGGGTATCAATTATCTTATTGCCTGAACAGAGTTGTGCAGAGATGTTCAAACCTGCTTCAGTCTTTCTGCAACTTTTAAGTACTTTTTTCCTTCAAATCTATACGCTATTTCTGTACTTCATGTTGGTGTACCCCATAAAATCCCCCCCCTAAGATACGATGAATTAGGTGGTTGCAACATGACACAAAATAAGAAAAAGGTTTAAAGTGTATGAAGATTTTTTTCTACCCACTATGTGTGTTTCTGAACTTTAAGTTATGAATTGTTTATTGCATTGTTTTCTGGTGTAAACCTGCAGGTTTCAGGTGACGACGATGCCAAGTACACAGTTAAGGCCGTCAACAGTCTCGGCGAAGCAACATGTACAGCAGAGCTGCTGGTGGAGGTGATGGCCGGAGAGGAAGAGGAGGAGGAGGAGGAAGAAGAGGAGGAGGAATAAAACCGGTTCCTGTCAGAAGTGTAGGAGGCCTGCTGCTCCTCAGCCTGTCAGACCTGAGCAGGAGAAAATTCACCCACAGTAACATTTAGGGGTTGGAGGTGCAGGTGGGTGGAGTTTCTCATGTGCAGAGCTGCAGCTCAGACCGATTCCCTCTGATTGGTCGGTGGCTGTGTGATAATTTAAAGCACAACAAGCTCCAGGTTCTCGCCGACCAGTTGATGGAAAGGCGTACCGAAGGTTAAGGGCTTCAGTTTTATCGTTAGTCTGTAATTTAATAATCATTTCATACAGTCAGAAAGGATAAAGATACACTGAGATCATTCACTACCCACAATCCATCCTGAGACATTCCACTGGATTGGCATTTGGAATATTTTTAAAGTGAAACAATCTAACCAGGTTGGCCTGTATGAATGTAGAAAGAAAGCATTTCAGTATAATTCATCCATTAGTGAGATTTTTTTAAAACAACTCCATATGAGAGTACTGAATCGTAGGAAATGAAAAGTGACCCATTGACCGTTTAAACTATACTTTGCTTAAAAAGGAAGGGAATAAAATTACTGGTAATAAATCTTACGTTGTTGGAAAGCCTGTTGATTTTCCATTAAATGCAGCCGCTGTTTTCGGGGAAATGCTTGATGGTTGCGTCTGTGAAGAACTGACCAGATCCTCTCTGCCACTGGCAAACAGACTCAACCAATGGTTAAAGAATAGGCTGTCATCCCACATCAGTGTGTGATCAAGCTAGTTACCAACATAAGGAAGGAGGTAGGAGGAAGTTTCCACATACACGACTGATGTCACTGGTTGTTAAAAAAAGCAGTTAAACTTTAATCCATTTAATAATATCAAACAGGAGTCAACAGGTGAACAGGCTGTTTGGCAGTGACAGAAAAGATTTGGCATGTTTCCCCGAGAATAAGAGGCGTTTTAGGGGGAAATAAACGGTTTTCCGACACACAATTTTCCTAACTTTTCTTGCTAAGTGAAAATTATCAAAATGCAGTGTCATAGAAATGTTTAAATTAGAAATAATGATCAATTCCCTTCCAATACTTTAAATATTATAAGCTTTTTCAAGTTTTTTTAATTAGATTGAAACAAACATGACTTTAAAAAAAATCACCAATTTATTTTCAGCTAAAATAAGAAACCTTTCAGTTCAACCAAACAGTTCTGTCCTTCAGCTTGCTGTGTTAGACTCCGCCCACCTGTTGCCCCGCCCATCTCCTCAGACGTCGTACCAGTGGACTGACTCCCTGCAAAGAACAGCTCCTCCAGATAACCACACAGACACCAGTCCTGTAGATTCACTGTTAGTAACTCTGGATTTTTACAAGATTCACCATTTAAGAATGTAAAGCAGCATCTTTGTTCACACGGATTCTAGAGGTACTTCCAACACGCTCCTGTCTTCATACGATTGGTCAGTTGGTCGGTCGAAACCGATGAGCGCCTCTGTGATGTCACAGAACCTTTAACTCGTACCTGTTTTCGTTCATAATGTCACATTTTAGTCCCTGTTTGGGTTGACTCAAACAACGTTCCAAAGCATGAGGAAGAGCATGTTTGGCAACACTTTGAAATTAAATCGTTTTTTTGTCCGGGAAACCTTCACCACGTCTGCGCCTTATAAAAGCTGCGCTGAGCCCAGTCCGAACACCAGGTTCTGCAGTGATCACGTTTTTTTTTTTTTGGTTTTTTCCTCCTGCAACTGAGCGGTCATCTGAGCAACCAGCTTCACTCTTTACCTTCACCTCGTGTTTCAGCTGCAGGTTTTCTAAGCTTCGATCACGTTTGGCCTCCTGCTGTGAGCCTTAAAGCGTCACCATGAATCACACCCAGAGTTTCTCCATCACACCGTGGGACGTTTCTCTTCCTCTGAGGCCTTAAGAACTGTAGATGAATCAGGAAACCGTCAAACCTCCCAGTTCCTGACTCCAACCATCACACAGCAGCGGTTTAAATGTTTAAATATTGGAATCGTTGGAAGTTCCTCGGTGTGGCGGAAGAAACTCTGGGTAATTTTTCACATTCCAGCTGTTTGTGTTTGAACCTTTTCATGAAATCCTTTTACAATCGGACACCAAAGATTTTTTTTCTGCTAACTCACAGGTGTGTGTGTTTGTGCGTATGCGTGTGTGAGTGTTTCCCCTGCAGTTTTCAACCATCCTGTTGGTGTGTTTGGAGTCTGTTTATTGTTATTTAATGCACAGATTTTTAATTATATGATCATTCTTCCAGAAGGCGTTGCAGCACTTATTGTCCCCCGTCTATTAAAGCAGAGGTGGACTCACTCTTTGTTTTTTTTGTATTAGATGTATGTAGATTTAATTTCTTAAATTTTTATAAAAAGTATAGCAGTTTGATGAACTGTATGAGACACTACGACTGTAGTTACTCACAGAAACCAAATAAATTTTTATCACTAAACAAGTTTCGTCCTGTGGTTTTTGTTTAAAACATTTCTTTGTTCAATTTTATTTTTGTTCTAAATTAATACATTCATAAAGCATCATGATTATGTAATTTTACAGTTTAACACTTAACTCATCATTTTGAACAGGAACAGTTAAATATGTGCTGAAAAGGACCGAGAACTCATCCCTGAGGAACACCAGAGCTAAATAACGTTTTAAGCAATTTACAGCAAAACTACATTTAATGCTGGCTTTTTATTTTTACAGGAGACGCACGAATATATTTGAGTTTGGATCATGGCTGCAATTAATCGTAGAGCAATAAGTACATTTGGAGATTTAGTCACATTTAGAGTCGTTTATGAGAAACAGCAGGTGGTCAGTGTGTGTCGGCCTTAATGAGCTCACCTGAGAGCTGCTCGTTAATCCGTCCTCTCAGGACAACATGGACGCCGTTGCATCACCCTTGTGTTGTTGGAACATAAACGTTCCTCAGAGGATTTAAACAAAACAAACGTTGCTACTATGGGATTCTTGTTGACGATTATCTTATTGCTCCTCTCTTTTGTTGTTTTTCATACTAAAGTTTCAGATGTCCCGATTTCGCTCTCTGTTCCTCAGTCAAATCTGACACACAAAGTCTTCTGTAACTATGAAAATATTCCGTGATTTGGCATAAAATAGTGAATTATGATGTAGTAAACATCTCAAAGACGACACCAGCTAACTGGAAACAGGTCAGGTTCCACTTCCAGCTCTTCCCTTGGTTGTCCCACTTTTCCGGTCTCAACATTGAATGTCTTCATGTTACTGGAGAAATCGATTTCTTCTCCAGCTACAGAACAAACTGGGAGAAATCTGGATATTTAGCGTTCCCAGTGTGATAAGTCATTTAGAGGACTTTACCACCCCACAGCCTGAGGTTCTGGGGACATTTTTTTTTTTTTTTATCTGTAAGACAAATATGAACCAACTTAAATATTAACTTAGTAAATTAATCTGTAACTTTTACCTCAGACTGGTAATAAGCATACCCACACCAAAATGCTACCACCAGGTTTATCAAATCATATTTTATAAAGCGCTTTTCAAACAAGAAATGCATCTCAAAGTGCTTTACAGACTAAAATGACCCCACATTGACCACATTCCCAATCCTCCCCCGCAGGTTTATGTGATTTGGTTAAGACTTTTATGTCCATAAGAGAAGAGGATTTGCTTCTGTTTAGGTTTCTGTCATTCGTAAAGTATATTTTTGTGTTTTATTCTCTAAATACCTGAATTTTGGTAATCTGGCCTCTCACCCTCCGCGGCATTTCGTGTGTCCTGTTTGACAAAGAGAAACAGAAAAAAACTCACCTACTGGGATATGAAGAAGCTGAAGGAAAACCAGTCCAGCTGGGAAAGGACCCAACACAACCCCAGCAGGTGGTGAACTGCTTTGCTATCAGTCATGTCAACACTTTTAATGACCTTTGAAATGGATCACACAGCCGAATAGCGGCTGCGCTGTGTTGATTTTGATACCCAGTAATTTGCGCCTGATAAACAGAACCTTTGTAACAAATTGTGGGCCTTTTTTAAAGTGATGTCTGAAGGGGGCTGAAATGCTTAGAGTAATTACAGCGGTTTTAGAGAACATACTCAGTAATAACTTCAATATTGAGTTTAGGAAAAATGAAGATCCAAAACGAAGTATTAAAAAAAGGAAAATGAAATATTTATAAAAATTACAACAAAACAAAAAATTTCTGTGAATTTATTTAATAGTTTCCACGTTTTAAGTGTTAGTTAACGGTACCTACCGATACGAGTACATTAGAATGAAATCAGCCTCGATATCGTTAACGCTGCATCCCCACCAGGGGCGGCTGGTCCATGATGGGGGAGAAAAAGGGTTTAATATTAGTTATAGCTTAAGTAATTTCATTGTAAGGTATCGCTGTGTTACAAATGCACATTATTCAGTTAAATTAATCTTTTCTGACTTAAATTAGTGCTAATCATTAGCGGAAGTAGCTGTGTAGTCACCGCTACTTCACAATAAGAGCATGTAATCCTATTGTTTAGAATAGATTGATGAATTGGATGGTTGTCTTCTGAGTGTTTTATATATTTAACACAAATGCTGATATCCAAATATTAACTTTATTCATATATTTTGGTTATTTCTCCATTACCTTGCATTTCTTCTGATCTTTCATATGAGATCACACATATAATCTCCATCCTTAAACAGTACCTGGGTGACTTAGGCCAGTCTGCGAAGCAAAGTCTTAGAAACTTGGGCGTTATCTTTGACAAAGACATGTCATTAGTGGAGCACTGTAAGCAGCTGACGAGGAACTGCTTCTTTCAACTCAGGAAAATCTCTAAACTTAGGAATATGGTCACATGTAATGATTTGGAACTTATCATTCATGCATTTGTGTCTTCACGTTTAGACTATTGTAATAGCTTGTTTTCATGTCTGAACAAGAAGGAACTCTCTCGACTGCAATTAGTGCAAAACTCTGCAGCGAGAATTCTGACCCGCACTAACAGGAGGACCCACACATCTCCTATTTTAAAAGAACTTCATTGGCTGCCAGTGTCCTACAGGATCCATTTTAAAATTTTGGTTCTAGCTTTCAGGGCCCTGTATGGTCAGGCGCCTTCGCACATCAGTGATCTGATCCAGCCGTACGCCCCTCCGCGGGCTCTGAGGTCTGTGGATCAAAATCTGCTGAAGGTTCCACGCACTTGTTTTCGTACTAGAGGTGACCGATCCTTCCAGGCTGTTGCTCCCAGGCTCTGAAATGATCTTCTGCCCTCTTTGCGCTCTATTGACTCTGTTGATATTTTTTAAAAGCAACCTTAAGACACATTTATTTGCTCAAGCTTTTAATGAGCTACTTTTGGGCTGTTATGGTTTCTATGTTGTCTTGACCCTTTTATACTGTATGTTATTTCTGATTTTTAATCTGTATTGTGAAGCACTTTGTGGCCGTTGTCTGTGAAAAGTGCTATATAAATAAAGATTACTATTACTACTATCCTCACATTCATATCGCACAAAGCTGTATCAGCAGCTTTGTGGAAATAATAAAGAATAGAACAGCTTTTTCTCCACCACATCTTCTCGTACTCTGAATGGCTTTAAGTGGAGCTCTGGCAGGTTCTCCCAGTCTGAACCAGAACCTCTATAGACAGCTCAGTGTTTCCTCCTCTACAGTAGCAGTCTGTTCTAGCAAAACTTTTTAAGCCTCTGACTGAAATAATTGTTGTAGGATAGTCCTATTAAGAGGACGATCAGGGTTGTCCAACATTAATAAGAAACAGTCAGCCTTACATACAGAAAATGTTAGCCAGTTAGTTTGTGTTAGCAACTGGCTAAAAGATCAATAGTTTAAAAGGGTTATGTGTGAATGTGGTTGTGGAATTAAGAAAAAAATCTATTAATCTCCCCTTTATTTCATGACAAAAGAGCTACGGCAGTTTGATTTGTCCCTTTACACTAAAAAATGTACGTTTTTTTTGTCGTAATTAGGATTAATTCACAGCTACCCTGTAATTAATTAGGTAAAAGAAATTGCTCTAGCTCAGATGAAGACTCATTGAACCGAGCAAAGCTTTTTTACAATCTGTTATTTCCAAATTTTGGTGATTTTGTGAAAAATCTTAAGTTAAATGTAATTTTCTTAGCTAACAGTAGTGGCCGTCTCTGACCCCTCATTGACGTCTTCTGTTGAAGGTTTCGTTCTAGGTGTGAATTCGGGGAAATCAAAACATATCAAATCAAACTTTTTTTATAAAGCACTTTTCATACAAAATTGCATCTCAAAGTGCTTTACAGATTAATATTAACTCACATAAATCAGATTCTCAACCCAACTCCCATCCACACACTTAAAAGATACAGTAAAAAATAAATGAAATATAAATTTAAACAAAATATTAGAAATATAACACTTTAACTCAGTGTTTTGATTGGTTTTTCGTTAATAATCCAAAAATAGTCAAATGTTATTTGATTTTCAAGTTAGGAATGTGTCAATTTACCCAACTTTCCCTTAAGGAGGTAATGTTTTTGTGCTGTCTGTCTGTCTGTTAGCAACATAACTCAAAAGATTATGGCCAGATTTAGATGAAGTTTTCAGGAGACCCCCGCAATGGGACCAGGAACAACTGAATAAATTTTGGGGTTGATCCTACATGTATTGGTGCTAGCATCCACTCCTCTCCCATGTCAGAGAGCTCAGTGGTTTCCCCTTCTACGGTTGGAGATGCACAGCAACAAGCACCGATGCAGTAATGCCTCTCATTTACATTTTACTGGAAAAGTACCAAAAGTTAATATTACATAACATGGGGGGGTGAATGGATCTGACGGAGGTCTGCGCTATCTGGTTACTTGTCTAAATGTTTCCAACTCAAATGTTTCAACATTTATTTAGTTTAATTCCGGATCTTTTTTTCTTTTACACAAGAAATTTCAGATGTTAAAAAGTTTTGATGATTTCACGTTAAAGTGTCCAGTACGCTTGGGTGATGGTGATGAAGATGCTCCGTTTCTAATTGGCTCCACAGAGAGCAGGGGCTCATAAAATAGCTCAGAGCTCATTGGACCAGACCTCCTTCTGGTTCTGATTCTGGTCGGCTGGTGAACATGTTACTATGTCTGATGTTTTAGATGTGAAGATTAACTCGCTAAAGATTCAAGCACAGATTATTCAGATGGTTTAATGTTTATTTATCACAACTTTATTAACTCAAAGTTTTACCTGTTATTGATTAGATGTTGGTGAACAAATGTGTGTGTGGCCTTCAGATGCCTGGTGAAATAATTCGGTTCCACAGTGTTCTTCTATCTCTTTCTGTCATTCTCATGACCGCGGCGGCCTTCAACGTCTCTCAGACGTCGCTGACGCTTGACGGCCTGCTGCAGCTGTCTGAATACCGGCTGCTCTTCATCCTCCTCTTCCTCTCGGCCTATGTGTTCGCGCTGTGCAGCGACAGCCTCGTGCTGATAGTGATCTGCACGCGCCACAGCCTCCACAAACCCATGTATGTGTTCGTGGCCGCGCTGCTGCTAAACTCGCTAGTGAGCGGCAGCGCGATCTACCCGCGGCTTCTGCGGGACCTGGTGTGGGAGAGCGGCTCAGTGATGGTGACGTTGTCCGCGTGTGCGTGTCAGGCGTGGGTGGTTTACACGCTGGGAACCGCGGCCTTCATGCTGCTTGCGGCCATGGCGTTCGACCGTTACGTGGCGATCTGCCGCCCGATGCGTTACGCCGCGTTGGTGTCGCCGCGCGCGGTGGCTGCGATACTTCTGGTCTGTTGGCTGCTTCCCGCCGCGTTGATTGGCGGCACGGCGCTTCTAGCGACGCGCCCGCCGCTCTGCCGCGTTCATGTCAACCGGCTTTACTGTGACGTTTACACTTTGACCAGACTCAGCTGCGACATAAACGCGGTTCAGCTGAGCGAAGTCTTCGCCCTGTTCATCTCCGTTGTCACCGTCCTGCTGCCCGTCGCCTTCGTCCTCTTCTCCTACATCAGCATCCTCTTCGTCTGCCTTTGCCGCACCAGCAGCTTTAGCGGCAAAGCACTGCGCACCTGTTTGCCGCACCTGCTCGTCTTCCTAAACTACAGCGGATGCGCAGCGGCAGAGCTGCTTCAGCGCCGCCTTCAAGCCGCAGATCGGCGTTCATCATCCGTGCTCACATCTGTGCTGATCGTTGTGGTTCCGACCGTGTTAAACCCGGTGGTGTACGGCCTGAACATGAGCGCCATCACCGGACACGTCAGGCGGCTGCTGGCCGGCAGGAAAACCGATTGATTCAAAGTGTTTTCTGGACTTAGATAAAAGAAAATCATTTAACCTCCACAACAGTTTGTGTTTTAGGCCTTCTTCTGGAATATTGATGCTTAAAGACAACGTTTGTTTAAAAAACAAAAACAAAAAAAAAACACCTAATTGTTGTACTGAGGTGTTTTTATTTAATGTTTATTAGAAAAATAAATATTTGAAAATGAATCCTGTTATGCACCTATGATGTTTTTTTCATGATTTATAAAGATATGTTGCCCTGTAAACGTTTAGCATCTACGTGGATTCATGCTTGAAAATGTATAATTGTGAATGCTATTTTTTTTTTCTTTTTCTATAATTGTTTTATGGCAATTAAATGAGTTCAACACTGTAAGATGTCAGCTGCGGGGCCCAGACCATGTTCAGACTGTCAGCTCCCTGATCTGTATCACAGTATTTATAACAGCAACTCTAATAACAGAAAAAAAGAAAGAATTAAAATTAATTTCAACACATCTGCTAATTAACATGCAGTAGAAACGTTCTTTACCAATTGTTATGGAAAATATCTGCTTGGTTTGTCTTTTTTTTTTTTTTAAGAACTGACCTAATGGAACCTTTTTCCGTTAAACATAATATGCATGATGTGCCAGAAAATAAGCTTTAAAATAGAAACTATGTGAAAAATAAATGTTTGCTTGGATCCAGGGATTTCTACAAAAAGAAAGATGCAAGAGAGAACGGACTATATATTGAGAAATATTTAATAGAAAATATTCATTTCTAATGAGAAATTATAAGTTTGAAAATGTACAAATTTGGACAGAAATCACTCTTGATGAAGATAGAGCAAGATGAAAGAAAATAAACATGTAGAATTTATTGTAAAAAAATAAGACCATTGCAAATGTTGAGAGAGGAGGTTTTATATATATATATATATATATATATATATATATATATATATTTACAGGTCCTCATAAAATGGCTTTTAATAACTAATTTAAAATTACCTAGAACCAGTTGATGTTTTTAAATGTAGATATAGTAACGAATACAGGCTATAGCAGTTTTTCATTTTTTCCATTGAATATTTGCATTGAATTTACCAATACTAAAAATACCAATAATATTGTTTTGATCTATTTTTCATCTCATTATGTTGGAAATTATCAGCTCAGTCTTCATTTTCCCCAAATGTCAACATCCAAAAGAAATCAAATATCTCTTCTTTTTGCCATATTTTTTTTTGCTGCATCTTAAAACCTATGAAGAACGGAAATGACTGTTATTTAAAAATAACAGTTTTACTTTAGATATTTATCGTAAAATTTTAAGTTGTCTTTGGTCAAAGGTCTGATAACACTTGCACAGCGGTCCTGTTCCTATGTCGACTCTGCATCTGTGCGCTCGGGTGGTGGTGGTGGTGGGATGGGGGATTTCGGCTGCTGGCGCTGAGGCAGGTTTGGGTCGTGCCCACCTACCTAACTGTCTGTTGTCCACCAGAAGTCCATGTCCTCTAGGGACGTCTTCCCGGCCCTCTGCCTATTTTCCAGGACTCCCTGCTGCTAACTCTTTGTCTAATTATTGTCTGCACTTGTCTCCAATTTGTCACACCTGATCCTCCTTCCCTTCTGAATCCCTCGCTTGGAGGTGGAGGCTCCTGCTGCTGGATATTAGTGGTGGCCCTGGTTTGACCTGCATGGTGGAAGATGGCGGGTCTGACGACTCAACGCTCTAGCTCTCACCCCGCCCCTGTATCCAGTGACTTTCACTCAAAAGCAGACCTGGTGGCACCTGAATCTGCAACTAATCTATTTGTTGAACTTCACTAAATACAGTAGGTGTTCTATGACAAAAACTAATCCAAATCCACTCCTTTTTGCTCACATTTTTCTAGGTCATTACCCAAAAAAAACTGTAAGGTCTGAGGCTTGTTTGCTTGTTGATGACCTACCTTTGCATGGGCAATATGGCTGTCCTGTAGCGGTGCTTTCTAGAGTCGAGTCCACCCGTCTTCTGCTGCTTTTCGGGGGCTTTGAGTCGCTAGCCCTCCACCTTTCTCGCCATGTTAACAATGCACAAATGAATTCCCAAACACCCACTCAGTGCAAACACTATTATTCCCACGCATATGCTCACCAACCCATATAACAATATACACCGTATAAACTAAAGGGTTAAAGGTCATACAAACAAGTTACAGCTACATCAATGTGGTCTGCTTATCCTAATATCTTGATATTTCCTTTTTGTTGGCCTGTGATGTACTGGCGACCCGTCCAGGGTGTCCCTGCTTCTCGCCCGATGACGGCTGGAGAAAGGCACCTTTAACCTTGCAAAGGACAGACGGTAGAGCTGAAGATCTTTGCCCGAACCCGGGCTTAATTTCTATCGTTGCCCACGGTCTCGGGTCGGGCTCGGGTTTCATCTGATCATCTCATTAGCGCCATGGTTTATAATAAAGCACTGCAGTGGGCCACTAACATTATTCCAGATCAAAACAGAAAACATGCTCCGACTGCTGCGCTCTCACAGAAAATGCTGAAGTGTAAATGCATTATCATCTCAAGTTTCAAGTTGCAGAAGTCTCCTGCATTTTTATAGCATGACGACTTCTTTAGGAAATAACAACTAATATAATATTAGATGTATAATTATTATAATTCACCCATAAACTGGTTTGCCAGCCAGTCAACAAGAGAAAAGAAGTAATATGAAATACTGTTTATTTGAATCTACAATAGACCATACTTTGATACGTATGTAAAAGGATTTTTTATACCTCTTAAATGAGAAATTGTACGTTTAAAAATGTAATTTTTTTCTTGTTTGTAGAGCAACATGGACAAAAAGGAAATGTAAAATGTTTAAAAGAGAAAAAATAAATATCTGTTCCTTTTTTGTTTTATTTGTTGTCTAAAGACCAGAACAATTATTTTAATATGTAAAAAGGTTGATGTAGATATGTTACATTTTGATTACATTAGCGGAAAGTTGAATAAAACAGAGGACTGAAGGCAACAGAATGCTATGATCAAAAATTGATTCACCTTATTAGGGTTCGTTCTATAATAAAAGTGTCCTTGGGTGTCTGGAAAGGTGCTTTTAAATAAAAAGTATAATAATTATAAAGTTAACAAAATAATATTTAGGAACAGCCATGCAGAAAGCAGAACATACCCTGATATATATATACAACTTTATGTGTTAAATTTTTTTGTTGATGTCGCTAAGAAATTGGCTGAATGAAATTTAGGCAATTAATTTATCGGTTTATGCAATAGAACATAATTCGTATAAAATTTTAGCTTTATTAAACATAACGTCAGGTAAGTCATCAATCAAATAGGTCTATATAAGTTCTGTTCATTCTGTACAAATCAAAGTTTTTTTGGGTTCCTGCAAATTGGGAGTTGAGAGAAATCAAGATGTTAAGTATTATAACAAATCAGTCATTGTTGTTTTAAAACAGAAGAGCTTTAAATTTAGTTACTTTATTTGCAATATTGTGCAAAACATTTGCCAAGAATGTTGAGAAATAAATAATAGAGAAAGACTCATGTACGACACGATGATATATGGAAGGGAGAAATAGGAATGAAGAGTCGATAATTACTGATCTCACAAGTAAACGTGCAGCAGGGTGATCATTACAGTATCTGTCCAGCATTGAATACAGTCCACTCAAGTAGGAGATGACCAACTAACACTCAAAAATATAATGTAAAACATTTTGGATTGATATACTTAAAATAAAAAGTGAATTATTACCGTAGTAAACCGTTTCTGTTAACTTGCTGTTCGCCCTCTGGTCCAGTAGGTGGCAGTAATCCAGTTTAAATGCGGTTGGTTCCCGCGCCAGCAGGCGGCGCTGTCTCCTCATTTAGCGAGCGGAAACAGTGCTGAGCCTGGTGTTAGCTGGGTGACTCTGAGCTGTTTTTGTTTTTGTTTAGTTGTTTTCGTTTACTCGTCGTGTCCGGTAGACAACATGGCCGGCACCGCGTTAAAGAGGCTCATGGCCGAATACAAACGTGAGTAGGCGAAGCTTCAACTGCCTGGGGTAGAGCTGAGGGGAGGAAGTTCCGCGGAACCAAACCCCGCTACAAAAACTACATGTTTAACAGGTTTTTTGCTCTAGGATTTAAATTTGACACGGTGACATAAGAAATTTATAAAATATTTTTAAAACAGACTAGGCTTAGTGTTTCGGCGCAGGTTTTTGAAACCTAAAAGTCTGCAGAACCACATATTTCGAGATTTTATAATAATCTTTTGGTGCGGCTGGCCAGCTCCATCCAGAACCTTCTTCTCTGACTGTTTATGTAACGAGGCTCAAACCTTAAGATACATTTAGAAACTATACGATTATTAGAACAAATAAATAAAACGTACCAGTAACCACACAAAGAAGATGTCAATCCGTTGATGATCCGCATGTCTCGGTTTCAGAATCAAGCTTGGTTCTGATGGATTCCCAACAACTAGTAAACTCGGAGTGGCAGCTGTTCACAGTCTGGGTTATGATCAGTTATTTTGTTGTTCATTTCTTAGTAAATTTGACATTAGGAGCTTTTTTTCTCCGTTAATAAAACCACGTATTAACTAAAATATTTGTTTAATATTTTTGGTTGATTTTTAATCCATAATAGTTTGTGGTACATAAGAAATAACGTGTGTTTATAACAATGCTAACCGGTTAAAAAACAACATTAAATAAATAAAGGGTTTAAAAAATAAAGACATTGTCAGTTAGGAAAGATATAAACAGAGACACGCCCACATGTATTAGTAGCTTTGGTAAATCTGTTGCAAAAAAACTGAAAGCTAATTTAATCTCACACTTATTTACACATTTATCTACTAATCTTGGTTAAAATATATGTTTAAAAAAGCTGCTATTTATTCAAATTAATGGTGTTAAAAATGTTTCAGAATCATGAAGCATGTTGGACTTTTATTAACCTAAAATAAAGATGGTTGTATTAAAAATAGCACCAGGTTTATTCACAGGTATTAATTACCGAAGACAATAACACATAACCGAGGAGAAAAATGTTCTCCAGCCACCATTCGTTAATTTTATATATTTCACTCTTCCAGCAGACAATAGATTAATTAGAGCAGTTTTTACTTAAAAATACAAGTATTTCTATAATTGAAAATATTAAGTGCAACACGAAGTATTAAACATTTAACAATCATGGCGTTTTGCTTTCTTCTTAATTTCCTAGTAAATGGTACCACAAACATTCAGTGACTTTTACTCAAAAGCAGACTTGGTGGCACCCAAACCTGCAACTAATCTATTTATTGAACTTAACTAAATACTAATAGTGTTATATGAAGAAAACTAACCCAAATCCACTCCTTTTTGCTCTTACCTTTCTAGGTCATTGCCCAAAAACAAACTGTCCAATGCTCTGAAAAATGGGGAAATGCACAAAAACCTTGTTGAGGTTTTGTATGTAAAAAGAAAGTTCTCTCAAATATGTTATTTCACTCAAATATTACTTGTTTAATTCACTTTTGAGCAGATAAAAAACGTTGCATTGGTTTGCATTTTTAATGTGTGTATTGGGGATTTTAGCTCACATCTTTAAAAGTTTGGACACCCCTGATTTAGTAGCAGCTCCACCTCTCCTCTCCTGATCCATATTTTCTCTGCTCCAGAGCTCAGCTGCTTTTATCAGACTAAACGCCTTCCTCTTTCATCTCCAGTCAGGAAAACTGAACAAAATCAACACAGAACAGACTAAACTTTGATATTTTAACCAGTTATTCACTTGACTGAATCAGAGCAGTGTTATCCTTCTCTGTAGTTTATCTCTGTGGTCCAGATTCATCAGTAATGTGTCTGCTTTTCAGAGCTGACCCTGAACCCACCTGAAGGCATCGTCGCAGGTGAGACTCCGCCCTCCTCAGCTACACCTTTACATTTGATCCCCTGAGTGGTTCTTGCTCAGGATGTCAGGCTAGAAGCGCATCCGAACAGAACCGTGATCCTACTCCATCCCTCTGTTTGTTCTGCAGGTCCGGCCAACGAAGAGAACTTCTTCGAATGGGAGGCGCTCATCATGTGAGTACGGGCCGTCTCCATGGAAACCAACAGGAACCTTTAGCCTCTTCTCACGCTTGTTGGTTTGAGTCCCACTGAGATGCCCGAGCAGAACCGGGGCTGATGTGACTTTATCTGAACCAACTAAGCTGTCAGAATGGTGTTAATGAGTCACGTGTTTGCTGGTGCAATGCGTCTCTCTGACCAGCAGGTGTCGCTGCTGCACAGCACACGGTAAAACAGAGCGTGGAGCAAAGCCAAACATTCCCAGTAAGAGCAGATGTGTTTTTATCAGGATTTTATTCAACGCTAAATAGTGCTTAACTGTTAGGTGAAGAAAATGAAAATCTGAAAAACTTGGCATGCATTTGTAACTATTCCCCCTTTTACTCTCATACCTCTAAATAAAAGAGCGACCTATTGTTCTCAGAATTAGTGTTCTGAGTCCAACATGAAGACCAGAGAACACCAGACTTATCCAAGAGGAATGTATTTTAATTTACAGTAGATAATGCTTCTTTTTTTACATTTTGTACTTCAGTATAAACAATTATGTTATTTGTGTTTTTATAAAATTTAGCTTGAATTTTATTTTAATTATCTTCATCTTTATTTAGATTATGAGAATTCTTGTGTTGCAGTTTTTGGAAAAATATTTTAATATTTTTTTTCTATACATTTTGCACAGTAAGTGTTTAAATCAGTCCCCCAAGTTTTTGTTTTTGGCAGAGAAAGATGAATGCAAAAAAAAATTTTTTTTTTACATTTAATAAATGTAAATCCAATGTGTGCTTCTAACTTGATTAGCAGCGTCCCCGTGTCATCATAACATGAGTAACATCCTCTCTGCTTTCTAACGCTCTCTGGGGAAAATATGATTTGCCACAAAACAAATATAAAGTGCATGAAAAAAAAAAAAACTCACCACAACACAGATTTAGTGTGCAGTTTTAAAGGTTTTGTTGCTTCATCAGAAAGCTGGCTGCCACATATCAAGCAGAGCTGGGGCTCAGTGCTTGGAAATCGCCTACATGATCAATCAGTATTTTTAGTTGGACTGCTGGTATTGTCTGCTTTCTTTTTCTTGGAAGTCATTGGCTCTTTTCTTTTCGTGAAGAGTCTTTTCGGAAACCTCTGTATTTAATCATTCTGCTAGCTTCTGGGTTTGTTTTCAGCGTTGACGTGTCACGTGACCCAGGCGAACGTGACGTGAGGTGATGTGAGCACGTGAGGTGAACATGCTTCAGCAGAGATTTATAGCGGGAAGTAAACAAGAGAGTCTTGCCACTTTTCAAAATAAAACATTGTTTAGACATGGAAAATAAAGCGGAAATACAGTTGATTGTTAGTTTTTTTACGTACGGCCTGGGACCTCTGCTTTAAATGCCATTCTGTACTCTCTCTTTTTTTTTGATATAGTTGTTGCTGCTCTGCCATATGTCTGGAATGTGAGAATCTATTTAACAAACAGAAGAAAATCATATAAGAATAATAATAATGTTCAGGTGTTAATGTTCAGATTGTTTTACAATATAGATTTTTGAGGCCCAATTGCCAAGCTATCATAACAAATCTGCCCTTTATGGCAGGGTGGATGAAGAAAACAATTGTAAAAAAGCCATTATAAGATCTTCAAGACAAGGAACATAGCAACACGTGGAAGAACACAGAAGCTTTGGTCAGATGAAACCAGCATTTGTCTTTCTGGCCGTCTCCACAGTCAGACATGATGATGGCCGCATCACGTCCCGCAGATGCTTCTCTTTATCTGGGACATGGAAACTGACCAGAGGCGATAGGAAGTCGGACAGAAAAAATCATGCAGGAAAACCTTCTTAGAGCTGCAGAAAACATGGAGCCAGAGATCTAATGCCGTGGTTTAAATGGGTCATATTCATGTGCCGGAAGGGCCTAATTAAAGCACAGACCTAAATCCAATTAAGAATTTGTAGCAAGATTCTCCATTTGCAAACTAGACGGACGTCGCATTAAATCTCCACAAAAAAATACAGGGATGGTTGTGATGTTAATTTAAAGAAAGTTGAATACTTTTCTAATACAGACTGGGGAAAAAAAAACTGAACTGTCCCTTTAAGACCTTTTTTAAAACAGATCTAACTTCAGCCTGATCCCCGAAAATGAGCGGAGACGCTGCAGGGGCCGTGACGTCAGTGAAGGCACCATCATTAAGACGTTTCTGCGCTGCACGCTGCCCTGACAGCGACTTCGGTCTGCCCTTCAATTTTCCCCCGCCGCTCATTTACAGCCAGAGTGACATCACTGAGACGCCTCACCTGTCATTATACCTGAGTCCTCTGTGGATGATGTGAAGCTCTCTGCTCTGTAGGCCTGTTCTGTCCTGATAAGCAGAGGCTATCTGATCAGAGATCTGTGCGACTGATGGGTGAAGAGTCAGAAATAACTCGATGGTTAACAGATCGGGGAAGAGATCAGATATTCAAACTTGAGCTCTGATTGTAACTAGGGGTGCTGCAGTCAGAAACAAAACATTGACCTGTTTAACCTCCTGTTTCCTGCCAACTTCTCCATCATGAAGTCTGTTTTTGTGTCTCAGGGGTCCAGAAGACACGTGTTTTGAAGGAGGAGTCTTCCCCGCCGTCCTCAGCTTCCCCTCCGATTATCCCCTCAGTCCTCCCAAGATGAGGTTCACCTGCGACATGTTCCACCCCAACAGTAAGTCAGACTCTGGCAGATTTGGACGCTTCAGGAAAAACATCTGGTCACACGACGAGCCGACCCGGACCCTGTTATTGGACCTGTCAGAACCTGCCTCGTTAGCGCGCTGTCATTAGCGCCGGGATTAGTGGGCAGGAGCCATGATGTCATGGCGCAGACGAGTTCTGATTAGAGGACAGGGCGCTGGGTCCCGACCCATCATCATCATCATCATCATCATCGAGCCGCCAGCACGGCCCCAAACTGAACTTCCTGTAGCATCAGCAACCCTGCAGGGATAAAACGCATGAAGCTGTCCCAGGGTCCAATCAGAACCACTGCAGGTTGTTCATTTGGTCGTGTGATGGTTCCTGCAGGATCAGCTGGGCCTGAGCCGGTTAAGTTGGTTTCATCCAATCAGAACCAGGAGAACATCAAATTATATCTGATCTCAGGTTGAACCAGTTATCTGGATATCAGCTGATAATATGTCTGAAACACTGATGGCTAAGTCAACAGGGTTGGTCCGGGTGAAGACAGTCCCTGACCTGCTGGCAGGTTGCTGGTTAGATTCCTGGTGTTACACCTGCTTATGTGATCCAGTCAGTTTCCCTCTGAGGTCTGCCATATCTACACCTCTAAAGTTTACACGGCTCCATCTGAGGAGGTGTGGAGACTCTCAGCGCCATTATTGGTCAACGCAAGGGCACGCAGATGGAGTAGAACCCGATTCTTTAACTATCCATTAAATGCAACAGAGAGCAGACGCCTGTGATTGGTCAAGCCTGGTTTATACTTCTTTGTCAGCAAGTTTGCTCACAGAGGTCTTTCTTTTATATTTCTCAGTTGGTTTTTCAGTGTTGCAAAAAAAATTCCCTGCCAGGACAGCAGGGGGTGCTAACTTATGGC
This sequence comes from Apricaphanius iberus, assembly GCA_028564705.1. Lineage (NCBI taxonomy): Eukaryota > Metazoa > Chordata > Actinopteri > Cyprinodontiformes > Aphaniidae > Apricaphanius > Apricaphanius iberus. The sequence continues at coordinate 1,138,248 of JAPXFQ010002125.1, read as the reverse complement.
GGGTCTGCCTGCCGTTGCAGTGTCATATCTGGTCAACTACAGTTTATTTTCCACAGCTTGTGAACGCATTCCCCCCTCTGCCTGTTGTTGCTTAGGTGATGGAGGGCCCTCACGCCGACGGATAACGGCGCAGCGGCTATCCGTTTCGGCGTAGACAAAGAAGTATTAACTAGGTTTCAGCCCAACAATATCCCCAAATTTTAGCACCAGAACCGTTCTCTATAGTTGTTGTAATCTGTAGTCAGTGCAACGTTTTAGCTCTAGATGCTTTATATTGGTTTTACCTTTTTCGCGATTTTGAACACCAGGAGGAGTAGAGTGCAAGAAAACAGACTGTTGTGTTAGCTTAAATGCGTTTGTAAAGTGTTTGATTAGCTAGAAACTCACTTTCTGTTGGCCATCTCCTTTTGAGCGGAAATGCGTTCACAACCTGACGAAAATGAACTCAAGTTAACCAGAAAGTGCAATATTAGGCAGACCCGCCAGGAAGGCTCAACACCCCCTGCTGTCCTGGTCGGGAATCGCTTTGCAACATTGACACACCAAAGGAGAAGTATAAAGGGAAATCGTCTCTGCTAATACGTGTCTATCTGGGTGCAAACCTGCTGATGGAGGAGTATAAACTAGGCTTTACGTTGCAGAGAGTCTAAAACCGGCTTTCCACTGGATGCATAAGCAGCGCCTCACGTAACAGACACGTTTTCCTCAGGAAATCAGCAGCAACTGGTTGCATTTCAGACGTAGATCATTCATGAAAGCATTCCACCAACAAAAACTGCAGATATTTCTCTCCATGTTTTATCATTTTTCATGTTACCCTTGAACAAAGGATCCCTTGTATCATATAAATCGGGTGTTTATCCTCTTCAGGGATTAACTTTTTGTTGTTCATGTTAAAAACAAACAAATTAGACCCACAGAGTGACTGACTTCAACACTGGTGTCACTGGTGTTGATGTTTTATTTTTGTTTTTCCCCCCACAAGTTAAGCAATTGGAAATCTGCAAGCGGCTGATCTATTTTTAACACACTACGATTCTAAAGCGCACCGAGCTCAGCAAAGTTTAGTTTGAGCCAGACAGGAAATCAGACGCTGGAGCAGCACGTAGAAAATAAAATATGTGCAGATTGAAAAGAGAATTCATGAATTAAATTTGTCTGCATTTTGTGAGAGTTGAGTTTATACTACTTATTAATATAGAACCAAATAATCTACATAATTAGTTATGCAGTTGCAGTTATCCAGCGATTTTTTGCTATGAATCATGAGTAAAACAAGCCTAATACGTCCTGTGGAAGCCGAGGGGGTAATGCGGTTCTGAACTGCCCGCATGAGGACAAACCTTTAGTCCACAGGAGCATCCTCAGAAATTTCAAATTAAAACACTTTTTTCCCCATCTTTAGCGTCTGAAGTGAAGCTCTGTTCGTTCGTCTCCTCCTCCTCAGTCTATCCAGACGGCCGGGTGTGCATCTCCATCCTTCACGCCCCCGGTGACGACCCGATGGGCTACGAGAGCAGCGCCGAGCGGTGGAGTCCGGTCCAGAGCGTGGAGAAGATCCTGCTGTCTGTGGTCAGCATGTTGGCAGGTAGAGAAGCACACCTGCCACACGTTGGTTATCACCTTTTACACGACCGCATTGATTTAATCACTGTGTCGGATATTTATTACTGGTTTATTACATCCATGATTAACCCTGCTGCATAGATCAAACACACATGTCACATGTTTCATACATAACAACTTTCAAATACAGAATACACACCCGTGTCACAATTCATACACTCGGATCACACGATTAAAGATTTTGGATAAATTAAACGCACCTGTCCGGTACGTATTCTGCATCTGTAACATGTTTTGTTTTTTTATATGCATGTTAGATTATTATATAAAATTGTAAATCTCTACATTGTTAATTACACGCCTGTCACACGTTTGTTACATGACCGTTAAAGTTTAACACGCATCCGTCACGTGTTTATTGCTCACTCTCGTAATCATTCGTACATGTTTGTTACATGATCATCAAATAAGTCGGATAAAATTCACAAAGTGAAATTCAAAACTCACGATCTTTATGCGACATTAACGGTGAAGTATATATTTAATTGTTTCTGTTATAATTGTTTTGATTAGACAAAAAAAATCTAATAAAAAAACCGAGATCGTTCTACATTGTGAAAGTAATCGCGATTGTTTATTTTCATAACCGTCAAGCCGTAATTGAGGGCACCTTTTTAATGGTTGTTTCAAAGAACACAAATTGTACGGCGCAACTGAAAATACGCCGCACATTTTAATGTTGTGGCATCAAATATTTACACAAAAAGATTTTTAAACAGTTTTGTTTTAAGACTTGCTTTATTTATTTATTCATTTATTTATTTATTCTGAAAATCTACAGTACGGCAATGACACAGCACAGCTTGCCTGGTTAGAAAATAAAACTTACTTTAGCCTTCCAGAAAACGAATTCATTGGTATCTTCCTCTTGCGCACTAACGCCACTGAAATCGTCTTCTTCAGCGTCTTTATGTCCTCTTTTTACACCGACCCAGTTCTTCCTGCTGCTGACTCCTCTTCCGCCTCTTCTCATATGTTTAACATAAAAAGCTATTTTCCAAAACGCCAAAAAAGCTTTGCTGTGTAATTAACCTTTTCACTGCTCCATCAACGTTTCTTGCCTATCTCTATATATCTTTGTTAAAATGTAGGTACAAGATGCCGTTTTTTTTACAAACCGCCATAAGCGACGAAACTGTGTTTAGCCTAAACGCGATAAATCCTCTCAACTATTCAGAATTCAGTGAATGTTGTACGTTATGTTTCCATTGAGTGTTAAAGAGGGCAAGCTATGGAAACCTCTGTTAAGGCTGTAAAAAAGAGAGATATGCTGGCACTACTAGGACCAATAGGTGTGTCTGATCCTCCCTATTTTCTCTGGAGAGTCCATAATTTCAGTTCTCCTCCCGAAAATCTCCCAGAGCCAACATTCTCCCGAATTTCTCCCGATATCTGACGGCGTCCCATTTCATGTACACTCCCCGTTTCTTATGTGAGAGGGATGGAGAATAAAATATGTTACATTTTTATTTTGCCAAGGAAGGAGCTATGAGCTAAAATTTCTTCATTTCAGTCATGAAAATCCATCACCTGTTGGTGAAATTCGCCGTTTTGAATCCAAAATAGGTTAACTACGTGATTCATACGTCTGATGAGGGAAACAATTAGCTGTAATTAGTGACGCAAAAGCGACCCAATAGTCTTCCGAACAGTCTTTATGTGACTGACAAAAGCTGTAGTTTGTTACTTTTTAAATCTTACAAGATATTTAGGATTAAAAATTGTTTGAACCGACCTGAAGTCTAGTTTCCTTTCCTTTCGGATGCCCGATGGTAACTTCAGAAGTGGATCAAGGCTTTTTCTTCCAGCTCTTTGAGCCAATCATGCTTGTGGTTCGGCAGAAAATAAAGTTAAAGCAAAATCAGCAAACTCAATGCTGCGCTGCTACCAAAGTAAGAAAAAATACTTTCTCCCGACACAGAGACTCCTATGAGTTTTTAGAATGATTAATAAGCGACTATTCCTGCTGCTGAGCAGGGGCGTATCCAGGAGGTTAAAAAAGAGGGGCTAAAAGGGGCCCAGGGTGGGTCTGGGTCTGTAGCACCATGGCCCTTTTTAATTTATCCCTAATTCTGAGTTCTCAAGGTTGGTAAGTATGCTGAGAATGCAGGCCTGGGTGATGAAGAGTTATCCATCCTAGTGGATCTCTATCTCTGGAAATGGATGGATTTATAGCGATTTGAGGAAAAATTTAATAAACTTTGAATTTATCATCAACAATATTGTTGTTTGATTTAATAATTATTGTTCAACAAGTTCTAACTGAGGCAAAAAAAATTTACCAGGATAAATTGAATATTCACAAAATGTGTGGGTCTGGGTGACAAATGTAATTTTCTTGAAAACTATTGAAATGGATTTATAGCGTTTTGGAAAAGAGCTCCTCACATGTACTGCTTCACAATTTACACGTCTACCACTCAATCAGTTCACATCGCTCTCATGATTAAGATTCATTCGCTCTGGATCACGTGATCAGAGCTCCCCCGTTAGAGCGGTTTAACAATGACTCCTCCTCCTCTTCCTCTCCCCTCAGAGCCGAACGACGAGAGCGGCGCGAACGTCGACGCGTCCAAAATGTGGCGCGAGGACCGGGAGCAGTTCTACAAACTGGCCCAGAAGATCGTCCGCAAGTCGCTGGGCCTGTAGAGATGATGTCATCACGCCGCTCTGCGTGTGTGTGTGTGTGTGTTCGTACCTCGGATACAGCCCGTGGAGCATCAACAGTTACCATGGAAACCACCACCACACACACACACGCAGAGCTGAAGCTGGGCAGATGGATCAGACTGATGAGCGATGGCCGCAGCGACCTCACCAGGAGAACCGACAGCATGACCTCACTTCCTGTTTCTGTCTCCTTCCCTTCTTCTTCTCTCTCTCTCTCTCTCTCTCTCTCTCTCTCTCTCTCTCTCTCTCTCTCTCTCTCTCTCTCTCTCTGTGTGCTGTTGGCTCAGATCGAAGTTTCTCAGCGGACCTGTTTGCACTTTATCGCCTCCTGGTGGTCACCGTGTTGGACTCCAATTTTACAGCTGAGCTGATGGAGTTCAGCAGTGAAGAGTGGTTATAAGGCAGAATGTCGAGCTCTTTCTTTCTCTGATTTCTTTTTTTTTTTATCTCCTCCCCGAGAAACTAAGAGCTTCAATTTGTTTTTGGTGTCAAACTGATTTTAAAGCATGTCGACCCTAAACTTAATAAAAAAACAGCGTATCAGTTTCAGGACGTTTGGTTTTGTTGATACAGAGAGTAAGAGTTGGACCTTCTGGTTCGGCCCGACGCTTTAATGTCGTGTCAGAAATCCGCGGCTTCTCCTCCTGATGATGATGATGATGCAGCTCCGATGCTCTAATCACGACCGCTGATCCCGAATCAGTTAAAACACGTCTCTGTTTGCAGCTCTAAAGGTCTCAGAGTTCAGTCGTGTCTCTGCCTGCTGGACTGGATACACCTCCGTGTTTGAACTGGGATTACTGGGATCTAAATATCTCTGATCCAGCTTCTCCGAGACGTTTCTCCGCTTCGCACTTCACAGCTTTGAGTCAAGAAGCCCTGCTGCGCACCTGTATGAGGGACAGGTGAGACGGGGGGTGGAGCTTGGAGGTGACGTGAGGAATTCCTCTGTTGGACGGACCTCAAATCGGTTGCTGCTGGTTTTTTTCAGCTCAGAGGTTCATTTATCGTGACAGAACGTGTCCACGTGTTACAGCTGGGAACGACACCAGAGCCAGCAGCTTCTGAGCGCCTCGGGTCCCTCACCAACACGTCTGAACACGCGTTGGATCTCATGTTTACCAAATGTCTTTCTGACTGCTTTTTATTCTAGCCTCCAGCAGAGGGCAGCACTTCAGAACCGCTCTCTACCCAAAAACCCAGCATGGATCCACATAATTCCTGCCAGACAGGTACTCAGATCTACTGTAGTCTCTGATAACCAGCAGGGGGCAGTACTTTGTACGTGCATTCTGTCTGCCTGCCAGCAGGAGGAAAATAATTACGTAAATGGATCGGTAGTTGGTTGTTGTGTTACAGTAGAGGCATCAGTCGTCTTCTGGAGTCCCACAAGGATGAATACTAAGGTTACTAGGATTCAGTTTATAATTTTCAGGTTAACCAAAGATGATAACAATCAGATATGCAGATGACACCCTGATATGGAGGGAATAAATAAAGGAGAACATTTATAAAATTAACCTAAATTTAGATTTTTTTTTTAATTCAACAACTTTGTTACAATAGAATCACAATGTTCTTTATTTTATTCTTTAGTTCAAAGGTGGAATATTCAACTTACCAAACCCCCTTTTTTCTATATGTCTGTGTCAGCTATAGTATCGCTTGTATAAAACATCTATTTGCACTGGTAAAAAGTTTTAATTTTATGAAATTAGTTGCGAAACCTTCTCTATATTACCTCCCCAAGTTACTCCTCTACCTCACCAAAAGCATCACTGACAAAAAAAGTGTGTTTCATTTGTTGCTTTGGACTTTTTTAAAACATTAATAAAGCAACAGTATGAGAGCTAAACCTACAGCCCAAACAGTCTGACCTTTCAAAACTCATAAACAGGACCCAACTAGACTCAGACCACCTACGCTTGATTATGCAAATAGAAATAATTAGTTGTACTCAGTTGAACCTGATTCACTTCTGTCCATGGGGATCAGTCCGTCCAGGAACCGTCCATTTCTTCCCAAAAGTGCTTCAGCTGCTTCAAAAACTTCAAACACTTCAAGCTTATGTTTCCAACAGGGTTTGTCTGTTTGTTAGAAACGTAACTCAAAAAAATTAATAGTGGATTTTAATGAAACTTTCAGGACTTGTCTGCAACGGGACCAGGAACGTGAACTTAGAATTTGGGGTTGATCTTGGGGGGTCAAACTGAGCTGCCCTGGTGGAAGTCTGCTCTCTGAAAGTGCTTTTCAAGTATTCCAATATTTGATATGAATCATAAATGTTTTATTGCTGGTTAATCATCAAATACGTGATTCTTAATTTGTAGCTCGTTTTGGGTGAAAATAATTAAGTCTTCTAAACGTAAGGTGAAGCTGAGTCTTCAAAAGCGTACAAGTATTTAATGACATGTCTGGTCAGAACGTGGAGTGAACTGAGCTCACCTGTGCGTTCCCTGCCCAACCCTTCTAACTAACACCTTAAATACTGCTCAGCAATCACAGTTTATCTTTCCAGAAAAAAAAAACATCTTGTTCAGCTCCTGAAGAACCGGTTAATGCCAGCCTGATGGTAAGCATGAAGCGGCCCCTCAAGCTGCTCAGACGTCTGTCATCCTAGTGATCTGATGCATCTTAAAGAGAAGCTGGAAAAATAAGTTTGTTTCTCTAACTGGACCTCCTGCCTTAGATATATTCATTAAGACACAGAATGAGTAATTAAATCCTTCTTACATCTGAATTTTGACACAACCTCAGATCTAAATTGTTACAAGGGGCGACTGTGGCTCAGTGGTAGAGTTGTTGGCCTGCAATCAGAGGGTCGTAGGTTCAATTCCAGCTTCCTCCAGTCACATGTCAATGTGCCCCTAAGAATTGTACATCGTACAAAGTTGCTTTTTCACAAGTGAATGTGGCTTCAATGTAAAGCGCTTTGAGTGGTCAGTAGTGACTAGAAAAGCGCTATATAAGTTCAGTCCATTTAGAAGATCTGTTGATTGTAGCGTCAAACCAAACAGAAATACCGTAACAAAATTCGAAAAAAACTTAATAGACCTGGTCCTCGCATGAACAATCAATCAATTTGATTATTTTTCTTTTGGCGAAAAAAAACAAGGCCACCACAAAACGCTAAAGGCCAACTTATTTTACCTCCGCCGTATAGGTTATGTTTTCATCTGGATTTTTGTGCACTGTAAACCCAAATAAGTAGGCAGAACTCAAAATTTGATTTCATAAACTAAGATATTTCAGTATATCACAGCTTAAATATTTGGAGTTTAAGTTAAATATATTTTCCAATTATAATTAAATTAACCTTACCGATTAAGCCGACTCAAAAATCTTCAGCACATGCACCTTTAATTTATAATTTTCATACACACATTTGGTATACAGTACCATAAACTTATGTTAGTGTCGGCACTTTTATAAAACTGACATTTACTTCTAGATAACTCACATGAATACATTATATATTTATGCTCTAAAGTACAATAATTCTCAACATAAGTGATAAAATGTGTAATCAGTGTGAATGTGGTGTTAACATTGACACCGCTTTGAATAAGTTTTTAAATTGTAATTGATCACAATGGGTCAAAAATATGCTCCTAAGCACTCTGGGAAATTTGATAATTAGGTCGCTCAAAATGTTTGAGTTACTTGTACTCAAAACAAAAGAATATACTGAACTAACTCAACACAATTGAGTTAGAATATATATTTTTTTAATATTGAGTTTCAGCTACTCGGTGTAACTAAGTAATCTCAACGTTGGCGTTTTTAGTGTGTCTGTCTGTTTTTTCGTTGGTTTGTTAGTTAGCAATATAACTCGATATGTTACAGACGAGTTTTGAAGGCATTTTCTGGAAAATTCAGGCCCAGTTGATAAGAATTTGGTGGTGAAAACGTTTGTTGTCCTGAATAGGAATAAATGTACACAGAAAAAAGAAAATGCAGCTCTAACTTATATAAATTGATTTAACCGGTCACAAGTGGTCTAATTTATTTCATTAAACTTTAATTACTTTTTTAACTGTAAAACTTAATAGTTATTTGAATAAACTTAATTAAATTACTTGTGACCAACTAAAGCAATTTACTAAAGTTGGAGCTGCGTTTTCGTTGTGTATACCTTGAGGATTTATCTCTCCCCGACTCCCCATCACCAGCTTTCTCTCCGTATCAATCAACAACCGTCTCCGACTCAGTTAGAATATGTTGGAGCGGTGATGAAAAACGTCTGGTGGCCGCAAAATCGAAACAAGATCGTGTCTGATTAAAACAATGTTTGGTTTATGGCTAAAAGTATTAAAAGTAGGAGAAGGAAGAATGCCCTTTGATTAGAAAAACTCTACTTAGTGACCCTAAACAAGATTTTCTGATTGGCCATTTCAATACAGCTCTCAGAAAACCATAACTCTTATCTCATTAAAAGCCATCAATCTGAGTCATTTATTATGTTTTCTTTAAAATATACAAAATAAAGTTGCTTTTTTTATTTCTGGGACACTTTGGGTCCTTTCTGAAGGCTCACTGCTGGCTGTTGTTATCCGTCTGGTCCATCCTTGCTGCTGCTGTAGTTGGATGCATAAAATGCTGAGAATACCTGCAAATCCCTTTAAAAAAAGATGCATTTAAAATATTTGAAATTGGAAATTGCTATCAACCATGCTGCTGTTCCTCAGATCAACCAGGATTCATCACAGTCATCTTCATCTGAATCGTCCTCCAGGCAGGTGGATCACTGATCTGACATGTTTGTTCCCCAGGTGTGTTCAGGTGTTCAGGCCCCCCCGGCTCCTCCCTCTCTTTTATATTTAAATGTGGGTCGTGCGAGCTTGTCCCGCTGCAGGTGAAGCCTCTCTCTCTCTCTCTCTCTCTCTCTCTCTCTCTCTCTTTCTCTCTGAAGCTGAAGATCAGCTGCAGACAGCAGCCGACACCTGGAGAAGAAACCATTAACAGTAGCAGGAGGAGGACAGGTGGATGTTCTGGAATTAAAAAGATGGATCATCGTCTTTCTGATTTTAGGATCTAAGGTTGGAATCAAGCTTTTTTTTCTGTGTTTTTGACCTTTTTAAAGACGAAATCGGGACCAAAATTAAAACTATTCTTCATTTCTGTGATTATCTTTAGATATCCTTAAATCTGTGAGACTGATACCAGAACATTTTGCCTGGACTGGTTACAACAAGGACTTACAGACGCTTGAACATCGGCCGATCCAGAACCAGAACTGGACTTCAGTTATCACCTTTCAACCAGGTCTGACTTCATGAATCAGCTGGTGGATAGAAACATGTTTCATGACTCTTTTGAACACCTTAAACAGACAAAAGTGGGACGATTCCAACATTTCCAAAGATATTTGAGTTTTAGAATTTCTGTTTGTTTTATTGAACTTTTACAGGATTGCAACTTTTAAATTATAACCTTATAAACCTCAGAGAATTTGCTCTATAAATACCGAAAACTTGTTTCTGATTTGGATATAAACCAGCTGACTGAGAAAATGTTTCATGAGTTTTTGTTGTCTTATATTTGTGACAAAGTCATGTAGGTAACAAACATGTTCATACATGTAAAAGAAAACCCCGTCAGATAAGGGTTGTTGGTTATATGTCCAACAGGAGCTTTCATACGTATGGTCAGGTTATTAAGGTGGCTCTCTGCCCAGTGCAGCATGCTTAGCAGGGGCGTAAGGAGACAAGAAAGATCATAATTTAAACTGAGTTTCTGCTTTTGTGTAAGTCTGGTGGAGAGTGCGGAAACTTATGACTCATCATGACTTAAAGGTTTGCAGCTTATGATCTGATGCTAAAATAAAGGGTTATTTTGGTGTTTTTAAAAGCAGTCTGGGCTGCCTTTTAATTATAAAAGTCTGAGATATTTCCTCTAATCAGACATTTAATGCATTATTGAACACTAAACAGAAAGATTCTTGACAACAGTTTGGTGCTTATTTAACCTTTTTCAATTTTACAGTGCGCAATATATGAGCATTCATCACTCTAGATCAATTAATGTTCAATCAAATATTTTGTTCTTAAATTACATCTGATGGGTATTATTGTTATTGAATGTTTTTTGGGAATAATTAGGCACTTTTTAGTTGCGTGGGGGAAATCAGGTGCTTCATTTATGAAGAATTAGACTCTTAAATATGTTTTGTTACAAACGTGAAACAAACATCTTCCGATGTGGGTTTTTCCTCCTTTCATCGTGTTTGAGTTCAGACTCAGGGACGTTATCAAGAGTCAGAAAAACCCCGATGAGGTTTTTAAAGGTTCATGGCTGAAATTTTCTCTCAGATTGTTGGAAGTAAACCCATAGCAGGTGCTTCTAATTTGGCTGTTTGGGGTATTTATTTCTACAAAATACTCCAAGCTTGAACGCTTTTAAAGTAGTTAAGTTTTTCAAGAAGCAGAACAACAGAGGATCTGATTTATTTAATGACGATAACACTGGTTCCTTACATATTTTATAGACTTAATGCAGTATTTAGCCAACACAATATAAGTAATATATTATTATGACCACCGATAGGAGGAGTGAATCCCACTGGTTATCTCCTCATTATGGTCCCTGTTAGTGGGTCTATCAGGTAAAAGTTGAAGAAGTTTCAACATAGAGAAAAGGTAAACCTTTGGAGGTAGCGTAAAGTTTTTAGGTAGTGTATTCCTGGGAAGCCTCTGGTTTTTCACATGCAACATCGACCTCAGAAGGATAATGCTCCTTGTTGTAAAGAAATAAATCATTGAGGTAGCAAATGACCAACAAGTTTATGAGTCCAAGGAACCAAATAGGAGTCTACTCTGCTCAGCGAGTGAGGCTAGACTTGTGCAGCAGAAACACACTGGATTCTTCATTTTCTCACCTGTATGTTTGGGTGAACCCATCAATAATTTACACCTAGGTAACCAAAGTTTCACTGTAATCCTGACCTAAGGACTGTATCCAGTTTTTAATGTTTTATTTGCAGCTCAGAGCCTCAAAATATGATACAACTGTAGCCTCTGCAGCAGAAAAACCTTAAAAGTTTGCTTTATCCTGGTAAATCCTGCTAAATTAGGATAAAAATATCAATTTAATTACTTCCTCTTTTAAATTGAGTGCAGACTACTCACTTGAGTACATCTGATCATTTTTTCACCGCCGCTGTGAAACACCAAACTGACTCCTTTACGTTACGCTGTTTCTCCACACAGATCATCTCCTCATCCCTGTTCATCCCTGGTCCTCACAACAACACCATGTTTAACGAAGCTGAGCTGAGTTAATCAGAGCTGTTGAAGAAGGCGTGATGTTGATGTGTCGCCCCCTGCTGCTCACCTGGGCACTGCTCGCCTCGTCAGTCCGAAGCCAGAGCTGGAGGCCGTGCACAGGTACGAGCGGGTCATAACAGTCTCTCAGGTCAGCCAGAGGTATATGCAAACTCTGCAGCTGCATGTAAATTCACTGAAACATTGTGGATTATTAACACACAAGTCAATAAAGTTCCGTTTTTTACCTCCGCCAAGGATGTTATGTTTCTGTTTGCCAGGGTTTGTTAGTTTCTCCGTCTGCTAGCAAAGTATCCCAAAAAGTTATCAACGGATTTGGATGAAATTTTCAGGAAATGTCCGCAGTGGGACCAGAACAAGTGGTTAGATTTTGGGGGTAATCCGGATCACCGTTTGGATCCAGGATTTATTTTAAGGATTCTTTATCATTGGGAGATGGGTTTTATTTTCAGCATATGCACACTTAGCTCCAGAATAAATATCCCAGTTTCTTTGTAACAAAAAAATCAAGTGTAACTTTAAACACGTTCTACAAGCTATCAAAGATTGATAAGGGAACCTTTGGAGTTTTGATAACTGCAGGGAAACAAATTAAGGTATAGACATGCAACAAAGACATTATGGGATCTGAATTGTGCTAAAGATTTCTGGATTCTTCAAAAGCTATGGAGCTAAAGTTAGAAAGCTGCCATGAAGAAAAAAGGGATTTTTCATGAATAACGAGGGGACTAATTATGATATCAGTGTGAATCCAGCTGCTAGAGTATGTTTTTATAGTTAAAGAAGGTAAAAAAAAGGTTCATCAGATAATAATTTGCAGGTTGTTTTTTCTTTAAAGTCTCCTTTGAACTCCTTGCTTTGTAATTCAGTGTTAGAAACCTCAGCGTTTGGGACTTTTCCTCATCAGTTGTGAATTTGCTGCCATAATCGGATCAATGCTAATGTTGACCCAGTGTGTCCAGGTTCTATGGCTGCAAAAGAAGCATAACCATCGTAAGCATCTCTGTTTTAGGTAAAAAAAAACCTGCAACCAATCATTCAAAGGGTTGAAGTCCAGAAGTAGTGGCACCGTCAGCGCAGCACCGAATGTTCTCTCCAGTGGATCGTCCTCTGACGTCTGTGTGTCTTTATGCAGCTCAGATGCGTCTTTGAAATGCGAGCCGTGTTTCTGAACTTGTCGTCCCCTCCCTCCATTCATCCTGCATTGATCTGCTGCTGCACCAAAACACACAGACGGCCTCAGAGGAGCTTAAAGGGGAATTCCAGCTGAAACTGATGTCGGATAAAAAACGGTTTATCCTCCCTCGGCCGTTCTCTGTACTCCTCCTTTACATCTGGTGGTTTTAAGACGGAGATAAACCGCAGTGATTCAAACACTCACTGATGAGGTTTCGGTTAATAATGTACTCCTGCGGTCTTTAATTAGCTTTAAAATGTCAACTTTCTGACTTCTTTATAGTCACGATTCATTCTGTTAATCTGAAATATGTGGTTTCAAAGATTAAAAGTTCCCCCTTAGTATGGTTAAAAACCCTTCAGATTCAGTCTCACCTGCACCTTTGTTCTGTTTTTACGTCACTGCAGCTTTATGCGTTCACATAAACACACTAAAAGTCCAGTTCATTTGGGGGGAAAAATGTTTTATTAATACCAAAGGAAAATTAAATGTTGCTATAACTCATATTGTCCGAGGTTTTCCAGAAAGGAGTTGTAAAAGCTAAAGGATCTCCTGTAGCAGTCAGTGTTACAGCTGTACACTTGAAGCCTGTCACTAGTTGTTGAATGATAGTCTAATGAAGAAGATGCTGGCTGCCCTTAAAGTTAGATGAAACGCGAAACATATTTGGAACATCTTCAGAAACAAAAAAATGTCTGGAAGTGAACAATAGCAGAGTTTAAAGCTTTAGACTCGTTCAGGTTGATTTATCAATTTTTTCACCACATAAACTTAATTAGGCAACTTGCTGAAGTTCAAAGTGAGTTTAAACCGTAGTCTTTTGTGCTAGTCCTTCAAAACCAATGTCTCACGTTCAGATCTCTCAGGTTTACAGAGAAAAGTCTGAAAAAGAGAAAATGTCCAACTGTGTGGACAGAAAAATCGTATCAAAGTCAGCAAGTCGAATGACAATTTGTGTAAACAAAAGTGTACAGAATGCAAACTCTAATCTTTATACTTTAGAGTAGATGGGATAAAAAAGCAGAAGACAAAACCATCTGTCCGCTAAAAACAGGAAACTAACGCCATGATTCAAACAGGCTGACCAAAACCGGACGACAGCAGATGGTAGAATCAGAATTTAGCTTGAAGAACATGAACATGGATTCGTAATGTGTTGTAGGATCTGTTGAGGCTGGCTGGTGGTATAATGGTATGGAGGATGTTAAGTTGGCACATTTTAATCCCCTTAGTAATAACTGATCATTGCTTGAACACCACAGCCTACCTGAACATTACTTCTGACCACGTCCCTCCCTATATGACCATTGTAGAGCCATTTTTTTGATGGGTGTTCAACTGGTATCTTGAATATGACACCAGATTACCATCCAATATTCAGCTGACAAATCTGTTGGAACTTTGTGACGTTATCAGGTCAATACAGACCAAGATCTGTGAGGAGGGCTTTAAAGACATTGTTGAATCTATGCTGGAAAAAATTAAAAACACTCCTTAGTTTCTTGTGTTTAGCTAAACCGAAACTAAACTAAAAATGACAGAATTAAACATAAAACTGCTCATGTTCTGCCATATATTAGATATTTTCAGCTTATTGTGCAAATTTGATCAAGATTTCCGTGCTGAGTGGATCTTCTGATTGAACCTGGAGCAAAAATGTAAAACTGTTCTGTGTATTACTACAAACGTTTCTTAATTGTTGTATATACATCTTGTTAGGTTTACTGTGAGCCTTTATCCGGCTTTAGTCCCGACTTTCCCTCAGCACATAGAACCATGAATAAATACCGTAGCAGCAAACATTGTTGTAATTTTATCATTCTGAAGTTTATCTGGCCTGATTGTGGTGACAGGAAGCTGAAACTTGTAGCTCCAGATATATTTTTAGATCCTGCAGCATCAAACAGAAGAAACCGTCTACCTCTGAGATGATAAAAACAAATCAAATCTGATGATTTACAGTTGATGAAACGGATCGATCTGAAAGGACGGCGAGACGTTTATCGGCCTCTGTTGGAGGAAACAGATCTGGATCTGGTTTAAGCTTCCTTCAGATGCCGGTTTTCCCTTCACCTTCATGAAAATCAGCTTTCAGGGATCTGAAACGAGCAGCAGCAGATAATCTGTCCTGATCTAATCAGGATTTATTTTTAGCTCAGTTTCCAAAACCACAGTGATTTTAATCAACGGCAACCTGAAAACTAGGAAGCTGTTGCCTCTCTGGGTTTGAAACTTTGGAGGAAGGAAGGTCAGACCTTCTCCTGGTTTTACTGAAAGGACTGATTCCTGTCGCTTTAACTCTGGATGGGTCTGGGCTCTTCCACATCTGCTTTCTACTGCCTTACAAAAACATTTTTGAAAGGTGTTGCAGTCTGAATAGTAGGAACAGATATAAGAGATTCACTATGCGTCCCACAGAGGAGAGAAGAACCAGGGGGAAAATTCTTGGCCAAAACGTTACCAAGGAAACCTAACGTTATTAGCCTGGGTGCTGTAAACTAGCTATACTGTTTTTAAAAAAAATCCACATTTTACATTGATTCTAATCTTTGATATCATTCTCTAAACAAAGCTGGTAATTAGCGAATGCTGGACAACAAAGGTTACAAGGTATAGGTAGCGTCTGTGTAGAGCCGCTGATCGACGTTTCAGTTTCTCAAAACGTACCCAGGGATGGAAGATGGTGGCGTTTGTTTTATTTTGGACACCTGTGGACGGGCTGGTGTTTGTACAGCCTCGATAACAGGATTGCTCTACCTTATACCTACCAGCGCATAGCGCATTTATTTGAAATTTGTGCTATTATGTATTGTAAAATTTTAAACACCCTAGAAAATTGTTTCAAAATAGTAATTTTTGGTCATAGTGTTATATGCACTTTGGAAAATATTAAACCTACAATATGCTCTTTAAGTCTTTTTAGTCTGTTGCTTCACCATTGATTCGTCTCGCTGTTCTAGACCTGTGGAAACGTTTTACTTTAGTCAACAACAATCTTGTGAAATACTTTCTGAGTCAATCTAAGCAGTAAAATAGACTAATGCCATGTTTTCCCTTTAGACCTGCTCCCTATTGACCTCCTGTCTAGAGCCCTGCCACGCCCAGGACAAGCCACGCCCACTCAGGTAGGAAACAGGAAGAAATACCCGAGCTGGGCTTAAGCACAAAGCTGATCAGTGTTCTGTTCTAACAGGTCCAGATGGTTCAGTCCAGAGGGTCCCGAGGTATCAGGCTGACCGGCACCTTACCGAACGCTCTGAGCTTTACCGCCTCACAGATCTTCACCAACTGTGACTGTTTTCCGTCTGAGTTCTCGTTGGTTGTTACTATGAAGTTACAGAGACTGAGGAAGAAGGTAAACATAACAGAATCTGATCTGGTCAGGCTCTCTCGGGTCCAGTTCAGAACCAGCTAGCCTGCTTACCTTCTCTCCTCTTTTAGACAAATCAGTACATCCTCTCTGTGGCGAAGGGAGGGTCTGAGCCTCTGTTACTGGGGCTGCGCGTCTCTGAAAACCGTCTTCACCTTCTGACTCCTCACCCTGGTGCTGGGGGGCGGAGAAGGATAAGTTTTAAAAATGTCGGATTGGACGACAACAGATGGCACACCCTGGTTCTGGCTGTGACCGGTCCTTACGCCACGTTGACCGTCGACTGTGGACTTCCTGTAGAACTGTGAGTCTCTGGATGGTTTCAACTCATTCAAACCATCTTAGACCGGTGAAAATCTGTTCAAACCTGTTTAAACCTGCTCAGGCTGGTTATAGCCAGTTATAAGTTGTTGTTACCAAGAAAGCCTAGTTCCTTTGGGGGAGGTATGAATGCTCAATCGAACGCTGGTCCGGACCAAAAATGTGGACCCTAATCCTCCTAAAAACCTACCACTCAGCTTGAAATGAACTATGGTGCGCTTTGATGCCCTAAAATCAGGAAGCAGACTGTGTAGAGCAGAGCATTCTGGGTAAATACAACCAAACAAATGGGCAACAACAACTCTGCTCATGCTGAGCCCATTGCTACAACGTCTTTGTCTGGTAGGCTTGGTAAGGACAACAGAGTCATCCTAAAACCACTCAAATCTGATGCAGGAAGTGTCCCTGTATTCTGTGCTACTTGATGCAGCACCACCACAGGCGAGGGAGGTAAACATGTTGCTCAAAACGTTTGGTTTGTTTGGCAAAGTGCAATCAAACTAAAATCTCACAAGCCAAATAAACCTAGTGTTTCAATTTCTGTCATTTCTGTACCGATTGTACCAGATTATCAGGGGTGAAAACGAGCACAGAGATAGGAACTAGTTCAAATCTTTTTAAACCAGTTCAGACTGGTTTGGATCCGTTTAGACGGATACAAACAGATTCACAAGAGTTTGAACTTGGTCAGGACTACAACATACTGGTTCGAACTGGTAAAGCCCGAATTCCTTCATGGGGGGCTGCAATGAAGTGGGGGTCGACCGCCTTCATACAGGTGTAGGCTAGATGAAATTTGTTCTGTGTAAAACTTTGATTATAACTGGGTCAAGCCAGTTTTTTTCTGTTCAGTTTACCTTGGAAGAGTTCTGTCACAATTTATGATTTATTTATAACTGGTTCAGTCTTATTTTAGTAAAAAAAATTATTGGGATTGAATCAGGTCTGCTTCAATAATTTCCACCCTGGTTATAAAGAGGTTCAAGGCATCTGGATCGGTCTACTTCTTTCAGATAATGTTTTTTCATGCAATTTACGACAAAGATCCATTTGAGTGAATTGGTCCTTGGTGTTCTGGATCGAAACTCTACCACCCTTTTTAACCAATTTCCTGTCTTTCAGTAAACAGGTCCAGTCCTTTCCCAGCTCCCTGAGCACCCGAGGGTCCAGGTTCTTCATCGGCAGCAGGGGGCACTGGAGGGGTCGCTTTTCTGTGAGTCTATGATAAGAATCAGAACCAGACCTACATGGTTTTCCCATTGAATCACATTGGTTCTCTTGTATT
This sequence comes from Apricaphanius iberus, assembly GCA_028564705.1. Taxonomy (NCBI): domain Eukaryota; kingdom Metazoa; phylum Chordata; class Actinopteri; order Cyprinodontiformes; family Aphaniidae; genus Apricaphanius; species Apricaphanius iberus. The sequence continues at coordinate 1,120,516 of JAPXFQ010002125.1, read as the reverse complement.
TAGGGTTTGCTTCGTCAGTTGGTTCTTCTTCCAGGCTCAGACGCCACGCCCAGACTTTGTCCCAACTCTGAACCCAGTCTGGCAGAGCTGTCCGTTCCTCAGGTCCTCAAGTCTTCCCCACTGCATCCAAACCAGCAGGACTTGGTTTATCCATACGGTGAGAAGAAAAAGAAGCTCATAAAGATCTTTATAAAATCAGCACAGTTCAGCTCATAAAAAAAGACATCTGAACACAGTTTAAACAGACGCTAAAACCGTTTTGCACCTCTGATGCAGAATTGATGCAAATCAGTTGCTTAATCTCGTAAAAAGCTAGGAGAAGTTTTGCTCTCCTCAGCATGCTTAATAATTGAAACTGAAAGTTAAACTGACGTGTGGTTCTACTTTGCGATTAATTTAACTAATACCTATCTGACCATTTGAGATGACTGATTGAGATTACCTTTCTGACATTCAAATAAATAAAAAATAAGATTATTCCTAGATGAAAAACATATAATAGTCCAAATGAAGTGTTTTAGAGCACAGGAAAGGTTTCACTGTGTGATGAGGGATTCTTGAATTCTTCTCATTCCTTGAGGCGATGAACTATCCTCAGTTAAATCATGCCTGCAACAAAATGTTAAATTATTCAGTGATTCCATTTAGTCACTTTTAATCACTGAATAATAGTAAAGAATATGAATTAAAATCAAACAGATAACAAAAATGCTTAGTTACCACTGAGTGGATCCTTTTGATATGTCGTCTCCACTTAAATCTACCAGCACCTGTAAATTTGCACAAGAAATGTATCTACAATATTTATCTGTAGTATAACGAACACAAAAATAACAAAAACAGGTATTTTTCTGGTATTTTTCTGACATTTTGCGTTTATCATAGATTTGCTGTTTGTTTTTGTTCTAATAGTTTCAATGGCAAGCACAGCATTTCATATAAAAACATATTTAAATAAATAAACCTTAAGATATTGAAATAAATAAGATTTGCCATCCAGATTCAGACGAATACTGTGAATTTCACACCCTTGATCCCAATGCACTATTCATGTTAGGAGCACAACAAAAGCAACTGAAATATTTCAAAGTCATCACAGAAATTCATGTTTCAGTAAAACTCTGCATTTTTCTTCTTGTTCAGAGCCACAAAAAAAACATTTTTAATGTGATAGAAAACCCGGCAAGACAGGAAACTAAATGACAGCAGCTTTAACTACTCTACCATCAAATCCTCAGTTTGATTCAACCCTGGAAATGCTGATGACTCCAGATGTTTACTGTAGGTTCTGGAGGCTGGAGGGTCTTAACTCACCTGTCTCAGCAGCAGATTATTTAGATAGTGAAGCTAAATGTCTTTCTGTGTTTTTCGTACTTTCACCCCCCCCCCACGGTGTGTTTGCAGTGTAAACCTGTAGCTGTGATGGTATCAGCGTTTCCGTAACCTGAGCTCCAGACTGACTGACAGCATGAAGTACTGTTTGTTTATAAATATCTGGCCGTTCCAGCCTCTGCGGCTCAGCCTAAATAAGGACTCCTGGTTGTGGTCGTACTTCTGTTTCAGGGAACGTTTTGGGGCAGGTCCTCAGACGTTTAGCTGAAGATGAGTTGAAGGTTTGATGTGTGCTTCCATAGCAACAGATTGTGGTCAGACAGGTGAACACATGTAAACGTGTCGCAGTCAGGCCGTCTGCTGAGGAGCAGTCTCACCTTTTCCTTTCTTTCTCTCTGTATCAGTCTGATCTCAGCTCTGTTTTGTCTCAGTTGATGAATATCCTTGATTGATTGGTCATTAATGTTGCGTCTGATCACAGACATATTTAAGTTTTCTCTCGCAGACGTCTTAACAGGTTTTTCTTCCAGGCTAACTATGACGGTGTTAATAAAGTTAAGATGATTGATGTCGAGCTGAGATCCTGTCAAACTCATCATGACTCAGGATTTATATAAAGCCGTCTGAGGGGTGTTTGATTTATGTGCCTGCCTGCAGCTGAGCGAGCCGTGCAAACTGCCGTCGCCTGAACTTGACCTCAGATTTCTAAAGAGAACGTCACCAGAGATCCCGTTTTTATGAGCCATGAAAGAGTTTAATCCACTCAGAGCTTGATGACTGAAAACACACCCGAACCCACAAAAACCTCAATCCACAAAGAGTTGGAACGCTGTGGAAGGAGGGTTTATTATCTTTTAGAGGCAGCACGAATTCAGGATATTCCATGTTCTGACCGGTGTCTATTTTGCATGCCTGTCTTTCAGGCTATGAAGAAGTGTGGAAAATATTGGGATCGGAAAAATTTGGGGAAAGTAATAAAGTGTAAAAATTGAGACAAAGGTTAAAACACTTTGTGAGGAACGTTTTTGTTTGTCTTTCAGAGGCTGAGGCCAGAGTGACTGCAGGGGATCGACCTCCATGTTCAGGACCACAGAAAGGCCAGCTGTGGTTCAACGTTCAGAAGAAAGCACTGTTCATCTGTGATGGGATGACGTGGAGGACACTCCTGCAGAGTGAGTCTGAATGCAACAATGGGATTAAACCTCGCAGAACCTCAAGACAGAAAGTGCTGGTTCTGATATGACCCAAGCCTATGGTTGTCAGAGTAAAAGTGTAATTTTAAACCTGATCAATTAGTTGTCGTTTACTTATTCTTTGCAGATGACAGTCCTATCTTCTTCTAATTTAATTCAACATACTAATATCTAATCTGCAGATAAGGAGCGTCTGGACTACGTGGAGGACTACCAGGACCTGTACACCCGATCAGAAACGTTCGATATGGAGGTCTTTACCATCCCATCTGAAGGGCTGTTCATGGCTGCAGCCAACAAGTACCAGAACCCCTCCGTCGGAGCTCTTTGGGATACAAAGGTCTTTAATCTTCATGGTAACAGTCTTGTCTCCGCTTACAGGGACTCCCGACCCGGTTCTGGTATTTTCAAATGGAGGAACGGGTCGTTCCAGCTGTATCAGGACATCAGCACGCAGGAAGCTCGAGCCTGGAAACATTTCACCATCGATGACAAGGTGGGAATCTCTTCAACCCAACGATTATCTGTGGAAACGCTTCATAAGTGGAGTGTTCTGAAGCTGCTGTTGTAGAAACCAAATCACAGATCGGAAAAATTAACCTGACATGATGACTGTAAGGATTCTGCTCCCTCACCTGGTCCCAGAAAGAGATATATCCTTCTGTTGGGTGACCTGTGATCATGTGACCTGTGAAGGTGTGTTCAGGTACAGTCTCTTGTGTTCTCATTGTGTCGACGTGTTTGCTCTCAGTGGAACACAGGTGTTAACACAAAGCTCTGCAGGTATTCACAGCAGCTGTGCAACAGCAGGCCAATAGGGAAAATAAAGATTGGTTCAGAGTGGAAGGAATTTTAAATATATCAAAGAACCGTAGACTCATGTTTGTCCTGCAGTTCTGGTTCCTTCCGGTTCTTTTGTCTTTTGAAATCCTCTAGTTTTATTGAAGAAACTCTGTGGCTCCACTCCTCTTTGTGTGAATCAGATTTCCTATGTTTTATACCTACTTGAGTGGCTCCTATGGTTTTGTATTTCTGGTTTTTTTTTGTTTCTTCTACGTCTCAGGGTGTATCATGTCTGCCAAGGAGGTTTTTAGTTACCTCCCACTAATGGACATCAAATCCTCAAACCACTATTTCCATTTCTGAACAATTTGCTTGGTCCAATTTTCTTGGCCTGGGACTGACCCTATCAGTAGAACAGTGTATCAGCCGTCTCTAAAGGCCAACCGAAAGTCCTTCTTCTAGGACTCTACCAAGTCCACTAAACCATGAGGAGAACAGAAGGGAAGTTGATCTGAGATAATGATAGTTTTTAATATTTTCCAGGCTGCTGTGGTTGTCGTAATTTCACGCAGTAAAGCAGGAACAGGGTTGGGTGATGGTCCAAATTTCTTTCGAGAGGTGGACCAGAGGTCTTTTAACCAACGGGGATCATACAACCTTCTTGAGTATTTGGAAGGAAGTTCTGAATGGTTGTTGAGTCTCAGATTGAGGGTGAGCCAGATGGTTTTCATCCTGGTCATTAACTGTTGAAGCTGAGTTGGACCCTAGTAGAGATACCTTGGGGATCATAGAAATTGACGGTTGGTTGGTCTGGGTGTTTACTTGGAAAGAAGAAGCCCTGATTCTTAAAACAGATTCTGATCAAATGGCCTGCATTTGGCCTGCATTTGTATAGCGCTTTACTCAGTCCCTACAGACCCCAAAGCGCTTTACACTACATTCAGTCATCCACCCATTCACGCACACATTCACACACTGATGATGGCAAGCTACGTTGTAGCCACAGCTGCCCTGGGGCGCACTGACAGAGGCGAGGCTGCCGGACAATGGCGCCACCGGGCCCTCTGACCACCACCAGTAGGCAACGGGTGAAGTGTCTTGCCCATGGACACAACGACTGAGACCGTCAGAGTTGGGGCTTGAACCGTCAACCTTCCGATTACAAGGCAAACACCCAACTCCTGAGCCACAGTCGCCCCTCAAAAGTCTAAACCAGTTTGTGTTTCATGACATAAGGTCTAAATTGGAGTTAAAACTAGTGGTCCTTCTGGTTTATTTGGCAAAGACTAACTCCTCAACAGTTGGCGATGTAACTCATCAAAACAGTTCAGCGACTCAATCACAACAGTTGACTAAGGACAGAAGATTCCTGATATAATCATTCATGCAGACAAATAACTAAAAGACACACTGACAATACGCCGAATGAAGGAGCGGATGATGAAGTTGACACAGATGTTGTGTCTCATCCTCCATTCTTCAGGTTTTCTTGGTGGTGGCGGACGTCAGGAAGGCGGAACCCGAGCTTTCTGTTATCTATCGGTGGAACCGGCGGCGGAAACGTTTCCTTCGCTATCAGACTCTGGAGACCCACGACGCTCGGGACTGGGAGGCCTTTCAGATCCAAAACAGCAGCTTCTTGGTGGTGGCCAATCATAGGCGAGGTAAGCCCGGACCAAATATCCACACAGTCGGTCAATCACGAGAGTAGTTTCCTTCGTCTGAGGCTATTTTGGTAACGTTGAGATGGAATAATGGCTTCAGTCTTCTCCTTGGAGGTTACCACTCGTAACACACGATGAAGATTCCAGGAGCATTCCCCGCTCGTTTATGGCAACCAGTCTGCCAATTCGGTTGATAGATCTTTGCTGATTATATGATTGTAGTGACATGAAGTTAACTGATCAGTTTGGTTTAAAAGGACTTGTATTAATATCCATCTGAGCACTTTGTGCAATTCTCTAAAGAAAGTATGAATTGTAAGCACAAAAACTGAATGTTTTTAGTCATAACTGTGGATGAGGTTTGTAGAGGTCATGATGCAGATTAAAACCAAAGACATCAAAGAATCCCCAGCACTTAAAAAACCCATTTCATTTGTTCATCAGAGCTTTTTCTGAAACATGTTGCATCCTCGAGCTGTCTGTAATCAGGCATGTGAAATAACAAGCTGCAGTGTGGTCAGGTTCATCTATCTCTGCTGGTGAACTGTAACAGAATCAGAGATGCTGATCGCTCTGTGGCAAGTTTGTTCGTTAGGGGCTTTAAAACACGACTTTTTGATGTTAGGAAAGTTTTCAGCTGATAAAACACTTTATAGTTCAGAGAGTGCTGCTATCTCCTGGCCTGTGGACCTGCAGCCACTTCAAACACACCTCCACCTGCACGCTCGAAGGTTTCCTGTGGAGATGAAAACAAATTCACTGGTCCAAAGAGATTGTTTATGATGTGAGAGGAAAGAATGCAGGCTAACTGGGATCAGATCACACACTGAAGAGCACCATCTGAGACATCGTCACAGCCTAAAAAAGAAGGTTCAATTAAATTAAAACTCCATAAAGAGTCTCAGTGCAACCAGTTCCGCCGTTAACCATCATTGTTTCTTAGTTTTAGGATGTTGGAGGTGTCTTTTGAAGGTACAGAAGCGCTCTCCTGCTCTGATAGACTGGTTTGCTCTACCACCATTTGGAACCAATGATGAGAACAGTTTGGACTGAATATGTTAGGGATGGCGTGACTAGACGATGTTCCTGGGAGGTTGTAGTCCAGAAGGACTTTAAACAGCTGCTGCAGACCCAGATATAACTCTCGAGGCAGTATCAGGGTCTTGGAATCCGGCAGTAATGGGGAGCCAAAGAAGGTTCATGAAGAATAGAGGGACAGACACAACTCCTTTCTCAGAGCAGTCAAGAGTGGAGTTTTATGTTGATTTTATCGTGATGACAATCAACAGATAAATCTTATTGTGTTTCTTTTTTAACTGATAACCCTCATGCATTTAAGAGGAAAGATAAAATACAGAATTTAATCATCAGTACAGCTGAGTATCATCTGCATATGTGGGAACAGATAACCAGCCAAAAAAATGACACTACAAAGATAAGGTGACCGAGCAGTCAGCCTTGGAGCACTCCCTATAAGAGATGGTGACTCAAAACTCAAATCACACTTTACCACAAAAGTAAAATACCTCAGAGTCAACTTAAACTTTTTCTTTAAAGATTTAAGACTTGACTTTGACCCTTTATATGAGACTTAAGTCCTAATATTTCCTTTTTCAGTTTTTATGTCAAGTAATGAAGAGTGAAATGAAGCCTGTATGTTAGCAACACACTGCTGCACATGTTTTACTTTGATACGATGAGCTTGATTTATTATTTTAATAGATTTTAATTAACTCTGTATTAAATTACTTTGGATCATTTAGAAAACAAAGTAAACTCAATAAGTTTCTCTCACTGCTAAGCTAGCCGCAACATTACAAGGACTTGTCTAACTGAAACTACCAAAATAAAAACATTTGCTGTTCCATTCATTAAAAAGTTTAAAATTTATTTACTTATAATAAATTATATCTTGTTCATAGTGATGTAATTTAGGCTTTACCTTAAATTTCAGCATCTTTACTATTTATGATTAGAAAAAACGTTTTTATGTGAATGTATAAAATAGTTCCCCTATAAAATGAAAATATATGAGAGCTCAAACTGAAGAGAAGTAAACCCTCCAAACCATATTTCATATGGTATATTGTCAGGAAATGAATAGTAGGAAGTCGCTAAACGTTTTCACACAAAACCTAAAGTAACTTTTGCCGCCGGTTGAAAATCAGTGTTTTCTTTGCATCAAAATTAGTCTTTAAAATTCACGGACATTATATGTTCGATCCACGGCGCATTTCAAACGGGATCAGAAAATAACTTTAATCGCTTCAACGCCTTTACAAACTTTACATGACTGAACAGTACCACTAACCCCACTGGCTGATTCTTCTTCTGGGCAGTGGACTGGGTGTTAAAACTAGGAATTGGAATTTTCAAAATTGTGCGATTCCGGGAGGATTGAAAAGTTAGTCCCGGTTCCAATCGAAACTTGATTTTCGATGCCCATGCCTAGTACAAATGCATACATATTTAAACTGTTCATGTGTTTTTATTGTTCCCATGTTGTTTATTACTTGGAGATTTTAAATTGTAAAGTGAGTTACAAAAAAAATGTATTATTATTATTGTTTAAATAGGTTTGTATTCCTAACCTAGAGGAATGCAGAGTTATAGGTCACCTAAATGTTTGGGAAATTGATAGGAGAATGTTTAATTCACTTGGTAGTAGGGCTGAGTGATTAATTGATTTGATCAATTAATCAAATATTCTGTTTATGAAGATTTTTTTTGCCAATGGACAACTTAGACTTCCATACCTCAGAGTGACGTCAATCCACCCGGGGCTTCCATCTTGTTTTACAAAGATACTTTCCGGCTTGATTTTTAGTTTAACTATGAATTCAGGGATGATTGAAATAAAACCAAGTTTTTGAAAATATTTGTTGTCACTTGAAATTTTTTTAAGGATGACATGGGTAGAAAAAAAAGTGGTTAAAATCAGAAATCATATGTTGTCTGAAAAGAGTCTGAGATTTCATTTTTACGCCAGTCCTCATTGGTAGCGAGTTTAGACCCGACTTAACGTGAACATCTCTGCTCTATAGGCTGCAAAACGGAAAACTGGTGTTTTCTTTTTGACATTTTTCTACAACATCAGCCTGTACTGCTAAGTTTATTAATGTTTATAACACAGAATGACAACAAACAAAATGGGTGAGATTCTGGCATGTACCATTATAAAGCACTAGAGGGTGATCACTTGTTCAACTTTAGCTGTTAATATCATTAATTATGCCTCTTTACGTCCTCAGCCAGAGACTCCAACCATAACATCCACAGTGTGATCTACAGATGGAACCCTGACACAAAGGTAAGGTTTGCTAAGAAGATTTCCAACAGCCTATCCATGTCGCATCTTTTTAATCCTGATTGGGTTCAGTTTTCTCCCCTTTTGAGATCTTTGTCCCTCGTGTCCTGCTCCAGCTGTTTGAGGCCAACCAGACTCTGTCCACGTCCGGCGCGTACGACTGGGAGTTCTTCACCATCGGACCGTATCATTTCCTGGTGGTGGCAAACAGCCTTAACGGTTGGACCACCACCATCAGCTCCACCATCTACGTCTGGTTGGACGGGTGTTTCCAGACCTTCCAGAACATCACGGTTAGTACTGAGATGCATCTGTGGATCAGGGTTCTTCTTGCGGGTTTGATTAAGAATACTCTAGTACCCTTGTATCCGCATAGATGTTCTGGAGAACCTTGAAGAACCACCTGCTGGCCTAATAGACCTCAACACCTGCAGCAGCTGCTTGTTTTTCTTTCGCTCTTGCCTGTAATAAACCTCCTCAAACTGCAGTAAAACCGTTTAATGTGACGACAGAAGTCAGAACATGAAACAGAAACATAAAATCAGCTGCAGAGTTATAGAAATACATTTTCATTCTGCCTCCTGGTGACGGTAAAAAGGAGAGAGTGCAGGAAGCCAGCGGTGAGTAATTAATGAGAGAGGGTTAGGGGATTTTCCAGCTAAAGAAAAATTCAAAACCACAAAAACATATAAAATCCTCCTGCTGTGTTACAGCAGCATGCAGATGACACATTAGCTCCAAAAAAACCACATCAACATCTCACTCTGCTGCTCATATTTCTAAACAGAGACGTATGGATTGGTTTTTGTTCACTTACTGAGATATTTCCTCTAAAAAAACAATCTTTTTATCATCTTGCTAGAATATATTTTATAAAATTGTCCAGTTTCATTTGTTTCCGGGGAGCTTTTTGTGGCTGTTTTAATTTGATCTAAGGTCTCAGATTAAATAAATAAAGCGATCCAGCTGCTGCACATCAGCAATGTAGCATCTTCCAGTAATGGTATGATGATGTTTGATTATTTAAATCAGTTAGATATTCTTTAACAGTCACTTCTAACCACCTTCCCCCTTCATAGTGTTTACTTAAAGAATCTGGATCAGAGTTGCTGTTGAGGGTTCATCCTCTGCAGAACAGTTCGAAGGAAGGATATTTCGGACCCGGTGTTTCTCCTCAAAGCAGAAGTTCTGTTTTCTGCTCGTTTTGTGTAAAACGTTTCCCGCTCATCTGTCCGCAGACAGTCGGAGCTACGGACTGGGAGATGTTCCAGATCGACGACAGGTTCTTCCTCGCCGTCGCCAACAGTAATCAGTTCTCCAGCCAAGGCAGCAGTCTCTACAACATCAACTCCACCGTCTACGAGCTGAACATGTTCACCCAGACCTTCATCCGCTTCCAGGACATCCCGACTCACAGGTCAGCCTATAACTGCCTGTTTAAGTCTCATTCTTTTTACTTATTGATTCCCGTTACGTTGCTTGTTCATTCGCTCCAATAAAACATGGTAAACATGGTAAAAAAGTTGATCTCTTGCATAAATCTTTACAGTTACAGTTTTCATTGAGCTTTCAGAGGTTTCAGACACTGATCAAGTACTAGGCGGCTGTTTAAAGGTTCTAAATAAATGTAAATCTTCCTGTAAGAAGTTTCTAGTTCAGCTATATCGGGGGTCAGCAACCCATGGTTCTGGAGCCATAAGGGGCTCATTAGACATTCCATAATGGCTGTCAAGCACTTTGCCTAAAAATAATAACGAACCAAATGCTTTTTTTTTTCTTTTTTTTCTCCAGAAAACTAGTTCAGATTCACAGGTGTTTTGTGTTTTTCATTGAAAAATTGCTTTGAATTTCCTTGAAAGAATTATACTAAAGGTAAAAGTTGTTTAGATAGATTTTCCGTTTCATGCATGTTTATATAATTTGCTACAAAATATCAAAAACGCTCCACATTTTGCTCAAGTTTGATGTTTTCCTTTCTTTTAAAACCTGGAAACAGAAACACATTTTACTTATCCAAAAATTGTGTTTTCTAAAGGTCACATAACATTTGCGGCTCTAAATGGGTTTCGTTTCGAAAAACGGTTCTTTGGCTCCAGAGGTTGCAGACCCCTGAACCAGATAGAAGTTTAAAATAAAAAATATATGATTAAGCCTTTAAAATTTGATGGTTTGATGTTTTTTGTTTGATGCTGTTGTGCTCAGCGCTCTGGACTGGGAGTTCTTCACAATTGGAGACGAGAAGTTCTTGGTTGTGGCGAACTCTTATGACGGCAGGTCGTACTCCCTGAACAGCGTCATCTACAGGTGCTTTGAGTTCATCCATACCTGCGCGCGTGTTGTATCTGGTTCCAATCTGACCAGCGGGTGTGTTTGTGTGTTTTCCAGGTGGCAGGGTTATGAGGGTTTCGTCCCGGTCCACAGTCTGCCCACGTTCGGCTGCAGAGACTGGGAACACTTCACCACGGACCAGGGCTCCTTCCTCATCTACTCCAGCGCCAAATCCAGGCTCAGCAAGGTTTTCAGGCTGAGAACTTACTGAAGAAAGGTCTGAGTTCAGCTAGACCAGACGGCTAACATCACATCACTGAAATCTGAGCTGTTCTGCTTCCTCCTCTCTGTTTGCTACAACCTCAAACCTCCTGAAGAAAGAAAAAAACTTTATTTATACAAGAAGCACTTTGTTAAACAAACTAAATTATGATAAGCTCTGCTGACAAAGGAGACGTATCCAGAACTGATCCAGGTTTATGTGGTTTGGTTTTGATCAGTCCTTTGAGGTCTTTCGGTGTTTAAACGCACTCTGAACATTGATTTCTTCAGAACCAACACAAACTTGATCAGCACTTTGAGCTGCAGCAGGTTTTCCCTGAGCTATATTTTATATAACCCTTAGTTTTCCAGAACTATGTCTTTAGCTCTGACAAGTTCTGATTCTTCACCCTGAACATTTTGTTCTGTTTCCAATATACCAGTTTCAATGGAAGGAAGAAAAAAGCAAAACGTCATTTATAAACTACCCTGAAAAAGCAGTACATTTTTAAGGCTAAGAGCTGAAAATATTTTCTCTGGATTTCACTTGAATTTGAACTTAAGGTTTACTTCCTTTCGCATCTCTGTTTGCGAAACACAGATGAAACCGAGTTTATTTTCAGAACTAGCTTCTCCTGGAGAGGTTTTTGTCTTTGGAACAAAGTTCTGGAGCCTCGCATATTAACACCTTTATGAATTTCCTGCTGAAACACGGAAAAAAATTCTGCGCACAAATAAATCAAGATGCATAAAATGGTAAGTATGCATAGATGAGACAAAAACAGACTCTGTCTACCTGTGAAGAGATGCTGTCATGGAAAGATACTGTTGTGGATGGTGTAGCTATGGGAGGGAAGACTCTTTGGCAGCAGTCAGTCTTGCAGTGATTCCAAGAACCCCTCTGACTGAAGACTGTTCCTGGCTGACTGTCTCATGACTATCAAGACTTGCCAACAGCTCAATAAAGAGGATGATAACAGAGGCGATATTCTACAGTAACTTGTCCATCAGTAGTTTGGAAACACTGCTTATCCACCTCATTTGCTTTTGCTGCTCCTCTTTAAAGATAATATAAGCTAACTGTATCCCAAACGACCCGCAGGGTCCTGGTCAAGCTTGACTGGGATAGTGCAGTACCATCTGAGAGAAGCCCCAGTTGCTAGAAAACATTTCACAGACTTGGTCAGCCAAAAACTTCAGAAACGGTTTCCTCATTCTTGAAACATTTGAAGTATTTTGTGGGAAAAGCTGCATGAGGCCCCAGGTGATGTGATACTTGCTAAGGGAAACTTTTTGGAGGCATTGTAATTCAAACAGCTGCGCTGAACTCTACTGCCCTCTATAGGTATCTCTGTTGTATCACATAAAAATCTACAGCTTATAATGTTCTTTTAGGCCTAAAATTAATGATTTCATCAGGTTTGTTTAAATATAAATTATTTAAACTATTCTGATTAGAGATTTTTTTTAAAGAGATTCTGATCTTAAATTGTCTCTTTGTTTGATCCTGTGTCAGCCACAGACTGTTCTGTTTTGTTAATTGCATTTATTTATTGATTAGCGATTTTGCTGCAGGACAGTAAACTCATTGATCTAAGGTCAGAATAAGAAATAATAATAATTTTTAAAAATCCAGTTTCCTCCTCAGGTTATATAAGAGCTACTGTACAGAAAGAATTTCAGAGTTTATTTTAAGGTAAATAATTTTTGTGTGAAAACATTTCTGTGACTATATTTAAGGCCAATGTAATTTGGTAAAATTGCATTTAACTGAAATGTTTTTGAATATTCTATAATTTATCAAGTCTTTTTAAAATGTAAATATTTGTTGTTTTCTGTTTTCTAGTTACTGTTTTGTGTGAACTATATAAGTGAATTTATATATTTTAATTAAATACAGGATTTTAAATACAATTAAGACTTTGTTGTATTTATTTTAATAAATAAGCAAACATTTTTTTCATTCTACTCATTTATGTAATTTAACAGGAACTTAAATCAAAAGTTATACTTTTGATTGAGGCAGTTTAAATAAATGTTTAAATAGGTTTAAGTTTGATCTAGATTTTTGCCTTGTTAAATTAGATTTATGACTGTATTTTCCATTAAGATGTATTTAAACCACAATGAACGATTGTCATTTTTAATATATAAATTAAATATTACAGATTTGATGGATTGCGTGTTATTGTAGCTAATGGTGGTTGTTTTTAATGGTAAACCGTTTGATTGGTGCTTTTAAGTTCTCCGGTCACTAGGCGTCGCTATGGAAACGACGGGTGGTTACTGTGTTTCGGCGTCCGGGTCAAAAAGGTAAGGCTCCCGGTTTGAAAGTGGAAAAATTCTCCCTCTTAATCCGAAGAAAATAAATTTAACGAAGGATATTGTTCCGGTGGCGGATAATATCGGAGCTTTACGACTTGAATTCAGGTAGAAACTTTGTCATGTCGGTTGTTTCGGTGTTAGCATGCTAGGTGGCTAACGGATCGGTTTGGTTCGGATTTGTCTCCTGCTGGTCAGTTTGGTTTTTAGTTATGTTTGGTAAGAAGAAGGTAACATGACCTTCCCTTTTCTCTTTGTAAACTGTTTATTCATTGTACAGGCGCTGGTCATGAAATTATCATGAAAAAGATGATTTATTTCAGTAATTGCATAGAAAATGTGAAACTTGTATATTGGATCAATTCATTACACACAGACAGATGTATTAAATGTTTCAGGTTGTTTAATTTTCATGATTATGACTGACAATTGATGAAAATCCTAAATTCAGTCTCTCAGAAAATGAGAATTTTTAAAATATTTTCAATATTGAAGACACCTGGTGCCACATTCTAATCAGCTAATAATTAATCAGCTCTGACACATAAAGACTTATATATATATATATATATATATAATTTAATTTATGAAAGCTACTCTATAATAATCTGATGTTACATACGTATTTTTAAAAGGTACTGAATATTTATACAGTAGTTTTCTGAAATATACATGTAATAAAACAGATTATTTTTTATTGGTATGTTTTTGGAAGTATGTAAAAGTGAAATACATATTTCTGAAAAATACCGTCAAAATGGTTTTGTTACTTTATTTGAAAGTTACTGCATCTATTTTGTTTCATAATGTATGGAGGCTGCTGCATATATATCCTTTTTGTTAAATTTTTCTGGACACTGCCTAAATATGCCTTGGAGCTAGTGCTGAGTTACATTTTTTGTTCTGGAAATTACAACTGAAAGCTCATATTTGTCTCAAAGATTATATAAATTTCACAATGCAATTTAAAAACGCAGATTCTGCCCCCTGCCCGTTGATTTGGTCAAAAGGATCCAAGGGGTCTTGGACCCAAAACGATTGAGGACCATTAATGTAGTGAAATGGACAGGTGCTTATCTAAGTATTTAATTATTTTCTTTTAATTTAAAATGGTAACTTCATATTTTATGGAGATTCGTTCGTGCAGAGTGTTTATTTATCTGTTCTTTTTAATGTTTATTAACAGCTGATGGAAACCTGAAATACACCTAAGAAAAAAACGTGCTGCAGGCTCCTTTATAGAGGTCATAGTTTTGGATCCAACAGAGCAGACATTAAACTCTTTAACATCTCATTTTAGTGATTAACACAATTAATGCAGCTAGTTTAGAGCATACATTTCCATGTGTGCAATATTCGTGTTGCAAATGGCTGTTTAGAGTGCAATAATTGCTGGTAAAATATCCTAGGTGTTAGAAAGTTGCAGTTTGCCTGCTAATGTCATTGGATGGAACACTGGTGACATTTCTTGCCCAAAATGCAGAAAGTCGTGGAGTGATGGAAGCACAGATGAGATAGAGAGGAAAGAAGAACAGGCAGCTGATATCAGCTTTGTTGTATTTACCAATATCTTCACCATTGTACACTTTTCTAATGTTTTTCAGCCCCAACAATAATTCTTAAAGGGACTATATCATATATATTATATTATATATATATATTTTACAGCTTTCGACTTCTGGGATAGAAATGTATATGATAAACTGTTACAGTTGATGTTATACAGTATTAAATTGTCCTGCAATTTGACTTGTATCCTGTACTTAATGTTGGACCACGAAGTAAAACGGCTCGTTTCTCTATAAACCCGCCTCCTGTATCCCAACGCTACGCTGCAGATCAAACTGAAACGGACACTGCTAAGCTTCATCACAAACCGTATTCTCACAAATAATTTGAAAAGCACAGAGTGCCATAATGAAACTCTGTTATATTAAGGGCTCAGATGTTTGGATTATTTTATTTTATTTTATTGGTAAAAAAACGCAGTCAATAAAGGTTATATCATTTGCTAAATCATCAGAGCCCAAACCAACACAGCTGCATCCACTAAACAAATCTTTCCAGCCCAGTATATAAAAAAGCCGTAGTTGGTGTTTGAATCCGTTTATTGAACATTCTGAGATGCTACAGATCAATTAATTAACCACACAATGCTGTTCTAAGATCACATAAGCAGCTTGATAAATGGCTAACGCGCATTAGCATTAGCTTGTAGCTACTTACTTCTCTGTCCATCAGGCTTCTTTGTTCTTTAATCCAGCTACTGTTCTTTAGGAATGTAGAATAAAATCCTGTAATCCATGCGGCCAAGCAGGCGATTTCACATAGAAAGCAAGAAAACCATCAAAAAGGTTTTTTAAGCTCTCAAAACCCGAAGCAGCCATTAGCTCTGAGAAGGAGGAGAGTTAGTTTGAAAATCTACCAGGGGTAAGCCGCTCTGCCTGCAGGGGGCGGTGCAGACACCTCTAGCATTCAACTTTCAAGCAGTGATGTCACTAGTTGAACATTCAGTCGATTTCTAGGAGAGGGAGAGGCAGCTGCTCAGAGAGCAGAATTCAGGAAGATTACTCAGACATACGTGAATTAAGCCAATAACCACTCTGGTGGGGTTTTATATGAGAAAATTGCATTACCAGATGATATAGGCCCTTTAAATATGGATAAAAAACATATTTTAGCATTCAGAAATTGAGGTTAGATCGTTACAGGGTAATTCTCAACAATAACTCGATTATTTTCAGGTTTCTTTTTGAAAATTCCAGTATTAGTTGTTTTTAAATATCACAATATACATCCCAGAGTGGGAAAAAATTGCTGTCAGTTGTTTTTAGTATCATGCAGTCCTAAATCAGGGTGAGTCTTTAATGGAGACATTTCATGTTTAGAGGATGAGAATCCTCCATCGGTTATTGGACACTTTTCTTTTTTGTTGACTCTGCTTTTATTTCTATCGTTCGTTCTTTCACAGATATTGATTTTAGTCCTGTAGTCAGACTGACTGCTTTAACGTGTTGCCTTCAGCCCTGTTGAAGTAAACACTGCAGCAATAGTGGGAAGAATTGTCTTTTCCAGCATGGAGTCTGGGCTGATGATTGGCTGGCAGCAGGAGAAGACGGAGCTGCAGCGGGAGGTGTGCCGCCTGCAGGAGGAGCTGGCGGAGAGCCGAGCAGAGCGGGAGGAGCTGGAGTCCAGAAGCAGAGCTCTGACTGACAGGGTGAGGAGCGGGGATGGAGGTGAGTTGAGGTGATCAGGAGAAGATGAAGGATCTCAAAATGTTTCTCTCATCCAGCTCTGCCAGACTCTAAGTCCTTCGTTTGGCCTCTCCCTGCATGAGGAGGAGCAGAGGAGGTGGAAAGCCAAGATGAGGGTGGCGAGGGAGAGGGAGGCCAGACAGGCGCTGCTGATCCACCGTCTGCAGAACAAGGTGAGCTCAGAGGATGGCGCTGTGGAGCAGATCTCGCATGTCAAATGTTTATCTGAACCTTTCAGTTTGATAAAAATGCAGTTCCATGTTTGTGATTTTTCTGTTTCTCTGCAGGTGATCGAGTACAGAGAACAATGTCAACATCTGGATCTGCAGCTGCAGGAGGAACGCTCCAGGCTGCTGAGCTCTGAGGTCAGACCAGAATGTCTCCACAGCAGGACCGCCCGTAAACGGCCGCAGAACCGCAGCTGCTGACACATGTCTGTTTTACAGCGGAGAATCAGGGATGAACACAGCGACTCCCTGGAGAGCGCCCTCATCAGGCTGGAGGAGGAACAGCAGAGGTATAGATGTTTGTTTCATTGGATGTCGAGGTGAGCTCTGATCTGATCACGTCTCCGTTCCACCTCAGGTCCGTCAGTCTGGCCAACACCAACGCTCTCCTTCGCCACCAGCTGAGCCAATCAGAGGAGACCAACCAGGCGCTGAGAGAGGACCTCCAGAAGCTGACTGCGGATTGGACGAGAGCCGTGGAGGAGGCGGAGCAGAAAGAAGCTGATTGGCAGAGACAGGAAGAGGTAGGGCTGGGCGTTATGGCCTCAACTCAATATTGAAATGTAGTGATGGCTGATTATGAAAATAAAATATTCACAATTATTTTCCTATATTAAACTATCTCGAATTTTGATCAAAACAATAATGAAAACAATTGATTATAGCCTTCAGTATTAATGTCACATACAGAGCATGCATCCTGCTCCTGTTGTATTGTAACAACATCACATAACTTCAAAACTGTGTGTGTCTCTTTGTTCTCAGAGGGATGATATGACTTCAGGTGATTTAATACTGTAGATTGTTGTATTAACTAGTTTTGCTTAAACGATCTGTCAGCAGATTTTACAGATTGGTTTGGTCTGGCTGCTGTCCTCTCTGCAATATCCAAACCACTGACAACAAGGCAGTGCTTTGACAGGATTGGTCAATTGGCATAACGATTAAAACACACCACACGATTATCACGATCAAACTTTTTAAAACTCCGTTTTCGATTAAAATTCGATTAATTGCCCAGCCCTAATCTGAAGAATATGTGGAAACGATATTTATAGAGAGATACTGTTTTATTCTGTTTATGAACATTCTGACATTCCAGATATATTGCAACAGAAATTCAAAAAAGTTTTAAAAGCCACTAAAAGAAACATTTATAATGCAAAATACATTAAAACAGAGATTGAAATCCTTTTCCAAAAAATGCAGCAAAAAAATCCTCACAACATAGATATTTTAAATATGCTAAATGTTACCCAAAGTGACGTCTTTTTTATGTCATTTATTGAACGTCCAATTTTGGTCCACCGAAGGGGTTGTTTTGTAACGCCAGATGACGTCTTTTTTGGACGTCTACAGCGCGTCTAATGTTCATGTCCGTGGGACGTCTGTGTAACGGTTATTAGTTAGTCCAAATGTGGTTATTTTGGACATCTTTTCAACATCAAATTGAGACTAATTTTAGACCTTGTCTGGTACCATACCATTCAGCACAAATCAGTAGAGATCAAAACTAGCCACTCCATAGCTGACATCTAACTACCATCTCTAAGACGGTGCACGGACAAACACAAGCAAACACTGACAACAACATAACTCAAAAGATAACTAAAGAACATGACTACATTTGGAACATAAATTATAATTTAAAATTGGAGAAATTCTACAATTAACATAAGCACATTACCCATAAGTCTTTGCAGACTATAACATCTAAACTAAACTTAAGCAAGTAACAAAATGGCATCTACTCAAACAAAAAATTAGAAAAGAAAAACAAAATTGTTATTGATTAATATTAACAATTATACTGTCTTGATATATGAATAAAAACAAGTGTCCACGCCATTTTCCTGCACCTGTGTGAAGACGTCCCCACGACGTTGAAAAAATTCACATAGTTTGTCGTTCTAATGTTAAACTGCATATTGACGTCCAAATAGTGCACCTAATTTACACGTCATTTAGACGTGTCTTGGGCCGACCGACGCAATATAGACATGATCTGCACGTTCATAGGACGTCTAATGTTTAGTGGGTATGAGACACAACGTTAAATAGATTAAACTGAAGTGCAAAATGTTAAAAGAAAACTTTTCTTTCTGCCTTCCTGATTACTTATTTATAAACCTAATATTGGATAAAAATAAAGCTGAACATATTAGATTTAAAAATGCTTCAAGTTCAACTGGTTTCTTTTCCGTTGCATAGAGCACAAATTAGAAACATGCAATATATAGAGTAAAGATGAGCGCTAAATATGAGTATTTATCCTCTCTACGAATTGCGTATCTGGTACAAAGTATGGAAATGGAAAATTGTGATACGTGTGTATCGTCAAAATCTCTGCTGTTGGCTAAACTCGTATCATTCCTACATTATCCTGTTTATATTAGCCAATACTAGAAGGTAGTTGGGTTTAAACTCTGAAGTTTGAAATACAAACGAGTAAAACTGCCGAGTTGTGTGTGTGTGTCTCTTTGTTTGTTTGTGTGTGTTTAGTGTCGGGGGGATCATGTGGCTCGGCACCAGGCTCGGCTGCTGTCGGTGTGGAGGTCGGTGCTTGACCTGAGACGACACTGCCACACAGTGAGGACGGCTGCCGACAGGTCAGTGCAGTCAGGTGGTCTCTGACATCATCAGGGTGTTAGTTTTTAGACTGACAGGATGGGAGGTCAGAGGTCAAATAAGCTGCTGGTGTGTAGCTCTGCTGAAGCGTCATTCCTCTCTGATTAAAGTGCTGGATGTGTTCCTGCAGGGATCTATGGCAGCTCAGAGCAGAGTTCTCCAGGCTCTCCTCCTCTCTCCTCCTCAGCTGTGACTCTGTCTGCTCCTCGCTGAGGCTCAGTGCTCCTCAAATCAAACCCACCTCCTCTGACCTTCCTCCTCCCTTTTCCTCCTCTCCTCCTCTTTCCTCCACTCTCATCCACCCTCCTCCAGACTCCTCAGCCTCTCCACCTCATCTCCTTTCTCCCTCCACCCTGGGAACCTTCACCCTAGGAGAGCTTAAAGAGGAGGAGCAGGAGAAGACGGTGGAGTTAAAGCTCCTTCATGAAGCAGAGGTGTCTCAACTGGAGCAAAGGTAACCATCATGATGGATGTTGAGCTCCTGTAGGTGGCTCAGATCTTCACTTCCTTTCCTCCTGTATGTTAGGATAGAGGAGCTAAGCCGCTCCCTGCAGACTGCAGACAGAGAGCAGGAGGAAACGCAGAAGGAGGTGGAGAGGCTGAGAGAATCAGAGAGGAGGCTGCAGTCAGTCAGTCAGGCTGCGATCAGGATGGTGAGCTTCTCCTCCAATCAGATGACGGCGTTTGTTCCTGCCTGTTGGTTCATGTTCCTGTGTCCTCTTCAGTCCAGGTCTCTGAGCCGGATCAGCACTCAGACAGTCAGCGTCTCCACGGACAGCGTCCTCGGCCTGGATCTGTCCTCGCTGCTGTCTGTCCTGTCCCAGACCGAGAGCGCCCTGCAGTGGAAGCACGAGGAGCTGCAGGTTGGTGACTTGATGTCTTATAGATGAGAGAACCAAACCGTCATTTAGTCTGCTTTTTATGTGTGTGTCTGTTTATACGTTAGAGGGCGGAGATAAGTCTGCGGCGGTTCAGCGAGGAGCAAACAGCCCTGCAGCTCCGCCTGAAACAGCTGGAGGAGGAAAAGCAGCAGCTGGACGGGAGCGTTCAGAGCACGCAGCAGGAGGTGAAGAAAACGCTGGACGCTCTGAACAGGTAACTCACCCTGTAATCTACTGCCCCCTGCTGGTTGTTTGGACAGATTACTTAAAATATCTTCTCTAGTTTTCTGTTCCACTTCTGCCTCGTTTTTACACATATTAATGAAATAAATGACAGATTCTGAGATTTTTGATCAGATTATCAGTTCCCCACGATTAACTCTGTTTAATTCATCATCACTTCTATATATACACTACCGTTCCAAAGTTTTGGGTCACATTGAAATGTCCTTATTTTTGAAGGAAAAGCACTGTACTTTTCAATGAAGATAACTTTAAACTAGTCTTAACTTTAAAGAAACACACACTATACATTGCTAATGTGGTAAATGACTATTCTAGCTGCAAATGTCTGGTTTTTGGTGCAATATCTACATAGGTGTATAGAGGCCCATTTCCAGCAACTATCACTCCAGTGTTCTAATGGTACAATGTGTTTGCTCATTGGCTCAGAAGGCTAATTGATGATTAGAAAACCCTTGTGCAATCATGTTCACACATCTGAAAACAGTTTAGCTCGGTACAGAAGCTACAAAACTGACCTTCCTTTGAGCAGATTGAGTTTCTGGAGCATCACATTTGTGGGGTCAATTAAACGCTCAAAATGGCCAGAAAAAGAGAACTTTCATCTGAAACTCGACAGTCTATTCTTGTTCTTAGAAATGAAGGCTATTCCATGCGAGAAATTGCTAAGAAATTGAAGATTTCCTACAACGGTGTGTACTACTCCCTTCAGAGGACAGCACAAACAGGCTCTAACCAGAGTAGAAAAAGAAGTGGGAGGCCGCGTTGCACAACTGAGCAAGAAGATAAGTACATTAGAGTCTCTAGTTTGAGAAACAGACGCCTCACAGGTCCCCAACTGGCATCTTCATTAAATAGTACCCGCAAAACACCAGTGTCAACATCTACAGTGAAGAGGCGGCTGCGGGATTCTGGGCTTCAGGGCAGAGTGGCAAAGAAAAAGCCATATCTGAGACTGGCCAATAAAAGAAAAAGATTAAGATGGGCAAAAGAACACAGACATTGGACAGAGGAAGACTGGAAAAAAGTGCTGTGGACGGATGAATCCAAGTTTGAGGTGTTTGGATCACAAAGAAGAACGTTTGTGAGACGCAGAACAACTGAAAAGATGCTGGAAGAATGCCTGACGCCATTTGTTAAGCATGGTGGAGGGAATGTGATGGTCTGGGGTTGCTTTGGTGCTGGTAAGGTGGGAGATTTGTACAGGGTAAAAGGGATTCTGAATAAGGAAGGCTATCACTCCATTTTGCAACGCCATGCCATACCCAGTGGACAGCGCTTGATTGGAGCCAATTTCATCCTACAACAGGACAATGACCCAAAACACACCTCGAAATTGTGCAAGAACTATTTAGAGAAGAAGCAGGCAGCTGGTATTCTATCGGTAATGGAGTGGCCAGCGCAGTCACCAGATTTGAACCCCGTTGAGCTGTTGTGGGAGCAGCTTGACCGTATGGTACGCAAGAAGTGCCCATCCAACCAATCCAAATTGTGGGAGCTGCTTCTAGAAGCGTGGGGTGCAATTTCTCCAGATTACCTCAACAAATTAACAGCTAGAATGCCAAAGGTCTGCAATGCTGTAATTGCTGCAAATGGAGGATTCTTTGATGAAAGCAAAGTTTGATGTAAAAACAATCTTATTTCAAATAAAAATCATTATTTCTAACCTTGTCAATGTCTTGACTCTATTTTTTATTCATTTCACAACGTATGGTGGTGAATAAGTGTGACTTTTCATGGAAAACACAAAATTGTTTGGGTGACCCCAAACTTTTGAACGGTAGTGTACATATATACACTTCTATTAACAGACCTGGCTCATCTGTACTCGTTGCTTTTACATGCATGAGAGTTGTATTGGGGGGAGGCGGTATAATTAAGATCATGCTTTTAATTCTGTGGGGGAACAGTCAGGAATGTGGTTTATGTGCGGTAATTTTAATTTTGTATGAAAAGTGTGTTATAAATAGTTTGATTTGATACATTTAAGAAAGGCGTTTTTATCAGCAATAGATCACATTTATGTTTCTGTGACAGAGACAGGGAGTAGAGTACACAGAAATTGTACTCAACTAAGAGTAGCACTACTTCAATATGTTTTTACTCCAGTAAAAGTAAAATGTAACCTTCCAAGGAACGATTCAAGTGAGAGTGAAAAACTGTCTTTTTGCGGAGAACAATATTGGACCGCAAGTTTACAATTACATCATGTAATCTAATTACAAAATAACAAATTCTAACATGACATTTTTTTTCTAATTATATAAATATAAAAGTTATGAAACTACTTACTGTAGGCATATATATCAGAACGACAAAGCTTGTGTACAATTCAATTAAATTCACTTTTATTTCTACAGCGCCAATTCACAACAAATGTAATCTCAAGGCACTTGACAACAAAAGTCGTTTCAATACAATTACACAAACATTCCAATCAGTTATACAGAACAAACAATGTCTAACTTTAACATGAACTGTAGGTTTGTTTCTGGGTTAAACCTTTTTTTGGTTAAAACACGTAGATTAGTGATATTTTACAATGGGGTAGTAAAACTAGTCCTAAAAGTAAATGTTTTAAAAACTCAAGTAAATTTAACTAATTTCTACCCGTATTTGGACAGGGAGAAGGAGACGTCCACCTCCCTGCATCTGCAGGTGCAGGAGTTGCAGAGCAGAGAGGAGGAGGTGAAGAGGGAGAACGACAGACTGAGGAGGGACAGAGACAGACTGGAGGAAAGAAGCCGGCAGCTGGAGGCAGAAACACACAGACGGTACAAACAGGTTCCTCTCATGGTACTATCGACTGTTTTTACTAAAGTGGACCTGGCATGAAATTTGCATTTTTTGAGGTTTTTGATCATACTTTTTAGTTCCCCCAGTTTGCCTACGGCCCCTTAGGGGTTAAAATGACTGATTAGTCTTTCCTTTGTATGTCTGCCTAAGTAGTGAAATTGGCACTCAGCAACGGGCTGTTTGGCAGTTCGGCACATGGCGACATGTTTCGGCATATTACGTTCTTGAGTTCCAGCCAATTACCCCATTCCCCAAACTACACCCTCCAAGTCCCTCCCTACGCGGCGCGGAGAGTTACGGTAACAGGCAAACAACAAACCATCAACATGGAGTCCAGACCGCATCCAACCTGCTCTGTACCTGGGTGTACAAAAGAGAACATAAATCTTTTTCTCCTCCTCACTTCTGAGCCACTGAAAAGCTTCTGGATAGATTTTATGAATGTAGGGAATGTGCCCGACCGACTGCCGACGCATGTGGTAGTTTGTGGCATTTCTAGGACGACTGTTTTTCCAACTTGGGACAATACAGCAGCGGATTCACAGATCGTCTTAAACTTGTACCAGGATTAATACCAACTCTACATGAACCAGCAAATATCCCTGTACAATTAAGCATATTTCCTCAATAATGTCCTTCAGCTGTTAGTAGACATTGTGGCATTGTTTGAGTTGTTTGCTTTTTAATTAACTTCATAGCTAACATTCAGAATTAGCTTCCCAGCTAATACCCCAGTTTGTTTATGTAGTATTGGTGCTAGTATGCTTTTATTTCGGGGGGGATGATGTAACCCGGTCGTTCTGTGCTAATGCTAACAGAAGGGCTACCTCGTCACACCTGCAATTCTACAAGGCTTAATTACGGCAAGCCATCCTTTGATATAGTATTAAGTTACTTAGAGTGTTGCTAAAAAGGGCCTAAACGTTGGGGGGAATTTCATGCCAGTTCTACTTAAGTCGTACTGTGGGGCTTTCTGTTGCTGGTTTGCTCTGCTTTCATGTTCCTCCCTTGGTTCTACTTTACTTTCTGTTTTCCAACTGCTCCCTTTGTTTCAGGTTGGAGGCCGAGCTCCTGGAGAACGTCCAGCTGTCAGAGAGAGAAACTCAGCAGCGGATGGAGATTCACAGCCTGAAGGTAAAAAACTCAGCTTCCATGTTTAATAACTACCAAGGGTGTATTAGTCGTCATAATTTTGCACCTGTACTGAACAAGTCCAACTTTTTTTCTAAATAAAAACCTGCAGAAGGTTTATGTGCAGAACTCAGGGTGCAGTAAAACTATTTAAAAAAACTGAAAGAACTCCCAGGTAGCAGTAATCTTTTATTTGAGAACATTAATGGTTTCTAATGCAGCTACAGCAGAAAAAGAAAGACGGACCGATCCAGAACTTTGTCAGTAAACTCATCTTTCAACAGCAGTAAGGTCCATAACACGTTCCGCAGTGAACTGAATGACTCACCTGAAAAACTGTTAAGCTGACTGGAAACATCACTGATATTTGAGGAAAACTAGCTGGCGTCACCATGGCTACCAGTAGCATCCGATCAGCCCAAACTCCTTATTTTGTTCAAAATGCAAGTCAGAGGAATCCACACTGATGAGATGAGATTTTCCCAACACCTGCCCATGTTGCATTCAAGTATGTCTGGGAAACTAAGCTGTTGAAATATGAAAACAACTTCAAAGTAGTTTTTAGCATATATTATGTTCATTTACTCTCCCAGAGTTTGGAGCCCCTTGGGAGGTGTTTATATTCAGTCGCGATCAACACATATCCATATAATGTCAGTAAATGAGGGCAGGACTTTGCTGCCTGTAATAAAGAATCATCTGCTCTAAAACTCTTCCATTAAACCATGTTTTGTTATCAAATGTTATTGGGACTCCCCTCAAAGTTCAGAACATCTAAAAAAATTTTATTAGTTCTGTTCCGGGGTGATTTAGAGTCAAAAATACAACTACTCTACGGCACGATTACAATTACGTCAATGCCGTGCTCCATCCCAGTTGTCTGAGAGTCTGAGCTGGACTTTCACTCTGTGCTTTACGACGGTTGGTAAGACAGAACATCAACATGGTTCACGTTTATATTTTTCCAAATTGCACTAACTGAATGACCAGTATTTTCAACCAGGTCAGTGTAAGTTGAAATTAATTCAATTAATGGCCTGTAAAAACTCCAGAAGCAAAAATCTCAGCACCTCCAAGACGTTCCGAACTTACAGGGGAATTACTTTTCGTAACAAAACATGGCTAAATAAAGGAGTATTTGGGCAGATAATGATTAATCACATAATGATTTATCACAGATTTCTACCACAGTAAACTACTGTCCCCATTGACTCCCATTTTAAGGATATACACTGATTGGAACAGGATCTAAACAATCTCCCGAAGTACTCCAAGTTACTGCAAACTTGTCTGGGTGAGTAAATTAACATAATATTAGCTGAACATACGGTCCAGGTTGGAAAAAAAATCCTTTGGCTATATTGTATTCTACTCTGGCTATGTCTACCTGTACTATATTTTTTATCTATTAAAAATCCAATCAAATATTTATATTTTAAACTATTTTTAGGTTATAAAATCTAATAAAATCAAAATTATGTGGAATTGAAAGGAAGGAATTCAGGAATAGTCATATGCACATTTGCATTAATCTTCCTCAGTTAAAGTGTACCGAAAATGTAACAATGAGTGACGTTAAAACCCCAAATATGTACAGAGACACAATTTTTTCTTTTCTTTTGTACAATTATACACCTAATTATTATAGAAATCAAAGCTGCAGAAAAGAGATGCATAGCTGCATGGTTGTACTTCCTGTCTTCCTGCAGGGGGCGCTGGAGAGGGAGCAGCTGGACAGGCAGAGAGCAGAAGAGGAAGGTGCTGATGTCAGAGACGCCCTGCAGAAGGTTTGATTGTTCCTGAAGTTTCAGACTGTTGAGAGGAAATCAGATGTTGTGTTTACTGGTGGTGACCCTCCCTCTGTCTCCCCCTGCTGGTGTTCTCTCCTCAGTGCAGGGAGAGCGTTCTGCATCTGTCCTCCTCAGAGACGATGCTGAGGCGGGAGGTGGAGGAGGCTCGGGAGGCTCTGGAGAAAATGTCGGCTCTGAACTCGTCTCTCGCCTCCGACAAACGAGATCTGAACAAGCAGCTGCTGCAGGTAAAACTCCCTGCCGCGTGCCTGGCTCAGAGGCTCCCCAGCAGCTCGCCGCGGCCTCGTCACATCTCAGCGTTCGTGTTTGGTTTGGGGTTTTTTTTCAGCTGGAGACGGAGCTGTCGGACAGCCAGTCGCAGCTTCAGACTGTGAGGTCAGAGGTCAGCGTTCTGCAGAGAGATGTTAAAGGTGTGAGGAGTGAGTGCGCCCTCCTGAGGTGAGTTCCCAGGACCATATCTTCGTCACACGGCCCAGAACCGCTCCACCCAGACTCATCACATGTCCCTCAGAGCTCAGTCAGAGACGGACGCCGACGTCATTCATCAGCTGAGGGAGCAACGGGCGGAGCTGGAGAGAAACCTGGAGGAGAAGGAGGCGCGGCTTGTCTCTCTGGAAGAGGAGAGTCAGACCACAACACAGCAGATGGAGGAGGTAAACAGGAGGTGACGCTGATGTGACTCACGTCGACCTGCATCATGCCTGAGGTCTTCTCCGCGCTCCTCAGATGTCCTCCCGACACAACCTGCTACGTGAGGAGCTAAAGGAGATGCAGCAACGGCTGCGAAAGGCAGAGGAGGCGTTGAATCAGAGGGAGAGACAGCAGGAGGAGTTGCAGAGGGAGAGCAGGCAGCTGCAGGAGGAACAGGAAGGTCTGAGGAGACACAAGGAGCAGCTGGAAGAGGAGCTACAGGAGCTCAGGTACTGAACACACACCAGACATCTAGCATCTCCTCCCAGGTGCGTTTCACCGCAGCTCCTCTGTGCTCCTTCTCTTCCTCTTCCTGCAGGTCTGTGTCGGGGAACCTCAACCTGCAGCTCCGTCAGCAGCAGCAGCAGCTCTCCCAGTCCGAGGTGGACAGATGTCATCAGAACACGCACATCTGTATGCTGCAGCAGGCCAAGACCACCTTACAGGGTCAGTCAGCGCTCCCACCGCTATCTGTCCCTACATCACAGTAGGTCAAAGGTCAGGAACAAAGACTGAAACTGGATCATTTAAAAAGCAGAAATAGTCCAGAACACTAAACAGCCTGGAGAGAGTGTCTGGGTCTGTAGAACAGATACATATCACGATATTGTTGTACTATGAGGAAGACTACATATTTTAATCTTTAAAGATGAATTTAACCGTAGAAAAACTGTCACAGCATTCTGAGCACTTCAACCTGTTTCCTACATTACATCCGGTTTTATTAGTAGATCTAGTTGATCCACTGGAACGAAAAAGGTAAAAACAGTCACCAATACCACTCATAGTTTTAATTTTACTAAAAAGAATTACTGTTATCAATAATGGTTCCATTCATATTTTAAAATAGAAAATAAAAATGAGAAATGTATTCAATAACGGTACATAAAATATTGCAATATATTGGCGTATTAATATCGTAAACAGGAAGTGTTTATAGAGCTCCAAACGTCACGTGACTCTGAGCGTAGACGCCATTCTGGCAGGAATGAATGTTCTGTAATCTCTGCATTATAAGGCGCACTTGATTATAACCTGTAACAGCCTATTTTGGGGGAAAACATCAATGTGTAGAAATAAAAGACGCACTTGATTAAAAACTCCTGGTGTTTCATCGTTTAATTACCATGTTTAAGGTCTCATGCAGAGGGGATTGATTGGAAATTGATTAGTGTTTTGGGAATCTTAGATTTTATTAACATTTCAACAATGTGGAAACACCTCAGCCGTCCTCTTTTTCTGTGTTCAGCCAAACTTCAAGAAAGACTTCAAGTTCTGCTTTTATTACCTCTGAAAGCTTTTTTTCCTCTCATTGCATTGAGACAGTTCTTCAGGTTGAGGTCTGCAACGTCTCACCATTGATTCATTGCTGCAAAGGGTACGTGAAGGAGCTCCATTTCCTTCTTTAAAAGCCAGATCGACTGGCTTCAACTTAAAAGCGTTATCATTTCTATGTCTTCTTTTATTGTTTATAATGAGAGTTTGTGCATGAAAACTTGTTTTTTGACAATTGCCCTGCTCCTGAAATCTGTTTGTTCCATGTTTGCTTTGATTGTTCGCGCAAACTTCCTCCTCTCTCTCTCTCTCTCTTTTCCAGTCTCTTAAAGGCACAGCGTCCCTTAAGGTGAAGGACGTAACCTGTACAATCCATAGATCGCGGAGATCCTCTAGTGGCCGTTAGCTGTAGAAATCCATAAATAAACCGCATCGGTTTAAAAGCCGCATGCTTTTCAGCATTCATAAGCCATTATCATTAAAACTGTGGACACATTTACATTACAATCGTTAGAAATGTAAATGTTAACTTTAACCTACGTGTTCGGGTAAAGTTACCTGAAATAAAATGGTCACTACAGACTGGACCAGACGGGTTCCAATGCTCGGTTTTCTTCATCGCACTCCACATTTTATAGCAGAAATCCACCTTTGCCTCCGAGCGGGACCTTTTGTAATGTGATAAAAGGCTCCGTATTTAACTTGACCTCTGTGGTTGGTTTACCCAGGGGTAAAACATGAATCAAACCATTCTCACGAAGCTGGAAAGCTCCTAATTAGCCGGATAGCTACTTTAGCTCGTTTACAGATTTTTTTTCCTGCCAGTTTGACGTCATCTCGAGCTCCATAACCCGTAATAAGAATTTGTCTAGTTGATTACTTTGGTTGGAACAAAGAATCTGTTCCTTTTATAAGATCTGTTCCGAATCAGGAATCTTTTCAAAATAAAGAATGTGTTGGATTCTTTTAAGGTAGAAGAAATAAAACGAGTGAGTGAAAAAAAGTTTAAAGTCTTGCTGAGAAATAAAAGTGTGGAGAAGAATTAGAAATGTTCCAGGAGGAGGAGGAGAAGGCTGGTGGTGATTCAGCGTTTCTGTTTGTGTCTGAAGGTGAGATCGAGTGTCTGAGAGGAGAACTGAAGAGAGAGGAGGCAAGAAGAGAAGACGAGAAGGAGAGGAGGGAGAGAATCCTGGAGGAAACGGAGGAGTTGAAGGCAGAGACGGAGAGGCTGAGGGAGGAGGTGGAGGAGCTGCAGACCAGAAGGTCGGAGGACAACACGGAGAGGAAGGAGGAAAGGGAGTCCTGGCAGAGAGAGAGAGAAGCTCTGAACAAGGAGCTCGGGATGAGGGACGGAGAACTGGAGGCCCTGAGGAGGCGCTCTGAGGGACTGACGGAGGAGGTGGAGGAGAGGCTGAGAGAGGTGGAGAGACTGAGGGAGGAGGTTGCAGAGGGAGAGACGAAGCTCTGCCTCATGATGGAGAGAATACAGAGAGCAGAGGTAGAGAAGGAGAAACTGAAGGAGGAGGTGAAGAGGACAGAGGCCAGACTGGTAGAGGAGGAGGTGAAGAGGAGAGAGGAGGAGCTCCAGAGGGATTTAGAGACGGAGGCGCTCTGTGAGCGGATAGAGAAGTTGGAAACGGAGCAGAAAGAAAGGGAGGAGGAGATAAATCAGCTGAGGAGCGAGGTGGAGAGATGGAGAGCCAGAGCTGTGGAGGAGGAGCAGGAATCTAACACACTGAGAAACGAGGTCTCCTTGTTACAGGAGGAGGGGAGGAGACGGAGGGAGAAACAGCAGGAGGAAAAGGAGGACTTGGAGGAGAGGCTGCATGAGAAAGTGTCACAGGTGGAGCTCCTGAGGGTGAGGCTGAATGTGGCTCAGGAGGAGCATGAGGAGATGAAGGGGGAGGTGGAGAGGAAGGAGCGCAGCCTGGAGCGACAGATGAGTGCTGTGAGAGAGAGAGAGGAGGAGGTGGAGGAGCTGAAGGAGAGCCTGAGGCTGTCTGAGGAGCGTCAGGAGGAAGGAGAAAGGGAACGGCAGGAGATCAGCCACAAACTGAAGCAGAAGGAGGTGCGGGAGGAGCAGCTGGAAGCACTGCTGGCAGAAATGCAGGCGCTCCTCGAGAAGGAGGTACAAGAAGGAGGAGAAAAGGACAAGATGATCTCCTCCCAGAGCAAGCAGCTGCAGGAGGCTCGGGCTGAGAGAGAGGGGGCAAATAGGAGAGCCAGAGAGAGGGAGGAGGTCTGTGAGCGACTGGAGGAGGAGCTGAGGAGGTGGCAGCAGAAAGGAGAGCATAATGAGAAACACGCGGCAAAGCTCCAGAAGAGCATTAGGGAGCAACAAGAGGAGATGGAGCAGCTAACGGCCACACTAGAGGAGAGAGAGGAGGAGTGGAAGGAGAAGGCAGAGGGTAGCGTTAAGGAGGAGAAAAAGCTCCACAAAATCATTAAGGAGCAACAAGAGGAGGTCCAGCAGCTTAGGGCCGCATTCGAGGAGAAGGAGGAGGATGTGAGGGAGTGGAAGGAAAAGGCAGACATGAGTGTGAAGGAGGAGAAAAAACTAAACAAACTTGTTAAAGAGAGAGTGGAGGAGGTGCAGCAGCTGAGGGCCACATTGGAAGAGAGGGAGGAGGAGGTGAGAGAGGGAGAGAGGCGGAGAAGGGTTGAGGAGGAGGAGAAGAGGAGGCTAGAGGACAGAATGGAAGCAAAAGAGAAAGAGGCAAAGGAGCAAGAAGAGGAGCTGAGGAAGACGCTAGAGGAGAAAAGGAGGCTGGAGGAGCAGCTGAAAGACATGGAGGAACAGAAGGAGGTGTTTAGACTTAAAGAGGAGAAACTGAGAGATATGGAGGACGAACTGAGGGAGGTGAAAGAGGAGCGAAAGATGCAACAGGAAACGGAGAAAAGTCTTCACCACCTGGAGGAGGAAAGGAGAACCAGACTGAGAGAGCTGCAGGAGGAGAAGGCTGGACTCCTGGTGGAGATTATGAGGAAAGAGAAGGAGGTGCAGAGGAGGGCTGAGGAGCTGTCTGAGCTCAGGGAGGAGGTGCAAAGAAAACAAAAAGAGAAGGAGGAGGCACAAGAAAAGTTGCAGGAGGAACTGAGAACAAGAGAGGAGGAGTGGAAGTCAAAGGAGCTGGTGAGTTACAAGAAGGCACAGGAGAAGGAGAGGCAGCTGGAGGAGGTACAGCAGGAGCTGATGAGGTGCAAAAGGGAGGTGTCTGTACTGAGAGAAAATTTGCATAAGGAGCAAAGAGAAAAGGATGAGAATCAGGAGCAGCTGAGGAGGTCTGAGAAGGAGATAGTGGCTCTGAGAGAGGAGGTGCAGAGGGAGCAGAACAAGACAGAGGAAGAGAGGAGAGAGGTGGAGGAGATCGAGCAGGATCTGAGGAGGAACAGAGAGGAGCTGTCTGTGCTCAGACAGGAGGTGCAAAGAAAGGAAAAAGAGAAGGAGGATGCCTTTGAAGCAGTGCAGGAGGAACTTAGAAGAAGGGAGGAGGAGTGGAGATTACAGGAGCAGAGGAGCAACAAGAATGCACAGGAGGAGAAGATGCAGAGGGAGGAGGTGCAGCAGGAGCTGATGAGCAGTAAAAGGGAAATGTCTGTACTTAAAGAGGAGCTGTGTAAGGAGCAAAGAGAAAATGAGGAGACTCAGAGGAGGTTTGAGAAGGAGATGATGGCTCTCAGAGAGGAGGTCCAGCTGGAGATATTAAGACTCAGACAGGAGGTTATAAAAGAGCAAAGGGAAAAGGAGGAGAAGCAGAAGGAGGTGGTGGCTCTAAGACTGGAGGTGCTAAGAGAGAAGGAGGAGGCCCAAGCAAAGCTGCAGGAGGAACTTAAAAAACAGGAGGAGGAGCTGATAATCAGCAGCAAATCACAGGAGTTAGGAGAGAAGGGGGAGGTGCAGCAGGAACTAATGAGGAGCAGAAGGGAAGCATCTGTACTCAGAGAGGAGGTGCTGAGGGAGAGGAGTGACGCAGAAGAAGCGAGGAGACGGATGGAGGAGGTCCTGCTTGAACTTTCTAAACTAAGAAAGGAGGTGGTTAAAGAAGAAATGGAAAAGGAGGAAAAGCAGGAGAAGCTGCAGGATGAGGTTACGGCTCTTAGAGAGGAGATGCAGAGGAAGACAAAGGACCTATCTGAGCTCAGGGAGGAGGTGGAAAGAAAGAAAAAAGAGGATGAGGAGGAACAAGAAAAGTTTCAAGAGGAACTGAGAACAAGAGAGGAGGAGTGGAAGTCAAATGAGCTGACGGGTAACAAGAAGGCACAGGAGGAGAAACAGATGGAAGAGGTACAGCAGGAGCTGATGAGGAGCAAAAGGGAGGTGTCTGTACTGACAGAAAATCTGAGTAAGGAGCAAAGAGAAAAGGATGAGAATCAGGAGCAGCTGAGGAGGTCTGAGAAGGAGATAGTGGCTCTGAGAGAGGAAGTACAGAGGGAGAAGAACAAGACAGAGGAAGAGAGGAGAGAGGTGGAGGAGATCAAGCAGGATCTGAGGAGGAACAGAGAGGAGCTGTCTGTGCTCAGACAGGAGGTGCAAAGAAAGGAAAATGAGGAGGATGCCTTTGAAGCAGTGCAGGAGGAACTTAGAAGAAGGGAGGAGGAGTGGAGATTACAGGAGCAGATGGGCAACAAGAATGCACAGGAGGAGAAGATGCAGAGGGAGGAGGTGCAGCAGGAGCTGATGAGCAGTAAAAGGGAAATGTCTGTACTTAAAGAGGAGCTGTGTAAGGAGCAAAGAGAAAATGAGGAGACTCAGAGGAGGTTTGAGAAGGAGATGATGGCTCTCAGAGAGGAGGTCCAGCTGGAGATATTAAGACTCAGACAGGAGGTTATAAAAGAGCAAAGGGAAAAGGAGGAGAAGCAGAAGGAGGTGGTGGCTCTAAGACTGGAGGTGCTAAGAGAGAAGGAGGAGGCCCAAGCAAAGGTGCAGGAGGAACTTAAAAAACAGGAGGAGGAGCTGATAATCAGCAGCAAATCACAGGAGGAGTTAGGAAAGATGGGAGAGGTGCAGCAGGAGATGTTAAGACTCAGACATGAGGTGATAAAAGAGCAAAGGGAAAAGGAGGAGAAGCAGGATCAGCTGATGAACTTAGAGAAGGAGGTGGTGGCTCTAAGACTAGAGGTGCTAAGAGAGAAGGAGGAGGCCCAAGCAAAGGTGCAGGAGGAACTTAAAAAACAGGAGGAGGAGCTGATGATCAGCAGCAAATCACAGGAGTTAGGAAAGATGGGGGAGGTGCAGCAGGAGCTAATGAGGATCAGAAGGGAAGCATCTGTACTCAGAGAGGAGGTGCTGAGGGAGAGGAGTGAGGCACAAGAAGCGAGGAGACGGATGGAGGAGGTCCTGCTTGAACTTTCTAATCTAAGAAAGGAGGTGGTTAAAGAAGAAATGGAAAAGGAGGAAAAGCAGGAGAAGCTCAGGATGTTTGAGGAGGAGGTGATCTCTCTAAAAGAGGAGGTTCAAAGAGAGAAGCAAGAGGCCGATAAAAAGATGCAGGAGAAGGAGGCCCAGGTAAAAAATGAACTCCCTTTATGTGAGCTGGTCAAGGAGCAGAACTTCTGCTTCAGCTCTGACCCTCAAATCAGATGTTTAGTCATGTTTCTAACCACCAATTAGATGTTTAGCTGTTTCTCTAACCATCAGTGGGATTTCTCATTGTGTTTAATCTCCAGTAAAATCTCTTGCTTTATTTTCTTCACCAATTAAAGTTGCTGTTTGATTAACCACTAAATTACACTTCTTTTTGCATGTTGAACCCCCAGTCAGAAATAATTCTGTGTTCATGGATCGTTGTGGTTGTGCAGGTCTACACACTGACTCAGAGGAGCAAGGAGCTGGAGGCGGACCGGGACCGGGTCCGATTGGCCCTGGAGCGGACAGAAGCAGCTATGATTGGCTACAGGGAGAGAGCCCACCATCAGGAGCAGAGCACAGGGACGACGTCTAACTCAGAGGAGGTCGGTTTAACGTCTGACTGGCTGGATTTAGTCTTTTCATCCAGTGGAGACGGTTAGATGTATCCACCTGGCTGTCCTGTTTGACCCAGAGAGAGACGTGTGTCCACAGGTTGTGGGAGACCGGCTGTTGGTCCTGCAGCGCCTGGTGGCTGAACTGGAGCTGAACCAGAAACGGCTAAACAAGAAGAATTCGCATCTCGAGAACCAGAAGCAGAAGCTGAAGAGAGACAGAGACGCACTCAGAGACACGTTGAGAGAGGTGTCCCCAGCTGTCCGTCCAATCATCAGCATTAATAGCACGTTGATCTGGGGCTTTAAGTGGCACACTAGAGCGATTGACATTCTGTAAACATATAGAAACAGGAGTGTGGATTTATTCCGGATGCTCAGAACTAAAATGATTCCTCCAGGGTTTATTTCAAACATGCACCCCTACAAATAACTAGTTAAATGTCCTGTCAAAGTTTCTTCTTGACACCACACTAGCTTCTTGTTGTTATTTTGGAGCCATTACTGAGCTTGGATAATTAATCGTGTGTCTTGGAAGAAAGGAAAAGTTCTATAGGGCGGCAGAATATATTTACACGACTCTGTGAAATTGTTGAATATTGAATTTATTCAGTTTTTTTCTCAGTTCTCTCTCTCCCTCAGCTTTAACATTCATCATTCATCAAGCTCAGATCAGGTTTGGACAGAAAAGGCCAATCTAGCTATAATATTGTTAAGCAGAGTTTGAAAGCATTAAGTTTGAATTATTACAACGATCAGGTACTGCATTGAATCATTCGTTTGCAAATAAAATGTAAACCATTGTGCAGGTCTGGTTTCCTGTTACCAGGCTTCCAGGGACAGTAAGCCTTCAGTCGGGTTTAAAGGGGCCATTGGTGGAGAAACACAAAAAAGAACCCTGTGCATGCGCAGTCGACCCAGTTGCAAAAAACTACAAATCTAGCTTCGAAGGAGAGTTTTATGGTATGTGTGGTTCTCTGGATCCATATTCTTCAACTGGTGAGAGAGGAGAAACCATAAATTATATTACAGGATCCGTTATAAGGTCAGAATTTGCTCTATCACGACTGGCAACACTGTACTTTGTCTAGTTTATCACAGGTTTGCGTGGTAAATATAGAAATTAGGATGTGATCCACCCAGAATAAAAGCCGTAGAGCAGGGGTGTCAAACTAATTTCCATTTTTTGGGCCATATCAAGATAATGAATGTCCGTAAAGTGCCTGTTTTGGCAGGAAATTTTTATAAAAAGATCTTTAAAAGGCAGCTAAAAATAATGATAAATATCTGTCTAAACAAATCCTTAAAATTTGACAAATACTTTTCAAAATTTAACGATATGAACATGTTTTCACAATTATGTGATTTCGAACTATTGATATAAACACTGATTTGACTGATAAAACCTGATTTAGATGCATGTAAATAGAACTTAAAGTTTTTTATTTATATGTTTCTCTAGAGTTTAGAGGGGCTTATATGGCTTTAATGTTTGCCTGGTTTATCCGTTCCATCGTTTTGTTCCGGTTTTAACCCCACACCTTACGGTTGGTGCAGTTTACCTCGACTTTTCCAGACATATTTCACCTCATCTCTCCATGCTGACAGCTGCAGACTCCCGGTCCAGCTGTGGACTCTGCTGTCGCTGTGCTTCCTAACTAACAGTAGGGTGGAATGACTGGGTTTCCTGGGTTGACCCGACCAGTTTCCTGTCATAGGAGGGGGACTGTTTGTTTCCACCTGATTCCACCCTGGAAAAAGAATCATGAAAAGCCCAAATAATCTGATGTTTATGATGAGTGGATGGAAACTCCTAACCGCAGTTTTATAAACTCTTAATAGAAACTGAAAGTCCTGCTTTGATGCATGTTGTTGTCTGACAGGTGGAGCAGGAGCGGTCGAGGCTCCGACGGCAGCTGACCCTCTCCTCAGGGCCTCAGATGAGTCTCACACAGGTGGCTCCCTTTGTTTGGACATCTCTGGTAACAGCGGGGAGGCTGTGTTTTTAACAGGTGTGTGTGTGTTCAGGTATCTGAGGACAGCAGTGAAGTAGAGCGGTTGCAGGGAAGAGTGAAGGAGCTGGAGGACCAGGTGAGATCACCACAGAAGAACAGTTTTCAGTATCTGAGTCGTCAGGTGGATGCTGATGATTGTCATCGCGTCTCCTCCCCTTAAAGGTGAGTCGCCTCCGCCTCTCATTGGCTGTGCACCAGCAGCAGAGGGCGGAGTTTATCGAGCTGTCGTCCAGAAACAGCCAGCGGCTGCTCTCGCTGAGGCACGACCTGAACGATTCGCTGGCTGCCGTTTCGCGCCATCCGATCCCCGCCGTCCTGGAGTCTGAAACGCAGCGATTGGACCGCAGCCTGAGGGAGGAGGAGCTTAACTTGTCTTTGAGCCAATCATAGAGAGGGTTAGGGTTAGGGTTAGATGCTTGTTGCCAAAAATAAATGAATATGAAGCAGCTTAAAGGCCTCGTCACTCCAGCCTGCTCTCTGATTGGACAGAGTATCTCTACAGTTTGATCTTTGTTGACCAATCAGACGAAACCAAAATGTTACTTCATAGTTAGAAAGTTATGAATCTCCATCTCTGCTTTATGATGTTCAAGCATCCATCAGATCTGACAGGGTTTCCTCTTCTTGATGGGCAGAACTCTTTATAAACACATGTTGGTTCTGAATCCAGAACTTTACTGGATCTGTTCACAGCTTAGCAGCTAAATGTTCTGGAGCCAAATAAACGGACTGGACTAGCATCGTTCAGTTACCCCAGAACTGTTCTGATCAGTTTCTGATCATATTCAGATGGACTGAATATTTTATTTATTTATTTTTATAAGCTTAAACTTCAATAAACCAAAGTGTTTTTTTATAACCAGGAAGTGTGTTTGTGTTTTAATTTTCCCTTTCAGTAAGTGAACGCATCATTGTTTTAAATGACTCCTCTAAACCAGATCTGCAGCTGATTAAAGAACCGACCAGTTTCCACCTTCACCACCAGACCGGCTCCAGGGTTCCTTCAGATCCGGAAAAGACGAGATGAGTTCAGAACTAGTTTAATGTTCGTCCGTCTCTGAGCTTCAGACGTCTGTTTAAAACGTTGGTCCCTCTGATTCTGGTTTACTGTAGGCGACGACTGACGAGTTGTTGAGCACCGCAATGACTCAATGTCCTGATTCAGTGAAGACGATCTGGGACCTCCGCTGTGAAACAACCCCTGCATTTCTTCTCTTATTTTCTTTAAAACTGTTTATTTTTTGTGAGCACAACAGATCTAGGTGTCGGCAGAAATCGTTCCTCCGTTCTGTTAAAGAAAAAACCCACAGTGTTGAAATAACTGGAAACTGACTAAAGTTATAAGGTAAAAAAAAAAAGGTTATATTTTAGTTGTTTAACAGCAAGTTAAATTCAATATATCTGAAAATCTATTTTAGGACTTCCATGAATTCAATTTTAGTCTCATTTAAACTACTTCATTTAATAACTTTCCTACAGAATAACTTCTATTTAGCTTATAAAATATCTGCTACAGTTTTCCAGCTCTGGTGTGTCTTTAACCTTTATGCTAATGCATTTTAGTCAACCCTGATTTCCAACCAAACATGGTTAAAAATGAAGTTTTTAATGATGGAGCTGACTGTAAATTGTGATTTGTATTTCCCTAAAGCAATGGAAGACGGACAGTTCTGGGAACAGATTTTATGTTCCGCTGTAATGTCGCTGTTTGCTGCTCCACATTAAACCTTGTAATAATTGTGTAATAATGCCTTAATTCCTCAACTAGAACTACAGCAGATGGAACGAATAAAAGCAGCCAAAGTATTAAAATAAACAAACATTTAGTGGTTGCGACTGAAGAAATTACCAAATGTTGGATTTAAGGCCTGAAACGGATGAATAAATTGATGATCTGGATCTTCATTGGCTGCAGGAAGTCTTAAATCTAATCAGGGGACGATGAAATCTGAAGATTTTGTTGAAGTGAAATGGCCGCCTCGGTGTGAGAAAGCTTGTTAGAGCTGATCAGGTTATGAACCCAAATCAGACGGGTCTGCAGTCTGTGGCTCTTTAGAAACCCCACCGTCGTTCTTACTAAATTAGCCAAAAATGCTCAACAAATTCGCATTGATTTAAAATTTAAAGGAACAGCACCAGGCGTATATATATATATATATATAGGCTACATATATATATGCTGAAGTCCCATCCAAGTATGGCCCAATAACCTGTCTCTCCAACATGTCAGGCATCATTGCGACTAAGATAAGGAGGCACAATACATGAGCAAAAGAACAGGAGGGCAATGGTAGAGAGACCAGAGGAGCTAAACACCGGCTGACAGAACATTTGCCCAAGACTGCAAATCTGCCGAAACACCAATCTGGCAGATTGTTACCAAGTGATAACATCAATAAGAAGGAACATGAGAAATACCAAGGGCTCAGAGAGGAGCTAGAGAAGGCTTGGAAGGTGAAGGGGAGAACTTGGGGCAGTGACCCCCAAACTGGAGGAATGGCTCCAACAGATCCCTGGAAGAACCTCAGACGTCTCAGTCTAGCAAAGTGCAGAACTTGGAACAGCAAAGATACTGAGGAGGACCCTCAAGCTCCCAGGAGTCTGGTAGAGGAGCCGAGCTTGGAATGGGAAAAACCGCCAACATTGGGCGAGAGGGGAATTTTTCATATCTAAATATTGTAGGCCTACTTTTAGGATGTAATTTTCTATAAAAATTGAGTGTTCCAATGAAGAAAATCTATTAATTCCCATCATATAAAAGTTTGCCGATTTTTGTTGGAAAAGGAAAAAATTCAAAATAAGTTATCTGTAAGAAAAAAATGTCCTGTTGCAGATTTTATTTAGAAAATAGCAGTGATACAAATATACCACTTTTTTCAAACCGATGCGACACCGATACTTGTATCTGAATACTTGCTGATACCGAGTACCAATGCCAATACTTGTACCACATAAAAAACAAAACAAAAATGCTATAAATTCGAAGACAGGTTTTATTTTCTTCTCTGCTTGTTAAAACAAATGGTGATTTAAAAAATATTAACAACAATGACCTCATAACAAAAATTTCAAGTGGAAAATATTCCCCCCCCCCCCCTCCCATGAAACAATTGCAGAGTTTCCACATTTTAACTATTGGTTCATGATATCAGTTGACTAACTGATGACATATCGGTACTGGTGCATCCCTAAAGAATAGCTTAATTTTTTTCCTTGTGGTTTTTGTTGCATTAACTGAGAGTCCCTTTATTTTCATCCGGGTTTTCCATCTTTATTTTTATTTTTTCTGTAATTATGAAAATTATTCTGTTGATCACTAATTCAAAACCTGTTTTGTCTTTTACTTCCTCCTCTTCCTCAATTATACCAAATTTGCATATTGAGTTGTTCATTTTATGTCGTTTTAAAATATGGTTTATGAAATAATTTCTGATCAGCTGAATGTGAGGACGGACCACTGAAAGATCTGCAGCTTCCTTTTTGAAAACACAGGCCCAGAAGTTTGAAATGAACCTGCTTTTTGTCTGCAGCTGGAAACATCTGTCCGTCCCAACGACACGGAGCGTTTCTGTTTCCAGTTTCCTGCGTCGTGAATCATCTGAAGGCCTGAGAAACTTCAGTGGAGCTCCACCTGGGAGCGAAGTCTAATACCTGCTTCTCTCTGCCAACAGCTGCTGCTGGTTCGCGTCCTCATTGTGCGTTGATGCGTTTAGAGTGTGTGGCAGAGAGAGGGAGAGCGGTGTTTGTTTATGGAAGGCAGATGTCTCTCTGTCACTCAGCTGGCTGATAATCCTCGTCTATTTTTACCTCCGTTCCTCCTCCTCGCTGTTTCAGCTGCGCTTCCCCTCGGACCGCTCAGGTTCCGCACATTTCAGCGGTGGAAGCGTTTGGATCCGCGGCATCAGGTACCGTCGTTTCCCCGTGTTTCTGCACCAAGTTTCAGGTCTCAGACTTTGTGGAAGCGGTGGTTGAAGGTTTGGGTCCGTCCGGGTTCCGTGCAGCTGTAAACAGATCTCTGAGGTTTAAGGCTGGAAGTCACGCTGCTCGGTTTACACATAATAAATGACACCAGCTGCAGGCTTGTAAAGCAGATCTGTAGGGTTATTAATGTAAAATGAATATGATTTAAAGTGAGCGGGGGATAAACTAATGTTTTTATCTTCTGTAGTCAATAATTATTTAATTAAAAAACTGTTTTTTTTACAGTGTTATTGTTGTTAGAGATTCTGGAGGCGACTTCACTTCCTCTTGGGTCAGTCACCATGGTAACGGATGCTTTATACCTGGTCAGCTCCCAGGTTTCTCTGAATGCAATAACAGTCCAGCAATAACAGAAAAAAATGACAAGAAGCTTGAGTGAAAATTTTCTGGGACATCCGATTGTACTAAAGACTAAAAGTTTTTGAATGACAGATATTTTTTATATGTAGCTTTTAAAGATCACATTCTGTTGGACGTTTCCCCGGAAGGAGGGATGCAACGATACCACTTTTTTCAAAACCGATACCACACCAATACTCCGATCAGAGTACTTACCGATACCGAGTACCATTTCTGATACTTCTACACCACAAAAAAAGTCTGGTTTAATTTTCTTTTACGCTTGTTACAAGAAATAATGCTAAATTAGATTAAAAAAAATAAATAAAAATGACCACAGAACTTTAAAAAAATTTTAAAACTAATATTTTCTGTGAAATTATTGCTGCATTCCCACATCTTAAGTATCGGTTCATGGTATTGGTTAACATTAGCCAATACTAGTGTCGGTATCGGTGCATCCCTACTCAGAAGTAACTCCCAGAGGAATATCTGTGCAGGCAGGAATGCTTACTGAGTAAAACAGATTAAACGGCTTAAAAGATGACCTGGAACTGGCTTCCTGCTTTAAACTCTCACATATTTCTTTTAGTTAGTTAGTTAGTTAGTTATCTGTCAGTGTATTTTTCCTGTGGGTGGTATACTCTTTACACTTTGAGTCACTTTGAGGCAAATAAAAACTGAGTAATCCCAAAAAGATCCTCGGCCTTTTCACAATGTGCCTTCTCATTTCGCTCCATTAAACAGTGGAATGAGCTTCCAGACTGTCTGAAACTGTCTGTCGATCTTAATAGTTTTACTCGAAATTTGAAAAAAGTATATTTTAGATCATCAATCGTGTCCGCATTGATGAATGAATTGTAAATTGTAGGGATTGTTTATATGTTATTTTAGAAGTGTACAGGAAATAATGTATTTTATATAGTGATTTTATTGTAGATTAGATTTATAGATTATAAATGTAATGTTTTTTGTACTCACCTGTCCAGGGACTGCAGATGGAAAATAGCTACCTTGCTAAATCTGGTACAAATCATCTCTTCTTTTGTAAAGATTAATGGTTTTGTACACTATCCCTATTACAATAAACTAACTAACCAACTAACTTTTACATTTTATTTCAGCCCCTAAAGATTCAGAATTGTGGATCTGACATTCAGCTAGAAATACCCAACATACCACTGTGGACTGGAAGCAATTTAATTTTAATTATTTCATCTTATCAAACCATTTTCCACCTCTGTTTTTTTTTAATATATACAGCTCTAAATCAGTGTAACGTTTTGTTTTTGTGTTTTTCTTGTTCTGTTTTTCTGTAGGAGGTTCTGGCAACAGAATTATTGAGAACCAGACACACTGGAAGACTGGTTCTGGTTTGTTCTGACTTCAACCGGTGGGATTTCACACTGCAAATATTGAATCAAAGACTGGAAACATAGGATGGACGTTCGGAGGAAGACCCCCACATCTATGAAAGCAGAAGGAAATGTATCCGCTCAGAAATAAATACTTAAAACTGATAATAAGATCCAGGCAGTAAAAAAAGAGGACTATTCTTCAACCAGTTGCAAAGTTTATGTTTAGTCTTTCCTGATGACGACTGGGAAGACGGAAGAAACTGAAGGGACATGTGGACATCGGACCAGCAGCAGAGCCTCCTTCACGGCTCTGAGCACCATCGCCATCCAGGCTGGGCTCACGCAGATTGTTGCTTCTGTTCTCAAGGTATGAAAAAAGAAATGAATACATACAGAGTCCAATTAATGTCCTTCAGTGTATACAGAGACGAGTTTGACTGCCATCATTTAGACAGAAAAACCTTTATTCAACGTTTCAAATCTCTCTCCATTTATTTCTTTTATAGTTAATAATATTTATATCAGTTTATTATCACGTCTAAAGTTTAAACATGAAAACCTGGAGGAGACTTCATATTCTAACCTTTAAAAAACATGAACTGTTTGGGTTCCCAGTTTAGGTTTAAAACTTATTCATAAATTCCACATTTTGAACAATATATTCTATAAATCAGAATATAGGTTGAATCTCGTTTGTCAGATTAAGAGGACCTTTAGAAATGAACAACCTCTAGGCAGATATTAAACATACTATCCGTGGAGACCACATCTCCTCGTCAAAAATAACATTTTAGTGCTCTGTTGTTGGGTTTTTATTAGCTGTAAATGCGAAACTATGACAACTATCAGAAATAAAGCAATAAAGATAATAAACTCCAAAGGTGTAAAATATAACAGAGAAAAGAAAGATTCTGATATTTTTGGTCTTAGATATAAAATCATAAAATTTAAGAGTGTTTTAATTTGTTTAGTTTTCTATAGCTCCCAGGACTAGCTGGACTTGGTTATTAGATGACAGACCGGTCCACCTTAAATCTTTCAGCTTGAAGTGTGTTTTTAGATCCGAGCTAAATAAAGCTCCTGGATGAAGCTCAGTTTTAAATATTAAAACCTATTAGCTGTCACAGGGTGTGAAATTAGATCATTAAAAATATATTAGTTGATGAATGATGTTAGAGCTCAGTTCAGAAAGATGAGACAAAAAGGTTGTTAGATACAAATGTAAATTATTTATCGTTTAATAGCTGAAAGACTAGATCACAGAAATTAGTCGCTTTTAGGGGAGAGTTTAAATAAATCTGTTAACTGATTAAATGGTTTATTTCATAATATTTTAATATTCATAAAACATATATATATATATTAATTAGATATAATATTTTAAGTATTAAATATGAGACAGAGTCTGACATTAAGGCCATCCGTTAAATGAAAGGTTGATGTCCCTGTGGAGGTCATTTAGACGAACACGTGCCGTTTCCTGTTTTAGCCTCCAGTGTGTGTGTGGTGTGTCCTGCACCACCTTGTGTCTTTTTTCGGTCGACATGCCAGAGATACCGTATCATCGGAGGAATGCTCCAACACAAACACCCGCCCACAGTTTCTCACAGTTTGCAGTAAGTCGGACCACAAATTAAGTGATCTTCACAGTGAACTCCTGCATCATGTTGTCATGGTTGCGTGGTTTTTTTCTCCCCATGCATGTGTGGGTTCTCCCTGAATGCTCCCAAACTTCTGAAATCAATCCGCTCGATCATGGTGGCACATTGTTGAAGTAGCTCTGTTAGACAATTATTCCATCTGGATTTGGATGCTGTGCAGCTGGAAGGATTTTTACCTCCTAAGCCCTAGGCTGTTTCTTTTTTCCTTCCAAATTTGGCATACTT
Source organism: Apricaphanius iberus (assembly GCA_028564705.1). Classification (NCBI taxonomy): domain Eukaryota; kingdom Metazoa; phylum Chordata; class Actinopteri; order Cyprinodontiformes; family Aphaniidae; genus Apricaphanius; species Apricaphanius iberus. Next base: position 1,076,910 of record JAPXFQ010002125.1, on the reverse strand, counting down.
ACACTCTAGACGGCTTTTTACAGCCTCTAAAAGGTCTAAAATGTTCAAATTGCTCTCACATAATAGGACGGTCTATGGGGATACTGTGAATGTGAAAGTTCTCAAGAAAATAATAGTGGGCAGGAGTAATTGAGGTTTAAAGACAGAAAATATTAATATGAATTCCACCTTAAAAATACACATTAACAGCTAGTTTCATTGTAAAGAAGCAAATAAATCATAATAAATAGTAACTAGTCACTCTTATTGACTTTAGACCAACTGTTTGTGTCTGTAATAACAAATAATTGAAAGTCGAAAGTTAATTTAACTCTAGGAGGTATTCCTTCGAAAATGGGTTAAGGTAACTATGAACTATGACCCCAAATCCAAGATGAGTTGGAATGGACGCTGCATGGATGCAAAGCAGGAACAAATAGCAAAAAAAGGAGGAAATTCAAGGTTTCTTTCCGATTCATCATAATGGGAAAGGATCATATCCCCGACTCCTCTCTGACCAGACGGCCTGACAGGGATTTGAAGATGAGAAGGAAAAGCAAATGAGGTGGATTAACAGTAACTAATGGTGTCATCCAGGACATGTTTCTGTGAAATATCGTCTCTGCTGTGTGGATACTGAGACGATCAGACACAATCTTCAGTCAGAGGCATCTTCAGATTCACTGCAAGACTGACCGCTACTGGAGATTCTTCCTGCCCACAGAATCCCCAACCACAATGTCTCCTTGAAGATGTTTCAATTAAGTTAATTTCCGCTTAGAATAAAAACATTTATTTATCTATTTTTTTTACTGAATTAAATTCTGCCCACAGTCCAATAACATGACTGTTAGGTTAACTGGTTACTCTATCTTAACCATTCATCATTTTTTATGTGTCTTTGATTGGTTGTTGGTTGACTGGCGACCTTTCCAGGGTCTACGCCGCGTCTCGCCCAGTGATTGTAAGAAATAGGCACCAGTCCCTGTAACACAACCACACACGGATAGGCAGGAATATAGATTGGTTTTTAGTCTTCTTTAAAAAGCAACAAATTGAAAAAATTAATTATTTGAAAAAACTTGAAAAAAACCATGTCAACTGGTAACACACAATTTAATCAAGTTTGTTCAAAGTGAAATATAAGGTTTGATTAAAGTTATAATTTCATTCTGATTACATTGAAATTTTACGTTCATTTTAACTACTTTGCTCCAACTTAAAGAAAATCAACTCATTATTTTCTACTATTCTAGTTTTTACTTTTCTGGTCTAAAACTATACAAATTTAACAATTTGAGATGTTCCTACTTAATATTTTGCTTCATTCTACCTTTTTTTTTTAAAAGTAAGTGCTAAACATACGAAATATTTAGAAAATAAAATACACAACATGTAATAATTTTCACTTTAATGCAAGTTCTGTCAATTTAACAAAACAATTACTTAACATAGTGGCTTACGTATAACTACATAAAAAATCCAAACACATTACACTGTATTGAGGGAAGATAAATTCAAAAGCTCACATGTTATTTTCAGCTGGAGCTGAACAATTCTAACTCTCAGTACAAAATGACAGAACAATATCTATATCAGGAGTCCTTGAGGGTCAGCGTACTGTAACTCTGTTGTGTCCTTGGTTCAACACACCTGAATCAAAGGGCTTTATAACCTTCTCAGTAAGCAGGCCAGGAGTCCATCGCCCTGTTAATGACCTGATTATTTGATTCAGGTGCGTTGAAGCAGAGACAAAACTAAAGGTTGCAGGATACTGGCCTTTGTATACGCGCTAGTTGGTTCTACTTAATTTCAGCACTTTGTATCAAATAAGGAAATCACTTTGCCCTTGGTTGGACATTTTCAAGTTGTTTGCCACCAAATATTTGTATTATGATCCTTAACTCAAAAATTTACAAAGATAAAGGAGGTCTAGACCTACCAAACTTTCGTCATTATTTCTTAGCCAACAGACTCCAATACACATCAAGATGGGTAAAACACAGTTATATCGATGAGTGCTGGGTAGATGTAGAACAGACACTATGCAATAAGATAAAACTTTCAGATCTACCTTTTGTTAGCTCAAATATAAAACAAAATGAATGTTTTAAAAGTATTAATATTTCAAAATGGGAGATGGACTTGTCCATCTCAATAGACCAAAACCTCTGGTCTCAAATTTCATTAAGAACCTTTAAATTTCTTAAAAATCCTAATATACGATTAATACAATATAAAATCCTTCATAGAGTGCATTATACAGGGCAACGGATGTTCAAGATGGGTTATACGCCGTCTGATACCTGTTTACAATGTACAAGCAATCTACCAGACAATTATATTCATGCTCTTTGGTTCTGCCCACCTGTTAAGAAATATTGGTACCAGATATGTGAAGATCTATCAAAGTGTCTGAAATGTAATATCACACCTGCTCCCGCAGTTTGCTTGCTGGGAAATGTAGATGAAGTTACCATGGATACAAAGTCTATGCAATTATTTTACATCGCCTTATGCATCGCTAAGAAAAATATCCTCTTGAACTGGAAAAATAAAAATACTCTGAATATTAATCAATATAGAGATCTCCTTCTGGATTACATTGGTCTAGAAACGGCATCTGCCTCCACATCTGATCAATCTTTCTGGTCACCCTTGATCAGTTCCATCACCTAGTGGGGTCGGGCCCTTGATTCCGTTCTGTGGGACACGGTTGCCGATGTGGAGCTTAAGGGTTGGTGGTGACTGCGGGGAGGTCCTTGGGGGTGGGTCCGCTTGCGGTTCGGCGGTAGGTGCCGTGACCCTCGCCTGGGGTGGGACTTTGGGGGCTTTGTGTGGTGACTCCTAGTGGCTGCATGCGGCGCCTTAGAGGGGTCGTGCTGGCGGACACGGGTTACTGGCCTGGTGCTGTGCTGCTCTGGGGGGGTCTGGGCTGGGCCTGGGGCTCGGGTTCTGGGGCGGCGTGCCCTCCGGCTGGGGCCCTGGCTGGGGCTTGGCCGGGGGGGGCTGTGGTCGGCCGATGGTTGGCGGGCGCTGCTGCCCTTTCCATCTCCCCGGGCTGGTTCTTGTCGCTTGCTCCCCGGTGGCCGCTTGCCGCGTCTGGGCGTCGGCGAGAGTGCGCGGCGGGTGGCCGACGTCTCCGGGCCCGATCGGCTATATTGACACTGGACATGGCTCCTGGGTCTTGGTCTTAGCCCTTGCGGGGGTGCTGAGGTGGGGGCCTCTGGCCGGTGTTGGTCGGCCTCCACGGTGACTGACCGGTTGGTGGGGTGTGGGCTGGTGGGTGGAGGTGCTGGGTTCTGTTGCCACCCGGCCATCGGGCGGTAGTAGCAAGGCTGGAGGATGTCGGCCTGAGGATTGGCCGCCCGGGACTTCGGTCTGCTCACGGGCCTGGCGCGGCATGTCCGGGGTACCCGAGTCGGTGGTGCGCCGGGTTCCGGCCTCGGCCCGGGGGTCCTCGGACGCTGGCGGTGCCTGGGGCGTCTCTTATTGGCGTGGAGGCTTTTTACCATCTAGCACAGGCGCTCTTTTTAACGGGGTGCGCTTGGGACGGGAGGGCGTTGAGGGTGAGGGGGGGCTAAACTCAACCTGGGTGTCTAGTGACGTGTTTTGTTAGCAGTGTGAATGTTGGGGAGGATTTAGATATGCCCCTGGCATGGGGGCTGGTGGATTGCCAATCCCCAGGCCGACATCCTCCAGCCTTGCTTCTACCGCCCGATGGCCGGGTGCCAACAGAACCCAGCACGTCCACCCACCAGCCCACACCCCACCAACTGGTCTGTCACTGTGGAGGCCGACCAACAACGGCCAGAGCCCCCCACCCCAGCACCCCCGCGAGGGCTAAGACCAAGACCCAGGAGCCATGTCCAGTGTGAATATAGCCGATCGGGCCCGGAGACGCCGGCCACCCGCCACGGCCTCTCGCCGACGCCCGGACGCGGCAAGCGGCCACCGGGGAGCAAGCGACAGGAACCAGCCCGGGGAGATGGAAAGGGCAGCAGCGCCCGCCAACCACCGGCCGACCACAGCCCCCCCCCAGCCGGCACCGACGGCAGCGGCCTCCCCCGGCCAAGCCCCGCCAGGGCCCCAGCCGGGGGGCGCGCCGCCCCAGAACCCCGAGCCCCAGGCCCAGCCCAGACCCCCCCAGAGCAGCACAGCACCAGGCCAGTAACCCGCGTCCGCCAGCACGACCCCTCTAAGGCTGCAGCATGCAGCCACTAGGAAGTCCACCACACAAAGACCCAAAGTCCCCCCCCCCCCTCTGTTTAAGTGCACATTAGAACAACACGCAACAACACCACATTGAGCGGGGGGAGAGAGGCTGGGGGGTCTTTCCACACCCCTGTTTGTTGGACCATCAGGGGTCGAGCCCGGGTAGAACATCAGGCCGTCTGGTCGGGGTCCTAGGCTGCTGGGCTGCTCTTGCCGGTGTGGGGGCCTTGGCGGTCTGCTTGTCCCCATCCTGGTGGGCAAAGGGGTCTGTCTCCCGGGTGCAGGGGCAGGGTGCTCTATTGGGGCGTCTGTCCCTGGGCCTGGGAGTATGGAGTATAGTGTACGTATGGGGGGTATGAATGAGTGTATAGCGTCCTTTTTTCGTATTTCCTGTATTTGTAAGAATGTGTACGCATGAGAGGGAGGGTACGTATGAGTGTCTCTGTCTGTCTATGTCTACCTGTCAGGTTGGGTGTTTGGCTGCTCTCTGGCCTGATGCATCTTCTTCCCTCCCCGTCACTCCCCGTCAGTGATGGTTGCTCCTGCCCGCTGGTTGATGATGGCTCTCGATGCCTGGGGCCGGGGGTCCTGGTTGCGGCCCGGCTCGGTCCTGGTGCATGTCGGGCGGGTCCTGGGTGGTCCGGTGTGTCGGGCGGCCGCTGTTTCGGGCCGACGTCCTCCTTGGATTGACTGGGGCACCTCTTCTGGGGGTGCCGAGGTTGTAGAACAGGTTGGTGCCGTCCGGTGGATCGGTTGGGACCGTTCCCGGCGCCCAGTCCTCCTGCCGGTTCCAGGACTTCTGCTGGCTGGTCTGTTCGCCTGGTGGGGCTGTCCGGCATTGGCTGGGCCCCTGATCTTGGCGCCCTACGTGGGGCGGGATCTGGACCCGGGAGCTGGAAGATCTGGATGTCCAGGTGCTGGCTGGGCGCGGCCTGGGGAGGGCGTACATCCGCTGTGGCTCTTGCTGTGGCTCCCTGGCGTGTGGGTGTGTGGAGGCGGGCCGGGTTGTTGGCGGTGGGTATTGGTCCGGGGTGGCGGCGGCGTGTGTTGTCCGTCGGTTGGCTGCGGATCCTCCTTGCCTGCGGCGGCGGCGGGGGGGCCCTTGTCGGCTGGTCCCTGGTTGGGGCCCCGCTGGGGGGCGGGGTGCCCCTGGTCCCCGTGGCCTCCGGTTCCTGATCCGGGCCCGCCCTGGCGTAGCCGGTTACCGGCGGAGCCCATGGGCTCGTCACTGCGATCTCTCGGGCCCCAGCATTGCGGCTGGTGGGTGTTCCCCTGGGGCTTCCATCTGTTCCCCTCTTGGCGGGTGATCGACCTTGCGCTGATCCGCCTGTGGCCTCTGTACTCTATGGGACCCTGGATGCATACATCTCTTGCCTCCTCCATGTCTGTGCAGATTCCTGTAGGACGGATTGACGGTTCCTTACACCAGCTATTAATCACTTGCATGGGGAAACCTTATTCCGACCTGCATGCTCGCACACACATGGGTGTGGGGACATTGGTGAGGACGGACATATCTTAAGCTGAGGTTATCATCATTAGTTAGTTGTTACCAGGAGCTTACCAGAAACATTTGTATTATGTTAATTAATCAATGCTTGTGTGTAGTTAATGTGTAATTCTTAGTTTATTCTACTAGATCCGAACTATTGGTTTGGTTCTGTACAGTTTGTCGTTTTTGTTTTGTATTACTGTTTCTCTGCCGTCCGGCAGAGGTGGAGGACTGGGATGTTTTCTTGTGTTCTTTGTTTGCCTCCCTGTCTTGTGTCGTCGGTTCGCGCCTCTGTTGGTCCGGTTTCTTTTCTTCACCTTCTTCCTTTCTTCCTTCTTGTCTCAGTTTAATGTCCATGACGTCAGGAAATTGAACCCACAGTAATCACTAATAAAGATTTTTCATACATATACATCAAGTGGCGTACTACAGCGAAGCTGTAATACTCTGCTTGGGAAAGTGAAACTGTTGGGCTTGTACTTGGTACTCAGACACCAATTCTGAGTAGCATACTGCTAGACAGGACACGTTAAAAAAATAAAAATAAAAATAAAAATAAAAAAAATAACTCAAAAATTTACACTGAATTTATGTAAAATATTACGTTACGTTGACTATAGCCAAATACACTTTTTTTCAGTGTGTGCTGTATTATAGGTGAAGCACAGAAGTAATTTTCAGCGTCGTGGAATTAAAAGCTGGAGGAGTTAGAGCAGTTAAGACATCAAATCAAATCACAATTTATCGTCCCCCGCAGCATTAAATGCAACATTACATAAACCAAAGAATCTGCATTGTGTCAACTCTCCAGCCACATTCAATAGGAAGAAACACGAATGTGTCCCATCATTTAGGGAAGTGTTTCTCAATCTGGGGTCAGTCGTGTAATTGCAAAAAAGATCCTCTGAAATGTATAAAAATAGATTATTATTTTTTACTCAAATGTGACCAAGATTGTTATCTACTTTAACTACAGAAGGCAACATGACCTTCTTTCACAGGTGTAATTCATTGTAAAGGTGCTGGTCATAAAATTAGAGTATCATAAAAAAGTAAAGATCTTTTACATGTTTCTCAAAGCTATGGTATGTTTATACAATAGTTTTCAGAAATATATGACAGCATATGTTTCATACATATTCCTGTAAAATACTGTATAAAGTGTTTTGTTACTATATTTGAAAGTTGCTGCATCCATTTTGTGTCTATGTTTAGATCAGTTCTGCCTATATATGTCCTGTTTTGTTATATTTTTATGGAAGCTGCCTAAAAATGCCAAGGAGCTACTGCTAATTTATGTTTTTTGTTCTGGAAATTACAACTAAAAGCTCATTCTTGCCTCAAAGAGTGACTAAATGCTGAAATGCAATTTGAAAAGCAGATTACGACCTTGGGGTCCTCAGAGTTGATCAAAAATATGCAGGGGGTCCAGAACTGATTTAGGTAACGCCACATGAGGCTGCTGCACGATAGGAGACTTAGTGAAGATCAGGAAATGATTGATTAATCTCATGTGTTTCCAATCATTTTCTGCTTAACAGAAGGATAAAACTGAACTTTTTTCTTCAATCAAATAATCCCTGATTCACCAAACCTAGTTTGAAATAAATCTAATGGTTTTCCCAGAAGCAAATCACTTTTTAAATGACTTAAGAGATTCTTTACTTTTAATTTGCCACTAAGGTGAAACATTTTACTCAGATATTCAGGATCAATTTCCTGTCCAACTCGTGTTGTAAACGTGAATTAAATCTCGTTGGTTTGTGTTCGTCTGTCCAGAGCGGCTCCCTGATCCACCTCCAGCTGGTCCAGTTCCGACCAGGACTCTGTGAGATTGGATCAAACCAGGAGGAAAACCTCATCCTGATTCAGGAGCAGCAGGAACTGCTGGATAAACTCCAGGTCCTCAACCACTCAAAACCACTTATTCTCTCTAACAGTCTGGAAAATATCTGTGACCGATCAAGATGTTCTTAATATTTATTGATCTGTCTTTGCAGAAACACGAGCCTGAAGTGCTGGCTGTGGTGGAGAAGAAGCAACAGGAGAAACTGAGGATGAGAAGGGATGGAAGGAGGAAGCAGAAAGAGGAGGAGGAGGGGCTGACTGAAGCGATGAAGGCATCCCTGAGTGAGGGATGGTCGCTGCTCCTTCTACTACTGGAGAGGCGACTGGAAGTCCTGAAGCTGGCTTCAGATTTCTTCCTCCGGGTGACGGAGGTAGGGGAGGGTTCTTAAAGGGACAGGAGCTAAATGAACCTTAGAGGAGCTGCAGCAGGGCTGCTGTGCAAACATTAAAGTGTTTAAATATGCACCTCAGGTGTTAAACTCAGAAATAAGAATGGATTCAACAGTTATCTTTACAGTCTTTTATTGCAGAAGTTTCTTCCTCCCCAGAGTTATGCTGCGTTCAGACTGCAGGCTTCGTCAACGTCAGCAACATCAAGATTACATGTTAAGTCTACGGTTGAGGCCGTTGGAGGAGCGCCTAGGTCTCTGCGGCGCTTTGTGAACATCCGTCAACTTTTCCCGCTTTTCCTGCTTTTCAAGCTTCAAAGCTCATAACGCCAGCAACGCAGAAGTTCAACTAGTGGAACTTTTGACAGTCCTAACGCCGTTGACGCAGAACGGCAGCCAATCAGAGCGTCTCACTGTAGTGACGTTGCCTGACGTCGACGCTGCCTAGTCAACCACGATCCGCGAGTGTTTAAAACATCCAGCAGAGAAAGGCCCGCCTACGAGCTTTGCTAGCTTCAGCTTAAAAATGTATCTGCTGTGTTTACGTGTCGAACTAGTTGCTTTATGAGCGTTGCAGCATTAGAGAAGTGAGAAAAATTATTGTGTAACAAGTCCAGTCATTTTCCTGATCTGGCAGCAATTTGTTTGCGTTACCTTAGCATAATGAAATGTAAGATAATGGTAACGGCTAGCATTTCATGTGTGAAAGTCATGAAAATTATTCAATAATCAACCTAATTATTCTTGGTGTACTCAACATTCATATCGATTGCAAATTAAAAGTAAGAAGTAAAATGAAGGAATTACAGGAGTTATTTAAACTTGGGACTACATTACCACAAAGTACTGCTGCATGCCGCCGCTACATAACTCACCATGAATGTTGTAGCGAGCTGTTTTCTTCTTCGTTCCACGTTAGGTGGAATTCTGTGAAACATCGTGTTGCTGTGCGTCTTCGGCTCGTTTTCACAACCCTTTTTTCTACACATGAAAGAACCATTCTCTTGTCTAACAATTATAACGAACTTAAAGTACGACCGTTAAGAAACGAAGTGCAGCTCACGCATTTGTGTTTATTGAAGTAGGCGTCTTTTGCAGTGCTGCGTCGTGTCCTTGCACCTTACAGCGGTGCTTTGTCGTAATACAGTCCCAAGTCTAAATCGGCTCCTGTGATTGTTTCATGTTACGTATTGTTTTCATTTGCAATCCATATTATTATTGAGGTCACCAGGAATAATTATGATCATTATTGTGTAATTTTCAACAACTTTTGGAAGCAAAATGCTAGCTGTTACCATTCACTTACATTGCTTATGCTAAGCTAAAGCAAACGGACTGCTTCCAGTTTAGGAGAATGAAATGGGCTTGTTACAAAATGCTATTTCTCACTGATCTAATTCTGGTGAAAACGACATCAGACTAAATTTCACTTATGGAGGTCATATCCCTTTAAAATATATTTCTTTATAGCTAATACTAATTTAAACATTATTCCCAGCTGAAGGCCGGGTTTTAGGCCTGCTTACATATTTTAGACCATCAAACAAATTGTAATATTCAAAGATAACCCAACTACTGAATACTAAAATCGGTTTTGATGGTATGATTCCATTGATTAGGGCTGTAAATCAATCAAACCAATTAAGAAATATGATAACCGTCCTTGGGAAATTAATATTAAATGTAATTAACCACATTACAGTTAACACTTTATAGGCAGCATTTAATAATCTTTTTCTAATTATCTTTATGTTGACTGTTTCTGTTCTCTTGGTTGGTTATTTTTAGTTGTTTTAACAAATATCTTTGTTTTATCTGCTCATTTCATCTGTGTGAGCTAATTGACGATTGATAAGAAACTCTTTTTAAATCAAACCAAAATATTCATATTGAGGCTATGATTTTAGTTTTTCTTTTCTCTCTCTGCAGTTTGCGGTCAGCATCGACATATTAGAGGATCTGCAAATTAAAGCAGACGAAGACAAACTGAATGAAGTTCAGGTCTCCTACGACTTCATGAGGAAAGGTAAAAGAGTTCATGTTAGTTCACTTCTATAATCTCAAATATGGGGAAAATAAGTCAATTAGGGGTTATTTCTGACTTTTGTTTCATGTTTTTGTGCTTCATGTCTTATATAACATAAAAAAACTTCCAGTAACATAACTGATTTTGGTGACAAAGATGATGATTTTTTCCATGTTTGACCTGCAGATCTTCTGGGAAAGTCCCTGCAGGTTTTAACCAGCAGCAGCGTCCTGCTGCAGAGACTCAAACAGCTGCAGAGGACCGAGGCCCTCCAAAGGAGAGGAAAGGTACTGCAGGCTGAGGAAGAAGAAGTTGAAGAGGTCAGCCATCATTCCGCAATCAGACAGAAGTTTTAAGAATGCCGTTTGCAGCATGTCTTCTCAGTTTCCTCAGTTAGCGTCAGCCTGCTTTTTGAGCTCACTGACGCTGGTGCTTCTCCCCAGTGTTCCCAGTACAGCAGAGGCCCGGTGTTGAGGGTGGAGGAGCTGGTTGAGTCGCTGCAGGACCGAAGGCGGAGGGCCGACCAGGCTTTCAGGCTGCAGCTGCAGCAGGCAGAGGCGGATCTGAAGAAAAGAGCCAACGCTGAAGTAAGACACAAGTCTCGCTGTCAGGTTTGATAGTAGAGCATCAATCCTGTTAGTTATTGCCTGTTATAAGTCAGTGCACATCCTGTCGTGGTTCTGTCAACTTGTTTCTGTCGAGTTCTTCTTTAAACCAGTGAAAAACTGAAGAAAAAAAGCAGAAATGATTAATAATTTCAGCTGTAAATCCTTATTTGATTAGTCGAATGCATATTTTCCTAATAGAAACCGACTTTCTTCACTGATAAATGGTCCAACAATCCAGAACAGGAACAGTCGCTTGCAATGTTGCATTTCTCCTGGAGAAACAGCAGCTAATCTTTTCCACATTCTTTATGATTGTTTTCATTATTTCAAACTGAAGACAGACAATTAATTGGAATATTCTTACCACAGGACCTGAGTCTCCTGAACGTAAGCCTGCGATTTGGGTCAACATCAAACCAAACCGTAGATCTGGAGCCTGAAGGAACATCTGAGTCTAAAAAGTTGAAGTCAGGATCCACATCAGATCTGCATTCTACATCCTGGTCAGAACACAAATCTATACACCAGCGAGATGTTCCTGAAGATGGAAATCTGGAACATGGGTCCAAATTACAAGAGTCTGGACAAGAACCTGAAGTAAAACCAGATTCCTGTTTAGACCTGAACGCTCAGTCCAGAATTGGTCCTTTGAGAGATCTGCTGTCAGAGTCCAGATCAGCAGAAGCCAGAAACCACAGTCTGGGATCCGGATCAGATCTGAAGCTTACGTCTGGATCAGAGAAGATCAGAACACTGCGGTCTGTATGTAGTTCAGACCTGCAAACTGAATCCAGGTTAGACCTAAAGACTGAATCTGGCTCACAAAACACCAAAGAGTCTTTGACTGGTTTTAGATCAGATCAAGGAACCAGACCTATAGGATTTAGATCTGGATCAGCAAATACCAAGAAACTGCACCTGGAGTCTAAAACAGTGAAGACCAGCAACCCTCTGCTCAGTTTTAGGTCAGTTCTCAAGACCAGATCCAGATCGGATGAGCTGTTCATATCTGAATCAGATGTAAAGCCTGGAGAAACCACTGAAACTCATTTAGAAATCGAAGAGGTGTCTCCGAAATCTGCATCCCTGCAGCAGCCCAGGTGTGTATCAGAGAAGACCAGAAACCTGCAATCTAAATCCAGTCCGGACCTCCAAACAGGACCCTGGTTCGACCCGAAAACAGAACCTGAATCACAAAACTCTAAAGACTCTCACAGCGGTTTTAGATCAGACCTAAAGAACCGATCCAATTCAGAATTACAGAGATCTGGATCAGAGGAGGGGAAGGATGTCAGGGTTGCGTTCAGATCAGATGAGACCATTAAACAGCAGCTGGTTGTCAGATCCAGATCAGAAGAGCAGCATGCATCAGGGTGTGATGGGAAACCTGAATCCGCATCAGAGAAGACCCAGAACCAGCTCACAGGATCCAGTGCAGAGGGAATCAGAAACCTGAAGCTCAGAGGTAGATCAGAAATCATCTCTGAAAGAGTATCAGAGACGGCGCCTCTGGAATCTGCATCAATAGAACAAGACCTCCAAACTGGATCCAGGTTAGACCAGAATAATCAATCCAGATCAGATGTACCAACATCTGGATCAAGCCCTCGGTCCGGATTAGAGAAGACCAGCAAGCAGAACGAGGAATCCAAAACAGAGGAGACCAAAGACTCTGACTCTCTCAAAACCAGATCCAGATCTGAAGAGCGACAGATATGTGGATCTGGATCAGAGGTGGCCGAAACCCAGGAGACAGAATCCAGACCAGAGGTGAGTCCCTGATTCTGGTAATATCAGTTCAGTTTCATTATTCCAGTTTGAAACTGCAAGTCTAGGTTGAATTGCATATGAAATTCTGCACATTCTAGGTTTCTGGATCTGGGTCAGAACCACTGTCACTAAAGCACCAACTCCGTGAAATAAAACTGGAATTAGAAGGACAGACCCACCACCAGATGGAGGTCCAGGAGCAACAGGACGACAAGATGTTCACCAGTGGAAACCAGGAGAGACTGAAGGTATGAAGTTCTCTCAGATTATGGGTCAGAGTTCTCTCAGTGGTTCTGATATCAGAACTGCCTGTTTTTTCTCTTAGACCCTCCAGGATCTGAAGTGTGTCTCAGAGCTGCTGGACTCCTGCACCCGGATGGATCTGGGTTCAGAGCTGCAAACCTCCAGGCTGCTGGAACATTTCAAACAGGCTGAACCACATTTCAGGGTAAGAACCGCTGCAGTGGCAGCGTGGGAACCGGCGATGAAGACATCGTGGTTCTGACCATGCGGGCCTTTTTGTGGGCACTTTGGGAGGATCTTCTGGGCCATTTAGGCTGCTTTGAGGTGCTTTTACTCTACTGGTGTCCCTCTCATCTCAATAGCAGCTGGATGCTAAGGTGGAGCACACAACGAGGAGCTGGCAGAGTCCAAGAGGAGTCCAGGCCCACCAGGAGGAGGTGAAGGGAGGAGCAGTGAAGGAGGAGGATCTATCAGAGCTGCTGAAGCTCCAGCAGGCGGTGAAGGACAAGATAAAGCAGAGCGAGTTGATCCTGAATCTGAACAGCGGCTTCCATCTCGCAGCCAAACAGGTGAGAACAGTTTTAGTTAGAGTAACTCACCCCCAAATAAACTTATTTTTGCTGATAAACTGTATAAATGTGTCTAATAGTGCTGTCTACATTACTGGTCCTAATTTTTTTCGGTGTCTAAGTGCCTCTCAGTAAAAATGTATACGTTTTATGCCAGGTATTGTAGAGCCCTCTTCAGGTTAAAATGAACTTGAATTTGAATCGGGCATGGGGAGCCAAAAGTCACGCCCTTCTACTTCCGGTCCATGGGTCCCCTACTGCCCAAAAAAAAAAAGTTATTTTCTGATCCTATTTGAAATTCGCCATGTATCGCACCTATGCTGTCCCTGAATTTTAAAGAAAAAATTTGATGCAGAGAAAACGCTGATTTTAGACCGGCGGCAAAAGTTACTTTAGGTTTTGTGTAGAAACGTTTAGCAGACTAGAACTGCAGAAGAAGTAGAGCGAGGGTCGTAAACTCCATGATAAAACCACAATAAATCTCACCATGTGGAAAGTAGCAGCTATGCTAGGGATGAGGCCAGCATGGAGAAGCTCTACGAGGTATCGGTGATGTTTTACGTGCTATAGCTAGTGTTAGCTTGCGCTACCTGCGTGACGTCATATGCCTCTTCTGACTTTTAGGCATTTTAATTGTGAATTGTTACAATCAAATAAATCCTAAATGACTTGCCAAACACAGTGCACTCCGCACATTCGTTGATCTAGCAGGCAACACCGTCTTTTGGCACATTTTTCAAACAGGAAATGTGGCCGTAGTTAGACTTTGCTAGGGAATTGAGTTTGCTCTTTAACAAAGATTGAGTAAAACAATAATTATATGAAGTTAGAAATGTTAGTTTTAAGCTTTTCTTTGATTACAGTCACAATAAAGGGCTCTGCAGTTATAATTTGGATGAAAACCATCCCCCATGAAAGTGGGCCGAGCTTCCAGCCTTGAGGAACTCCCAACACTAAAAGACCAGCTCTAAACTACAGGAAGATGAGTCCAATTTTAATTTTAATTTTTGTGTCCAGCTGGACGTTCTACTTCAGTCTGAACCGACCAGTCCTGTAACTGCTTCCACTGGTTTACATGGATCCAGGGAAGCAGAGCTGAGTCGGCTGCAGGAGGCCCAGAATCAGATCCAGAACCTCCTCAAAACCATGTCGACTATGAGGAAGGACATCTGTGCTGCGGTTTCACAAAGTGTATGAATGAACTGTCAGAATTCAATTTTTATGTCTTAGACCAATCATTTTTACAGAATCACATGAGCTCTGGTTCTGGTGTCTCAGAGCTGGGCGGGTTTCCAGGTGGAGCAGCTTGAGGTCCGTCTGGGCTCTCTGGACTCTCTCTGTGATTCCTGGCTGAAGAAAGCAGCTCAGTGTGAGGAGGAGCTCCGCATAGAGCAGCTGACCCACGTCCTGCATGAGGATATCAACCAGGTGAGTCTTCACCACAGAGCGGGTCGTGAGCCACACCATGCAGATCTAAATGTTTGTCAGAATAATGTGGTTGAAAAAAAATTATGAATCCACAAAAAAAGTATTAATCAATGATTTATTAAAACATTATTATTATTTTTTTAAATATCTGAAAAGAAACATTTCAGTTCAAAATTTTCCATTAGGAGCTTCAACTCTTGAGAAACACACTTTGAAAGAAATTTTATCTTTTGTTTTTTAATAAGTTGTCATTCAGCAAAGAGACCAGAAGAGGGTGCTGCAGTCAGCCTCCATGCCCCCCTTTGTACTCTCACATTTACAATCTGACTTCTACTGATTGCCTTCTATTAACCTGTGTTGGTTTGCTATTTATAACCACCTTTAAACGATTAAAAAAGCTAAAAAAACTACTAAAAAATCTGTTCTTAATGTTGTAAAAATTGTAATCAAATTACAAGTAATTTCCATCAACAGGTGAAAGTTCAAGCTATAAAGTATCATTATTGACACTCTATCTACTTCAGATTCACTATGAATTAAAGTTGCAAATTTAATATTCAATAGAAAGAGCATGAACATTTCCAGATCTTTTTAAAAGAATTGTAATCTTTAGCTCAGGATATTTCTGTCGATTTTAATCACTTCGCACTATGAAGCCCCTACTTTACCGTGCGTACCAGTTACTTTCCCTTGTGTACCAGTTACTTTCTCGTGCGTACCAGTTACTTTCTTGTGCATACCAGTTACTTTCCCGTGTGTACAAATGACTTTCTCGTGCGTACCAGTTACTTTCTAGTGCGTACCAGTTACTTTCCCGTGTGTACAAATTACTTTCTCGTGCGTACCAGTTACTTTCTAGTGCGTACCAGTTACTTTCTTGTGCATACCAGTTACTTTCCCTTGTGTACCAGTTACTTTCTCGTGTGTACCAGTTACTTTCTAGTGCGTACCAGTTACTTTCCCGTGTGTACAAATTACTTTCTCGTGCGTACCAGTTACTTTCTAGTGCGTACCAGTTACTTTCCCGTGTGTACAAATTACTTTCTCGTGCGTACCAGTTACTTTCTTGTGTGTACCAGTTACTTTCTTGTGCACACTAGTTACTTTCTTGTGTGTATCAGTTACTTAATCATGCATAACAGTTACTTTCTCGTGCGTACCGGTTACTTTCCCTTGTGTACCAGTTACTTTCTCGTGCGTACCAGTTACTTTCCCTTGCATACCAGTTACTTTCCCTTGTGTACAAATTACTTTCTCGTGCGTACCAGTTACTTTCTAGTGCATACCAGTTACTTTCTTGTGCGTACCAGTTACTTTCTTGTGCATACTAGTTACTTTCTTGTGCGTACCAGTTACTTGATAAGGCATACCAATTACTGTCTTGTGCGTACCAGTTACTTTCTTGTGCGTACCAGTTACTTTCTTGTGCATACCAGTTACTTTCTCGTGCGTACCAGTTACTTAATCATGCATAACAGTTACTTTCTCGTGCGTACCAGTTACTTTCTTGTGCGTACCAGTTACTTTCCTGTGTGTACCAGTTACTTTCTTGTGCGTACCAGTTACTTTCCCGTGTGTACAAGTTTCTTTCTTGTGCGTACCAGTTACTTTCTTGTGCGTACCAGTTACTTTCCCGTGTGTACAAGTTTCTTTCTTGTGCGTACCAGTTACTTTCTCGTGCGTACCAGTTACTTTCTCGTGCGTACCAGTTACATTCTCACGCGTACCAGTTACTTTCCCGTGCGTTCCAGTCACTTTCTCGTGTGTACCAGTTACTTTCTTGTACATAAACAAGAGGGTCAGTTTATTTATAAACTTGAGTGTGATCTTTGATGAATGCTGAGGACAATTATTATTACTCATTCATATACAAGTACTGCATTCACGGGTCTGATTGCAGCGTATTCGTATATTTATTTAATCAATAAAAGCTGGCAGAGGTGTTTTGTTTTGTTTTTCAAATGGCATATTTGTGCTACGATGTGTATTTTAATGGGCTTTCCTAGCCAATAGCCTAATGGTGGCTTTCAGTGCCAATTGGCCTTCCTAGCAGAGATACATTTTTAAGAAAAAGGAACGTTAAAATAGATTCATACTTTGTTGAGTACAGAGTAATATAGTAAAAAAATATCCTGTGTCTAATAGGATCAGATTAAATAGCTGATATGATGACTTTGTACCACTCTCTGCTGTTATTCTCCACTCTAGAGAAGTTTTTTACCTTCCTTACCATCCACCTCACTGAACATAGCCTAAATAGCTCAGGCAATCAGGGCCTCTGTGTCACATCCTATTTATACCCCATTGGAAAAAAAAAGTCCTGGAAAAAAATGAAACGTTTCTAGACATTGAAATGAAATGATGATTGACTATTTCTTGATGTGGCTCAGAAATTAAAATCTCTGTTGAGGTTTTTACACATATTCACCCAGCATGCCGATAGACAGATCACCCTCAGTCTGACAGTTTCCTGGTGATACTGAGTCAGTGCTGTAACAGAAGAGAGTCTCAAAATACTGATAGAGTCAACTGATTGGCATTTCCCATCATGCACCTAGTCCAGCCTGTCGGTTACATGTGTCAGTGTGGGTTTGGTTATTAAACTGGTCCTTGATCCTGACCAGTATGAGGATGTTGTGGTCAAACTGGTTCTTTTTGTTCATGGTTTTTATGTGACTGCTTTGTTACCCGTGGATCTTTTCCACATCACAAATGATTCATAGTTTTCAAATGATGTTGTAGATATAAGTACTGCATTGATGCTGTATATACTCAGCCCCCTTTACTATGTTAACCATAAATAACCTCTCATCTGTGTTTCTCTTTTGGAAACGGTTATTAGGGGATATCCCTGTTTATTTTCAAAGTTATAATTTTTACCTTCTTGTTTAATAAATGCTGTATTTTATTTGCACTGCAAATAGTTAAACAGGTTTTCATGTCGACAAAGTTGGAGAAAAATCCCACCTCGTTCTGTTTCTGATTTAAAATCTCTTTGCAGTTGAGTAGTACATGGAAAACCTGCTAATTGTTTAAATTGTTTGATAAGCGCCTATGCCCTAACCAAAAAGGAATTTGGAAGATTTGCAGCTAATATGTGTTTTCTTTAACATCAAAAGTGACAATATAAAGAAATCAACGCCTATGATTGCTTTTGTGCCTCCTACATTGTCCTGATTCTTCCTCCTGTTGACCTCGGCACCATTAGAGCTCCTTCCTCTCGTCTTACTCTGGGTTTCCCCAGCCTCCTCCTCCCCCTCTTGTATCTGTGACCCGTTCAGCCTCTGGTTTTAATCGGGTCCGCCGCCTGCCTCCTCAGTCTCTATCAGCTGCCGACAGCTGACAGATCAGACATCGGACACCTCCGCTCTTCCCAACTGAGACAGAAATGGTCCAAAAATAATCCCTGCAAAGACCGCAGTGGCTGGAGCTGCAGAAACAAACCACAGAAGTCCCCTGATTCTCCCGATTACGTGGTGAACCCAAAGATGGACTAGAAGACAAATGTTGGACTGGACTAACGGACCCAGACTAACAATAATATAAAAGTGTATATTCTCTCAGTTAGTTCATCGTTTCAGGGCTCTGAGTTATTTTCAGGATGATAACTGTCACTGATCCTGATTGTGGTGTTCATGGACTGGATTTCAACACGTGGAGAGGAGGCCGACTGGTTTTCTGCAGGCACTCTTGGGGGTTTGCTATTTAAATTAAGGTGCTTTGCTGCTATGACACTCTCAACGTGTCTCACCAATAGGATGTCCAATAGATATATGGGCAATCTCTAGCGTTGTCAATGACGCTGTGCAAAAAAGAAATGTTGGAAAATTATTATTTAGAGCTAAACAACACCAGAAGCTTAAATAACTAGTTTTTAAAGTCAAATCCAAAATGAGATGAAGATTACGTTTTTGGGGAAACACGATCGGTTAAAAACAGAAAAAACATTCTATCACTTTCATTGTTATCACAAGTTCACCACCTCAATGGACAGGTCAGACACATCATCTTGTCGTCGGGTGTTTTG
Organism: Apricaphanius iberus; assembly: GCA_028564705.1. Classification (NCBI taxonomy): domain Eukaryota; kingdom Metazoa; phylum Chordata; class Actinopteri; order Cyprinodontiformes; family Aphaniidae; genus Apricaphanius; species Apricaphanius iberus. Next base: position 1,058,316 of record JAPXFQ010002125.1, on the reverse strand, counting down.
GGTCTTGGATCTTCAAACACCCTCAGATGGGCGACCCACTCAGTGGGGTTCAAATTCCCCGGTGTGTCCAAGCAGCACTTTAAGCCACTTATCAACCCTTTTGATCCACAACCACCTGGAGGTTCTCTCTGTCGCTTCACTGATGTCTTTGCTGGCTTTCCTCTCCCTCAATCCTCTAATCCCAAGGAGTATGAGTAAGCGGTACGGTGAATGTCTCAGAAATCCCCTGCAGTAGCACACTTGTGTTGAAAGTGTGCTATAGAAATAAAATTGCCTTGCCTTGCCTTGCCTTGCAGCCAACCAATGATTGGTTCACAGAGGACTGTCCACCGATTCCCTCTGCAGAAATCAATGAGCTCCTTATTGAACTAAACGGATGATAAAACTGCATCCGATCTAAACGTTGTGCAGTCTGGAAATTTTGTGTCTTACCAAGTCCACCTGGAGTTGTCAGGCTGAGCTGAGGCTAGTAAGGTTGATGAGGTCTTCTGCTGGTTTAGAGGTTTCCCTCCTGCTTGCCTTGGAGTTAGTGCTTGGCCTGCTGTATCCCCACTCAGATGGACTCCCCTACTGCCTCAAAACCTGGTTATAATGCCAAGTATTCCTTCCCTCTCCCCGTGCTTTTGGAACGACTAAGCATACCAAAGCAAATATTGAACTTCTGGCCTTTCTTATGACCTTCACATCAACCTGCGGTCTAACTGAAAGAGAGAACTCCTCTTCATTGAGCTGCAGAAATAACAAAAGTGTTTACCAATCTATTTATATATCAGATAGTCCTTTGGTGAAACTGTTGTTTGGTGTAACTTTACCCCTGTGTGCTTGGAGCAGCTGTTGTCTTTTTTGACCAATCACCCCCTGGCACTGAAACCTTTACTTCTGTCACTTAAGGAGATAACCTTCACCCTTAAAAAAAAACACAAAAAAAACTGAACACAAGCACCACCATAAGTGAATATAAATATTTTTGTCTGGGTTCCTTAAAAAAAAAAAAAAAAAATCAGAAGATCTCATTAAAGAATCTTTAATCCAAGATGTCCGGTTGAATATTTTACTGGTGAGAATCCATCCCATCATTTACGGTCGAGGTTAAACACACTAAAACACACTGGACATTAGTTTCCTTAAAGCAGAGGCCCGCTCCAACGTTTCACCCCTAATTTCCAATGCCAGCGCTCCGCACTCTGCAGCTGTTTGCCCCAAAACTCCGCTGATAGAGTGGATACTTCACCTCTAAAGTCTCACTCCCGAAGGCGGTGGTTTTGATTAAGATTTGGTTTTCAATAAAGCCACATGCATTCCTGAAAATACCTGAGTTCCACTAACAAAGTAACACAACAATTTATTTATTTATTTAAAAATGTACATAATATTTATTTTTATTATGTTACTCTAATATTAGATTTTTCTTTATTAGGTTCCAGTTCATGTGACCAGGATCGCACCAAATCTGTCTCAAAATGTCTACAGCCAACTACACAGTGCTCTATTTAACGTGAAATATTACAGATGCATAGATTTAAAAAACTTAGTCTATAGACAGATTTTACTTTGTTTCTTTTTACACAAAATCGTGTGGCTTGGTTTTGGACTTTAATAAAAAGTGTATGAACATGTATAACCAATATTTACTTTTTGTAAATATTTATTTTTGTTTACTGCATACAGCTGACCTTATTGAGTCAATTTCAAATACCAAATGTTCTAAAATAATGTTTTTTATTGGTCATTCAATATTTGACATTACAGATAGTATAAAATGTAACTGCGTTATAGGACATAAAATAACGCCACAGTTACTTTACTGAGTAACTAATTACTTTCACAGTGTAGTAACTGAGGTACTAACTCAATTACTTTTTTTGAAAATGTAATTTTTAACTATAACTAATTACTTTTTTCATGTAAGATGCCCAACACTGATCATTTACTTCTTCTTCTTTTGTTCTTAAGGGTACATATCATGAAAATGTCTTTTTTCTTCATTTTCTGTCGCCGTTTAGTTCTGTACACCCTATATAAACACTCCAGCATAAAAACCATCCTTCCTTTTGCTTTTTTGCAAATTTTTGTTGTCAGATATCTTACGCTTGTACAAAGAGTCTGAAAAAGTACCTTAATGTGACGTCACAATTCGCAGAATCTATATATAACCTCCCGTCACCTGTCAAACCCCGCCTTCACATGACAAAACCACGGCCATTATCTTTTATACCTTGCCCAACAATTCCTATTCCATGCCATTCTCATGTGTGGCAAATTTGCAGCCGGGTAATAAGAATGGTGGGCGTGGTCTGCAACCACTAATTTGCATAAAATAGACGGAGCCTCTAAACAGCTCATCCTGAAAGGGACTGAAATTATCAAGAATGAGCTGAGGAGGTCCATTTGTATGAGAGAACGTCATTAACATGTTTTATGCAGACCAATCACCTATTATGACTTGTTTTAAAAGAGGCATTATATGTTGCTTTTATCTTTCAGCTGCGTGATTCCTTCAAGGAGCTGAAGAAGCGTTTCAGCAACACCAAGTTTAACTATCTGAAGAGGAACGACAGGACGAGGAACCTGAAGGCTGTCTGGAACCAGCTGCAGCAGATGGAGGCGTACCAGGAGAAGCTGCAGGTATGTCAGATAACTAGCTCATATTGACCCAACTGGTTCCTTTAGAGCTTCAAAATATAGTTCAAAGAGTGCTTTTAAGGAACAAGTTTGAACAAATATTTAAATTTACAGATTTTTTAGGTTTTATTGCTGGAGGATCAAAATCTTCTTCTTTGCACTACAAGGTTTCTATCAAACAGGCAACATTAAATTGCACAGTTTGGACTCCGATGACAAACATGACCTGGAAACTGGAAATTTAAGCCTGAAATTACAGGAATTTCCCGTCCTCTTTGGGTTCTGTTGTTCTGTTGGGTTAAGGTGGCACAACAGCAGTTTTGGTCCGTTTCTACTGTTGTCCATCTGGTCCTGCAGGGGCTCGGGAAGCGCGTGCACGGTGTAACGGCCCGCCTGGGCTCCGAGGTCAAGAACTCCAGCGTGGGGCGGCAGTTGGAGGACGCAGTCAACGAGCTGCAGAGACAGATGGGACAGCTGGAGAGAAACATCTCTGAGCACAAAAAAACCCTGGACATGACGTGCAGATTGCAGCAGGCCATGGAGGAGGTATCACTGCTAATTAATCATTGATGATCTGATCAGTGGGTCTACATCCAGTACGTGTTGCTCTGCATCCGCAGTACCAGTTCTGGTGCGAGGAGGCGAGCGCCACCATCGCTCGCGTCGGGAAGTTTTCCTTGGAGTGTCGTAGCACAGAGGCCGTCTCTGTTCTCTACCGGCAGTTTGAGAAGTTCGTTTGGCCGACGGTTCCTCAGCAGGAGGAGAGGATCAGTCAGATCACAGAGCTGGCTGTCAGGCTGCACGGTGGGTGGAAAACATTACTGAATCAGGGGCTTTTATTCTGAAAGGACAACACTCTGATCAGTGAGTTTAGTTTTTGAAAATAAAGTGTCTATATGTTTTCGTTTTCTTACAAAAACTATTCTATACTATATTCTCAAATTACACCTTTCTGATCATCATCCTTTTATTTTGAAATGACCGACATCCGCTCATTAACAGAAGCTTTTAATCTGAAAAAACAGGTAATCTGTCTGGAGTTTTTAACTCAGAAATTATAGATATCTAATAACTAGCCAGCAAGAGCTTTATTTTGAATGGACAGCAGTCTGCTGGTTAACTTAGATTTTTATTATAAAACCCAAGCTTTTATGTTCCAAAGGTAGAGTCCATAATCCGTCTGAAGATTTTAATTTGAAAGTAGAGCTGATTATGGGTTTTTCGAGCTTTTGTAATGAAAGGGTCAGCAGTTTAACAATTAGTTTTAATTTATTTTGAAAGTGCAGTTGTCTGAAAATCATCAAAGAATTTGTAGTATGAAACGCAAGCTTTTATACTGAAAGTTCATCTGATTATAGTTCACAGGAGCTTTTATTCTGACTACAATGCAATCATCATTTATCTTTATCATGTCTTATCATTTTTTGTACTAAATTGCTGTTGTCTATTAATTACTTTTCAGGTGCTTTTATTCTTAAAGGAAAGTTTCCTGATAATCTACTTTTATTAATAAATAAATAAATAAATAAACAAACAGCTGGTTGGTAATCAGCTTAAATATACTTTTGTTCTGAAAGGACAGCTGTGATATTGACATTTGGTTTTCAACTATCATAAGCAGCGCAGTTTTAAAAATATCTACGTGTTCAAAATGTTAATTTAGGCGATGTAAAAGGATTTCAATTAGCCATTTCTGCCGTTTCAGGGGTGGAAGAGGGTCAGCGTTACATCGAGAAGACGGTCAGTAAGCACTCAGAGATGGTGGAGTCCATCAGAGAGCTGAGCAATGGACTGATGGAGCTGGAGGCCAAACTGAAGGTGAACAAACTCTTTTCGAATTTCCTGAAAGATCTCGCCACACACTCGGAGAAAACCTGATAATGTTTATTATTCCTTTGTTCTTCATGATGGATGGTGGATTCAGATGGAGAATCTGAAACAGCGGCAGAAAGATGAAGAGAATGAGGTAGAGGAGGAAGGAGAGAGGGAACAAAGGAGACAGACAGGAGAGAAGAAGATGAAGGAAAAGAGGAGGATGAAGCAGAGGGACAACCGCAGCACGCAGGAGGCCGCTGACATGGTAAAGATAAATAACTCAAATATAGGGCGATTAATGTGAGCAATATGACGTTACTGACAGAAAGGTTTGATTTCCAGCATGAACTGAAAGAGACGGGCCACACCCCCGAACTGATCACTGAGAAGGACAGAGAGGAGGCTCCAGCAGCCAATAGGAAGCCTCCATTGGAGAAGAGTCAGAGTCAGGGAGTAAATGGAAAAACGACGGAGGGGTTAGTGGGAACACTAAATGTTGTAAATTGTATATTTACCATATTATTTTTATGAAACAGGGAATCAGTCTCTTTGGAAATAAGAGCTTATGATGATGATATAATTTTTAATGGCTTTGACAACGTTAACTCAGTTTCGGTGGATTAGTTAAAAATCGCTATTTTGCAATAATAACAAAGTGTTTCGCTTTTCTAAATGTTAAGCTCATTAATAAAAACTGGAGAATCGAAGAAAATTGTTCAAAAATGTGTTTAAAACTACAAAAAAGTAATCTATTGTGAATATTGAAACCACAGTTTTACTGAACTGTTGCCTCACATTATCGTCCTTAACCTCAGAGAATTTCACAGTGGGAAGTTCATCTCCTCCCTCATCTCCACCCACACGCTCACCGTCACTTCCCCCGTGGATGCCAAACGACAGGTCCGAGCCACCCACAACCAATCACAGGCTACCAAGCCCCAGGCCCCACCCTCTCAATCTGTCATTGGTCCATCATTCCCGGATAACCAAGAAGAGTTTCATAAGGAGATGGAAGAAGCAGAACAAAAGATGGCTTCCAGCTTCCAGGTTAGATTCAGCATTTATATCCACCTCTATGCTGATGATACTCTTTTATATATACCTAAAAAAATCATTGGTTTCTCTGGTACGCATGAAGTTTTTAATATAAAATACGTTGGTGTTTTGTTCAAACAGAAGGTGGGTTGTGACTTTGTTGTATTTATAGTCATGTTCTCTGTAAGCCAGATCAGTTCTACTTTCGATACATCTTTATAACTAAATCAGAAGAACATTGATTTAACCAGCAGTAAATATGTTCTAGACAAATAATGTAAAATATTAATAAGACAACCAACTAAATGTTTCCCGGTTTACCTAGGAAACTTCCCCTCACATGGAGCTCAATCAGCCAGAACTGGTGACCGAGGATTGTTTTTCAAACGACGAGTACGATTGCGCGTCCCCTGATGACATCTCGCTGCCGCCGCTGGCAGAGACGCCCGACTCCCACATGTTCCAGTCAGATGTCGAGGAGGGTTTCTGTTTTAGCTCTCACAGTGTCCTCATCAGCCAGGTTAGCCACCAGTGCCACGCTCAATTAGATCCAACTGGAACCGATCCTGTCCCCCAAAAGAAAGAAGCAAGTCAGATGGAGAGTTGTCCAGCTCCTACAGTGAGTCTGCACAGCAGTACAAGGTTAGTTTGACCTACATTCAGCCTGGTTTTGGTGAAGGGTCTACCTCATTAATGTTTCCAGATGAGAGATGATGTTTCTGTTGTTCTATAGGTTCAGATCAGAGTCCAGATCCTGCAACCTAAGTCCATCCACAGTTCCTGTTACAACGCTCTTTACCAGCACTCTATGCACTATCCTAAAAACCAAGGAGTCTAGCTCTGACCTCTCTCTTGGCCATCAAGTCCATGGGTACAACACCACAGTTTACGCCAAAGATAAAAAAGCTCCAGAGAACAGGAGTCCATACACAAGCCCTACACAGAATCTGAGTCAGAGCCTTAATCAACAGTCCTTTAACTGTTCAGACAATGGTCTGCACAATCACAACACTCCTAAAGGAGACACTGGGGTTCAAAACGTCAGCCCAGTTTACAACAAAACAGATAATATCCTTCCTGATAAGAGGTCAGAATCCGAGATGAATCAGGGTATAAAGTCTCTCAGAACCTCAAGAGAAACCACGCCTCAAAAAGACAGTCTTATTAAGACCAGCACAAGTTTAGTTTCCCACCAGAACATTTACATCAAGTCATCCTTTGTAGGCAATCACTACACCAACCCAAAGGTCTACAGCAACTCGGCACAGGAAAATACATTCAACACCCCCTCTGATCCAGTCCCCAAGTCCGAGCGATCCTCTCAGATATCCAGTATTACAGATGATGTCCTCCACAAAGACAAGACTCAACCACAAGGCCATGGCCTCCTACAAACCTTTACATCAATCCCCCAAAGTTCAACATGTCCTCAAGATTCAAACCCTTCACAGAAATTCGCAACCGCTAGAAACGAACGGGATCTCGATGCACCTTGCCCAGTCAGAGACATTAGTCTTAGGACAACCACCAAGGTTACCCAACAGAGTGTCCTCAACCAGTCGTTCCTTTCAGGCCGGTCACAGACTGACACAACATCAAACCAGGACCCCAGAGATCCACCTGAGGAGCTCGTCCACAGCCAGCGGCAGCCAAAATCCATCACCAACATCAATTTCTGCAGAAGCAAGCAGAGTCTTCAGACAGTCTACCCCTTCCAGGAGTCCCTGACCTCTAACCACACCCAGCAGTGTGTGCATGGTCCTGGCATGAGTCCCAGTTCAGCCCAGTCTGCTCCACCCCACCCAAAGCCTCAGACCCACCCTTCATCACATCAAGCTAATCCGCATGCCGCACCTTCAGATTCTCCACCTCATGTACTAACACCATCACAAGATCCATCTATTTGTCAGCCTGTGGCCATCCGTGAGGAGATCAGACTTACTCCCCAGATCCAGGGGCCTCCTCTTCCTCCTGCTCGTCTTCCTCAGCCCCCGTCAGAGTCTCTTCCTTTGGGAAAAGCCTCTGAGCCCGGCCTCCCTCGCTTCACCAGGCCTTGGTCTCAAGCCACAGTCATGGAGGGCTCTCCAGTGACGTTAGAGGTGGAGGTGAAGGGAAACCCAGAGCCCAGGCTCACTCGGTGGGTAGCATACAACAAGCTCCATGGTAACACTCCAGCTTCATCAGATTTTTAACAAAACAGCTCAAAAACAGCTAAAGGTTACATTTGCAGTAACAAACTATGTAAATACAACATCATAATTTTACTGTAATCAAGGCTGATTTTTTTAGCCATCTTACTGGGATGTCCATGACTCAGGCTGCGATTGCTGAGCCTAATAATCAGATTCCTAAAAAAAAGAGGAAAATGAAAATTATTAAAATACATTTTGACCAGTTGACCTGTCGCTTAGTCCTGCTAAGCCCTGCTCTCCTCAGAGACTGTGGCTAAGTCAGACTATGTTGCAGCTGCCTGCATGCTTCCAATGACATCGCTCAGTGCTGAAACATCACTAAATACCAGCATTGATCATATACAGCAGGGTAATATATATAGGGATGTCACGATTCTCCAAGTCCTCGATTCAATTTGATTTTCGATTATAGGTCATGATTCAATTCTCAATTATTTTATTTTTATTTTTTTACAGTACCGAGCCCTATGCAATTTTTAGTTAGTCTATGATCGTTTTATTCATTAAATTTTGTACAGTAAATCTTATTTTAAAAGAAAAAAATGATGCAAATTTCATTATTCTTGTATAATGTATCACATTAGGCATTAATTGTCAAATTGAAATAATTTATTTACAGTAAAAGTGTAACGATATCGTTTAAATAACAGAAATGATTAGTAACAGAGGATGGCTGCCATCTGGTGACTCTTTGTAGTTACTTCAGAACGACTGACACAATGTTAGTTAAAATGTTACCAGGTGTTGTTGTGAGTTGTATGAGAACTTGCAACTGAGAACTTGTGTGATTCCTTGTAATGAGACGGTTGTCTGCTGTTGCTACGGAGTCCCGAGTGGGACGCACCATTTGTAAACATGGCAGAAGGTGATTGCGATGCTCTTTTGGATGTCGATGTGCAAGGTCGTAACGTAATTTTGATCAATTTCGATACAAAATCGAGATCGTGACACCCCCTAGTAATATATTAAATTAAATTTTACCATCAGTTAGCATATCAATTGCCTGCTAAGTGGCTAGCTTAAGAAAGCTAATTACCGCTAGCTTTATGTAATTGATAGTAACTTATCAGACTGGATTGCTGAGATTTCACAAGACAATTGTCTTCCTACAGTGGGGAAAAAAGTATTTGTCAGCCACCGATCAAGTGGAAGTTTTCACACTTAAAAAGATTAGAGAGGTCTGACATTTTCTTCGCAGATACAGTCAAACTGTGAGAGGGAATACCAAAAAGATTCAGGGATTTGTATGAATTTAAAATAATTTATTTGTGTAATGGTGCAGAAAATAAGTGTTTGATCAATAAGAAAAGTTAACCTCGTTTACTTTGTTAATGGTAAGTGGCCTGTATAACGCTTTATTTTGTCCCTAAGCGCTTCACACTACATTCAGTCATCTACCCACACTTTTACAAACTGGTTATGGCAAGCTATTTTGTAGACACAGCTGCCCTGGGCTGTACTGACAGAGGCAAGGCTGTCTTGACACTGACCACCAGAAGTACGCAACGGGTGGACACAAGAACACAACGACCGAGACAGTCAAATGTTTCCTGATGGTCTACACCAGGTTTTGACACACTGTTGCTGGTATTTTGGCCCATTCCTCCATGCAGATCTTCTCTAGAGCTGTGACGTATTGGGGCTGTCACCGGGCAACACAGACTTTCAACTCCAACTACTGGATTGAGGTCTGGAGACAGGCTTGAACTGAGAATTTTTTTTTACATAGCGAGTCCTTTGTTGCCCAGGCGATGTGTTTGGGATCATTGTCTTGGTGGAAGATCCAGCTATATCTCATCTTCAAAGGTCTGACTGATGGAAGGAGGTTTTTACCCAAAATCTCACTGGACATGGCCCCATTCATCCTTTCCTTAATACAGATCGGTCGTCCTTTCCCCTTTGCAGAAAAGCAGCCCCAAAGCATAATGTTTACAACACTTTGGTTTACAGTTGGTACACATCTCATCATTCTTCCCCCCTCCAAATACAGTGAGTGGCATTTGTAACAAAGATTCTATTTTGGTCTCATCTGACCACATTACATTTTCCCAATCCTGTGAATAATCCAGATGGTTTCTGGTAAACTTTAAATTGGCCTGGGCATGTGCCGGCTTAGGCAGGGTGACCTTTTGAGCGCTGCAGGTTTTAATCCATGACCATATAGTGTTACGAATAGTCATCTTTGTTACAGTGGTCCCAGATCTTGTCAGGTCATTGACCTGTTCCCCCCGGATAGTTCTCAATACTATGTGTACCCCACAGGGTGAGATCTTGCATGGAGCTCCAGGTCGAGGAAAATTGTCAGTGATTTTGTATTTAGTCCTTTTACTAATAAGTGCTCCAGCTGTCTGGTATTGACCAAGTTGGAGGTTGAAGTCTGACTGTTTGAAGGTGTGGGCAGGTTCAGGTAACAGGTGCCATCAATACAGGTTATGAGTGGAGGATATAAGAGCTTCTTAAACAAAAATGAACAGGTCCGTGCGGTTTTACATTCTGTCTCTCAGTTGAAGTGTATCCACGAGGAAAATTGCCTACCCTTGCCATCTGTTTAGGTAGGAGTGCTTGCACAATCGGTCGCTGCCAAATACTTTTGTTGCCCCCACACAGATATTCTTGTTTATAGTTAACACATCGAGTTGACCATGTGGTCTGCCACATAGCTTTATCTAATGTACACATTTGTCAATGTTAATTTTCGGTGTGGGAAACAGAATAAAATAAAGCTTGTTGCTTATCCTTTTATAATGCGGTGTATCAATTTTGCAAGTGCCCCAGGCACATTGTTGACAATTTTAACAAAACAAATAAAACACAGAAAACTAAAAAACTGGGGCGAGCCTTATGCTTCTTTATGGAAGGAGAAGGCGACAATGTCCGAGTCTTTTTATTTCTGGGAAACTGGCAGTTAAATACTATTGGTTTGTTTGGGTTCAATTGGCGGGACTGAACCACAGGTCAACTACTGGATACATATGAGAGGATTTTCCCAAAACTTTCTGCTCATTTAAGATGCTAAAGAATAAAAAGCCATACGTTATAATTGTTCAGTCGCATAAAAAACCCCAACAGGGGAAGGAATCAGTGGAAAGGGTGAAACTTAAATCAATCATGCTTGATTTAGTTCTTTGTTTTACACATGTTTAGTTTAATTTGTTTTAAAGGTTTTATTTGGCTGAAAACAATAATTTATTTACTGCCTAAAAGTATGATAACTAAAGTAGGACTTTCTTCACATTTTTCGCTTGAGATTATACTGCTGCAGTGGAAAATGTATTACTTTTAAGGCCCTTTGCATATCTTAAAAAGGAGGAGAATTAGCTGTTAGAAAACTTTAAGGCGAATTAGTTTGGCTGTAAACTGCAGCGCAAACAAATTATCAACTTCAATGTATGCAGTTTTAGAGAAGCTGTTTGAAGTAAAAATAACTTCAGATAAATCATTTCACTTGGATTGTCAAGTTAAAGATGATACACTCTAATTTATCGCTGTTGCTTCAGTCCATTTTGCGGTGCAGTGACCCGAACGTTTCCATCGTATTTATTCTGAATACAGCCCAGTTTTACTCTGGTGTTTGACTCAGTGGATTAACTCAGTGGAACTGCTGAAACCAGCCATTGCATGAATGCACCTCATTTTACTTTTTATGATTTTATGCTCCACAAACGTAATAATCAGATTGCTTTTTCACAGAGTGAGTTTTTCTTCTTGTGCACAGTAACTAATTGAGGATAACCCCCCTCCCTCCCTCATGTCATCAGGGGCAACAGCTGCTCGTCATGCTGTCTGACCTCTTGTCATCATGGTTGCTGCAGGTTTAAACATGAGGAGGTGTATCCCTGCTCCGCAGACCAGAACCAGGAGCGGATCTGTTGCCTTCAGGACTCTCAGCGCTCGACAGGAAGCAGCAGCGGTGGTGCTTCTGTTGATAAATGGCTGCTGTTGGAAGCGTTTGACATCATTGAGGGGGACTGGAACACCTGGTTTGGGACGCTGTGTGTTCTGCTGTGGCTGCTCTACCTGATTGTACTCTGACCCTTTGGTTTTTCGTACTCTGACCTTTTTATTTCCGGGGATTCCTCAGGATCTGATCCGCAGGTCAGCCTGATTGTAATTTGATTGACCTCTAAGTTAAGCATATGATTCTGCTTTAAACTGGCTGTTTAAACCCGAGATTTAACAAATGATGTAATTTGGTTACAAATGTTTGTTTGTTATAGAATTTACCCACAGGTACTTTCTGTTTAATAAAAAAACTATTTAGTGTGTAATTTACTCTTAAGGTGAACGTTCCACCCAGGTAGCTTCACAGTTCCTGCTGCAGGGGCTTTGAAAGTTATTTCAGTCTGAAGCCATGTTCACAAGTAGCAGTGTTTTTTTTTTTAAAACCCGAAAATCCTCACCACTAAAAAAATTAAATAATACTCCCATCACAACTTACTGCATTAGTACATTGTTCAGCAGCCCATTCATAGACATGCCAAACCTGTAGGTGGCAGTAAGTCCCCAAATCCTATTGAGTCAGAGTAACTTTCTAACTTCTACATTGAGCAGTAATGAAGCTTGTAAAGACAAGAAGGCAAAATAAGTTTGGACAGTCGATAATGCCAACACATCTATCTATTCATGCTGTTTCTGGGTGTAAACATAGGTGGCGCAGGTGATGTCGGAGCATTTTTTGTTGTGTGGTGGCGTAAAAAAACCCTCTAAAACCACAACCAAAACGCTTAAAATGGAGAATTCACAAATGTTATAAGGTCTTTTGAAAGAGTTGTTTTTGATTACTTAAAGCTGTGTTTCGTGTGTCTGACAGGTCAAATCGTAGAAAAATATCTTTGTTTGGTGCCACCCACCTTTGTGTGGACAAGGCCTCAGTCAGTGTTTCCCATCCCTGCTCCTCAAGGCACAACACCCTTGATGTTTTAGATATTTCCCTGATTCAGCTGATTGCAGTTTAGCAAACGCCTGTTCATCAATCATCAGTTAAATTCAGGTGTCCTAAATCGGTGATCTCCAACCCTGGTCCTCAAGCTCTACCGTCCTACAGCTTTTAGATGCATCCCTGCACCAACACAGCTGGATCAAAATGGTTGAATTACCTCTTCAGCATAGCATACAGTTTGGCAAAGACCTGGTAATGAGCTTTTGCTTCAGGTGTGCTGGAGAAGGGATGCAGCTAAAACTTGCAAGACACTTTATCCTGAGTACCAAGTTTAGAGACCACTGACCTATGCCGAGCAGTGTGCTTTGAAGACCGAGGTTAAGAAACGCTGGTCTAAATGGTTTTTAGAGGTTTAAAAAATAAACCCAGTATGGGGGTGTAAACTTTTGAGTAAGCGTGTAACTGCAGGAATTTCAATTGCAACAATCAGCATCTTGATTTTTGATTTGCTGAATATGTTTAGCATGGAAATAAACATAAACATGACTGAAATAATTTTTTCACTAGGACTCCCTTGTCTTCACTTAGTGACGTCACAGGTTGAACAGTTTGAACACTGTCGTGTTCTAAGAGAGGGAGGGGCAGCTGCTCTGAGCGCAGGATTAAGGAGGATTACCCAGACATGCGTGAATTAAGACAAAAACCACTCTGGAGGGGTTTTTTTTTTATGATAAAATTGCATTACTGGATGATTGAAAACTCAAAAAACTTGATTCTGCATGATAAAATGGCGGGTTCAAGTAAAACTGAATGTTTGTAACCTAACTGAGGTGTTTGGTGTTTGTTATAATGACTGCAAGTTTCTGCCGTGCTTTTTCCCTTTTTTTCTCTCTCCTCCGAAACAAATCTCACACCATGAAAGCAAAAAAAACACCCAAAGCAGAACGTTTTTTTCCACACTACTGTTTGTGATTGGTCAAATAAAGAAATGCACTTTAAAAAAGCATTGATTGTTCAGATTATTTAACTGTTTTACTGGCGAACTTCTATTGACCAAATTTTTACATGAGTGACAGCTCCCTTTTAGTGGAACTGACATCCACCCCCACTCTAACGCAAAGCTGATGAACAATAAACATTTCAGTCTCTCCAGCTTCTGGCAGAGGTGGACAGATCGTCTGGAGAACCGAGACATTTCCCGGTGGCCTGGCTGCTGAACTGGCCTGCTCCATGATTATAGATGGTCAGGTTGGCTGGTGCGTGATTTTTAAATAAAACAATCTTTCCTGTGGCTCATTAAGGTATCTGCCGTGCTTGACGTTGGCATAACAGACTCATCGTATTTGTGGGACATGTCCGTTGCACTTTGTGTCTGTGCCCTTTGCACTTTTTTTTTAGCCGTTTAATTCGTTAATATGTGGTAATTTATTTTTCCTACCCATCTTTAAATCACCTTAAGCAGTGAGTAAATCACAGTGCTGTGGAGCAGGGCAGCTCGTTTAGCAACCAATCCAGAGCAAGCAAAAGGCAAAAACATTTGAAAGCAAGCTGTAAATTGAGTCATGCTTTTGCATGCAGATAATGTAGCTAAATGATTACTTTTTATAGATGTCACTATATCATGTCAAGATAGTTAAGCACAATACTATGTCTGTTTTACATCTTACTAGTCAGTTCATGCTGGGAATAATCCCAACCCTCTTTCATTCATGTACAGAACTTGTGTTCGCTATTGCTGCCCACATATATGAAATAAGAATTTATTCTCAAAAACAGAGTAGTAGAGCAGGGTTATGGAGGGTCTGCACTATTGAAAAGAGAATATATGTCTAAGAAAAAATATATTTTTTCTTAGACATATATGACAGACAGATATGACTTTAAGGCTAAATATCACAGTGATTTCCCTGCTGCTAATTCTATTTCGAAATTTGGCTTTCCGCACTTTCATGTCTTTATTGTCACAACAGAAAAATCAGAGTCAGGGAGGAGAAAAAAGACTAGAGGCCAGCATCAGGGAAGATGACACAGGGTCTTCACAGATGAGGAAAGATTAGACCCTACTGAGAGAAAAAGATGAATTGGTGAGAAAAAACAGTCAGGAATCAGGACAAGGTTTTAACTGATTCTTCAGAATTACTCTCATTCCCACTACAACATACCCTTTTGTTTGTATTCTAATAGGTAACCCAGGATTGTCTTTTTTTTTTTTTTTTAATATGCTGGTTTTACATTTACCAATGTTGTATTAGCTGAACTAGAACAATGTGATCAGAGCACAGAAATATTTATTTTTTGGGGTAAAGAAACAGATAAAAACTGTGTGTGGTTGCATAGACAGGCGTACTAATTTATATCAGTAGGCGCCCAACCTAAGTCATGCTAGACGTTTTGTGTTAATTGGGTGTTGGTGGCCTGGGATTGTATCAAATTCCCAGCCTGAATTATTCTTCCAGTTTGCCCCTGGCTTCTGGTATAAAACTACCACAAACCTCTTCTAGCTTCTTCTTTCAGGAGTTTGTTCTATAATCTGAACCTTCTCAGCTCAGAGGAACATGAGGCACCCAGAGCATGCTGGGAATCCTCAGCAGGTAAGTCAGGGACAGTAGAGCGACTCCCCTGGATCAGAAAGAGAAGCTCTTCTGACTGTGCAAAAACATTGAGGAGCTACTATGAATGTTTGTAATTCCAAGACTTCCTTGTTGGATTTATTTAATTTTTCTTATTCGGGTTATTTATGGTCAAGCAAGCAAAAAGTTATAATTTAAGCACAATTTGCTAAAAATGTTTTAATATTTAGAGGTTTCTTCAAGAAACAGGTCAGAAGGACACACGGCTTTTCTGCTGGAAAAAAGCTTTTAAACGTTCTGATCTGGATTAGTTTCCATTTTATGTCTGATACTATGACCAAAATGCCTAGGATTCGTTTCTAAAAGCTAAACTAAGGGTGTTGCTGCTCAGGTTCACAAAACCTTTTAACTTTGTCACATTTCTTATGTTATAACCTCAAATTTTATTGGAATTTTATGTGATCAGCACAAAATATCGGATTTATAGAGTCCTGCTCTATGTTTTATTATGGAGGACCATCTCTGCCAAAATTGACAATAAATAAATACAAGTGTAAATAAATGTGGTAATGCATTTGGAAATAAATAAATATAGGAAAAATAAATTTGGAAATAAAAAAAAAATGTGGAAAGATTTAGTGTTATAATTTATCTGTACTTTGCAATAAACTGTGACACATTTTTACTTAATGTTGCATCAGTTTGAATTTACTCGAGTCATGGTCAGAGAGTTTTTGATAACGATAGTCCACATCCTGGGTTATCATGAAGATGGATCTTCAACTGGGCATCCTTAAAGGTCTACAAAGTTCACAGCTTCCTAATCTAAGAGAAAGTCGCCACGAAGTCTCTGATTTTCACCCTGAGAGTTGTACTTTATCGAGTAGAATAGATAGACCAAGGTTGCTAGAAATAATATAAGCTTGTTGTTGTCAAATTGAGACAGGTCAGTATTTTGCATTCTACTGTGATGTGATACTGTCCTCCTGTATGATCAATTCAAATCATATTAAAACCTCCAAACGTTTCAAGGAATCTCTCTCATTTTTAATAACAGTCTAAATCTGACTACAATTGGGCGCCAAGAACTTTGTAGACCTTTAAGGATGCCCGGTCGAAGAGCCATCTCCATGGTAACACAGGATGTAGACTATCATTATCAAAACTCTCTGACCATGACTCGGGTAAAGGCGTCACTCAATAAGACTAAACATTCAATCTGATACTACAACATTAAGTAAACATGCGTCACAGTTGATTACAAAGTATAGATAAATCATAACACAAAATCTTTCCACCACAATTTGTAAATAGATCAAATTCAAAATACATTTTGTAAATATATAATAACATATATAAATTATTACATATGGGAGTAAATATAATAGACAATACATTTTTAAATAAATACATAAATCAAATAAAAACCACTAAATAAATACATGCATAAATAAATACAATTGAATATAGATGAAGAATACATTAAAAATATTTCCACATGTATTTATTTTTTTATCTATTTTCACATGTATTTAATTACATAATGATTTATTAATTGCATTTATTAATACATCTATTTCATTATCTGATTACACATTTCTTTGTTTCCACATGTATTTATCTCCACATTTATTTATTTACATGTTTATTTATTTGTTCCCACACTTATTTATGTATTTATTCCCATATGTATTTATCTACACATTTCCAGATCACATGGAAAGGAATTTATTCTAATAAAGTATTCTAATTAACTAAAATGCTTATTTTAGGATTTGGCAAAACAGTCAACATGTTGGATAATGACTCAATCCATGTAATATATAGTTAAATACCAATCTTAGCTAAAATTAGACTATATGCTAAAACAGGTTAAATGCAAGTAGCATCATTGGCAAACAGAACAATTTTAGATGTTGATCTTAAATGTTACGTGAAATTTAAAATTTTAAATGTCAACATTAGCTTAAATGACCCAAATTTATGGAGGAAGTTAACACTACCAGTCACATGCTGGTAAGCACCAACCTATTGCTTAACACATTCCATTTAATATGTTAAAATTCTACCTAAAACACATGTTTGCTAAAATACCACTATTGAATTAAATGCTATAGTCAGAATTCTATTCAGTGTAATAAAAAAATAAGTTAAATGCCAACCTTGGCTAAAATTTTAATGTTTGCTTAATTGGTAGTTTTAGTTTATTGGATGATGGCAAATTAGCCAACCACATTTTTCTCCATAACACAATAGCCTAAACACAAGTCTTTAATGGCACTTTAAATGTAGTCACCATTTAGCTGTTGGGAAAACCAAATTAAAGCTATTGCTGCTTCTTCCTAGGTGGTCTGATGCAATGTAAAGCTTTAAAGTGCATTAAAAGTAGCCCATTTTTTCAGAAGCACAAGAAGCTCAAAAACCTCCATCAGCTATCACTAGTGTTCAGACATCAAGTTAGCTCGTGATTGACTGGTAGTCGAAAGCAGAACATAATCCTACAGAGACGTTTTCTATTTCTTTGTCGTTTTAGTATAGCAGGAAATTGCAGAAATGCCAAGGATGTCTAGTTAGCAGAGGTGGGACCAAGTCATTGCTTTGGAAGAATCAAGTCAAGGCAAAACAAGCTGGTGCTGATTTCACATCTTACTTATGAGCACCAGCACATTTTCATTTTACAAATAGTGATTTAATTTATATTGTGATACATATATTGCCTGAAATGAAAAAAATAAATGAAAAAGTTATACAGTAATACATTTGTATGAATTAAGTTTTCAGTAGATCTGAAACCACCCCTCTGCTACCCCCAGAACAGAATTAGAACTTCCAACTCCTGTCGAGACACTATCTAGCTAAGTTTAGCAATATTTCTCAATTGATAAAAACAGGACCTAACAATTTGACATGATTTTCTAAAGTAAAACAAGAATCGATTTTCTCATGATGTTAAATCTGACCTAGTATTAATTCTAAAAAGTTTTCTTTTCTTTTAACCAGACTCTAAAAATGTTCATTTCTGCTGTGAAATGTGTATTTTTAACATTGGAGTCGATGGGAAGATGCTCCTCTCTGGAACTAATCCTTAGTGGATCAAAGGGGAACTGCAAAGCTGCAAAGCAAATAAGAGTAACGTTGATCTAAGGGTCCGCGTACATTTTGGTAATTGAAATTTCGTCTTAGAACAAAAAAAAAACAAACAACTAAAGGAATTTTCCGATTTTGATTAAAGAATGAGCGAGGGAAAATTGGGTACTTTTTTATTTATTTCTATAGTTAAAAACAACATTCGTAAACCTAAAATTACACATAGTTTTATGGAGTTTTGGTCGTTCAAATAATGAAAATACAAACGCTAAAATACAATTAATTAGACGCACTTTTGTTTTTAGAAACCGGAAGTACTTCTCCCTTCGGCGTGACCTTTGACGAGTGTGGTGGGATGGACACTTGTCAAAAATCTGTTCTGATCTATTTCTCTGTAAAATTACGGCAAGTATGTTAATGTGACTTTATTAAGATTGCCGTAAATAAATTAATAAAAATAAACAAGGCCTTGTGTGTATGTGTTTTTTTAAACAGCTTTTGGGTTGTTTTTGTTTGTTTGTTTGAAGTGGTGAGAATCGAAGTCTGAATCATGTTCATTAAAACCTGACGGATATCATCCACGAGTAGGCTACTGTTTCACTTTCATTTTTTTAAATCCTAGTAGAAAGCCTAACATTTGGTCCATATGACATACACTCAGATATAATTGTCGAAGCCATTCCTTGTTTTGCCATCTCTAAAATAACGCCCAAGTATCGTTACAAAGTAATGATCACGGTCCAGTTTGCACATCAGGTTACGTGTCTGCCGCAAGTTGCGCGTTTACCTGTCTCTAGGTCCCTGAGCTGCAAAACACTTCCGGTTCAGACAAAAATAAATAAAGGGGGGTTTGTAGTTTTTCTTTCTTGAATTTCTCTTTTCATTCATGGGAAAAGACTAAAGAGAAAAATTATTTGTTTGCCATTTACTGTTTATTTTTCCAAGTTACGTCAAATAAGCCTTTGTTTTTTCCTTTTTAAATATTTGCTTCTTAAACGAAATTTCAATTAGTACACGGACCTCTAAGCAGCCCAACTTGACTGAAGGTAACAAACTTAACTTTGTTAAACAGTTAGTTTACTGGTTGTAAATTACCACAAGGGCATTTTTATTCACTCATAAACAGTTTTATTATTCAAGATCAATGAATCATCTAATTGAGTAGCAGGTGTGAACTGTTTCTAAAACCGGACTGAAAGAGAATGTAGTTGTCTTTTTCTTCAAAGTCATATAGGCCTACCATAGAGCAGGTGGGGTCGGGACCCCACTTGGGGTCACAAACAGGCAAGTGTGGGGTCTTGAGATTCCCCTCAGAAAATAATATCAATACCAGAAAATAAATGAGCAGGTATCCTAATTTTATAACTAAAACGGAACATGAAAAAATAGGACCTGAGTTAATAAAAGCAACATACAGTGGTTGATATATTGAGAGCTGATGTTGGTTATTTTGCCATTTCACAACTTTTTAAGTCACCCAGAAAGAAAAAAAAGTTTGCATTTTCCATCAAGAGTTGGGTTCACGGGTGTCTTCAATTCTTAATTTCGGTACTTGGCCCTCTTTTGTTTTTAATTTACCTGCTCCCTTTGGGTGAGCTGATCCAGCAGTTTAGTGATGTCTCCTATCATTTGTATGCAGACGATCTCCAGCTGTACTGCTCTTTTAAGCCCAGACACTGGTTTCACTAACTAACTGCCTGGCCAAAATTAAACTATGGCTAACTGATAATAGCCTTCAGCTGAACTCCAGTAAAACAGAAACTCTGGTTATAGCCTCGGACAGTGTTGTCCCTCTTATTACCTACCACCTTGGCGACCTCAGCAGTTCCGTAAAAAGAAGTCAGAGGAAACTTGGAGTAATTCCTGACGAAGGCATGTCCCTTGAACGTCACACAAAACAGCTGGTAAAAAATTGCAATTTCCAATCTGCGCAACATCTCTAAGCTCAGACATATGGTCTCAAGCCATGAGCTAGAGATGGTTATCCACGCTTTTGTTTCCTCGCGACTGGACTACTGTAACAGCCTGCTTACATGTCTTAGCAAAAAAGATTTGGCACGTTTGCAATTAGTCCAGAATTCTGCTGCAAGGCTTTTGACCCGCACCCACAGGAGAGCCAACATTACTCCCATCCTGAGATCCCTACATTGGCTCCCTGTCACACATAGAGTTCATTTTAAAAATCCTGGTGCTGACTTTTAGGGCTCTTCATGGTCAGGCGCCTGAATACATTAAGGCCCTGATCCAGCCTTATGTTTCAATCAGGAGCCTGAGGTTCTCCTCTCAGAACCTGTTGATGGTCCCCCGCACTTGTTTTAAGACCAGGGGGGATAGATCATTCCAGGCTGTTGTCCCTCGCCTTTGGAATGATCTTCCTCAGTCTCTGCGCATGTTAGAGTCAGTGGACAATTTCAAGGCTCAACTGAAGTCACACTTGTTTAGGCAGCCGTTCTCGCCCCACCCCACATAGCCTCTGTGTTTTATATCACTGTTGCTTTCTTCTGTACTTGTTTTTCGAACTGACGTGTAGATGTACTGTTTTTCTGTGTTTGCTTTTAATTGTAAAGCGCTTAGTGACTCTGGTCTGTGAAAGGCGATATATAAATAAATTTTACTTACTTACTTACTTACTTAATTTGTGGGTCAGAGCCTGGAAAGTTTGGGAACCACTGCCCTAGAGCTCATAAGCTCTTCTGTCTCTTCACTTTCACCCCCCCCCCCAAACAAATCAACTAAATTAAATTGAACCCGAACAGCTGAGAGATTCTGACATCTTACAGATCACGCACTTGTTCTTGCTCAGGTCTCCCACTGGCTCTCCTTTGATGCTGCAGACATCCTACGTTCCCCAAATCATGAATGAGACTTGTTGCTTTGAGCAAAGAGATTGCAGCACGATTAATATCCCTTCACAATCTATCATTGGTCTGAAAAAACAATCCTGCAGCAGCTGGTAATGAATTTAATCCAAAACTAATTTACTTATTAAAAGGCACAGAACAAATAAGATAAACTCTTTGCCTCCTTTTAATTTTTCATTTTTTTCAAACAGTTAGTTGGTGTAAACAGAGGCAGGTACACAAAAACTGTATTCAAGCAAGAGCAGCACTACTTCAACATATTTTTACAGAAGTAAAATGCAGCTGCAAAAAAAATTACTTGAGTTAGGGTAAAAAAGTTTTGGTGAAACGGCTACTTGAGTAACGAGTAACATCTGATCTCATATTTTTAAAACTGTGTCATCATACGGACACGAAGTTATGGGTAAGTTCTGGTGTCTTGATACTAAATTGGAAAAATTATGCAAATAAACAATGACACTTTAACCAGAGGACTTTTCTGCTTTTTTGGATATAATACCAATACTTAGAGTATGTAATCAATAAATATATCTTAGAACAAGGTAAAATTTCCAGTGACTATGGTCAATGCATTTTGATATTGATATTAGAAAACCAAAGTTTTTCTAGATACAAAATTTGATAGAAAACAGAATAGAAAACTTTATTTGTCTGCCACCAGAAGGTTATAGAAATTTGGCTTTGATGGGGCTCAGCGTCATCCTTGCACACACATGCTAAATATTAAAATACAAAAAATATATATAAATAAATAGCTTAATACAAGTCACACAGACTGAACCTTTGCCTCCATCCACTTGACTAAAACATACATTTAAAACGCCATTTAAAAAAAGTCGAGGACATTTATAAATCTTTTCCCTTGGTGTTAAGGAATGTATTGGCTGTGGGAATGAGCAATTTTTTCGTAAATACTTTCTTACCCAGCGGTACTTTATATTTCCTGACTGATGGGAGAAGGCTGAAGCAGAGATGAAGGGGATGAGAAGGTTCATTTGTAGCTGGCTTTCCTAATAACAGAGCGTTCATACAGATTTAACAATAGTATTTGTGGTAGACCAGTTATTTTCCTCGTTTCTCTGCTTGACATTTTCGTTCTCTGTTTGCTGGTGAGAAAATTGTATCGACATGTTATATTGAAAGTAAGAACTGATTCCAAGAGTTACCAATAATTAGAATCTTTTCTCTAATATTATATAAGTAGGATAATTTTCTGAAGGCTCTGTGGATGTTTGTCTAGCGTAGTTTTGGTTAAAATGTGACAGCTGTTCATTCACCTCTGGATGTAAAATCATACTTTAACATATTTATTTTATTTATAAGACACCCCACAATGGAATTTTTTTTTTTAAAGTCCCAGGATTTTCTTCAAAAACGTATAGTCAAAGTCAAAGTCAACTTTATTGTCAATCTCTTCACATGTATCAAACATACAAAGCGATCGAAATTACGTTTCCCTCCATCCCCATGTAGTTAGAACTAGACTAGAGTTAAGAGACTGGATACAGTCTACATTTACAATCTACAGTATACAGTTGAATCCAAGTATTTATGGGGGTTAGGAACCAGGGCTGCTAATGAATATTTAAGATCCCATCTAAAAATGCTTATAACTGCCTATTTTGATAGTTCAAGCACAAAAATATACTTTAATGTGCATCAATACACAATAAAAAAGAGCAGATGTAAGACGGGCTGCAAAAGACTCGATACTGGAGGTTCCCCTTCTAAAGCCAGATATATCGAGGATATCTATCAAAACATATTGATCTGTTAGAATGGCCTAGTCAAAGTCCAGACCTAATTCCAACTGAGAATTGTGGCAAGACTTAAAACGATGAATGTCTCTGTCCGTCTCCATCCAATCTGATTGAGTTTGAGCCATTTTACAAAGAAGAATGGACAAAACTTTAAAGTCTGCAGATGTTGAGGACACTTAAAAAAAGCATAAAAGCTTTGACTTTTCCAGAAGTGGGTCCAATAAAACGTTGACTCAAAGGGTCGTAAAGAATTGTAAAAAAAAAGGTTTACAATTATACATCTTCCTTCCCCTTCATATTTGTGCAATAGTTCATGTTTTATCGCATAAATTCCTTCTGCTCCTCGGTCTAAACCCTGAATCGTCTGATTGAAGCAGATTTCTCTTGAAATTAACTCTTGATTTCCCCGCAGCAGCTGTGATGACTTGTATAAAGTATCCGCCGTCCGTCCCTCCCAGGATCCCCTGCAGCTCAGCCGAGGAGCGGCCAATCAGAGGCTCCTCCCTGCGTGATGTCAGCGGCGTATAAAGCCCCCGGCGGGCAGTGGGCAGCCCTGAGCAGAGTCAGCGTTCCCGGCCTGGACGCCTCGGCTGGAGGGACTGCTGTCAGGAGGAAAAAACAGAACTACACGGCGCCGGCCTGTAGTTTTGTTTTTTACTGAGGGCTTCAGCTGCTCTTCTGGACTTTCCGACCCGTTTCTGGATAAAGATTTTAGATTTCCCGCACCCCGCCCTGCTGTGGGCCCCCCAGGCATCCTTGTGCAGACAGGTGAGTGTCAAGAGTTTTAGTTGTTGGCACACAGACAGACAGACAGACTTGGGTTCTGATTTTGGGTTTTCAGAGCCCTGAACCATTCCACTAGTTGCTGCTGAAGGTGATGCAGACCTCCCAGAATAGCCGCTGAGAGCGTCCCATCGGCTGATGGCTTTTTAAGGGAATCAGCAGCAGGGCTATCAGCTCTCAGATATGTGCCCCACATGGTGGCTGTCAGTCAAACTGGGAGCTGGGGGGAGGTTATTTATAGTACCTGGTGTCCTGTGTTGTTAACTAACAACCCCCCCACCCACACACACACACCCACAGGGCTGAGTGGGGTGACTGACAGCAGCAACACCTCACACAGGCTCTTATTTTGGAAGGCAGCAGCTGCAGGAACTTTTCTGACTGAATGGTTCTCTGTAGCTTCATCCTGTGAGGTGGAGATGATGCCGGGTTTTAAGCTCCTCTCATGAGCCCAGCGTGGTTTATTTCTCTCCAACTCTCACAAATATTTCCATGTCCTCCGTTTTTCTACGCTTTCCAAGGAAAATCGGATACTTTCTTTAGTCTGAATGGCCACTGACATTTGCTGCTTTGTGGTTTCATTTCTGCTTAAACTCATCGGCCTGTTTTCTTTCAGCATAATTTAAATTCTATCTTTTAGGAGAATAAAGTATTTTACTTAGGGATAAGGCTCAGGAAATAAGCTCAGATTGCATTTAATTAATAAAATCAACTATACAACACGACAAAAAAAAAAGTCATCAGGCTGTGTTCTTCATAAATCTTCCCATCAGAATCTCTGATCATGTTTAAAATGTTTTTAAAAATCTGATAAAATCTATTCAGGGAGGTGAACTCCTGAACTTTCTGCTGGTTATGAGCCCAGCTGTAGGGGGCAGCATATTTAAATAAGACTTATTTTAATAGACATGTATTTGTTCATGTTTAAATGTAAAATGCTTAAAATAGACTTTAAAAAAAATACAAACCATAGGAAAGTAAATAAAGTTTAAATAAACAATTACTTTATTATTATCATTATTATTATTAATAATAATAATGAGTATAAGTGGTTTTGATTATTTCAACGTCTTTTAGTGTCCAGTCTTTTAGCCTGAGTTGATGATAGGGCGTGTTCTGCCCGTCTGGAACCAGTTCTGGTCCTGTTAACTGGTCTCAGATCAGCTTCACCCTCCTGCTGGAACGTTTGGTTCACATAGGTTGGTTCTGTACCGTCTGAACCCGCTGAAACCAAAAAGAATATGATGGATAGACGACAGCAGCACATATAGGAAATAAAAATATGCGGTTCTGATAGCAGAATTATAGAATTTTCTTACCAAATCATTGAAACTGATTAAAAGTAAAAAATAAATCAGATCAGATGGATACAATTATAAATTAAACTTTTAAAATCTGAGCCGACATCTTAATTTGACATTATCGGCAACTAACTAGCCGATAATTTCTTATATATATAAAAACTTCTGGCCTTGCTTCAGTTAATCGCCCCCATAATCCTCCTGTGCTGCGTCACTCTCACATGACCAATCAGAAACCAAATGACCAATCACTCTCCTCCCCCTCATGAAACAATAAACTTTGTTTTTTATTATCGGTCAAGTTTTAATAATCGAACCAATACCAATTATGTAAAAAAAAATGTAAAATTTAAAAAGTCTGCTACCGATGTTGATGTCAATATAACGTGCATCTATTGAAGAAACTTTTTAATTTAGTCAGTTTGATCAAATATATTTTTATGGTTTAACTTCAACATATTCTAACAAAATTATACGTCGTTATTTTTTGAATCAGTAATGAATAAGTCGGTTTGTTCATATTAACCTAGAACTGGTTGATTTTAAGATGTTAAAACCATTCAGAACCTGATGAGTAGAATCATTTTCTGTTAGTTAAGAGTTGGATTAACTTTCTAATTGGTTAAAAAATATATTTTAAAAAAATTATAATATAATCAGTTCTGAAATGCCAGAATTAGACAATCAGACTTGGTTAATTTACCCAGAATGGACTAAAACACACCAGAATCCAACAGGAACATTCAGGGATGATCAGAACCATTCAGGTCCTAACGGATCTGTTTAAATCTAATTCACCTCCTACCTATAGTCTGTAGAATAATAACAATCAGAATCTTGCTATGTAATTCAGAACCAGACTGTTTAATGTTAGTCAAACTGGGAGCAAACAGGTCAAAGCTAAACTTGTCCAGTCTGGACTGAACAGGAGCCAATCAGATCACGGCATCGGTCCGTTTAAAGGTCCAGGAGGGAAACCCAGGTCTTCCCTGGATACTATCTGGAGTTTTTCCTGTTAAACTGGGAACATTTCCTATTTCCATCCCAGAGTCAGATTTCAGGTCAGAGCTGAAACCTCCCAGCTAGATGGTTGGTAGTTTAAATCCCGGCTGGGATCTGTCTGAGTGGAGTTAGCATGAATGATTTATGGGTTTTCTCAGGATACCTCTGGTTCCTGTAGGAGGTTTTTGGTTCTTTGGCCGCTCTATCCCACCTTTTACCTTCTGAGCTCAACCCGAACACTAATGAAGAGCTTGAAGTTTAACGACTGTGTGAACATGTTAGCATATATGGTGAGAAAAACAAGCTTGTTTTCACTCACTGCCTCACGGAGACCACAAATCAATCTGACTTCAAATATTTCTCATCCTTTTTTGGATTAAAACTTCCTATGCTGATCAGTTTATTTTCAAACTTTAAGATGATTTTGTTATTTGGGACTTTTATGGTGCAAAATGATTTACCTTTTTAATTTTTCTTATTCTAAAACAGTGAAACTAACCTTTTAGATCCTGTTCTTCAAGCCAAATATGCAAATCACCATTTAAACAGTTTTTTTCAAATCAGTTTGATTTTATAAACTCTTAAGACAAATTCTGATTTTACTGAGTTTCTGTCGCAGTGCTGGATCTGTTTGAAATGGTTTTCACTCATTTAGTGAGGAAATGAGGAGAACACTGATTCCCATTATTGTACCCTTAGGTTTGAATATAAATTGGTGTCTTAATTTTGCCAAAGGTATTTCTTTAAAGTAATTTCTGCTCAGAAATAAATGTTACTGCTGCTTTCAGGATGTAAATACTAACTCTGATTTAATTGGCTAAAGTTAAATAAAATAAAATAAAAAGTAAAATACATAAATAATGAATGAGTAATAAAATGGCAGTCCAGATGTTAATTTTTTAAAATCTCATTTATAAAATCTCTCCAAAGCCATTTGTAGTTTTCTTTGTTCTAGTTATGACGTTAGAGGCATAAATCTGAGGTTCTTGGTTACCTACTTGGTTCTGATGGTTCTGTGTCTCCCTCAGGGTGCCGACCAAGATGTCAACACAGGCGCCGACGTTTACTCAGCCGCTACAGAGCGTCGTGGCACTGGAGGGTAGTGCCGCCACGTTCGAGGCTCAAGTTAGTGGTAAGAAGGACTGAGAAGGATGGAGCGACGCGGTCACTGACCCGGAGGTTCGCTGAGGTCTAACCTTCTGGTTCTGGTTCTCCCCCGCAGGTTCTCCAGTTCCTGAGGTGAGCTGGTTCCGTGATGGCCAGGTTCTTTCCGCCGCAGCTCTGCCAGGCGTTCAGATCTCGTTCAGCGACGGCCGCGCTGTTCTGAGGATCCCCGCTGTGACCGCCGCACACAGCGGACGCTTTTCTGTCAGAGCCACCAACGGCGCTGGACAAGCCACTAGTACCGCTGAACTCCTCGTTACAGGTGAGACTGGGAGACAGGTGAGATGAAGACAGGTAGAGCTAAGAGATGGGTGAGAGAGAGACAGGCTAGAGAGACAGGTGAGATGGAGACAGAGAAGTTAAAGACAGGTAGAATGGACACAGGTGCGACTAAGAGACAGGTCAAATAGAGACGGGTAAGAGTACGTATGTTGGATTGATCCGTCTGTGGCTCATATAGAACGAATTATTCCAAACATTTGCAGTAAAAGCTGCAGGATATTTTGGTTGTTTTAATAAAACATCCTCATTTTCTCTCAAATGCAAAGGTACAACAAATGTTACCTTTTAAAGGATATAAAAAATCAAGGGTGTTTTTGTCTTAAGGGGAGTTTTCATTTAACAAGCTATGCTTGCTTTTCTCTCTGTAGTAGCTACCAGAACAGACTGCGGTGGATTTAAGTCGGTTTTAATATTAAACGAAACCTTCGATTCAGAGATGGGATGAAAAAAGCAAAAATATACTCGTACAAATACAGAAAAATAGGAAAAGATGCAACTTTTGTGTTGATAGGTACCAGCTTGGTCTGAAGTTTTACTGAACAGAGTTTTATCACTTTGAGTCGTGTCAGTAATCCTCTCTGCAAACCTTTTAGGTCTTCAGCATTTCAGCCTTCGAACCAGTCGATTGGATATAACCTGGTCGCCTGCTGCCAGTCTCAGATAAAGCTGTACCAAATTAAAAATGTTATAAATACATATTTACTATGGAAAAGTTTCCAGCCTCAGTCAGGCAATATTTGAATTGATCTTTCTTTGGATTAAATACCTCTGGCTGTATGTCATCCTCACAAATTAATCATGTGTTTAAGATCGGGTACCGTGCTTTAAAAACAGAGGTTGGCTGCTACGGTGGCCTGGATGTTCAAACACAGAGCTGCAGCTACTGGTTAAAAGTTTATAATGAGGAGAAGGAGGTTCATATATTGTAGTCTAATTAGTTTAGATTTTACTGTAATGCTTTTAAACGTTACATATTTTTATATTTTACTACTTAATTAGGAAAAAAATGTATTTTATATATGTAAAAAAATTAATAAAAATAATAAAGATTTTTT
This sequence comes from Apricaphanius iberus, assembly GCA_028564705.1. NCBI lineage: Eukaryota > Metazoa > Chordata > Actinopteri > Cyprinodontiformes > Aphaniidae > Apricaphanius > Apricaphanius iberus. The sequence goes on along the minus strand of JAPXFQ010002125.1, from coordinate 1,029,908 downwards.
TAACTTAGTATAAATAATTCCTAGTATTTTTCTATCCGCAAATAATCATATTGACAGATTGATCAATAAAAAATAAAAGTTTAAATGTTAGGTTGAGTGACTAGGCTGATTATACAATCTGGTGGGTCTGGTTGTTTTATGGTGTTGGGGCAGATTTTCCCCTCAGCATAAGGGAAAGTGTCTTATTCCCGCTGTTGCATAATTGACTTCATTAATTATTTCAGGCAACTAAGTTTCCAGAGTGAAACACTTTCAAAGAAACGGAGAGAAGAAAGGAAACAATGTGGGAAAAAAAATTATCATAAAAGATTTTCTGGTGTTTCAGAGTCGGATCTGGATTATGAATGGTATATTGTGATTGCCTGACTATAATAAGTTTGCTAAACTGTTTTCACAGCTACATTAACTTAATTTTTTCTCTTAAATTAAAAAAAAGAACACTTTCACGGCAGCAGCAGCTGTTATTTTATCCCTCAGTCTAATAACCGACAGTGTTAGCTAACTGAACTGTGCTGCTGGATTAATAAACGCTCAAAGTGAGGCACTGCGCTCCAGACTGAGTCTAAATTTAACCTGCCGTCAACTGTGTGGGCGGAGCTATGTTATTTAATCTCGTGATAAAACAGATATAGATGCAGCTGCTGCAGCATAACTTTCCTTAACTGGAATCTGGACTTTATTATGCGATGATGGAGTATGAATCATCAGCTATAGAACAACACAGATCAGCAGGATGATGCTTGATGAGGTCAGAGGGGCTGCATTTCGTCCTCTTTTGCAGTTATTTTTTAGTAAAACTATCTTGATTTAACCTGATTCTGATATGTGTTCCTTCAGCCGAGACGGCGCCTCCGACCTTCCTACAGAGACTCCAGAGCTCCACGGTGAGGCAGGGCAGCCAGGTGAGGCTGAGCGTCAGAGTCTCCGGCATCCCCACACCCGTGGTGAAGTTCTTCAGAGAGGGAGCCGAGATCCAGAGCTCCACCGACTTCCAGATCCTGCAGGACGGAGACCTGTACAGCCTGCTGATCGCAGAGGCCTTCCCGGAGGATTCTGGGACGTACTCTGTGACGGCCACCAACAGCAGCGGAAGGGCCACGTCCACCTGCGAGCTGCTGGTCCAAGGTGAGCTCAGCAGACAGGTTCCGGTTCCGACTGGATGTAACTGGTTTGGATCAGGGCTGAATATCCCGGTGTGTTTTAAATGCAGGCGAAGAAGCTGTTCCCATTAAGAAAACCAAGACTATCATGTCCGCATCCCAGATGGAGACGTCTGGAACCAGAATGGAGAGGGTGAGTGGTGCTGGAGCGACACCTGGTGGCCATGCGTGGTGTTGAGCTTGTTTGAAACCTTGAGATCTCTCCTGCGTTCTGCAGAAAACCATGGAGGCCAGTTTCCAGGCCACCACCATGATGGAGATGCACGTCGAAGGAGGAATGATGACTCAGCACATTGCTCACAAAACCCCTCCGAGGGTCCCCCCGAAACCGACCTCCAGGTCTCCGCCGTCCTTCGTGTCCAAGGTAACGGGAGGCCGCCAGCAGTCGCCTTCACCCGTCAGACACGTGAAGGGGCCGACGCCCGCACCCGTCAGGTAAGGCTCCACCCACAGGTGAACTCTGGCTGAGACTGCAGGGATGTGAGGTTTTTAACGCACTGGTTTCCCCCACCGCAGACCGGTCTCTCCCTCCAGCAGGATGTCCGTCTCTCCCATTAGAGCCGTAAGGTCTCCGGTCATGACCAGAAAACAGGTGAGAGCATCTCCAGGTGCTTCCCGTCCTCCATGGCTGTACACATGGCAATGAATGACCTCGTAATTTTATTAGAAGATGTTTCCAAATTCATAAACCTTAGAAACCGGAAGGCAGCCTGTTTCTCTTTCCAGGCTTTCTTCACCACTTTCTGGCTGAAAAAGCTACGAATGCAACATAATTCTGTTATTCGTCTGATCATTTATTTTAGAATAATTAGAAAATAAATCATTTTAGTTTCTCTGTGGATCTACTTTATTATATTGAGTAGATAGAGATTAAACTACAATTCAAAGCAGCTTCTTGAAGTTAAATATTTATTTTTTCTGGAAAACTTGACTTTTGATCTTGTTTTGAGACGTATATACTAAACAAGAGCAGAATGTGTTAAATTATTAATCATATTTTGAGAATATGTCTTATTTTTGAGAATTCTTACCAAGTGCAAATTGTCTTATTTTATTGGCAGATTATTTCACTTAATTTGAGACGCTTTAGACTATAATAAAGTATTTTGAGGGTTTGTGTAGTCTAAAGCGTCTTAAATTAGGTGAAATAATCTGCCAATGCCTCGGTAAGAATTCTCAAAATAATACATATATGCTCAAAGTCAGATTAATAGTCTAACACATTCTGCACTTGCGTAGTATACGTCTCAAAACAAGATTGAAATCACTTTTTAACCCGAAACAAGATTTTTTAACTCGGTTAGATGGACAGTTTTTGCAGAGTAATAAAAATATGATAGCCTAAAAAGAATAAGTTCATCTAATGGCCACCATTTGAGGTCATTAGAGTACCTACCTACCTACCTACCTACTCTTCAGTCATCAAGGCCACTTCCTGAGGCCACTTTAACTGCATATTTTCTGAAAACGGGGAAGGTAATCCTTTACGTATAAAACTTGTTCAGTAAGACCAATTTGGATAAGAACCAAAGCGAATCTGCAGATGTTTTCTCTCGCTGCTTCGTCAGACTGCGGCCGTTTTTTTATTTCTTCCTAACGACGACCTGAAACCTTCCTCCTGTCGCAGGTGTCTGCCTCTGCTGAGGTTCTGCCGCCCTGGAAGCAGGAAGACTACGTGGCAGAAGGCTACACCGGTATGACCAGTATGACCAGTATGACCAGCGTCAGCAGCTCCTCACAGATGCACATGGAGAAACAGTGGGAGCATCAAGTGGCCGCCAGCAGAGAGGTGAGCGAATTGCGTTCCTGTACCTGCCTGTCGATGAGGCAGAGTGCTGATGTTTTCTGTCTTGGGACCGGATCGTCTCTTTTGTCCAGCGGAGATCAGAGGAGGAACCTCGAACATCCTGCTGAACCATCAGATCTTTAAATGAGAACATCTTCCCTAGCTTGAGTTCCCTCTTGGGAGAACTGAAGGTTTTTAAATCATTTTCATCAATTCAGATTGGACACGTTGAAACTCAGATGAAGAAACGGGTATAAAGTGCCTCTATCTCTTGGTGCTTCACGCAGAGTGAAGCTCATGTATCCCTCTGATGTTCCACGCGCTGCTGTTCCTCTTCTCCTGTTTGAGTGTTCTTCTTTAAGCCTTTTGAGTCGACCTTCGACCTCCTTCAGATCTTGTTTGCTGCTTGTTGCACCTTCAGGTTGAGGGGGAGAAAAAAGCAGAGGCGGTCGCCACCGTGGTGGCCGCCGTGGACCTCGCCCGTGTTAGGCGGCCCGTGCGCGAGGAGGGCGGCTGGGCTGAAGGAGAGGAGGAAGAGGAGGAGGAGGCGGCTGTCGAGGTAAAGCAGCAGGCTGCAGCGATTACGGAAACAACGGTTGTCTTTGCAAAAACACCTCCTGCTGCAGCCGAAGAGCAGCGACAAGTCCAGATCCAGCAGACCCAAAAGATCCAGGAGGTCCAGCAGATCCAGCAGGTCCGAGGAGTTAAATGAATTTGTCTTTGATAGAATCCATTCATTCCAGACTCTCCTTAACAGCTCATGTATTGGTCACTCCAGATTCAGAGAACAAGCGAAGTCTCCTCCCACGTGGACGCTGGCATCTCTGCGTCCACAGTCCCGCATTTCACTGTGTCTAAAGTTTCCATTCCTAAACACGAACCGAGCCGCGAGGTAAGAGGTTCAGCCGCGGGCCCTCCGCCGCCGCTGTCGCCACTCCAGAACCTCCATGTCACCTTTAACAAACACACATCTGTAACTGCTGTGGTTCACTTTGGTTCCCTCCTCACCGTTACCCATCCTAAACCTACTCGGCTCTGCGATCCAGCAACATCACGGCCGGCCGTCGGCTCAAAACTGATCCTCCTTCTTCGTGCTGTTCCCCTTTAGCTCATCTGGTTATTTCACTTTAGACCGTCAGTTTTCGAGTTTCACCAAATCTAGATCAGAATAAGATGGGGCAACTTGAAAAAAGCTGAAAGATCCTCCAAATACCTTCCACTTTACTGTTTTAGGTTGTTATCAATCCAGTTCTATCTCTCAGTCTGCAACACATTACAGGAAAAATTAGTTTTCTCACCTATTTCACCGTCTTTTCTTCTCCAAACTCTTACCAGGTGGTTCTGTGATTGAGGTTGCAAAGACACAGAGTTTAAGCTGTAATTTTCTGCAATTCGTCCTGCAAAAACATGTTTCTAAATTTCTCAATATGATCTACTGAGTACAGGGGAGAACTGCTAGCTGTTTGGTCCAGCAGCCGTGCCCTCTTCGTTTTCAATATTGCCTTTACAATGTGCACTTCATGTGTTCGTATGGCAAATATCTTGAAGGCAGCACAGTACAGCATCACAGCAGTGGAAAAACAGTTGACATAAGCGTTGATATAAGCACAGATACAACCAGGAACCATCACAGAGCTTGACCTGCGGAGATTTGATGCTACTTTCCTCTTTTGGTCAGTTTTCTTCTCTGAAACATTGATTCATCTGACCATAATCCATATTCCCACTCTGTGATCCTCCATCCCAGTTGCTTCCAAGCCCAGGGAAGTGGATGTTTCTCTTGTGCATAATGCTCTTTTTCTTTGCATGCAACCCATATTATTGAGTTGATAAATGTTTCTCTTCTCCACGTGTTTCTTTTAGCAGTTAACTAACAATTGTTATTCGTTCTGATATTCCTCCATTTTCCTTGAATCATGCCCTGAAAAGGCAGACATATGCAAATTATTTCACATTCGTCTTTGAGGAACATTGTTTTTATTCTGTTGAGTGGCTTTTCCTGACAAATTTGATGTCAATTTGCAGATATTCTAAAAATCTTTGCTCCTTATACTCGCCATCCTTCGTGGATTCTTTTTCAGAACCGAACCAATTGGATTGAAATAGCCTTTTGTATAATAAATATTTATTTTATCTCGTCTTCTCCTGAATTCCTTTGCCCCAAACGTTTTCAAAATGTGTTGCAGCTGTGAATGCAGAACTGTTTGGAAGTCAAAAATAATCAAACTGAAATAAGCCAAAACCCTGGAACATCTTGACTCTTCCAAAGAAATTCAATAGTTATTTCCATGCTTTTTCATCTTTTTCTGGTCTGAGGCGGTGCAGTGCCTTGCAGAGGTTTCTGTTACCCTTGAACTCAAAAAAAAATTTCAAGATCAAATGTATTTTATTGGGATTTTATGATGTAGACCAACATAAAGTGGTGTATACTTGTGATTGATGCCATAGTCTCTACAGACTTTGTAAATCTAAGGACAAAACTTATGCCCAATGTTCTTTTTAAAACGTCTCAAGCTCAACCAGAGTGGACTGAGAGCCTTTCCTTGTATAAATATTTAAATCTTGGCCCAGATTCTGAATTGGGTTTAAGTCTGGACTTTGACTGGGCCGTTCTAACACATAAATGTAGCTCCAGGTGGATTTTCTTTTTTTTTTGTGGTTTCAAGTCTTCCTCAGCCTCCAACAGGTTTTCCTCCAGGATTTTCTTATGGTTAGCTGCACCCATCAACTCTGAGCAGCTTCTCTGTCTCTGCTGAAGAAAAACGTCCCGACGGTACAATACTGCCACTACCATGCTTTAACAACAGTGTCTTCAGAGTAATGCGATAGAAGATAAAAAACCCAAACACTTTTATTTAGGGGTTTCAGAGTTAAGGAGGCTAAATGCAAAAATACTCAACAGTTGTCGAAATATTTACTTGTACCATTTTGACGCAATTATGTTTTTGTTTATGTTATTATATCATATAAAATCCCAATAAATACTTTCAGCGTGAGAAAAGTGTTTAAGGGGAAACTTTTGCACGGCTCGGTAGACGGTTTTCTTTCTTCCCGGCTGCCTGCCGCCTCCTCTCACTGATTTCAGAGTCTCCATCACCTTCTTCACTCACTAATCCTCAGCCGAACGTGGACTTCCTGTTTGTTTCCGATCGTGGTGTTTAATCCTGTTCTGATTGGCCGGGTCAGGTGTCCATCACTGGCTCAGCCATCGCTGCTCTGCACAAAGAGCTGGCCTCCCCCTCTGCTACCAGGAAGATCATCAAACCCGTCAAGTCACCCAGTCCGTCTCGCAGGTCGGCCGTGGAGGCCAGAGTGGCGCTGGAGCCCCTCCCGCCGCCGTTTAAGGACGTCAGATATCAGAGGCAGTTTGAGGGCGGGGCTTATGCAGTGAGTGAGGAGGAGTTTGAGGACTGGGAGCCTCAGGTTGGTCCTTCACCACTGTCCTTGTTTTTTTTTTTACTCTTACCTCAGTCCCTCCCTGCAGCCAATCACACATCACCCTTCATGAAGACTCCTCTTCTTGTCTCCCCTCCCTCCTACTGTCTTCCTTCTGCAGACCGTCGTCCTTTGTATCTGTGCTAACCCACTTCCTGCCCCATCCTCATAGAACCCCACAGTTCGCAATAAACGTCATGTTTGACTCTTCAACTCTTGTTGTTGTCTTCTCAGGAGGCGGTTGCTGTGCCAATGAGAACCCAAGAGCCTGCTGTCCCCCCCACTATCATGGCAGTGAGTAACTTTTCTCTCTACTTCCTGTTTCTATCCTTTCAAAATATAACTTCATTTTCCTTTTTACTAAACTGTCTGTGGACATTTCTGCATCCTTCTCTTGGTATGTTTTTGATTTAATTAAAAAAAACTAGATACAAGACTGCTGAATCTCATACGGAGACACAACAAATGTTACATCACTGGTTGCCATGGTGATTCCTTCCTTTTCTTAGTGCCAAGAGGGAGGGAGAAGCTGCTGGAAAGGCTGACAGACAATAATTAAAGCCTCCATAAAATCATCGCTATAAAAAAAAATATATGTTGTATTGAAAATACATATTCAGCTTTGATAGGCAGAACCTCCTTTTGGACACGAATGTAATTTCCTATGTGTCTACGGTGTTTCAAGTAGGAGATATGGCCGTCTGAACAGGCCCCTCAATGCTAGTTTTAAAATAGTCTAATGAATCTTGGTGTCTCTACATTCTGGGGCGATCTGACAGAAAACGTCCTAGTAGACAAAAAGGCCTCTCTTTTGATATATAAACTGTAGGGATGTGTATTGGCAAAAATCTGGCGATACGATATGCATCACGATACAGAGGAAACAATGCGATGTATCACGATATGATGAGTAATACTGTATATTGCGATTTTCAAAACTGAATTTAAGTGTAGAAAACCTGTCACTGCATCCTAAACAATCCAATATGTTTCGTCCGTAACTCATCCAGTTTTATTAGTAGTTCTAGTTGATCAACTGGAATAAAGGAGGTAAAAAAGCCACCAAATACCAGTCCTACTTTCAATTTTACTGCCAAAATGATTGTGGTGTGTCAGAATTTCATGTAAATTCAAAAACAACAAAAACGATTCTTTGCTCTTAAATATCGATATAATATTGTGACAAAAAATATTGCGATATATCGGCATATCAATATTTTCTTACATCCTTAATAATCTGTAAATGAGGAGGTAAAACTTTGGTTAAAACACTAGTTTTTGTCAAGAAGTTTCAAAATGTTTCAAAGGGTCAAAACAGAAACTCTGTGGCATCATAATTCCGAGCATAAAATACAATGGAAAAACATGTATACTACTACATTTAACTGTACTAGTATAACAGAAAATTCAGTAGAGTAAAGTACAACTTTCTGTGAACTGTTTAATTTTGTATAGTTTTTTTTCTTCTGTAATAGTATAACAGAAAATTCAGTAGAGTAAAGTACAACTTTCTGTGAACTGTTTAATTTTGTATGGTTTTTTTTCTTCTGTAATGTATAACTGAGCTACTGGGCTCCAAAAGGAGAGTTCTTACTTTCTTTCACCACAATTCTATTTATTTGTATAGCACAGTCAGAAAGTACATGTAGACATATAAAAAACTCAAAGCTTTCAGAGGAATAGTAAGGTTAACTAATTTAGCAGAATAAATGCCAGTGGCTTTTCTTCGACATCCTAAATTTCTCACACCCTAATCTTTCTGCCACACAGATCAATATTTCTATAAAGTGATTTGAACTGATATGATCAAAATGGGTTTTGAAATTATTATCTGCCTGTAAAGCTAGTATCTTTAGGATTTTTTTTGTGTCAAGCAAATAATTAAAAAAGTTGTGTATTTATAAATGGCTGCTGACCCCATTTAACATGTGTTTAGTGAGTTTGTTGTGAATGTGTGTTGTTGTTAAATGTTGACATAACAATGGTAATCAGTTTACTCTAAAGGCCCTTTTCAGTCTGAATGATTCTTCAATTTGAGATGAGAGGTTTAACAAACTGAAAATGGTCATGTTATGAATTTAAACTGAGTAGAAAGGGTGCCAAAGTCCAAGCAAATCTTTTGAAAGATCTTAGGAAAGCCTGGAGAACCGTTGGTCAAGACCCAAAATCTTCAGCTTTTTAAACCACTCATCCAGACGGTTTACTCCATGAATGTAAAATCAAGGTGAGAACTGAATCTTTTGTTCAGGTATCTCACCATTTCTCTGTTTTGTTTCAGGGCCTGAGGAACCAGACGGTGACGGAGGGCGAATCTGTGACCCTGGAGTGTCAGATCAGTGGTCAACCCACCCCCATCATCATGTGGTTCAGAGAGGACTACAAAATTGAAAGTTCAATCGACTTCCAGATCAGCTACGAGAATGGCGTTGCCCGGATGACGATCCGCGAGGCGTTCGCAGAGGACAGCGGTCGGTTCACTTGCACTGCCACCAACGAGGCCGGAACCATCAGCACCTCCTGCTACCTGCTCGTTAAAGGTAAGAGACGAGCAAACCACAGCTTGGGTGTACATTGTCTTGCAAAACTCTGACATTTTGTCATTTTACAGCCACAAAACACAAGGTATTTTATATGGATTTAAGGATTTAATATGACAGACCAACAGAAGATAGTGTTTGGGTGGGAAGTAAAGATAGAAGGTTTGTGGTATTGAGCCACTCTGAGTCTTTTTGGTCTATCTCTACTTTCTACCAGCTGTGCATAGCTAGAAGCTGAGATTCCTGTCCCTTCTTATCTCCAAAATTCATCAGCTTCAGTCAGATTGGAAGGAGAGTGTCTGAATATCCGCTTTTCATTTGCTTTGAAACAATTAGATTTTAGGTTCATTTTGTTTCTTTGCTTGAGTATTTCCCCAATAGGTTTTCTTCCAGAACTGTATCATTTATTCATCCAGCTTCCCTGATCCTGGTACACTAAAATATCCCAACAGGATGATGCTTCCACCATGATGTGCAGTGTTGGTTTTTCCATCATATTTAGAACTTTGAGAATTTTTTTCACTGACACTAAATACACAGGCCTGTAGCTGATTTGAAAATGTATTCCTTTGGCAACCAGACTCTTGCTTCACTGAAGCGTTTCGCTTTGTTTTCGTTTGTTGTCTGTACTGAGTGATTAGTGAACAAAGCATGCAAACTAATTTTGACATGGGATGAATGTGCTTGTTTTCAGGGCAAAAAGCTATAATTCATTGCGTATTTTACCCCAAAGTGATCCTTTTCTTTTGTTAAAGGATTGAAAGACGCTAATTGTGTGTAAAAATCAAACATATTAATGTTCCATGGAGAAAATGAGATTAAAGGGGGTCAAATGTGCAAAAATCCCTCCTAATCTGGTGGCCCCTGACTGTGTTGCAGTGTCAGAGGAAATAGAAAGCAGAGAGGAGATGGTAGCCGTCACAGAAACTGGAATCACACAAGCCAAAACGTGAGTTTTAAACAGCCCACCCTATAGTAGCTGCAGTCCCTGAGCCGAAGCTGAATGCAGATGTTGCTTTTCCACAGCGTTGCTGTCGAGATGAGGGAGCAGACGGAGGTGAGCACAGGAGAGTCTGCTGCTCCCTTTTTCATTAAGAAACCCACTCCCCAGAAGCTGGTGGAGGGAGGAAGTGTTGTGTTCGAGTGTCAGATCGTAGGAAACCCAAAACCTCACATAATTTGGAAGAAGAGCGGCGTTCCGCTTACCACTGGATACAGGTACAACCCACTGTCTCCCACCCCCAGAATTTATAGCAAATAAATTATGGCCAAATATGATTTTCCGTAATAATCTTCAACCCCTTTGGATCAGAGAATTTAATGCACTTTATTTGTCCTCTCAGATACAAAGTCGCCTACAAGAAGGAGACCGGAGAATGCAAACTGGAGATCTCTATGACGTTCGCTGACGATGCAGGAGAATACTCGGTCTTTGCTAAGAATCCTCATGGGGAAGCTTCAGCCACTGCCATCCTGCTGGATGAAGGTATTCCCAACTTCTCGTTTAGCTTTTTATTTTTATTTGTTGGATCTGTGTCTTACGGTGTTTCTGCTCACAGAACAATATGAAGCCTACATGAAGCAGCAAGAAGTGACATATAAAACTGAAGTGACCACAACCGTGGTCCAGGAACCCCCACCGATCGTTACTCAGTATGAGTTTGAGCAAAGGAGGGTGACGACCCCCATGAGCTTCGTCTCAGAGACGGTAATTTTCTTCTGCAGATCTGCAGCTCTATGTCCTCGCAGCATCATTATCTATCTCAGGTTTAACATTGGGCTATTTTTCTCTCTCAGGAGTTCATGATTTCAGCCTTTGAGGAGAGGATCATCCAGGAGATTGAGATCCGTATCCTGAGAATTACCTACAGAGAGTTGGTGACCGAGGATGGCGAGCTGATGGTGACGGTGGCAGAGCACGAGGCGCTGCAGCCAGCCTTTGAGACACCAGTGAAAAACTACCGGATCATGGAGGGAATGGGCGTCACTTTCCACTGCAGGGTGTCTGGAACGCCACTACCAAAGGTGCAGAATACTGTTTTTATCTTTATAATCAACATTATCTCTGAGAAAGTGAGAGATCAAATAAAATCTGTACATGTCAGTGTGTTCTAATGAACTTTAGCTGGTTCTATTTTTAGAGTTTTGCCTTCATAATCTTAGTAAATCTCTTGAAAAGCTTCTGTTAGAGACGTTTCTGTGTGAACTGTTGTTGAAAGCTAAAATTGACATTTGGAGAACCCGACAGTGTCAAATTATAGCGGTTCATAAAACTCTCTGCAGATTGTTTGGTACAAAGATGGCCAGCGCATCAGGCCCGGTGGTCACTACCAGATGGAAGTTCTTCAGGATGGACGAGCTAGCCTCCGTCTGTCTGTGGTTCAACCAGAGGATGAAGGGGTGTACACCGCCTTTGCCTCCAACATGAAGGGAAATGCTGTTAGCTCGGGGAAGCTCTATGTGGAGCCTTCTGGAGGCGTTACACCCCCAAGATACACACCACAGCCATCAATGCAGAGCATTAGGTTAGTATTGAACCAGTGCAGTGAAATTATGAAAGTGGAAATTATGGGTTGAACTAGCCTGTTAACTGGTACAGTGGGGCTTTCCCCTTCCAGATCCGCATCTCCTCGCTCTCTGAGCCGCTCTCCTGGCCGTTCATCCAGCCGTTCTCCTGGACGTTCTCCAGCTCGTCGCCTCGAAGAGACGGATGAAGCTCACCTGGAAAGACTTTACAAACCAGTGTTCGTCTTAAAGCCCTCGTCTATCAAATGTTCAGAGGGCCAAACTGCAAGATTTGACTTGAAGGTTGTTGGCAGGCCAATGCCTGAAACCTACTGGTTCCATAATGGTAAGAGTAATATTGTGTAATACGTCGCGTAACTTTTTATTTGGGGTTTCAGCCTTTAAAAAAAAATTCCTCCTCCTTTTCAGGACAACAAATTGTCAACGACTACACACACAAGATAGTGATTAAAGAGGACGGTACGCAGTCCCTTATTATTGTTCCAGCTGTGCCAAAAGACTCCGGAGAATGGACTGTCGTCGCTCAGAACCGAGCTGGACGAACATCTGTAGCTGTAACTCTCTCTGTTGAAGGTAAGTTTGAGTTGTATTGCAGAGCATGACACCTACAGAAACCTTAGCAAGTGGCTCATTATTGACGGCCTTGTTGTTCTGGGATCTGCAGCTCGAGAAAGTGTAACCCGACCTCAGTTTGTTGAAAAACTGAAGAACATCACGGTGAAGCAGGGCACGTTGGTGGAGCTGGCTGTTAAAGCCATCGGAAACCCCCTGCCAGATATTGTTTGGCTCAAAAACAGCGACATCATCACTCCACAAAAATACCCACACATCAGGTATCTCTGACTTAGGGATTTCTTGCTCTTCAAAGCATTTTGCTAGTGCTTTGTCTAACTGCTTTGTTTTGCTTTGTTGCTCTTTCCAGGATTGAAGGAATCAAAGGAGATGCCAAATTCCAGATCCCTTCATCTGCTGGCACAGACAGTGCCTGGTACACTGCCACAGCCATCAACAAGGCTGGCAGAGACACAACCCGCTGCAGAGTCAATGTTGAGGTGGATCACGCTGCCCCACAAATTGAAAGGAAGCTCATTATTCCCAAAGGAACCTATAAAGCCAAAGAGATTGCAGCTCCAGAGTTGGAACCCCTCCACTTGCGCTATGGGCAAGAGCAGTGGGAAGAAGGTGACCTTTATGACAAAGAGAAGCAGCAGAAACCCCTGTTCAAGAAGAAGCTTACCTCCATCAGGATGAAGCGTTTTGGTCCAGCTCACTTTGAGTGCAGACTGACTCCAATTGGAGACCCCACCATGATGGTGGAGTGGCTGCATGATGGCAAGCCTTTGGCTGCTGCCAATAGGATGCGTATGGTCAACGAATTTGGCTACTGCAGCCTGGACTATGAGGTTGCTTATGCAAGAGACAGCGGTGTGATCACATGCAGAGCTACCAACAAGTTCGGAGTGGACCAGACATCTGCCACCCTGATCGTTAAGGATGAGAAGGGCCTTGTTGAGGAATCTCAGCTTCCTGAAGGCAGAAAGGGAGCGTATCGAATGGATGAAATTGAGCGCATGGCTCATGAGGGAGGACCTGCAGGAGTCAGCCTTGATGAAGAATCTGAAAAGACAAAACCTGAAATTGTACTGCTTCCAGAACCAGCTAGGGTGCTAGAAGGGGACATTGCTCGGTTCCGCTGCAGAGTGACCGGCTACCCGGCTCCAAAGGTTAACTGGTACCTCAACGCACAACTGATCCGCAAAAGCAAGAGATACAGACTTCGCTATGATGGCATTTATTACCTGGAGATTGTTGACGTCAAGTCTTACGACGCAGGTGAAGTTAGAGTGGTTGCAGAAAATCCTCTAGGCACAACTGAGCACACCGTGAAGCTGGAGATCCAGCAGAGAGAGGACTTTAGATCAGTACTGCGCAAGACTACCTCAGAGCCGAAGGTGCCTGAGGTCTCACATGACTCTGGCAAAATCGGATTTGACGTTGTCAAGGTGGACAGACCTGGAGAGGTCCCACAGGACAGGGAGGTTGTTTTGTTGCGCAAGGCCCAGAGAATTGTTCATGAGAAAACCTCTGAAGAGTCAGACGAGCTGAAGAGCAAGTTCAAGCGCAGAACAGAGGAGGGTTTCTATGAGTCTATCTCTGCAGTAGAATTCAAATCTCGCAAGAGGGATGACTCCTATGAAGATTTGCTGAAAAAGACTAAAGATGAGCTGCTTCATCACATGAAGGAGATGGAAGAGGCTGAAAGGAAGAGGATGGAAGAGGAAGGAAAAGTCACCATCCCCACAATCAAACCAGAGAGGATCCAGCTGTCACCCAGCATGGAAGCCCCACATATCCTTGAACGCATAGGAAGCAAGACTGTTTCTCCAAAGGATGAGGTTCATTTCAGAGTCAGAGTTGTCGGTAGACCAGAACCTGAGTGCCAGTGGTACAAGAATGGTGTTCTTCTGGAAAAATCTGACCGTATTTACTGGTACTGGCCTGAGGACAATGTATGTGAACTGGTGATCAGAGATGTCACAGTAGAGGACTCAGCTAGCATTATGGTTAAGGCCATAAACATCGCTGGAGAGTCGTCAAGCCATGCCTTCCTTCTTGTGCAAGGTGAATTCACTTAGAAAATCCCTTCTTTAATTTTCTTATTCTGTATCTCCTGGTGTGAAAGCCTAATTTTGTATTTGTTTATGCAGGCAAAACGGCTATTAGTTTTACCCAAAACCTGGCAGATACCAGTGCAAATGAGAAGGACACCATGGTGACCTATGAATGTGAAACCAACGAACCTTTCGTCAAGGTCAAATGGCTTAAGAATGATGTTGAGATTTCCTCAGGAGACAAATACCGAATGCACTCTGACAGAAAGGTCCACTTCCTGTCTGTGCTGATGATTGAAATGAGTGACGACGCAGAATACTCATGTGTAGTTATTGACGACGAGAATGTCAGGACTAATGCAAGACTCCACGTAGAAGGTATTTACTCTGAATTCCCACTTTATATTGTCTTGTTTGTTGAAAAGAGGCTCCAGGTTGCTGATATTCCCCTGTGCCTCAGGTGCTGCCCTTGAGCTTATCAAACACATGGAGAACATCGAGGTACCCGAGAGCTATGGTGGCGAGTTTGAGGTTGAGGTGTCTCGTGAAGATGCTGAGGGAACCTGGTTCTTTGGAGAGAAGCAGCTCTCTCCCAGCAGCAAATATATCATATCCTCCCGTCGAGGACGACACACCCTTGCTGTTAAGGATGTCAGGAAGGAAGATCAGGGGAAGTACACTTTTGTTTGTGGAGATCTGAGGACCAGTGCCTCACTAAAAATGAAATGTAAGTTTGTGTAGCCACAAAGTAGCTTAGAATCTGTATAAAATTGGATTAGTCATTACTTAAGATTTATTTGTTTTGTATTTTTCCTTCTGTATCAAGTGCGCCCCGTGACTCTAATGCAGCCGCTGACAGACCTTACTATATGCGAGGGCGACATTGCCCAACTGGAGGTTAGATTCTCCCAGGAAAATGTTGAAGGAAGCTGGATGAAAAATGGCCAGGCAATCTCTGCCTCAGACCGAGTCCACATCGTCATCGACAAACAAGTTCACAAACTGCTGGTGGAGAACGTCACCAAGGAAGATGCTGCGTCTTACTCCTTTGTAGTTCCAACTCATGATATCACCACCACAGGCAAACTCAATATCCAAAGTAAGTGTTGGGATTTCACAAGAAAATAAAATTATCACTCCATGTTGGTCCTTTTGATATTTACTTTGTGTTTCTCTTTAAAGCTATTGAAATTGTGGTGCCATTGAAGGATGTGTCCTCCACTGAAGGCTCAAAAGCAGTCCTTGAGTCCAAGATCTCAGCTCAGGACATCAGCTCTATCAAGTGGTACCACAACGACAAACTGCTTACCCCCAGTGACCGAGTCCAGACTGTGGCAAAGGGTGTCAAGCAGCGCCTGGTCTTCACCAGGACCTTTGCTTCAGATGAAGGACGCTACAAACTGGTGGTCGGCAAGGTTGAAACCAGCTGTAACCTGACTGTTGAACGTGAGTAAGATTAAATTTTCTCATCATTCATGGTTTCAGATTCCAACTCCGGTTAAATAAAGTTACTGTGTTGTTTTCACAGAGATCCATATTGTGAAGCACATGGAGGACAAAGTGTGCTCAGAGTCGCAGAACGTTACCTTCAACGTTGAGGTTTCACATCCTGGAGTTGACCCGGTTTGGACCTTCAGGAACCAGCAGCTCAAGGCTGGACCCAAATATAAAATGGAGTCCAAGGGAACTGCTCACTCTCTGATAGTCTTTGACACCATGAAAGATGAAGAGGGCCAGTACATGTTCCACGCTGGGGAGAAGACATCAAGTGCTCAACTCACAGTCTCTGGTATGTCAAAATTTAGTTATTTAAGTTCAATCAATGAGGTTATCTTATTTATAGCTGGAATCAGATATTTACATACACTTTACAAACTCTCCCTTTTCAACTATGGTCAGGTCAACCCGGCCCAAAATGTCCTGGTTGTGTTTCCATTGCCGTCTTAGATACACAGCACTAGACAAGAACCTGGGCAGGGTCAGTGTAGCAAAGTTCCAGTAAAAGTCAGTCATCGCTTACTGTTTTACGACGGCACATTTGCTGATCCTGGAGCTTGCTTGCTGGCCATTCACCATACATTCTGTGTATTTCTACAAAGCACTTCCAGTTCTTGTGATCTGCCCCATTCCGACCGTTTTGGTCCTTCATGCCCTGATATTGGCACGTAATTTTTTATAGGTTTCACCAGCAATTTTTTAAAACTCTGTGGAAGCCATGCGTTGTCATTCTCTGTGACATTACTTCAAACAAACACCGGTAGGCCAATCAATGGCTAGCGAGTGAGAGTGACATCACTTTAACAGACCAGTCACTCTATAAGTGGATGTGCTGGGTCGCCGCAGCCCGCTTCGGACTTAGCCAGAGGTAGTCCGAAATACAGAACTGGCTCGGCCCCGACAAAGGTATTGGACACCCTAATGGAAAAGGGGCATTCTACAGCAACGCTGACTAAACCAGCTAGAATTACAAAAAATACTTTCTTTTTGCTAAGTGCATGAAAAAATTATGTCTTTTTAATGGCACAACTTGGAACAAACCAGTTTGTTCCACAAGGCTCCTCCAATAGTTCACTGGAATTTCAGCCCGTTCCTGACAGAACTTGTGTAAGTTGCTTGCTCACACACAGCTTTTCAGATCTGTTCATAAGATATTTATGGGACTGAGATGATGGCCATTCCAATAATATGGACTTTGTTGTCCTTAAACCAGTTTTTTTACAAATTTTGTGGTAGATGTTGGTTCATGTCCATTTCAAAGATCCATTTGTGACACAGTTTTAACTTCCTTGCTGATATCCTGCTTCAGTACTTACATGTGATATTCTTTCCTCATGATATCTATTGGTGCCTTTTATCTTTTTTGAGAACAGAAAAAATCTCGGTCTATTAACTGACCTAAAACAAGACAGGTTTTGTCTGATTCGTCGTATGGACCAATAGATTTTAGGGTGAATGTAAATATCTGGTTTCAACTGTAAACAAACTACAAGACTCTAACTCTTTAGAGTCACAGTCACAACTCAGTTTTTATCCAACTGTCAGGTGGGGCCATCACTCGACCCTTGCAGGATGTGACGGTGGCTGAGTCTCAGACCGCCGAGTTTGAGTGTGAAGTCGCTAATGCCGATGCTGAAGGCAAGTGGCTCAAAGACGGCCAGCTGGTAGACTTCAATGATAATGTTGTGAGCGAGGTGAACGGTGCCGTCAGGCGCCTCATCATCGTTATCACCAGGCCACAGGATGTCGGAGAGTACACCTACCAGGTGGCCAACTCCAAAACCAGTGCAAACCTCAAGGTGGAGGGTGAGTACCCGTCTACGAAATTATTCACAATAGGCTGGAAAGCACCTAAACCAGCAATAAAGGATAAATATTAATTAATTGTAATATTGGTTGTATATTTTTGTCTGCAGCGGTGAAGATCAAGAAGACTTTGAGGAACCAGACCGTCACAGAGACCCAGGAGGCCATGTTCTCACTGGAACTCACCCACCCAGATGTGAAGGGATCCCAGTGGATCAGGAACGGAGTCGAACTGCAGAACAGTGACAAGTTCGAGATAATCTCAGAAGGAACTATCCAGACCTTGAAGGTGAAGGACTGCAACACACAAGACGAGACAGTTTATTCTTTCAAACTGGGAAAACTGTCCGCCAACGCCAGACTTAATGTTGAGAGTGAGTATTAGGATCGTTCATCTCTGCACACGGCGCCATCTAACAAGCTTCCTCTTTTTAATAACCCTTACTGTCATTGATCTTTGCAGCAATCAAGATTGTCAAGAAGGTTAAGGATGTGAAATCACTGTTGGATGGCACCGCCTCCTTTGAGCTGAGCCTGTCACACGACAATGTCCCCGTCAGGTGGATGTTCAAGGGCGTCGAGCTTAAGTCAAGCGAGAAGTGCAAGATTCTATCGGAGAGGAAAGCTCACAAACTGATCCTGCAGAACGTCGACAGCAGCAACGCAGGAGAGTACACAGCCGTGGTCGGACACCTGCAGTGCAGCGCCATGCTTACTGTAGAGGGTACGCAACACTGAACACCCTGTCATGAATTATTAAGAAGGAAAAACTTTCAATAAAGAAAGTGATATAAACTACATTTACTCTACAATGTTTTTTTTCTTTACTCCTTTAATTAGAATTACGTACGTTTTTGTTTGTGTTTTGCTCAAAAATCTACTTAGGTATGGGGTAAACCAACATAATTATTTTTTTTATTTTAAACAATTCGATGACTAAAAAGATTTGAATACACTCAAGCAAATAAAAAAGTTAAGCCCCCAGATGGAGTGGTGAAAATAAAACTGTCTATAAATAGACAGTGATTTGATATAGAACATTTTCAAAAGCTTTCGTGTCTTCTTCTGTAAGACGGCCTTTTTCATCTGTTTCAACTGATCCAACACAAGATGTTCCTGAAGTCCATCCTGTTACCACTAGAGTTAACCTGAAGCCGGATTCCTATGGCTCTCCACACCATGCTCCATGGAGTACTCCTAGTCTGTCTCATTGGCAGGATTGGCCCTCTACCCCTGGTGCCAACATATATACCCAGAATCACCCTCCTTGGCGATGCAGAACTGAGATTACGACACTGTTCGTCATCCGACAATGCCTCCCAGTTCCTCCAATTGCAAGGTTACTGACATGTGGAATGGGAAATGGGTATTTTGGCTTACATCTGTCTTTCAAACCACATTTCAGGATGACAGTGGGTGTTTGTAAAGAGTTCAGTACCTGTGTCTGGTGCAAAGGTCATGGGGTTCTCTAATACTTGGTGCACAAAACAAGGATCTCCTCTTGGTGAGGTCTTTCCGAAGCTTTAGATATGTGGGTAGCCTAATGTACTCATTGGCTCCAACGATACTTTCTAAAACATCTACAAGGCATCCTCTGTGTTGGCTGACTTTCACTCACTACTTTGACTGACTGCCGCATGCTTTGGTCACTGCCTGATAATACTCAAGTTGCCACCAGTAATGTTCTCCTTTAGCCTTTCATAAATGTTCAAGATACATTTTAATTAAAGCAATTACACAGCCATCATTGGTCTGCATGTGGACCACTTTACATTCAAATCAAACCATTCCCTCTGGGTGCCTAACTGTTTTTTTTTTGTTTGTTAGTGTACCTTTAAGAAAGTCTGAGTCAAAGTGTTGTTGGAGTTCCATCAAACAGTCTCGGCTGAATAAACCTGCTACTGTATAACATATCAATCCATTTTAAGAAAATCAACAAACTCTTAAGCTGTAGAAAACAATTAAAATATGATCAAATCTTACAAAACTATTTAAGTAGAAGTCTGAAAACATCTCAGATCAGAAGGCATGCTCATCCTAAACTACCCCTAAAAGGGTTTCTGCCACATCTGTTTTTTTAAGCTTGGATCCAAAAATATCCAAAAGCAGTCGATCTGTTAACCTTAGCGCTCTGGCTCAAGTATGAGGGTATCAAATCTCAAACAAGTAAGGTGATAACAGCCCCCTTAAGAAACAAGAAATAAAAGTTACACCTAAAATAGACTGGGGATTATTGTAGGAAGGCCAGCACAGGTGTGGCAGGATCCCGTGTCAAAGGGCAGGCGGTTGTATTTTCAACAACCGGCAGGTGTGAGAGTGACGACAGGATGCAATCGACCATGAATTATAGGACTTAATGGTGTGATATAGGCTTGTGTTACTGTCACAAGTCATGGTGTTTAAAACATAAACTAATCCTGTCTTTATGTTCAAGAGCAGAGGGAGTGTTTCTATAGAGCTGAGTGACATTATCAACATAATGGGTTCATACCACTCTCCTAATAGGCTGGAGTGTTGTTTTGCTGCTATGGTAACATTTCTACGAAAATATACAAAATGTATAAAGAAAAAATATTGCGGTTTGTAGAGATTAGCAGACAAATATGTATGTCATCAGCAAACAGTGAGAGGTAATATGTTGCTCTTTCAAAATGCACCATGAAGGAGCATGTTTAATAAGAAAAGAATGGGACCAAAGGAGGAGCCTTGCGGTATTCCTCGGATAAGTGGGATATTATAAAGGAATACTTGTCTGAATTGTCTGAAAAGTATTATTTCATTTGCAGTTTTATCTATCAAACTGACTGAATAAGCTGAGAAAGCTCTAGTAATCATCTTTTTAAGCACCAAGAAGGATTACTATTTAGCTGAATAAACAGCTCTTCTGAGATCTAAATACTCTTAGAAGAGCTGTTTCTGTTTTTCAGTTTGAGTTGAATTAACTATCTTTCTTTCGTCATTGTGTTACATTTTCTCGCCTGCAGCTCTTTGTGTCACCAAACCAATGAAGAGTGTGGAGGTCCCCGAGACTCAGGTGGCCACGTTTGAGTGCGAGGTTTCTCACTTCAACGTGCCCTCCACCTGGCTCAAAAACGGCGTGGAAATTGAGATGAGCGAGAAGTTTAGGATCGTGGTTCAAGGAAAGCTTCACCAGCTGAAGATCATGAACACCAGCAGGGAAGACTCTGCAGAGTACACCTTCGTCTGCGGGAATGACAGAGTCTCTGCGACACTTACTGTCAACCGTAAGACCACGAAACACGATTTGATCACTACTCAAGTTTTCTTTTTTACCTTTTGTTGTTTTTTTTCTTACTAAATATTTTCTACATTTTTTTCCCTTCCTTTCCAGCTGTCCTGATAACCTCCATGCTAAATGACCTGAATGCTCAGGAGAGAGACGCCATCACCTTTGAAGTCACCGTCAATTATGAGGGTATCACCTATAAATGGCTGAAGAATGGCGTGGAGGTCAAATCATCGGAAAGATGTCAAGTCCGCAGTCGGCAGCTTACACATTCACTTACTATCCGAAATGTCCACTTTGGAGACGGAGGAGAGTATCAGTTTGTGGCAGGCTCTGCTGCTACCTCCGCTAACCTGTTTGTTGAAGGTAACAAAGCATTCATTGGTAAACAAGACCTTTTCTCCAAGTTTGGGACGTTCCTTTAATCTACGTTTCTTTTTTCCTGTTCTCAGCTCGTTTGATTGAGTTCACCAAGAAGATTAAAGACATAAAGATAACTGAGAAGAAGAAGGCAATTTTCGAGTGTGAGGTTTCTGAGCCTAACATCCAGGTGATGTGGATGAAAGATGGCCTGGAGCTAGACATATCTGAGGAAAGGTCCGTCTATGATCGAACCTGTCAATCGTACTCGAATAGAAGGTTTTGAACTTACAACATCAGCTAGAATTAAACTCACTTGCTTTCTTCTCAGGTATGTAGTGACTGCTGAGAAGTATGTCCATCGACTGATGATCCAGACAGTTCGCATGTCAGATGCTGGAGAGTATTCGGTAGTGGCTGGATCCAGCGTCTCCAAGGCCCATCTGACCGTTGAGGGCCGCGATGTCCGGATCGCCGAACCTGCAGAGCGTGAGATCACTGTAAGACAGTTTTATAAGTTCACACCAGTAGCAACATCAGCAGGATGATTGTTTTTGCACTAATCTAACCCCCCCCCCCCCCGGCCTGCTACAGGTTCTCGAGAAACACAGGGCGACATTTGAGTTTGAGGTGAACGAGGATGACGTAGAAGGTCGTTGGCTAAGAAATGGCGTGGAGATTCAGTTCTCTGTGGAGGAGAGGTTCAGCTACGTCGCTATTAGGAAGCTGCACCGCCTCACCATCTCCGAGACTTACAGGAGTGATGCTGGAGAGTATACCTTCATCGCCGGCAAGAACAGGAGCTCCATGCAACTCAGAGTCAACAGTAAGTCAAGAAGAAGGGCTCAACCAGAAAGACGGCTGTAGCTGTACCTGGAACAAAGCACAATAGAACTGTCTATCTTGTAAAAGAATGTAAACAGGATTTGGAGGAAGGATGCTTTTTAAAATCCCCTTTTACATTTTTCTTTCAGTCCCGGAACCTCCTCAGATCCTCCGTCACATGGAGCCCCAGTCGGTGGAGGCAGGAAAGCCTGCTCGGTTCTCTGTGGAAGTGAGCGGAGTTCCTCAGCCGCAGATCTCCTGGTACAAAAACTCCCAGGCTCTGTCACCAGGCTTCAAGTGCAAGTTCCTGCACGACGGTAATGAGCACACACTGCTTCTGATCGAAGTCTTCCCCGAGGACGCCGCCATCTACAACTGTGAGGCGAAGAACGACTACGGCACGGCCACCAGCACCGCCACGCTCAATGTGGAAGGTAAAACGGGACATCTTGCTTTAAGAGGAGAGAAATGTGTGAATGAAACGTGGTGGATGAAGTCTGATACAGGTTTGTGTGCTGCAGTGTCAGAGGTGGTCTCTCCGGACTCTGCTGCCCCCATCGCTCCACCCGTCATCATCTCACCCATCTCCAACACCTCAGCCAGAGAAGGAGAATCAGCTCACTTCCAGTGCAGAGTCCGCGGAGATGGTAAGAAGTCCTACAAAAAACCAGAAACAAAATCTACAATACAGTCAGAAATGTTTGTGTGAATAAAAACAGGACTGCAGAGTATTTCTACGGTAGAAGGGCGAAGGTCTTTAAGGTTGTTGGAAAGTTGTGACTTATCAAGAAGGAGTCCTGAAGGTAGGCGGGGACATCAAAAAAGCAGAGAGTGGACTGTGACTGAACTCTGATTCAGGCAGCCCTCATCTAATGGCAGCTATTAGGTGAACTTTAGAGTAATTTGACCTGACCTTCCCGGTATGTGTGTGTCCCCATGGGGCTGGACAGACAGGGTTGTTTTCGGGGCCAGTTCCAATACCAGAAACAACCAGCTTTGGAAAAATAAGAGTTGCTGGCAAAGCGGTTTTCATAGCAATTATAAACAGAAACGGCAACCTTTACCATTTCTTCCATGCTGATCACTTTTTCTGCTGCTCTGGTCCCCTTTTGCCGCTGATAAGTGATGCTACTCGCTCCTGCAACAGTTGTGATATGCTGATGTCTTTAGCTGATTCCTTCAGAGGCTAACAGATTTCCCTGTCAGTAAAAGATCTGGTTAAATCACATTAAAGTTCCGATAGTGGAAACACGCCTATTGACCTCCGCTGGAATGACAGTCACAGATTTCTCAGTGATATCATGTTGTAAAAGTCCCTGATATTGGTTTCAACCTTAAAGCTGTTGTTTCCCCGGTTCAGACGTGAAGATCAGTTGGTTCCACAAGGAGAAGGAGATCAAGCAGTCTGATTTCTTCAGGATGTCTCAGTTCGATGACAGCTGTCAGCTGGAGATCTCCAGAGTTTACCAGGAGGACGAGGGTGAATACACCTGCGTGGCCACAAACAACGCCGGGAAAGTGTCCTGCTCTGCCACTCTCACACTGGACGGTGAGTTTTTTGTTTTTTTATCAAGATAGTTATGAAAGCTGCAAATGCTGGATGAACATCTGTGATAGAGAATACTCGTAATCCTGTTATTCAGTAGTGTTTAAGGTTAAATAATCATGCCATATACAATGTCATGATTTAACAAAAGCTAAACCAAACATGTAGGCTAGTCCTCCCTACGGTCTATAACCTTGCAGTACAACTTTGCCTGCTCTCAGCAGCAGTTTCTTTCTAACATTATCAGTCCTCAGCTTGTTGTAGGAGAATCTAGGACGACTCTTTTGTCCATTGTTGCTTCAGCTCATTGAGGGTTCAGCATTTAGCCCTGGGCTTTGGATCAGCCGTAGCAGCTGTATATTTGCTGTTACGTTTGACTTCATTGTCCTGTTAATAATGAGTGAAAGGTACCCAGGCAACTTGGCTGCAAAACAAGCCCAAATCATCAACACTCCATTGCTTTGCTTGACAGTTGGTATGAAAGGCTTGTGCAGATTTGTTGGGTTTGATTTTTTTCCTAACGTAATATGGTCAAATTTCTGTATTTTAGTCAAATTTTTCCTTACGATATGTTCTCAGGTCCTGTTATCAACATTTAGATGCACACCAAAGTCATGTTGTCATATTACTTTTAGAGAAAAGAGGCTTTTCCTTAAACCATTCCAATCAAGCTACACCTGTTCAGTCTGTTTTTAAAATTGTCCCATCATACACTTTTGACACACAAACTGAAGCCTATATAGTCTAAGATTAAACTCTTTGGGTTAAAAAAAAATATTTTTAACTTTGTTAAATGTTTCAATTTCTAAATAATAGTTCCCTTTGTAGAAGTAGGAACTTTTAAAAGTTTGAAAACCTCTCTCTGATCCTTTCCAGATTGCTGGATAACAGCAGCTGCTTCTCAAATCTCACTGCTTATGTCATTTATTTGGTTAATTAAACAATCTGAACATCTGCTCTTAGCTGCTTTAGGTCCTGTAGAAGCGGCATAGATGGACTGCGTATTTGAATTGGTTCAGTTTTTGTATAAATGTCTGTGTAAAATGTCGGGAATTACTCATGTGAGGTTGTACTGAGTACAGGGTAAAACTTAGAGTACTAAATGATAAAAATAAAAAAAATCCTATTTTAGATGCTGATCCTGAGTTTGTACCTGTTTTTAAAGTAACCATCAGTTCTTTAGTTTAATGCATAACATCACTCAGTGGGATGGAAATTTCCCTAAATAAAGAACCACCCTGCTTCCTTTCAGAACAAATTCAAACAGTGAGCGGTTCTACTGAGCCTCAGTGGCATGTCTCCACCAGCCTAAAGAAACCGTCAGTTGGCCAAAAGCCGGTTTTCATCCAACCAATCTCAAGCTGCACTGTGCAACACGGGGAGGTGGCCCGTTTTCATGCATGCATATCCGGCTTGCCGAAGCCGGAAATCAGCTGGTTCCACAACCGGCAGCCGGTCCAACCTTCCAAGAATGTGGTGTTTCACTTTGATGAGGTGACGAACATCGCCACGCTCATCATAGTGGATGCTTTCTCTGAGCATGCAGGGCAGTACACCTGCAGGGCGACGAATAATGCCGGGGAGGCCGCATGCTCAGCGACTCTCACCGTTCTCATAGAGGAAGGAGGTAACACCTGAATGTGTTGGTTTGCAACCAGACTCCCTCTTTCTTCAGGATTGATTCACTCTTCTTAAAAAACAATGGCTGAGAGGATGTCCTGAACCCGATAAGTGTTTCATGGGTGGACTAGATCTGTTACAAGGTTCCATGAATATCTTTAAATTACTATGCAAACTCCATGAAAATCTGAAAACGAGATCAGTCTTAAGCCTTTTCAAAAAATAATGGCGCCACAAAAGCGGAGGTTGCATCAGGGAGACTTTAGTCATTCTTAAGTTGTCAAGTCCGGCGCTGTGCTAATATTACCATCAAGCTTGCGGTACCAATAGTGCAGTATTCTTCAATTAATGAAAAATTTGTTGATTTGATATTTGTCATATTGATTGGTTTACCCTTTTACACTTGATTATCGGGACATCCCTCAGACAAAAGCTCCGACTAACATCACAAAGTCGAACCTCTTCCTTCACAAATTGACCTGATTGTTTGAATCCTGGAGTTTTCACCTCCTCCCTCCTTATCTCTCTTCTCAAGACCATTCCTTTCACTTGTTCTTTCTCCACCCTTTTCCTTCTGCACAGTAAAACTCACATTTATCCTAATCTCTGCTTTAGGAATGTGTCTTCATGTCTCCTTTTTCTTACAATCTTCATTGTTGGATAAAAGTCCGTTTTTGTTATTGCTGAGGGAACTTGGGAGGGATTTCTGCTTCTTTTACCAGATTCTGATAGGAACAAACATTTGAGCCACAACATCAGATATATTTTATCCCAGATTGGTGTAGATATGTACAAGATGAATCATTTCATCTGAACCCACACTGTGAGGAAAATGACAGACTTGTTTCATGAACAAGCTTACAGATAAACCAATGTTGTCTCTTTCCTCCGCAGTGACCCTTGTAAGGGAGCAGATCGAAGCCACAGTTGAAGAAGAAGTGAAAGGTAAGACCTCGCCTCTCCGGCCATATCGCACATGATAACTGAGATCCCACCACAGGAGACGGTTCAATGAAAAGGGACAGTTTGAACAAATCCCTGCTTGTATTCTCTGACTTTTAACTGTAAAAGTAGTCTGTCAGCAAGTAACTCTGATCCAAGCTGTGGTTCTGAGATGTTCTTCATGCGGAGGCGCCGTGCAGTCCTGATGAGACAAACTAATGTGCAGATGCATGTTGTATGGGCTGGTTGGATCAGAGTTTTCCTGCATACACAGACTGC
This sequence comes from Apricaphanius iberus, assembly GCA_028564705.1. Lineage (NCBI taxonomy): Eukaryota > Metazoa > Chordata > Actinopteri > Cyprinodontiformes > Aphaniidae > Apricaphanius > Apricaphanius iberus. Next base: position 1,003,730 of record JAPXFQ010002125.1, on the reverse strand, counting down.
ACTTACAGCTTGGAAACAGGTCAAATGTTGAACTGTCCCTTTAAAAAAAACCTTTTATTTTCCACAATTGCATGCCATCCTTACATGTTTTGATGGAAAAAATACCTCTTGTTTGTATCTTATGCTCTTTTATTTTGATGTTATCCCATGGGTTCCTCCAGGAAAGCACTGATAGGACTTGCTTGTTCCAGTTTTTAAAGACTTTGCATCCAAAAGGTCACTTTGGCATGAAGGTTCCTCTGATATTTCCAAGAAAAAGGCGCAGGATATGTATCTTTTAAAGCTCTTTTAAATATCTGATGAGCCCTTTAAAAGATATGGAGGTCTTCTGCATCTGGGACTGATACCTTCTTCCTGCAGAATATGTCCTAGCCTGGCTTGCAGATAGTGGGATGTGATTCCTGTGGTTTGCTTCAAAAATAACACCAGTCAAACTATATTAGTTCGAATAAACGCCTTCTCACCCAATGTCCTGAAACCAAAAATCCGTATTGGAGAGCTTGAGCTTCACTCATTTCCTGTTAAGGATTAGAAAGGGCGTTTATTCTCCTGTCTGCAAGTCAGGTAAGGAACATTCTAGCAAAAACGCAACCATCAGAAAGAATACGAGCGGATGCTGGCCGACATGTTTTAACAATAATAAAATAATTTATGTTTTGAAGAAATTTCCACAGACGAAGGATCAAAACTTCCTGCAGATTTCTAATAAAAAGAATCAAGTCTTGCGTTTATTCGAACAAATATGGTGAGTGAAATTATTTTTTATGGCATTGTGACTCCCAGCATGCATTTAATATTTCCATTAAAGATCATCTTTTCTGTCACTTTACCCCTGGAGCTTGTGTCGTTCTGACTGTCATCTGTTTCTGTTTGCAGAGCTGTTGTATGAAGGCAGCGAAGAAGCCCAAAGTATCACTGAGCTCAGCGAAACCCGACACCTTCGCGGAGCGTTCTCCGACACTGAGGAGTTCCTCGATCACGGTTTGGTGTCGGCTAAGCGTTGCTCTAGCAGAACCTCATCAATCAGCTCCTGGACAGAGAACATTAAGCCGTCCTTCACCAAGAAACTCAAGTTCCAGTCGGTCCTGGAAGGACAACCGGTGGAGTTAAAGTGTAAACTGATAGCCTGTCCTGTGCCGACTGTTATTTGGTTTCATAACAACAGATCTATCCCTAAGGAGTGCAGACGTAGGATCTTTACTGACAGCAAGATGCATATGCACACAACGTGTCTTGTTATTGATTGTATCAGGGAAAAAGACTCTGGCAGTTATAAAGTGATGGCCATAAACTCAGAAGGTTCTGCTGAGTCCACAGCATCACTTTTGGTTTCGCTGAGGGAAGAGCAGTCCGCTAACTACCTGGGCTTTGTTCGGCGCTCTGCCAAGACCCATGAGAGCATAGACAGCTTAGCAGAGGAAAGGAAGGAGAGGAAATTTAGGGTTGACCTTAGGTGTGTTGGATCTCCATTTGACAAAATGTCTAAAGTCCACCAAGGTAGGTCCCGATCCAAGAGTGCTCTGGTGCGCACTTTGTACTTTAGATCTAGTACAGGTTCTTTAGACAAACCATCAGAGAAAGTAACTAAACGTTTGGAGACAGCGTCTGAGCGTGCTCCGTCTCCTCCTCCCATGTTTGATAGGTCTGAGCGTTTCAATGACAGATTCAGCGATATCTACTGCGACCGCCGCACAGGGACAAGGTTCAGTGATAAGATCAGTGACCGGTGCAGCGACAGGTACAGCGACAGGTTCAGTGACACTGAAAGTCTCCACAATGAAGTAAGAGCAAAGCTTACAACCCTGCAGAAAGTGGTGAAGCAAAAGAAAAGGCTTTCTATTTCTACCATGTCCTCTTCCGAGTTTGAGGTGGAGTCAGTCGCCAGTGAGTCGAGCTATGCAGAGTATGTGGAGAAATTGAGGGTCAAGCCTGCCTCTCTGCCTGATGTCCAGCATCGACTATCGGATCAGGGGGAGAAAACATTCGCCAGGGAACGTTCTCAGCCACGATCAAGACATTTGTTTGAACCTCAGTCGAGAACCAGAGCCATTCAGCTCATGAAAGGTCAGCTGGTTGACACAGTGGTGCATCAGAGAGAAAGAAAATCAGGTCAAGAATTCACAGAAACACTAGAGGATAAGAAAGCTGTTGAATCTCAGGCAGATGTTAGATTTCAGCCGATGGCACGTGAACATTACAAGGTAGAGACAACGAAGACAGAGTTGAAGCTGCAACACAAAAGTGAAGAAAGCAGGACTTCTGCTCAAAAGGAGGCATTGCTCCTTAGTGAGGCAGGTATATCTGAAGTCCCAGCAACATCTGAAGAAAATGAGTCCTATGAAGGAGAGTCCTTGAGGGCCCAGTACGAGCAGAGCTTGGATGCTGACAGGAAAGAGTGTGAGGACAAGCTTCTTGCTTTGCGGATCCGGAAATGGCAGCAAGGAAGTCTAATGTCAGAGCAAGAGCAAGAAATATTTGACCAAGAAATGGATGTTCCCCTTGCAGCTGAAATGCAATACATGGAACCCACAGGGCACTTTTACACCCAAAAGGAGATGGTGGAGAAAATATCTACTGAGGGAACTGAGGCTATACCCACCCCTTTAAACAAATCTCCCATGTTAAAGACAAGGTCTCTAGAACTTGAAACTGCACCCCCAAAATCACCTAGAATAAAAGTCAGAGAATTGGAAGTTGAGAAGTCTGCTTCTTTTGATCCTGTTGAACCAGGAGATAAACCCATGGAGTCTTTGAGGGCGAGGGATCAGTATGAAAAAAGTCTGGAGGCTGAGAGGATTGAGTGTGAGGAGAAACTTTTGGCGCTGCGGATCAGGAAGTGGCAGCAAGGCGTGCAAATGTCAGAGGAAGCCTTTCACACTGAAACGGATATGCCTTTGCCATCAGAAAACCAGTACATGAAGTCTGAGGAGAGAGGCTCTTCACAACAGGAGGTGGTGAAGAAAGGAGAAACAGTAGATGCAGTTAATTTCCCAAACCCAAAGCCTGAAACAGTGGTAGACAAACAAGAACATGAAGAAACGTCTTTCCACTCACCTAAAGACCGAAAGAAAACCCCAATAGAAGAACAGAAAACAGAGGTTCCATTCTTGGCACACAAGTCACCTAAAATAAAAGGGAAAGCAAAAGCAGAGACTGTTCAGTCACCTAGAACAAAAGTCAGAACAGAGAAGAAGTTGTTTGAGAAGACAAGAGAAGAGCGAGAGCTCCAGCTTTCACGAGAGAACATTTCAGAACTGGAGAGTGAGAAGTTTGTCAGTGAAGAGGAGAACCTGACCGAAAGAATCATGAAATGGCAACAAGATGTTCTGATGGAACAACAGCAGGCTGTGGAGCTAGAGTCTGACTGGGCTGAGCGTTATCATCCTCCTGGACAAACAGGTGAGAAGTTGCTGACTGTCTCAGCTCCAGCTGGTTTCCAAGATCAAAAAGGAGATATCCCTCAGTGGCCACCAGCCGAGGAGGTGCCAACAGAGGGTCGCGAGACCAGAATGCAGACGGACAGTGAGTACTTTGTAAGTGAGGAAGAAGCAATGGCTCAGCGTATCCTGAAATGGCAAAAAGATGTTGTTGAGCAAGAGGAAGTAGCCGAGCTGGAGTCAGAGTGGGCATTGGAAAATCAGTCCAAACAGCCTGGAGCTGGGTTTGAGACCCATCTTCCACCACTGGACCATGAACTCCATGGTTCGTCATCTGCTTTATCCCCTATGTTTCGAAATGCAAGCTCTTCAACTGTTCAAAAAACTGTGCAAAGTAAACAGTCTTCTATCACACCGAATTCCCCCCACAGCACTACTTTAGCTCCTGAGATGACTGTGCCTTTTGCCAAAGAAAAAGTGGCACCACCGTACCAACCATCACTTTCATCAGATGAGTTGGGAGGAGCATGGAAAAGCTTGACAAGCACTGAGGACTATGCTCATAGCGGCGATAAATACAGCCATCAGCGCTTTCAGACAGATGTAAGAGATAAGAGGGGGGTAAAAGAAGAAGTAGAAAACGAAGGAGAGGGCAGTGGATGGAGACAGCAGAAAGGTTTAGCGGGTATAAAGAAAGGTGAGAGAGGTGAAGGTTCAGTTGGACTTGAAGGAAGTGAAGCAGGAAGTTCTAAACAAGCAGATATGAGGGTAAGACAAAGGGATGGAGACTCTTCAGGGTTACCCCCACTATTTCTGAAGGAAATATCTTCGCTCAAAGTTAAAACAGGTGAGATGACAGAGTTCACTTGCCAGTTCCAAGGCAATCCCCTGCCTGTTGTTCACTGGCTCAAAGATGGCCAGCCAGTCGCCCACAACCCAGATTATGACATCATTAGCAAATCAAACAACTCTAAGCTCACTGTTTTCTATCCAACGACAGACCATGAAGGGACTTACGAGTGTATCATAACCAACAAGCATGGGAAATCCAGCTGCAGTGGGATTCTTGAGATTTCGGACAAGAAAGCATCAAAAAAGGCAGGTGTCACCCAGGAAGTGGTAGTTACAGAGGAGCTGGAGGTTCAGGAGAGTCTCATAGAGCAGGAGATTCAGACCTATATGGATTCTAGAAAGGCAACACTGCAAGTTCCCCAGACTGTGGTCCACAAATGTCGATTGTCAGATGAATCATTCACCTCATCGTCTGTAGAGATTCGAATTACAGCTGCTACCCCTCTCCCTGAAATGTCTGATGACAGCAGTGAGGACAGACCTCAGGCTTTGCCAGAGACCGCTCCAGAAGTTGTCAGTGATGATGGAGCATCTCAGACTTTGAAACACAAATTCACCTTCTCCTTTGATGTGGTTGGAGAAGCTCCTTGCGTTGTGACTGAATTGGAGAATGTGACTTGTTCTGAGGGCTGCACTGCAGTGCTGGAGTGTGTTATTACAGGTGATCCTTTACCTGAAGCTGCATGGTATTTTAATAATACTTGTATTGACACTTTGGCTGGTAAATACCAAGCAGAGGTAGATAGCAAAGTATACAGACTTTATATTTATGGTTTTAGATGCACAGATGCTGGAATGTACAGAGTTCTGGCTAAAAATAAGCTTGGGGAAGTCACCAGCGTCTGTCATGTGTCAGGTCAAATTCGGGAACCTGTACAGTTTTCAGACCAGGGAGAAGCTATGGAGGAAAAGAATATCCCCACCTTTGGAGAAGCATCTGAGAATTTCAAGAAACCTGCCACTGTGTACACAAATGCCATCTCTCATACCGAGAATAAACCTTTAATTTCACAACCTCCATCAGATATGGTTGTCAAAGCCCCAAATTCCAGAACTGCTCTTTCCAAAGAACCCCCACCTCTGTCAGGCTGTGGTCTTCAGGGTTCTGCTGCTGTAATTAAAGTTTCTCAAATCAAACAGGCTTTTGAGTCTGACTCACCAGTTGCTCTAATAACACCTCCTTCACCTGAGGAGCAACGAAAAGACACACAGTTTCCTGAAGAGTTTATACCTGCTGTGGCCATTTCCCTAGACCAACAAGAGGAGGAGGTACTACTCATACCCGACAGCGTGCCTGAGGATCCAGCTACATCAGTAAATCCATATGTTCCAGAAGCAGCTGAACTTATATTATCAGAAACCTCCCAGACCTCTGTTGTTGAAAAGGAATCAGCTATAATAGAAAGCCATGATTCCATGAAACAGTTTGTAAAAGAGCCGCAGGATTCTTCACAACTGGTAAGACCAAAACCACAGAAACTGGTTTGTCTCCAAGAACAAATACGGACTGGTGAGATTGAGACGATCAGGGAACAGACTCAGCAGTCGTTTGAGAGAACCAGCAGTTTTATTCCTTTCAAGCCTGAAAAGGTCCCTGTAATGAAAAGTTCTGTTGGAAATCCAGGTGAGGAAGGTGTAACACCTAAAACAGTTTCTGGACATTTAGTAACTGAGAGACCACAAGGTGTGGGTTTAGAGGCAACTGTTTGTCTTGATTCAGCTGGAGCTGTTGAGGCATTAGTAGAAGGTGAAAAGTTCAAAGGGTTAGAGGAGGGATCCGTTTTAGCAGACATAAGTAAGGAGGTTGCAGTCAGTGGTGAGGAGTTGATGTCTATACCAGATGCGTCTTTGGACAGTGGCATTTTTGTCAGTATGCCAGACTCAAAGACTGATGCAACAGAAGTATTGAAGAAAACTCTCACGGGAGATAAAGCTGGGCCTAAAATAGAAGCTGAAATAGGCAGAACTGGTGCTCATTTGAACCCTGAACCCAAAACATTGTTTGGAAACCCTAACATAGACACCCCAGTTAAACCACCTGATGTACCAGCTGTTCAACCAGAGCAGGAAGGGGAAACTCTGGAAGAGGCATTGGCAGCTGAGGCTGAGGGAGCAGAAGCAGCAGTTGGCTCCATGGAGGAGGAGGAAGTAACTTTCGGGGCTGTGTATGAGTACTACAACCCTCCAACAGACTGGGGTAGGCCACTGACCCCTGAATCCGAGATGTCCATAGAGATAGGTAGCACTATGAGCGAAGAGATAGCAGAGGTGCCCGAAAGGTTTTACACCCCAGGTTCTTCTACAGAAGTTTCCCAACCCATAGCAGAGTCCCTTCACACTCTGAAGTCCCCACCGTCCTTTCACACCCCTAGTTCTGACATACATACTGGGTTTATGACACCGGATGAATTTCCCTTCTCACCAATACATCATAAGAGACCCTCAACGGGAGACTCCACTGAGAAGTTCTTCTCGCCGGTTCAGTTCCTCAACTCTCCTGCTGACGAGGGTGTTACAACAGATTCAAATGATGTAACCTTGCTTGAAAACCGATTTCTCTCACATGGCAAAGGGTCGTTGGGACCAGCAACCCTTCAGGAGAAAGTGCAGGGAATTCCCCCTGCTTTCCTCAAGCCTCTCATTAAGAAAAAAGTGTTTGAAAATGACTCACTGACATTTTATGCTGAGGTTTTTGGCCTGCCTTCCCCTGAGGTTAGGTGGTTCTTCAACAAAACCCAGCTGGAGGCAGATGACCGAGTTAGAATGGACAGAGAAGGTGATAATATCACATTAGTGATTCACAATGTCACCAAAGCTGACCAGGGAGAATATATCTGTGAGGCCGTGAACTATGTCGGGGAAGCCAGAAGTGTTGCTCTGGTGTTGGTTGTATCACAGGAAGTGAGGTTCTTACCAGCACCTCCTGCAGTCACCCATCAGCATGTAATGGAGTTCGATGTGGAGGAAAACGACTCCTCTCGTTCTCCGTCTCCTCAGGAAATTCTGCTAGAGGTAGAACTGGATGAAAACGATGTTAAGGAGTTTGAGAAGCAGGTTAAGATTATCACCATTCCGGAGTACACTGCAGACAACAAGAGCATGGTCATATCATTGGATGTGTTACCCAGCATTTATGAGGAGAGCACTGTGGATTTTGTCACTCAGGAGCATGATGACTTGAAAATAGCGTTTGAGGTCACAGAGATGCCTCCAAGGTTTATCAACCCAATCTGTGACATGGAATCCCCAGAAGGTACTACTGTTATGTTTGAATGCTCCCTGATGGGAATCCCGTCTCCCATTGTGTCCTGGTTTAAAGCGGACATGAAAATTCCACATAATGCAAAGAAATACCTGCTCTCCTCTGATGGAGACAACCACTTCCTGAAGATCTGTAAAGTCACGACTCAGGATAGTGGAGTTTATACCTGCAGGGCGATAAACCTCGTCGGGGAGACTCTGTGTCGAGCCTCCCTGGTGGTGATGAGCACAAAGGGTTTCTCTGGAAAGACCAGAGGCAGGGAACTGACCGCTGTGTCTTTAGGAAGCGCTAAAGTCCAGCCCCAGAAGTTTGATCTAATGGTTGGCAACACGTTGTTTGATAGCGAACAGGTGTCAGAAATCGAACTTGAGTTTGAGTTTGAGCAAGAGGGTGATGAGTCACAGCGGGCGGTGAGGTTGGTGGCCAATACCGACCACCAAACCAGTGAGCAAGGACAGAAGTACGTTAGCGTTAACTTTGATGTGTTTGCTGAGCCAGCCAAGGATGAAAAGATCGAGTTCAAAGGGAAGTCCTCCGAAATGTGCAGCTTTCACTTCCAGGTCACCGAAATGCCCCCTAAATGTGTCATCCCACTGACTGACGTGACTGCAGCTGTTGGGACACCCGTCATCCTCCAGTGTTTGGTTAGTGGTAAACCAAACCCCACAGCTCAGTGGTATAAAGATGGAGAGCCAGTCACTGATGGTAGATGTATAATCCAGGAGAAAAGTGCTGGTCATTTTAATCTGCTCATTACCAATGTGACTCACAGTGATGCTGGAGAGTATAAATGCTTAATCCAAAACTCTGCTGGTTGCGTAGAAACAACAGCACTGCTGAAGATTTTCTAAAGGTCAGGGTTCTATGGTTTGGTCATACAAAGATAAACCTAAAATGTGTTTTATTTTTAACAGTAAATGAGTGAGACTGACGCTTTGCACTGGTAACCAGTCCATCACAGAAGCACACAAAGTGAACAATGATTCACATACACACACATCCATCCTTAAATGCACGTTAGCATTTGCAGTTATTCTGAATGTTTTGTAACTGTGGGGGGAAACGCCATACTTAAGCTGAGAGAGCATGGGAATTACTAGAAGAACCTTGGCCAGGACCTTCCAGCTGTAAGGTTGTAGTGCTAACTCTTATCTGTCATCATTGGCCTGAAAACCAATTAACTATGAATCAATGTCCCATTGCCCTTTGGAAGTCATGGATTTGTTTGACAATAACAGTCTTTGATTTTAATATAATCATGGCATAAATTGAGAACTCCTTTGCCTTTCTACTCTATATGTTGGTTTATTTTAAAAGCAAAGCTGCAAGATGTAGCAGAGTTTCTGTTTTTCAACAGTGTGTTGTTTGTCATTGTGAGTCAGAATGTTGATCTCTGGTTCGTTATGCAAAACTCAAAGCAACAGTAAATTGAGTATTTGTTAGAAAAGCCTTGGTTTATGTTTTCTTTTTGGTAACTCATTGAGTTGGACTGTTTAAATGTTGAAGTTATGTTTAAATTATATTTTAAACTAAGTGACGCAAATTGCAATTGCAGCAGTGCAGTCATTCACACATTAAAGTTTATTTTCATTGGAAGAAAGTAACATGTTTGCACTAACAATGTAGCAAGCAAAGGAAAAAAAATGTTTTTAAATTTGTTATTCGTATTTTATTTTGGTTCTCTGTTTTTTTTTATTTTGGAAATTATAGATGTAATTTAGGAGATACTGGCAGTATTTGCATTTTGCATTTCAAACAATTTAAACTTTAAATAAATACATGAAGTTATTAACATATAATTGATTATTTATCAGCTTTACCTTTATGAAGCCATAAGTGGGTGTAAGCCTAAATAATAATAAAACCAAAGATTGAAAAGACATTCTCAACTGAATTAAGTTTAAAATATTTCAGAAACGTTCTGTACCACTGACTTGAATTTATTTTGTTGGTTCAATTGTTTAAATGGCTTTTAATCTGGATTTTTCTTTTTTGGGGGTGGGGGTCAGTCAAATGTTTAAACTGCCTGTGGAGAATGTTTTTGGTGGAAATAAAAATCACAATAAATTAAGAGAAAATATAAGTTAATTTCGAAATGGACAACACTGTGAAGCTTTTTTTTAAAAAAGAAAATGAAGGTGTGGATGTTTTGTAAATATGTGTAATGTTTGGGGTGTATAAGTGTTTGATTAAAAAAGAGGTAGAAAACTGGTGTTGAGATGAAAATCTGTGATTCATTTGTACAGATATGTCAGTTTGTCTCAGTGTTTATATAATAAAATAAATTATGTAAAGTTGGAGTCTGCACATGTTTTGTGTTTGATAAATTTTAAGCCAATCGGAAAAATTCTCTATTTATGAAATGGTATATGTTAGTATTTCCATTAGTAAAATAATGAAATCATAATTTTTCACAACTTTTTCCTTTTAAATCTGTTCAGGCTTTTAAAACCCTGGTAGTTATTTCTGAGGGGGGAAAAGAGAAATATGTAAACAAATAAACATGAACAATACAGCAAGCACAAGGCACCCAAATATAATTCTGAAAAATGTCAAAAGATTTAAACAACTGACACCATACAAAAAGTACTGGAAAGTCACAAAGCCAAAGCATTTTCTTACTTAAGAAACTTTACATGCGTAAATAACACTAATGATAACCTTGGTGGTCTGGCTCTTGATTTTACTTTCCTGCAGTTTTTTTGTTTTAAAAGCACTTATTTCCTTTGAAAACTTGTGTGCCTATTGTTTAAATATATTTCCTGGTTTTAAATTATTTGGGGAGGTGTTAATCTGGTTTTACAATATGATGATATTTGGAATTTGAGCTGCATAAACAGAAATTAAAAGTGGAAAATTGAGTAAATGTACCGGCTTCTGAGTTTGGTTAGCAAAACTATTATGTATAAGAAATTGAAAAAAAAAATACATGTGTGGTTTAGTTATTTGTGGTTTAGTTTGACAGAAATCCAGCAAAAATAACATTTGAGTATTTGATCATTTTAATTACAGCAGTTATTTAACTAATATTTTTTGCAGCGTAAACAAATTCCTGTTTGTTGGTTTAGTTATATTATAGTTGCTACTTTATTTATTGTTTCATTATTTTATCAGTTGAACTTAAGACTGTGCATTAAAAAGCTCCTAACCAGTATAAATAACTTGTGCTGGTGGTGGTCCTTACTAACATTAGTACAATACCGGTTAAGTCTATATACAATGTGTAAAAAATATGATCTTAGCTGTGTAGTGATGCATAAGTAAATAAAGCCAGTTCAGATGAGTGATGTAATGTATATCGAGTTAACTGGTGCAAAGAAGCCAGGTTCCTCTGAGTTACACTTGGCATAAAATTGTTGTTATTAAAAATGTAAAGCTTTATACCCAGTTGTAAATGTGCATAAACTATTTTCAAAATGCAGCTAAAGGGTCTTAATCTACTGTACAAGTTACCAAATGATTATCGTTTTCACTCTATTTGATTTATTTCAACCTACAATACTATACTTTTACTTTAATCAACTTTACATATATATTCAATAAACAGCTAGCTCGTCATTGAAAGCACAGTTTGTTTAGGTATAGAGTGCACTGATTTGCTTTTTTTATTCTGAGTTAATTAGTGAAGTGATATAGTTTTATTTGTGGACGTTGTTTTCAGTCTTGCTCAATATTTCCCGACAGAACGTTCTAGCACCACCATCACCACTGTGGAAGAACGAGAGGAAACCTTCTACACTGGTGTCCAGTTACCACAAAAATCCAAAACACTTGAACTCAAGCCAGAGCCCAAACGTTACTCTTCCACTATAGAGAAGAAAAAAGAAAAGCCAGTTTTCCTCAGCCAGCTGTCCCCCGCAGCCGTAACCTCAGGGGAAACGGTTAGCTTTACAGTCAAGGTGTCCGGCTTTCCAAAGCCGATTGTTCAGTGGTCTCACAATGGCAGGGTGATTAAGAGCTCCTCTGTGTACAGGTTGGTAGAGGAGAAGGAAGAGTACACTTTGGTGATCACCAAAGTTACGTCAGAGTATGAGGGCGAGTACTCCTGCACTGCCACCAACAGGTTTGGGCAGACGACATGTACCACATATCTAGAGGTAAAAAAGCCTGATATCACCCAGGCAGAGAGGTGGGTGGAGAAAATGTTTAAGGTCACAGGCCAACCACCTACTTTTACAGTTCAGATCCAACCTGTTAGGTGTTCGGAAGGAGGGGAGGTTTACTTTAATTACAAGGCCACAGGAGATCCACTTCCTGATGTGAAATGGTTCAAAGGGGCTTTCCAAATCCAACCCAGTAGAAACTGCATCATAGTGGCCAACCCTGATGGATCAGGCCTGATCAATCTCAAGAGCGTCAAACAAGAAGACAGTGGCTTATACACATGTAAAGCCTCCAATCAGTTTGGTGAGGCAGCTTGTAGTGCTGAGCTCGTTGTGTTCAGGGAATCGGTCTCTGCTTCACAGAAACAGGAACAGCGGACCGTGGTACAGAAGAAAGCCTATAAGGTGTCAGTATCAGAACAGGCGACAGAGTCTCGCCTGTATCAGGTCAGTCTTCCGGGCCAGGACAAAACCCGGTCAGATCAGATGGTTTACACCATCGGCACTGAAGACAGGAAGATCATTCCTAGTGAGCAAGTGGGCTCGCTCGGGGAGGTCGACATCTCTGCTGCAACTATCCATCGTGAGACACTGACCCAACAGGCGGCTGTGCTTCAGACGCATGAGGTAGAGGAGAGGGTCTCTGTGGTTCCCACTCACCCACCTCAAGCATCAGCTGTCCCTGTGAAGCAGCTCCACATGGCGGCATTTACATCATCTGTGGAGGAGAGTCAGGGGCTGACAGAGCAGCACTGTGAACGCATTCAGAGTCCAGAGGTCGTTGAGCTGCAGCTAGCAAGAGAAAAACGTTCAAAACTAATGTCAGCTGTTGCTGAGGAACTCACTCCTCTTTCTACAGTCAGCACGGAGCTTCTGCATGACAGGCAGCCCGATAAAGTCCAGTCCACTTCAGAGCCCAAACACCTTGTTAGTGGGCTTCAGGTGGAGTCACAACTTTCTATCATGAGAGAGCAGTCTGAGGAAATCCCTGGACAACAACAGGAGAAGGGCTACAGGGTTAAGGAAGGTGTTAAGATTTTATATTCTGCCCAGTGTACAGAGAAACAAGCACTGGAAGAAGGCCACACTGCTGAACTACCGACAGCAGAATCAGCCACCAAACCCATCGCTAAGAAAGAAGAGCGTCAGCCCATTTTAGCCTCAGTAAGCGAGTCCAAGCAGACTCTTTCTAAGGAGATAAATATCTCCATGCAGATGCCTGCTGAAGAAGTAGCCCAGCTCTCTAAGGATAAAATAACGAAGGCAGCTTTAAATGCTGAAGAAAAGCAAATACTGCAGGCTGAGCCCACACAAGAGCTACCATGTCTGGACAGCGCAGTGTCTATTCAGTCACATGTAGAAAGTGGGAAGGTGCTGCACCTGCAGGTCATCACAGACCAAGACCTCCTTCCATCTGAAAAGAGCTTCAGCTGTGAAAAACCAGCCCCAGAGCAGGCAGATACCCGGAAGAGTCCCACCTTGCTGCACATTGTTAGCCAGGATGAACAGAAAACAGTTTTTTGTGAAGAACTATCAGAATTTGAGGCCAAGGCCAGCTCGATAGCTATTCAGCCCCAAAAAGAAGCTCAAACTGTGTTGCATCTCCAGTCAACAACCCCTGTAGAGGTCCTGCCCAAAGAGGGTCTCATCACAGAGGAAAAGCCTGATCAACAGGTGGCAACACAGAAACAGGAAAAATCAAGGAGCCATGCAGCTGTGTTAGAGGAAAGAAGGAAGCTCACAGCAGATTACCATGAAGAGCTAGATTTGTCCGTGATTGGGGCTCAGTCTAACGTTCGAACAGAGCCCAAGCCTCAGAACATCCTCCAGGTCTCCTACCAGCCCATGCAGCTGCCAAAAGAGACCCCCATTACTGTTGATTTCAAGCAACAGCGAGCTTTAGTGCAGAAAGAGGATCGCTGGAATGTGATGCATGTTACCAGTGTAGAAGACAGTCAGGTCTTAGAAGAGGGTCACACAGAAACCGTGTCAGGTGTGGACAAATTTAAGGGTCTAACAAGCTTTGAGCCTAAAATGCCCACTGAACCAGTACAGATTGAAGAGAAGGAGATATCCACTGAGAGCAGTATCTCTCTGGAGGCAGCAGAACAGGACTTTGCTGTTCAAATCCAGGAAGGTCAGTCTGTCAGGCAGTCGATAGTGATGGATGAGAAGCGGGTGTTGACAGGGGAGCTTTCTCAAGAGATCTCCAGGTCTGAGTCCACTAAAGTTATTGTCAGCACACAGCCAAAGCTTTCCTTTATGGCACCAGAATCTAAAGATACCACAGCTCTCCCCAAAGAGATAATGTTTGTGCTTCAAATGCCTAAACCATCCAGTCTGAACATTCGGCATCAACTCAGACAGGCTCTCCAGTCTGCTGTAGCCAGCGACCAGCCAGTCTTGCTGGCTGATGTCGTTGGGAGGTTACAGGCTGTGGAAGTGCAGGAGGTCAAAGTTCAACGAGAACCCAAACGCTCTATGTTTACGTATCTGATAACGACAACAGGCGCCCCCCTGGAGATCACACTAGCTTTTGAAGGGGAATACCCTCAAACGGCTGATCTGAGGACCGAACTCCAGGCAGCGTTCCACTCTATAGTGTACCAAGAGGCCCATGTTCTTACCTCAGATCAGCCAGGCACCATGCAGCTGGACAAACCTCAGAGGGCTCAAGTCTCCTCAGCCAGGTCAAAGCAGATGCTTTCTACGATGGTAGAGACAGTGCGTGTGGCAGAGAGTACAGTGGATTTCACCGCTGTGAAGTCTCAGGCTGCCACACTCAAGATCGAGTCTGATGTCACTGTTGAATGTGCTACAGGACAGGGACACATTGTAGTGCAAGAATCCAAGAAAGCGAAGGCAGAAAAGTCCATCTCCTCTGAGACCAAAATTACCACAGAGGCCCAGATGGCGTTTGAGCAGTCGGTTCAGGTATCAAAAAAAGAAATGAGGTCTGTAACGGTAGAAAGTAAAGAAAAAGATGCAGGAGCAGCTTTAGTCACTGCTGCTCTGCCTCCTGCCATCATCCCCACTGAACAAACATTAAATGTGAGCATCCAGGAGGAGCACAGTGAAAAGATCTTCAAAGAGGAGATCACAGTGTCCAGAACAGAGCAGAGAGAATCCCCTGAAATAGTAACCTCCCTACAGGACTTAACTATAGAGGAAGACAGTGAAGTTACCTTTAGCACAACCATTACATTTGTAACCAAAGTAAGCTGGTTTTTCAATGGCCAATTGGTGAAATCTGGCAAAGAGTTCAAGTGTTTCAAAGACCATGACACATACTCACTGGTTATCAACAAAGTTGGCAAGGAGAGGCATCAAGGAGAATATGTATGTGAGGCTGAGAATGAGGCCGGCAGGACAACAACATCTTCAAGACTCACTGTGGTCCCAAGAGGTTTGCTAACAGGAAAAATATATGTACCATTCATTCTTTCACCCATCCATTTTCAATGAGCGCAACTAATAATTCACACGAATTTCTTCATTCCAAGCCTCTGTCCTCATTTAAGTACTTCGTATTTGTCACTTTGGTTATACCCATTTCATAGCTCGGCATGAGCACTGTTAGGGCTCGGCATGGGCACTCGATGGTACTAACTCACTGTGTTCTGTTGGTTCCACATCATTTCTTTGTCAGTATGTTCTAAAGACCAGGGTCAACACAGCCATGCAGGGACCACCATAAGGTCCTATGGTATATTACCATATTGCACTATTGGTTCTCATGTCACTGGTCTTTGGGACACTTCACTGCCTTTTTAAGATCACTCTGGCATGCAAGAATCAACAAGTTCTGAATCTTTGGTTTGTCACAGTCCTTTCAGGTCCATTCTTGCTACATTGCCAATCTCTCTGCATGTTAGAGGGCTTCAACTTGCCACAAAGTCTTCATTTCTCCTCCTTTCAGCTGGAACTCTAGCCCCATGAGAACTTTCTGTGAAACACATGGTGCTAGTGTTCTTGCTCTTTTTCTCCTCCAGTCACTGCTGTTGAGTTTTCTTCCACCATTGCTGTACATTCCACCTTTCATCTGTTAGTTTCTTTGATCTTTACTTACAACAGTGGCTGTGAGTGTCTTATCTAATGTCTTTGTTTCACTCTCTCTGTGTGTGCCTCAGTGCCACCTGCTTTCAGGCAGAAAATCAACCCTGTCGAGATCAACGTTGGAGGCCTGGCAAAGTTTGACTGCGAGACCGAGGACGCACCGAACGTGACCTTCAAGTGGTACAAATCTGGTATTGAAATCAAAATGAGTGAGAAGTACCGGATTGTCAATCGGCACACGGGCTCTTCTCTGGAGCTCCTGAATCCTGTGAAAGCTGACAGTGGTGAATACACCTGCAAAGCCTCAAACCAGCATGGCTCCGACAGCTGCACTGCCTCACTCATCGTCACTGGTAAGATCCCAGTGGGAACTTTTTCTAGTCGCCATGCATGTTTGTGTTGGAGACAGAGAGAGAGAGAATTATATACATGTTCTGTGTTGATGTGAGTCATTATGGTCAGAAGGAGCTGTTTGTTTAGTTCTGACTCGACACATGTATGCAGAGCTTTAAAATGTCCACACTGTTGAGCCCACATCTCTCACTATGTTGGAAAGTTTTTGTTTTTATGTTTCTTGCTATTAAATGTTGTGTATGTCCTACCTGCTTTCCATAGAGATGTATCCACCAGTATTTGTTTCAAAACCAGAGCCAATGACCTTATTTGTCGGAAAGCAAGCTGTTTTCCAGTGCTCACTCACTGGATCCTCACCAATGGAGGTTTTCTGGCACAAGGACAACATAGCCATCACATCCGGAGGGAATTATGACATAAAAAGTGAAAGGAACAAGTATTCTCTTCACATTAAAAGTCTTGAGTTGAGTGATCAGGGGGTTTACCTATGCAAGGCCTCCAACAGCGTCGGCACGGCTACTTTCACTACAGAGCTTACAGTTATAAAAAAGCCCAGCTTTGTTAGGACCTTCGAGCCGACATCGGCTGCTGTCAATGACCCTCTGCGGCTGGAGTGCCAGTTGGATGAGGACACTGCTGTGACCGTCACCTGGACCAGGGATGGCAAAAAGGTCCATCTGAGCATGGACTGTAAGATTTCTTTTGAGGATAAGGTGGCCATTCTTGAGATTCCCAAATCCAAACTAAAGGACTCTGGGAAATATGTTTGCACAGCCACAAATGAGGCTGGGAGCTCATCCTGTGAAGCTATTGTAACAGTTCAAGGTAAGAATATTCAGGTGATTACTTCTGGTAAAAACTTGTGGTGGTTTATTACAAGTCTATTAGAAATGCAAGCTGCTGCTAATGTGTTGCAATGTTGCCCTATGTTTTGCATTTTGTTTGTCTTTGTTTTTTATGCTGATGTTTTTCTGTGTCTGTTTTGACAATTTTTAAAAGTCTCAATGTCTCTAAACACTCTTTCAGAACCCCCTGCTTTTGTCAGGAAAATGGAACTTAAGTTTACCTGGAAGCAGGGTGCATCTGCACGTTTACAGTGCAGCATTAAAGGATCGCCTGAACTTCACATCCACTGGTTCTGGAATGACAGAGAGCTTAGTGATGGGGATAAATATAAAATCAGCTTTAAGAACGGAGTTGCGTCTGTGGAGATATTAAACCTTCTGGTGACAGACAGTGGAAGTTACACATGTGAGGTGTCTAATAATGCCGGAAGTGAGAGCTGCAGCACTCTGGTTGCTGTTAAAGGTTTGTCCTGAGATAGACTTGCATGATTCTCCGTGTTCAGTTCAGGAAGTCTTGGTTTTAACCCCATACACTAATGTTTTTATACTCAGAGCCTCCATCCTTTAGAAAAGATCTACAGACTGTAGAAGCTGTGAAAGGTGCAGCAGCTCTACTGGAGTGTGAGATTGCAGGAACAGCTCCTTTTGAAATCAGCTGGTTAAAAAACAGGAAGCCCATCACAGGTGATCAGAAGTACAAAATCATCTCCCAAGACTCTCTGTCAAGGCTGGAGATCCAGACCTTTGAGAGTGCAGACATTGGAGATTATCAGTGTGTTGTTTCCAATGATGTGGGGAAGGTAACCACCAAGGCCACAGCTAAGCTGAAAGGTTTGTAAACTCGTTAAATGCTGAGGATTGGTGCTCCACCTCAAACTCCGATTTTAACTTGTGACGTTTTTGTAGAGCCCCCATCTTTCTCAAAGAGAGTCGAAAGCGTTACAGCAGTATTGGGAAATGCCGTGAAGCTACAAGGAAGCCTAAAGGGCTCAGCTCCCATCACTGTTAAATGGATGAAAGACTCTGAAATACTCAGAGATGATGATCCAAATATCAAGATGGTCTTTGAGAACAATGTTGCAAGCCTTTCTATAACAGCAGTGGCCATCAGACATGGTGGCAAGTACTCATGCCAAGCAGAAAACGAGGCTGGGCAGCAAAAATGTGAAGCCACCCTGACTGTGCAAGGTCAGAGGAGATCTTTGATGCAGATGTCATTATACAAAGGTCCTAAACTCTTTCTATTAATAACTACCAAATCTGTCTCACACCAGAACCTGCTAGAATTGTAGAGCCTGCAGAGTCCATTAGTGTGACTGCAGGTGATTCAGCCACGTTGGAGTGTACAATCTCAGGAAGCCCAGAGCTGAAAGTGAAGTGGTTCAGAGATGGGAAGGAGATGATCAGTGGACGGAAATACAAGATGACCCTGAAGGACAACGTAGCCACCATGAAGATTTTGACAGCAGAGAAAGGAGACACTTCTGAGTACAAGATGGAAGTCTCTAATAAAGTCGGGAAGGACCAGTGCACATGCTCAGTCATCATCTTAGGTTAGCGCGCTGTTTTATAGATTTTGACAAAACAAGGTCCTCCACAATGTTTGACTGTAATACATTTTTCTGTGAATTTCCACTCTGCTTGTCAGTGTAGGATTTTTTAACAGTGCAGCTGTGTTTAGCGTTAACATTCAATATGGTTTCTTAGGCTAAGCCCGCACCAGCTTGTATATTTCTTTGGAATTCATGTATCTTTGTGTCTTTTCCTGAATAATGGTAGGATGGAGGAGAAGATGGATAGACAGAACAGAGCCTCTCCTGACGCAATGTATCTACTATTTAGCTAAAGAAGGATTTCATTTAACTTAGCACCTTCCCCTTGGAGGATACCTAGGCTGAAAGCATCTCTTAGAGGGATATTTTGTTTCCCTACTGGCTTATTGATCAAGTCTCGGATGTATGGACATATGGAAGTTGTCTGTGGACAGTAGTCTCTGATGGTAACATAGCTGCCTTCTGCTGACTGCTTCTAAAATACGGACACTGTAACAGTGACTCTTCTGACAACATTAACGCAGAACCCCCCTCTGTGATTCATTAGGCCACCACGTCAGGACTTCTTTTTATTGATATCCGACACCTTTGATTTTGATCCTTCTAAGCTTTTTGACACATCTTGAGTGATTGAATTTTGTTTTCAGTCATAACTGCTTGACTGGGCTTTCGTTTGCTCAGCTTTTCTCCTCATTTTCAACAACTACAGACTCCTAATGATAGAAAGGTACCTTACCACAGTAGGAAGCAATAAAGCATAGACGAGCAATCAGAGGCATTTGGATTGACTGAATAACAAGTTGTAATACATTCACGGTGGAGCCTAAATGTCTGCAAATAACTTGAAAGTCTGGAAGGTGCACTTCAACCATGTCTGAAATATTTAATTAAGAATTTTCACATGACCAAGCAGAGATGGAACGCCAAGAAAAATGGGTACCAAACATTATGAAGGACATTGTGTAGAACAACTCTAACCTCTTGAAGACATGACAGAACACCTACAAACTGCTGAACCAGTGGTGATTACTGTAACATTTTTATGACTTCTTCATAAGTCAATGTAAATTAAACTGTCTATCAAGCTTGGATTGGTCTTTCAATACAAGACGGATGGACAATAGGCTCATGGACAAGGAAGTTAGTTTTTATAACTGTTACATCTGCAAGTAAAATATGAATACTCACTTAAGAGACTTTGTCCTAGTTGGTCTTTACAGAAAATTACACAAAACTTTGTTTATAAATAAGGTGCTTTTTCCTCAACAACCAGATCGAATAATGCCGCCGACTTTCACCAAGTCCCTGAAAAGAGTCGATGGCAACATTGGTAACGATGTGTCCATGGACTGCAAGGTGTCTGGGTCCCAGCCCATGACCATTGTTTGGTTCAAAGATGAACAGGAAATAGAGTTGGGAGCCAAATTTCAATCGGAGTTAAACGACAGCTCTGCCACACTTAGAGTCAGTCAGCTGGAAAAAGTCGACTCTGGAGTTTACAAATGCAGAGCCACCAACTCAGCTGGCTTTAAAGAAACCAGCGGCACACTCTACGTCAAAGGTTATGAATCTTTCTCTTTTTTTGTCCTTCTTTGTGCTGTGTGATGTTTGAAAGACTTCATTGTAACTCGATGAGATCATTTCTTTTGTTGCTGGCCTGCAGAGCCCCCTGTGTTCACAGAGAAACCAGAAAACCTGGATGTTATACCAGGAGCCAAAGTCTCCTTCAGGGCAGCCTTCACTGGAACTGCTCCTTTGGCTGTTAAGTGGTTCAAAGAGGAAAAGGAGGTTGTAACTGGAGGCATTTATTTCATAAAGAAAGATGCTTCTTCCAGCTCTCTGGAGCTTCACTCAGTGAAGCCGAGTGATTCCTCTAAATACACCTGCCAAGTGTCGAACGATGCTGGAAAAGTGGATTGCTCTGTAGTCCTCTTTGTGAAAGGTGCTTGTTCTCAGTATTACTCTGTCCTTAAAACTCTGACATTGAAACAATACTAACATGTCTCCTGTCCTGTGATCAATGTTAACCTCTTCTCCCAGAGCCTCCTGTGTTTGTGCGGAAGCTTGATGCAACCAAGCTCGTCACCAGTGGCGACTCCACCAGGTTGGAGTGCAAAGTGTCAGGCAGTCCCATCATCAGTTTCAAATGGTTCAAGGATGAGATGGAGATCACCTCTTGTCCGAAATACACAATCAGTGTGACTGATGTAGAAGCAACTCTTGAAATATTGAACTGTGCAGTTGGAGACAGTGGAGATTATGTCTGTGTGGCATCAAGTGAAGCAGGCAGCGATCGGTGCAGCAGTACAGTTACTGTCAAAGGTCGGACTCCTAAATTAATTTGTCTTATTCCAGTTTTAGTAAGATAGCTTGACTTTTTTTCAACTTTCAGTGATAGTTTACGGTAAACTTCACATTAAACTTATTATGTCCAGTCTTTAGCTCATTGATGTGCATAATTACTGTCTTCTAGAACCGCCGGTGTTTGTACGTAGTATGGAGTCGAAAGATGTGGTGAAGGGTTCTGAGATGACGCTGGAGGCCCAAGTCTCTGGCTCTGCTCCTTTCACTGTGTCATTTTATAAAAACACTAAAGCAATCAGAAACGACAAAAGACACAGAATCACCATAAAAGACGACCTGGTGGCCGTTCAAGTGCAGGCGGTTGAGGCGGGAGATGTTGGCTTGTATCAGTGCACTGTTGAGAATGAAGTGGGGAGATCAAGTTGTGAATGTCAAGTGACACTCAAAGGTTGGTTTAATGTAGCTTTATTTTATCTTTAAAGTTTCAAACATTCTTATTTGTCAATTGTTTACCTGATCATTAGAAGTCCAAAACTTTGGCCTTAGTTGATCTTTCGTCAAAGACTTACAGATTTAATATGTGTGGACATCTTGAGATACTAATATACCATGTTTTACTTGTAGAACCACCGTCTTTTGTCAGAAAGCTTGAGAACCTCAGTTCATTGGTGGGAACCGACGTTTCTCTCCAGTGCACACTAAAGGGCTCAGAGCCCATTACTGTGTCCTGGCTAAAGGACAACCACGAGCTGAAAGAGGCAGAAAATGTTCACATTTCATATGAGAACAAGACTGCCCAGCTGCACATCAATGGATTGCAGAGCGAACATGGAGGCAAATACTCCTGCCATGCACAGAATCAGGCTGGTAGCCAGACATGCTCAGCTGTGCTGACAGTCAAAGGTTGGTTAAATATTTTTAAGATTTGGTTTGTGCTCTCATTCATATATGAAAAGAATAACTTGCAAGATGTTTTTTGGTTGCAGCCAATAGCTTTACAATTGACTTAACGTGCAGTGTGTAACAATACCTCAGTATACTTTATTTACATTGCAAAAATCCACAATCCAAATTTATATCTAGCTGTATATAATCTGATTTATTCCAAATTTGTTCAATTTAATCTCATTTTTTGCAATTCAGCAATTCAACTCAGAATGCCCAAATTTAGCAGGTTAAAGACATATTTATTAAAACATATATGAAAGGCTTAAACACCCAAGGTAAAATCTGCAAAAAGTAGCCTTTCAAATAAAAACAACAAAAGAAGTTCAGTTGTCCAACAAATAAAGCATGTATTTAAGATATTTTTTATTAAAGTAAGCAAGTGTAAGGGATTTTTCTCAAATTAAGCATTAAGTCTAAATAAGCAAAAGTGCATATGTTGTTGTCACATAGATATAGAAGATTATGCTGTACTTGCATTAATAACCTTTTGCTAATGGATAAAAAACATTGAGGGTTATGAAAAGATTCGAGTTGATTTAGCCTCAGTTAAATTGAAATTGCCAACAACATCTTTACTTTTTTTTGTGTATTTTGCACTACTGATTTTCAGTTTTTTATTAGTTGTCTGGCAGAATTTCACATGCTTGCTCTTTTTGATTTGACCACAAGATGTCAGTATTTGTTACACAGTGCTCATTTAAGTAGTTGCCAAAGGGCACCAAATCAAGTGACCATAAAACATCTTCAGCATAAAAATTATATGTTTTACCCGCCCCCATTCTATCCCTTGGGTCTGCTCAACTACTTTGAATGTTTTCTTATGGGAATCAAGTAGTAGTTAGCATTTAGCCTTAAGGAGGGGTGGTTGCAACCATCAACCACTGATCATTGGTAAAAGTAGACATCTTCTCAACCTTTAAAATTAGGTAGTCCCAAGTGTTTGTGAGAAAATTTAGCATTGGACTGATATGAATGACTCAACAAGTAAAGAAGAAACAGGTGCTTCTACTGAAATGTTAATTTTCTCTTTAAAATACATTCTTCTTGATGTACCAGAACCAGCCAAGATCACAGAGGAAGCCAAGTCTATCAGTGTGACTCAGGGGGATCCTGCCACACTGGAGGTCAGGTTCTCTGGGACCAAACCATTGAAGGCCAAATGGCTTAGGGCTGGCAAAGAACTGACCTCAGGCCAGAGATTTAAAGTACAGACCAAAGAAACCAGCTCTGTGCTCAAGATTCTCAAAACTGACAAAGTCGACAGTGGGGAATTCACCTTTGAGATTTCTAATGATGTTGGACAAAGTTCTTGTGAGGCCACACTCACCGTTCTTGGTCAGTGCTTAATATACATGGTTCACTTTAGAGTAAATTTTGCTTTGTTTTAATCCAAATTTGCATTTTGTAACCCCTGTTTTTGTGTTATTCATGTCAGATCAAATAATTCCTCCATCTTTTACGAGAAAACTAAAGCAGACAGAAGGTATTAAAGGATCATTTGCTCACCTGGAATGCCTTGTGTCAGGCTCTCTGCCGATTACTATCCAGTGGTACAAAGATGAGAAGGAAATTCAGGCTGATGAGAAACATAAATGTACATTCTTTGAAAATGTTGCTTGCTTGGAAATCTCTGATCTTCACCTTAAAGATGGTGGGAGTTACACCTGCATCGCCAAAAACAAAGCAGGGACAGTCCAATGCTCAGCTATCTTTCTTGTAAAAGGTCTGAAATGATTGGTTTGTCTAGTTTTCTTCCAGCAGAAAAGAAAAAAGGAAACTGAAAGGATTTTTGGTGGATCTTCCTAAGCAACTGTTGCTTCTCTTTTTCAGAGCCACCATGCATTCTTGAAAAGCCTGAAACTATGAACGTGTTACCTGGATCAAAGGTCCAGTTTAATGTACTGCTCTCTGGCACACCACCACTGACCATCAAATGGTTTAAAAACAAGAAGGAGATTTTATCAAGCGCTGACTGCTCTGTGATCAAAGATAACACATCCAGCTCACTGGAGCTCTTCTTCGCCAAGAGCTCAGATTCTGGAGACTATCTGTGTGAAATTCAGAATGATGTGGGGTCCACTTCCTGCCAAGCAACGCTTTTTGTCAAAGGTTATCTGTTATAATCATATATATGAATCTCCTGCGGATCCACATTTTGATTTGCTCCCAGTGTGTGATTTTGAAAAAGTTTAAGTTACTTTTTTAAAATATTATCCTACATCCTCACTCTCCATTAATTGTTAAAACCAGTGGTTCTCAACATTTTTATGACAATTATTCTTTAGTATATGTTAGCTTTCCAAGTGTCACCATACAGATTTATCAGATAGACAATCTGAAGTAATTGTGCTAGAGGACAAGCTCTTAATTAGAGTTTTATCCAATGGTTTTACTTGATGATTCCAAGTTTGAAGATGTAAAGATTACCAAAAAAAAAAAAAGAGAGATAGCAGTTTTGAGTTAGAAAGATGTTGGTTTTTCACAAACCCCAAACTTAAAATCCAATTTGGCGGCCTTGTACCAAAAAGGCCAAAGTATAAAAACAGTTTATATGCATCTCTTACAATTTGTAATTCAGTTCTTTAGAACCTCTTTTAGGGAACCTTTTGCAGCAGTGTTTCAACATAATCACTAATCATAGTCATCATGATCACAAAGCAGCTCAATTGGTTTGCACCTGACCATTTACATAACAGTCAATACATTCATGTTTATCTCACAATAGCAACATTTCTCTTCAATAGGACTAAAGACAGCCCAAGTACCACAAATGGTACTACAGTTTGAGAAAATGGGTCTAAACCATTTCAAAATCTCACATAAGCAACTAGTCTCAAATTTTAGATCCTCCTCGATACTCATTATTGTGGTTTCTCCAGAGTATTTGTTTCACAGCTCATTTAGCCTTTTATTTTATTTCTCAGAACCGCCTAAGTTCACTCGGACCCCATCCCGTGTGTCCGTGGTGCGACCTGGTCAAAGCAAAGTATTTGAGTGCCAGGTGACCGGCACACCTGAGATAGACATCTACTGGTTTAAGGAGGGCTCTGAGATCAGCGCTGGTGATCGTTACAAGATGGTCTTTGTAAACTCTGTGGCCACTCTGGAGGTTTGCGGGGCTGAAACTAAAGACGGAGGCCTTTACTACTGCGAGGCCCGCAATGAGGCTGGCAGTGAGAGCTGCAGCATGGAGCTCAAAGTGAAAGGTTTGTTGGGCTGAGCATATGAACCCCTAATAATTAAACCAGCATAGATTTTTCCATGTTTGGAACAAACCAAATTAGCTGGCAACTCCTGTAAACTAATTGACCAAATAGACTTTGCTAGCTACAAATCCGTGGCTAAACACCTGTAAAGCAAGCATTCACTAGACAATAACCTCTGGAGGTACAGTTATGTGAAGGTTTGTCTTCTCTCGTCACAGAGCCACCATCTTTTATTAAAGAGCTCTCTCCAGCTGATGTTGTAAAGGGTTACACGACCAGTTTTGAGTGCCAGGTTGCTGGAACAGGTCCATTTGACATTACCTGGCACAAAGATGGAAAAGAAATCAAGCCCAGTGCCAAACACGGCTTTTCCCAGATGAATGACACTTTGATCCTTGAGATCCACAGGTGTGATGGTGTAGATGTGGGTGAATATCAGTGTACTGTATCTAATGAGGTGGGGAGCTGTACTTGTAAGACTAATCTCCGTCTCAAAGGTTGGTTTCTTTAGTTTTGAAATTCGCCTATGTTTGGTTCTTGAAGTGAAAGCCGCTAACTGCACATTGTTCTTCCAATAGAACCTCCAACATTTACCAGGAGGATTGAGGACAGTGTTACTGTCTTGGGTAAAATGGCAGAGTTTCAATGTGTTGTGGTGGGTTCTCCAACTCTCTCTGTCCAATGGCAGAAAGATGAGAGCTGGATATTGGAGGATCCAAAGATTGAAAAGACTTTTGAAAACAATGTGGCAACTCTCAGGATTGCTGCCTGCGAAGCAACTCATGCAGGCAGATACAGCTGCCAGGTGATTAATGAGGCTGGGCAGGATAAGTGCTTCTCCACTCTGACAGTGCAAGGTAATCCGCTCCACCGACAACCCTTGTTTCATACTTTTTAGACTTACAGGCCATTTTATTATGTACACCTTGGTCATATGAAGTTGGACCCTTTACCTTCAGAAACCAGTTTAAGATAATTTGAGTTATGTGGCAGTCAAACACGAAGGATATGAAAATGGCCAGAAAAAAAAAAAACTCCACTGGTACTAAAAAAGACAAAGTGTACCCCAAAAATATCCACCATATCATCACAACTTTTGATACGATGCAGAATAGGAATGTAGAAAAATATCGATACACTGAAATGTGATATTTTATGTCATATTTAAACGTAATTTATTTATTTTTATTTTATTTTGAAGAGCTTGAATGAAATAATTTTGCAGTAAAATCAAAAGTATGGCCACTAGTTGGTGGGTGTTTTTACCTTCTTTGCTCCAGTCGATCAACTAGATCTAGTGATTAAATTGGATATTTTAATTATGAAACCAGTTGGAGTGTTTAGAATGCTGTGACAGTTTTTCTACAGTCAAACTCTTTTTTAAAAATCACGATATAAAGTCTTATGCATAGCATCGCAATATATCCTGTCTTCCCCCACTGTATTAATACATTTTGAAACAACAGATTCTTGCCAATACTCATGCCTTTTGCAGAATTATTCAATATTTTTATGTTTGTTTTTTCGAGAAATTCTAACCCAATTTGGTTGTCACAGCTCTGAGTCCAATTTTGTAATTATAGTTTCTTGTTTTTAGCTGGCAGAAGTGGCACCAGATGTGATCATCTGCTGCTATAGCCCATCTACTTCAGGGTTTTACACATTGTAAATCCATAAATGATATTTCACCTTTCTTAATTCAGTGGTTCTCCATCCTAGTCCCAAAGAGCCACCGTCTCTCCTGTTTTGTTTTTCTGTACGTGTCTCTGCTCTAGCACACTTGAAGTGGTTGCAGTATCATTAAATGTTTCAGAAGCTGGCTAATTAAAATCATTTAAGTCTGGCAGTGGATCCTTAAGACAAGGATCGAGAACCAATGTCTTAGTTGCCACTTTATCATTCATTTACCAGTCTTCTAATCCTTTCCTGAGATCATTCACTGGATATTCTCTCTTTTTCGGACCATTCTCTTTAAATCAGCAGTTTCCGAAATACTAAGATGGGTCTGTATGTAAAAAACCCAGACTGAAAATCCCTTTCTTGAGCAAGTAATTTTGAAAGCCTCTAGATGCACAGAGCTGTGTTAACAGGTGTACCTATAAAGTGGCCGGTGATTGAAAATCAAAGCGCGGAACCTCATTAATTCTAACTTTGCTTTGCGTTGTAGAACCCCCTCAGGTCTTAGAGAAACCTGAGGAGATAAAGGTATCGGTCGGAGATCCAGTCAGTCTGGACTGTAAGGTGAAAGGCTCGCCTGAGCTCAAGGTGAGGTGGATGAAAGACGGCAGGGAACTTCAGTCCATCAGGCAGCACAAGCTGATCTTTGAGAACAACATCAGCAGCCTGAAGATTCAGGGAGCTCAGAGAGCAGATGAAGGAGAGTACGTTTTTGAGGTGTCAAACCACATCAGCAGCTTCTCCTGCAAAATTAAAGTGGTTGTTTTAGGTTGGTGTGACCATTCCGACCAGTAAACTACATTAATTACACACTGATTAAATCTTGCTGACCTTCTTACTCCTCTTTTGGTGACAGAACAAGTAATTCCACCGAGCTTCATCAAACCACTGGTAGAAATGCACGAGATTCTTGGCTCCTTTGTTCAGATTTGCTGTAAAATATCCGGTTCCCTCCCCATCTCTGTGGAGTGGCAGAAAGATGGGAGTAAAATCTCCAGTGGTGTCAAACACAAACTGATCCAGCAGGACAACTCTGTGTCTGTGGAAATCGAACAGCTGGAGAGGTCTGACGCTGGGTCGTATTCTTGTAAACTGACCAATGCAGCTGGGAGCTGCGAGTGTAGTGGATCCCTCTGGGTCAAAGGTCAGACACTGCTCTCCAGTTTGACTGGTCGTAATGTCCTGAAAGCAAAGGTGAGTACCTCTTTAACCCGGTTTGTTGTGTTGCCTTCAGAGCCTCCCAGCTTTGTGTTGCTGCCCGAGTCGCAGGCGGCCATACCCAATGCCACGGTACGCTTCAAAAGCACGTTTATCGGTACGCCGCCCTTTACGGTCAAATGGTTCAAGGACGATACGGAGCTCATGACCGGGCCAACGTGCTTCACAGGCGTGGATGAAACGTCTTGCTTCTTAGAGCTCTACTCAGTGGCCGTGGCTCAGAGTGGAGTTTACTCTTGCCAAGTCAGCAACGATGCTGGTTCTGTACGCTGTAGTGCAGATTTGACTGTCAAAGGTTGGGCTCACATTTTCTGAATCAGTTCTTCATCTCATGCACAGGCTAAACCCATTCTCCTTGCTTCACATTGCTGTGATTCTGTTTTGAACCTTTTACGCAGATGTAATTCATCCAAAATGTGTCTGGTCTTTGCATCGCATCTGCTGCTAACTCATGATCGTCAGCTTGTGTGCTCTGTTACTGTCTGTTCTGTTTGCTTCTGCTGATTGTCTGTCTGTGTTTTGGCCTTCCAGAACCACCTGAGTTTGTGCTGAAACTTCCCGCCACTAAGTTTGTAAAGCGGGATGAATCACTCCGCCTGGAGTGCAAAGTCCGCGGCACGGCCCCTCTGAAAACGACCTGGTACAAAAACGACACCAAGGTCTCGGACGGGGGCAACTACAGGACCTCGTTTGTTGACTCGCTAGCTGTCCTGGAGCTGGCGTCCAGCAGCTTTGATGATGATGGCGTTTACACCTGTGAAGCGCAAAATGATGCTGGCAGTGTGAGCTGCAGCACCACGCTTACTGTTAAAGGTCAGCCTCCCACGGACTTCTAACACGCCTCTAATGTTTTGGTGCTGACATTTAAAGCTGACATCCGTAACAAGTCTTTAATATCTCCATCCTGAACCTGAGCAATCAGATTGACATCACTTGTGCCTTTTGCTTAAGCACTATTAGCAAACTTATTAACAAACACGCTATATGAAATGAATTTCTAACATATTTCCTCAATAACTTTAAAATCTCAGGGATACTTATGTAAATACTACTTCCTAAACATCTTATTACAACTCATTCTACATTTCTTAAGTTTACTGCCTTGTGTTCCTTTACCTTTTTACTAAATAATAACACCTACATAAAATTCCCCTAACATCTCCTAACCACATTATCTGTGCTGTGGTCCAGTTAACAATAATCCTCCAAATTATTCAGTGGTTCAGAGATCACCTGAGCCAACGATTCATCTCTTAAATGTTCTAAATTTAAAATAATTCTTACAAAATGGCCTCTCTAGTTTTATTTACAACAGATTCTCCATCAATTCTGCTCTGGCTTTTGATTAGAATGAACTCCTGACCACTTTGATCATTCATCCAACCGTCCGTTGTCCATACCTGCTTATCCAGGGTATAAGGGGTCACTAAGTGAGAAGAGGCCATTCCATCACGGCGCCACAGTGGCATACAAACATGCACTCATACACTCCCACCCGAGGCCAATTTAGAGTAACCATTTAACCTCACCATCCTGTTTTTGAACTGTGGGATGAAGCAGGAGTACCTGGAGAGAACCCAGCATGCAACAGGAGAACATGAAAACTCAGGATTAAAAACCAGGACCTTCTTGCTGCAACACTGCTACCATCCCCATTTTTACCATCACTAATCTGATTGTTTAAGTTGACACCATTAACCCCATCTACTAGTTATTATACCAAAACTTTGCCTTCTTTTGTTGAAGACAAATTGACGTTAATCTTTCTAAACTCACTATTTTACAGCATGTGTGTACCCAGCAGTTTATCTTTAAATAGAGAAACTGTGATTTTTGCACATTTACAGTTAAAAACCAAGTGTGGGTCCAATTTTAACTGTTCAACATCCCTTTAATTCCCGTACATAATCCAGTCCCTGTTGATCTGACAGCAGTTTTTCTCTCCACTAATTTCAAACTTTTACCTTCACTGAAACAACCCCTAAAATGATCTATCTCATTTTTATTTCCAACCTGTTCTTTTAGAAGTTGTTGTTCCATTAACACATTTGAATGCAAAATGCAGCCCTGATTTTATCAAGTACAGGACACATTTAGACCATGCAGTTTGGTCCTTTCACCTTTATTTATAAGCGTGCATTTTTAATCTGTTAAGAGAATAACCTGAAATGTAATGCATTTCATTAATGAAATTCAAAAAGTGAACTTTATTTAAAGAATAATTACACACAGACAGTTATGTACTTTGCGTATTTCTGTTATCCTAATTATTTTTGGCTTACAGCAACTGACATCCCAAAATGTAGCTAATTAATATTAAAGTTTGATCGAAGAAACTCAAGACATGCAAAAAAAACTTGAGAGATTATCAAAACCTACTAAATCTGAGCTGAATGTGTATATTAAATCAGTCTGGTCTTCCTGATCATCTCAGTAGAGTTTCAGGATTATTGCTAAACTGATGCAATTATTCATGCAAAAGGAGCCCCAACCAAGCATTGAATCACTCTGTCCGTGATGATTCAATATAGAATGCCTGAACTTTAATTTGTTTCATAAAAAAATTGCAGAAATATATTAACTTTGCATCTTTATATCACAAAAAACAAACTACAATGATCTAAAAAACAACAACCAAACTCTAAGAAAACAAATATAATGATCTAAAAGCTGTTTTCACTCTCTTGAGTCATTGCCATAGAAATTAAAAACCTTAAGGTTAAGTTTGTATTAGTGGTATGTGTAAAGCATATATATATAAAATGTTTACATATGTATACTGTGCCACCAGATAAAAAAAACCCTGTAATTTAAGCCTTGGATATGTTTAGCTGTATAAGTTTCACAGTGACTACAAGAGGGATGCGGGATTCATGAATTAGAGAATCAGGACAGTCATGTTCCATTCAAATAAAAATAAATATCTTTCAGATGTGTCCTTTAGAGGTTCTAAAAGAGTAAAACCATAATTCCGTAATAATCACAGTTTCTAAGCACTGCTTAAATACAAAGCTGCATATTGACTCATGCAGTCAGAGTGCTGTATAAGTATACAGCTGATTATTTCACTGTGCCGTATTTTACTTTTAAAACTTCAAACATTCAAATATTTCGTAGACGTCTAAAACTCAATTTAGATATTAATAAAGCTTTCACTTTGCGGCAAGGTACACAACGAGGACCCGGGGGAGGAGTCACCCAAGCGATTCTGGTTAGCTGATATGACTCTAACCCGGGAGTCTGGAGATCGAATCCTGCCCAGGCCCTCGTTGTGAACCTTGCCACAATTTCTTACCAGATTTAACGGTTTAAAAAATGTTAACCATTTTAGTTTTAAGAAATTTATGGAGAAATTAAATATAAAATAATCACATCTTCAACCAAATAATCATCATTGGGACTCCAGAGGTTTCGAAGTTTTTGAAATAACACCTAAAATTCTTGTTACGGCTGTCAGCTTTAAGCTTTAGTTGTGATTCACTTCGCCCGCCCATGCCTCTGTAACGGTTTCCTGATCTTTTTGTAGACCCGCCAGCGTTTGTGAAAGTACCTCAGCCTGTTGAGGGGCTGAAGGGTAAGGACGTGAGCTTGTACTGCGAGATGAGCGGTTCAGCTCCGTTCCAGGTCATCTGGTTCCAAGACGGGAAACCTCTGATGGAGAGCAGGAAGTATAAAATGGTGGGCGAGGGCAGCTCGGCCACGCTACATGTCATTGGGATAGAGTCTTCGGACGCCGGCGACTATGAGTGCAAAGTTTCGAACAGTGTAGGAAGTGACTCCTGCCATACTTCGGTTAAACTCAGAGGTCAGTAGAAACCTGATCAGAATCGAAAGTAGTGGACGTTCAGGTTGCCTTGCCCTCCCCCTCCTCCATTCTCACTCTGCCTTCTGCGCTTGTTTTTGTCCTCTCCTCAGAGCCGCCATCATTTGTGGAGAAACTGTCAAACATGACAGTGATGCTGGGAGAGGAGGTGACCCTTAAGGCCACTGTTAGAGGCTCTGAACCTATTACTGTGTCCTGGGTTCAGGACAAGGATCACATTCTCAGGGACAGTGACAACAGGAAAATCACCTTTGAGAACAACCAGGTTGCACTTACTGTGTTTAAGGCCGATGCGACGGTGGCAGGCAGATACACCTGTCAAATCAGAAATGATGCTGGGAGTGTGGATTGTTTCGCTAACTTGACTGTCCTAGGTTTGTAATCGTATAATTCTCTCTTTCTCCGTCAGTTTTGTCCCTCCGAGAGCGTCTCCCGCATGTTTGACAAAATTGCACGTTCTGCTCCACTTCCAGAACCCGCCACGATCGTGGACAAGCCCGACACTTTGAGCGTGACGGCGGGCGACATTGCCGCCCTGGAGGTCAAAGTGTGCGGAACGCCCGAGCTCATTCCCAAGTGGTTCAAAGACGGCATGGAGCTGGCCGCCGGAAGGAAGTACAAGATCTCCTTCTCCCAGATGATCTCCAGTCTGAACGTGATGTCCACGGAGAAACTGGACTCTGGAGAATACACCTTCCAGGTCATGAACCAGGTCGGGAAAGACCTGAGTAAAATCAATCTCACTGTTTTGGGTGGGTATTCGAATTTGGATCACAAATTCTGTCTTTGGTTTAAGAGAAACAATATGTGATTTTCTTTGTGTGTTTATGAGACAAATACATTTCTATTATGTAAGATGCTGAGAAAAATGGCCAAAGTTAGAGTTTCACAGGTGCATTTCCATGAATTAGAATATAATTGAACGGTTTATTTATTTTAGCAATTTAGGTCTAGAGAAGAAACTTATATATTATATGGATTCATTATGCAGAGTGATGAATCTATATTATATATGTTTACAGCAACCTACCCTCCTCTCTTCAGCACATTTAAGCATTCCTACAAATAGATTTATTACTGTTTAAAGTGATCTCCAACAACAGTCCTTAAGTTGTTCTCTTTGGACTTTGGCTTCTTTCCTACTCTACTCCAGTCCATTTCATGACCAATTTTGTTGTTTTTCATTTTGCTTATTAAGCATAACTCTGACCTATAGTACATTAAAGCTGAAGGGTTCTTCAAAATTAATGAATAAATCAGGGATATAAAGAACTTTTCTTTCTTCAAACATAACAATGATAGAAGTTTATCAAAGAGAATCTAATATTTTAGTGTAAAAAATCAGTGATCTTAAAACTTGGTATACAGTTCATGAGGATGTTGCATCTTTATGGATAATGAATCAGCATTTTGCAGAATTTCTTAAAGACATACGCCCCACACATATTGTTCATCTGGTGGAGAGGCTAAATAAGACTAAAGAAACTTACTTACTACTTAATACCCTACATAAAGTGTATAAAGCTACTGGTTAAGTAATTTGTTTAGCAAATTTTAGCACAATATTGTGTGCAATTTTTTTCTTTGCTTTTTAAAGATTTTCAGCTGATTCATACTACCGTTTTTATTTGCTTCCTTTGCTTTTTTTTAACTCTTGGAAACTGCATATTCTATAAAGTTTAACCAGACTATCTGGGTAATGGTGGAAACAAAAACTTCATCCTAACTCCCTCCAGTCTGTCTGACTTCTGTCCAGACGTGGGTAGAGTAGCCAGAATTTGTAATCGAGTAAAAGTAGAACTGCCTCAGCATATTTTTACTCAAGTAAAAGTAAAAAGTTGTAATTAAAAATATTACTCAAGTAAGAGTAAAGTCCTATTTTGTAAAAAGGGTACTAAAATATTGAGTACTTATTTTAAGATAGTGAAAGATGAGTTTATACTTAAAATTATTAAAAGTAATAATAAATAATATTAAGTTATGTGCATATTCTAAAGACTGAAATAAATAGAATTACATGACACAATTGTAAAATAAATTTGATATTTTTTCAAATCCATTTTTTTACAGTTATGCAATGAATATATGTTAGACCAGAGATATCCCCCTCTTGACCTCCAGATGGCAGACAGCCTTGGCAGATATAAATAATGTTAAAATGAAACTTGTGTACAAACAAGAGATCTTGCTTCAAAAGCGTGATTCTCATGCATTTTTGTTAAAACAGCCATTCTGCTTCACTCAGTAAAGTTAATCACTGTGGGTAGAGTATCCAGAAACAGGGATGAAATGATTCCACTTCTTTCAAACCGATACGATACCGATACATGTATCTGAGTAATTGCTGACGCTGAGTACCAATGCCGATACTTAAACCTGGCAAAAAAAAATTAAATGAATCGGAAGACAGGTTTCATTTTCTTCACTGCTTGTTACAACAAATGATGGTGAATTAGACAAATAATAAAATGCTAATAAAAATGACCACAGGACAGTTTATTTTCTGTTGAAAAATAAATTTTTTTTGTGAAATTGTTGCAGTTTCCACATTTTACATATCGGTTCAGGTTATCAGTTACTTAAACCAAGTACATCAGAGCGGTCTGGGCACCGATACCAGTATCGGTATCAGTGCATTCCAAATCAGCAAATTTACTCAAGTAAGAGTTGCAATATTTCCTAAACATAACTTAAATAAAAGTAAAAAGCATTGTCTAGTAATACTATTCCTAAAAGTACTTTTATTTAAAAAACATACTCAAGTAAATTTTATTGAGGAGAGTTACTACCCACCTCTTCTTATATCCACAGCTCTGTAGAGCGACATGCTGTGACATAGATCAGGGTGCTACAAAACTTCAGCACATGCTCTGTATGTTCAGATAAAAGAAATTAAGCTTCTAGACTAGTTCTGAGTTTGTGGAATAAATACGTTTTTTTTTACTTTCATTCCCAGCCTATCCTTACAAACTGTTCACTTTGTCCTCCTAAACAGACAAGACGGTTCCTCCGACATTCACCAGAAAACTGAAGGACTGTAAGATGACCGTGGGAGAAGCTGCAGAGATGGAGTGCAAAGTGTCAGGCTCGCCACCCTTCACCATCTCGTGGTTCCACGACGGTGAGGAGATACAGAGCGGGCCGAACTGCGAGCTTTCGTTCAGCGACAACAGCTGCGTGCTCAGAGTGCCCACCCTGAAGCTGTCTGACTCCGGGATTTACAAATGTAGAGCTGTAAACCAGGCTGGTTTCAGCGAAACTTCAGCCGCTTTGGTCGTCAAAGGTCAGTTTGTGATTCATCCCGCTGATAAAACCCTTAAACCTCCATTTGTGCAGAATGATCTGTTTAATCACATATGTTTGGGTTCTAAACAAATTCTGATTCCATCTCGTTTGATGATTCCCTTCCCTCCCAGAACCTCCATCATTTGTGGTGCCACCGCAACCGATGGAGGCCATGCCTGGCTCCAATGTGACCTTCTCCTCCATGGTGAAGGGCAGCGACCCTCTCACCCTGAAATGGTTCAGGGGAACGAAGGAGATCCTGCCGGGAAAGGACTGTAGCTTCTCCCTGAAGGATAACCAGGTGACTCTGGAGCTTCACAATGTGAACAGATCCCACGCTGGAGAGTACACCTGTCAGATCATCAACGACGCAGGAAAGGAAAGCTGCGCTGTGAATCTCACCATCAAAGGTCAGTCTGTCAAGAAACAGGGCTGTTGGTTCCCAAATATCTATCTCTGCTTGTAGCACTAGAAGCTTCAGTCAGAACCAGAATGAGAGCAAACACTTCTTCTGGAGGGATAATCGTTGGTAGAGTAAGGCCTGTACAGACTTTGAAGGTGATATTGGACCTAATTTCTCCTGTTTTAGCTTCATAAGTGCTGGTATGTTTTTTAACTGGTAAAAATAGCGAGCAGTCTTTCTCTGACAAAAGGGAGCTGGAGTCTTAATTAGTTTTTACACCTCGCTGAGGTATTTAGGACAAAAATCTGCTTCCACAGCATGTCTACCGTTTCATTTTGGCTGCGCTGTCGTGCCTTCAGCATACGGGCAAAACAAAACGATGCTGTTTTTGCACCAAGTGAACCCGGTCTGCGCTGCTTTCATAACAAAATAGAAATGAGCAGATCTCAGGGCCCAAGCACACAACATGGGTCACTTGTGCTGTCACACCAAAATAAGAGCAGAGTATTTATTTATTTATTGGGAACCAAATCTGAGCAGGTCACATTTGAGATTTTTCATCGGTGAAAATCACGTTTAAAAAGTTATTTATTTATTTTTTGCTGAGTTTTATGTGACAATTTAGTCATTGACTGATTTATTGACTACCAAAGTAATTATTTAATATGTATCCTAAAAAGCAATAGTTGCAGCTCTAGAATGTAAAAATAACGTTAAACATTTATTTGGACTGAAACTGATATTTACTTCAATTCAGAAGAGCTACATTTTCAGCATCACACACATTAGATATGTGAGACAAAACATAACTGCGTATCCATTTACTCTATATACATGATATATATATACAGTATAAGTAATACAGATAAACCCTGTTTTTTCTGCTATAATTAAAAATAAATTTTTGATAATATGTAATTCCATGCATTTATTCTTTATGCATACAGGTAGATTTTTATTGTTCATGCATGTTAAACTGCATTACATTGGGTTTGTAATAGCAGTATTTACATCTTATGGTCATGCTACAAGGTTTTACTCTGTGCTACAAAATTATCAACCTCTACAGCACCAGTGCTATGAACGTACAGGCCTGGTTAGGATTTACTGAGGTCGCTCGGGTCTTTTTAGTGATTTTTGTTTTTATAATTTTCAGTAATTGTAAAAAAGATTGTTGAACTAAGGGTTTAACATAAAATATTGATTATGTTCTTAAGGAATAGTCTCCTATGATTAGGGCTGCAGTTATAATATGCTTTACACTTGTTAATAAAGTTACCAATAATTATGTATTGATCTATTTTTTATCATTAGGCTTTTTCTCTGTAGTGTCCCCCCCAAGTATAAATACTTTAATATACATTAATACGCTTCTGTAACTCTCCTTGATTTTTTTTTTCAAAGTGCACCAGATTAATGGATTTAAATACAAAATTTCATGAATTTACTTCTAGGGGTGCATGCTCATGGATCACCTTATACAAATGTTGTGTTCTTTTCTCCTTTTCAACTGTGACCTGTTTTCATGTCTGAAAATAGAGACAGAGCGCAGAGAACAAGCCCGCTATTAAAATATTGATTTCCCCTCAAAATGCAAAAAAGTTTCGCCATAAATACATTTTTACCTCTTCGCTAGTTCCAAGCGATGAAAGAGAGACTGATGTGCTCGTCATGTTGCTGCAAATAGATCATTCTCAGGGAATTGAGCGTTTGAAAACAGCATTAGTTGGACCTCCGTTGTTGAGTTTCTTACTCCAAGACACAGATACCGCATGCTTGTTATAATTTAGGTATGCACTGCCCCCTACTGGCCGAAAATTATACACTGTGGCTTTAAGTGGTTTCATCTTTAAACTAAATAAGATGCTTTCTTTGTGTTTGTCAGAACCGGCCGCCTTCTCTAAGAAGCTGAAGGACGTCTCGGTGGAGAAGGGCAAACCTTTGACCCTCGAGTGTTCATACACTGGAACTCCAAAGATCACCGTGAGCTGGTTCAAAGACGGCCAGCAGATCTTCGCTTCATACAAATACAACATTACCACAACTGAAAGCTCCTGCATCCTGGAATGTCTCAGCACAGACGACAAAGAGGCCGCAGGGACGTACGCCTGCCAGGTGTCCAACGATGCAGGAAAGGACACCAGTGAAGCCTTCGTGTCCATTCTGGGTTAGTCTCACTTCAAATCTGACTAATTTTCTTCTAATGATGCCACAAGTCCTCACTCTCATGTTTCGTTGTGTCAACAGAACCACCATACTTTGTTGAATCTCTGGAGGCCATGGAGGTGACAACTGGTGATGCAGTTTGTCTAAAGTGCAAGGTGGCAGGAACACCTGAGATAAAGGTGTCCTGGTTCAAGGCTGACGGCAAAGTGAGGTCCAGCCCCACCTGCAAGCTGGAGTACTCTAAGTGCGTCGCCTGTCTGAAGCTCAGCAAAGCCACCAAAGCTGACATCGGAGAGTACACCTGCAAGGCAGAGAACAAGATCGGCTCAGCCTCCTCCACCTGCAGACTCAATGTTCTCGGTGAGATGAAGTGGAACTGGTTTTAGGGATCGGTTAGAAACAATCAGTTCAAGCAAGTGAACAAAGCAATATTTCTCCAGCAAATTCCTGACATCTACGGTTTACTGTCTGCTCTCTCCAGAGGCCAAAACGCCACCATCCTTCCCCAAAAAGATTACCAGCCTCCAGGAGACGGAGGGCCAGGCGGTGCGCTTTGAGTGCCGCGTTGCCGGCTCGTCACCCATCGAGGTGTCGTGGCTGAAAGACGGCGAGCCGCTCACGGAGGGAGGCGAGTTCTCCATGCTGTACGACGACAACACAGCCGTGCTGCAGATCAGCCGTGGCGAAATGAGGCATTCTGGGGAGTACACATGCGTGGCCACCAACAGCGTGGGCTCAACCTCCTGCAGAGCCAAACTCACTATGCAAGGTTAGTTTTGTTCCCCACAGAAACCCTATAAAGTAGGATGTTTGCAAAGGAAACAGAGGGAGGATTCTTAGTTTAACTGCCTATGATAAATGTATAGAGCAGCAGACCTGCAAGAACTGTCATTAGATACAGCTGAGTTTATGAACTAGGATTGAATATTAATCTTGTTTGTGTAAATTCTTCTGCTTTATATTGTCCTTCCAACCATTCCTGTAATCTCCTAAAGTGAACTTGAAATGTATCTGTTCATATTTTTGAGGTTCTGTCAGAGGTTTTCTCTGGACTTTGTCAACTTTACTCTCAATTTCAGTCCAGTTTTTATACCTGATGATTCAAGAATTCAATTTTTGGATTTAACTTTGTTGTTAGCCCATTAAATATTGGCCTATGAATCCGTCGCACTGCAAAAAGCTTCCAAACTAAAGACACTAGGGTTGTGCATCTCTGGTTTGTGGCTAATAGGATGCGTACCTTGATACGCTACACTTGATATGATTTATTTTAGATATATGGATGCAAAAAATTATGCAATGCAATATGATATGGTACAGGTCGATTTTCTAAATTTTAGCGTAAACATTGCAATTACATTTATTGCAACAAGACAAAATTAGTCCAAGGCTTAGAGCAAGATTTTTGCAGATTTTAGCAAACCTCAATCCATAACTCATCAGCGAGCGGCAAAGTTTCTATATCATGAACAAAAAAGGACATGGAATGTGTTTTGTTATTTCTT
Source organism: Apricaphanius iberus (assembly GCA_028564705.1). Lineage (NCBI taxonomy): Eukaryota > Metazoa > Chordata > Actinopteri > Cyprinodontiformes > Aphaniidae > Apricaphanius > Apricaphanius iberus. The sequence continues at coordinate 964,793 of JAPXFQ010002125.1, read as the reverse complement.
TTAGTTTCATAACTTCTTGCTCTTTAATCTATTAAGCAATATTGCTGCTTCAAGTTAATACAAGCACTTATGACAGTTCAGCCAGGTTGAAAAGGTAATTCCTAGGCTCTTCTGACACATGGAGAAGGTGAGAAAAATAAATAAGTAAAGAAAATAAAAAATAAAGAGATCGTGAAAGCTCTGTTCTCAATAATACCGCTTTATATAAGGGGGTGCACATATCAGGGGGTGATCCGACTTTTTCAGTCCTGATACCGATATCAATGCCTGCGCTTTGTGTATCTGTCGATACCCGATACCGATCATATACTATTGTTGAATTAATAAACGGTATACCATCCACCTTATACCTTTCATAAAGAGACTAAAGGCACCAGACTGTACTAACTAAACAATTTACAAGCCAAAATAACAGCCAAAACAAGGCAAAATAACAGATGTAATATATAAAATTACCACAAAACTAAAATGTAAAGTAAAAAATTGACCTTTTTTGTTTGCAGTTTGTTTGTATTGCAGATATTCCGCATTTTAAGTATCGTTTCATGGTATTGATACTGATGCATGTACATTAGACAGTATCAGGGCCGATACCAGTATCGTATCAGTGCATTCCTAATTATATCTATTGTAAAGGTAATGGCATCTGAGTTTTCTCAAATAAGCAGAAATGGTTTAAAGGAAGAGAGGAAAAAAGTGCAAACCTGAGGCTAAAGCTGGGTTACAGGCAGACCATATCTGTGTGTTTTACAAAAATGTTGGCATTTTATAGCTTGCTTGTGTGCATTTGTATTGCCTACGCAATCTTATCTACAGCACACACCTTAACTAAGCTCTGCCTCCTTAGCAGTGCTAATCATGGTCTGCTTTTTAACAAAGAGTATATGTCAACAGTAACAAATCAAACGTTTTTATTTTCCCCCATAGTAAAGCATATGCGCCGGAGAAATATCCCCTCAAAATCAAACAAATTTGTGGAATATGTCTCTAAGTAAAAGTGAAAAGTATCTTAATATTAAGCGAATCGAGTTTTATCGATGCAATGACTTTAAAAAACAATGCATCTGGATTTAATCCCAAAAACTGTACCTTGTTCTACATGTCTTCTACTGATGCACTCAGATCTTTCAAACTTTTTCCTGTGTATCAATCAAAAAAGTTTAGGCAAATTTCCAATTCTTTAGGAACTTTGTAACCAGTTAGATATTTATAACATTAGCTTTGCAGTAGCAGTGGGCAAAAACAGATGATTGTGTGTTTGACAAAGCTGGTGTCCATCTTAAGGTCTCTTGTTGTCTCATCTTCTTGTTGCTCTTTCGTGGGTCTGCAGAGCCCAGATACCCTCCGGTCTTTGACAGAAAGCTGTCACCGCGGGAGGTGACAGTGGGCGACAGCATTGAAATGGAGTGTCACATGACTGGGTCTGCACCCATCAAAGTCACATGGTCCAAAGACCATAAAGATATCCGCTCTGGTGGGAACTATAAGATCAGCTGTGTGGATAACACCGCCCACCTGACCATCCTGAAGGCAGATAAAGCTGACACGGGGAAATACTTCTGCCATGCCTCCAATGACATGGGGAAGGACTCTTGTTCCACTGACATCTCTGTCAAAGGTATTTTTGCCTTCAGTGCCCGCTTAGGGGAACTCTTAGGTGAGTACCCACACTTCCTCTTCTTCATCGTTTCTTTCCCCCTCTTGATTTCAGAGCGTAAAAATCCACCAGTGTTCACCAAAAAGCCCTCAGAGCACATCGAAGACACGGAGGGCAAACTGGTTAAAATTGAGGGCCGAGTCACCGGCTCACAGCCCGTGTCAGTCAGCTGGTTCAAAGACGACAAGGAACTCTACAGCTCTGAAAAATACGACATCAGCTTTAAGAGCAATGTGGCGGTGCTGTGCATCAAGAGCAGCCAGGTGACCGACAGCGGCAGGTACTCCTGCCAGGCCTCCAACGAAGCTGGAAGGGCTTCCTGCGATGTCACAGTGGGCATCCTGGGTGGGTTTGATGTTCAAAGTTCACTCCGTGTTGAATTCGCTCACAACAGGAATGATTAGTTGATCAGAAGATTTGTCGAATGGTCTCCGCTGAAGCATTTTCAGCTTTCCAGCTGTAAATGTTTTGATACTATACACACATAAAAGCTATTTTGTAAAGGTTTGACGGATGTTTTTAGGTTTACGTCCTTTTAGAAAAAATACGTTCAGGTAAACTTTTATTTCCTTCAGTGTCATTAGGTAAAGATTCTTCTTATTTATTTGGTTTGTGGTTGTCTCTGTTGGGATGTTAGGTTGCTTCTGGTTGCTTCTGTTTCTATTTTTGGTATTGCTGAAATCGTAAACTTATCAGTATTTGTTCTTTTTCATCAGTGTGATATACTGATCATCTCTGGCGACAGGCCACATGGCCGCCCTTTTACCTTTTCAGAGATTTGTCTTATGAAAACATATTGTACAGACTAAATGGAATCCCTGCTGGTGCACACGTTTAGTTTCTAGATGTTTTCAAAACTGATCCCTGTGCAGGCAGCTGACTTCAAACTACTTCATCTCATCTGCAGAAGCCAAGAAGCCTCCGGTGTTTGATGTACCACTCAAACCGCTCACTGTGGATGAAGGTGAAAAGCTGAGCCTGAAGTGTCACGTCTGCGGGTCAGCTCCTCTGAAGGTCCAGTGGATGAAGGACAGGAAGGAGCTGTCCTCAGCTGGCAGCATCAAGCTCAGCTTCTCTGATGGCACAGCCAGTCTGGAGATAAGCTCGGCCTCCAAACACGACGCTGGCGACTACCTCTGCAAGGCTACCAATGATGCCGGCACTGAGTTCTGCAAGGCCAAAGTCACTGTGAAAGGTAAAATCTGAGTGACCTCCCGATCATCTCAGCTAGTACTCAAATCTGTCTTTGTTTTGAAGACCTAGAGTATTTCAATGTTTTTGGGTGAACAAAGACAGTCTTGAGGCAAATTCCAAATAAACTGCATGGAATTTTTTTTTTTTTTTTGCGACTGTAGGATGTCCTTCATTTGTGGGGGACCTAGCAAATCATAACAGGCGCAAGCAGCAGTATTCCAATGAGAAATGCAACTCACTTTATCATGGCCTCCATTAAATTTCAAATTTGACTTGAACAAATGTTATCTTGAAAATATGACATCTTAAAAATGGATTTAGAATATGGCATACTTGTCATTGTGATACAGAACATGATTACTACATGTCGTGGAAACAAAATGCATCTGAGAAGCCATGGTTCAGTCGTCTTCATCCAGGTTTATTAAATGCAGTATGGAGAGATTCCAGAGATATGATATACATATATAGTGCAGTACAGTATCAACCACACCCTATCGGATCAGCTTCTGACCGGTTCATTAATCAGCTTGGAGAGAACAAACAACTTCATACATGGTTGTAGATATGAAATTGCTGAGAGAAAGAACACTCTTTTTTAGCTGTCGAACAGGATGTGTCACAGAACAGCATAACTGAGCATAACTCAACAATAGCTAAGCAATGTTTTAAAACTTATAAATGCAATAACATTTTCTTTGACATACATTTTATTGATAGATCGGAACCAAGGAAGATTAACCACTCTAGTGGAAACTAATGAGGATCCATGAGGGTCGCAACTCACTGTTCTCTCAGCGCATTTTCAGAAGGCGAACACGAAGAGTTATGATTTGTCTTTAGTAAAACATAGGGAATTGTCTACATAACTGTCAGGTTTATGGCCATTAGAGTGATAATTACTATTAGTTTATATTGTATGTGAATTAAATATTTGGTTTGTTAATAAACGTGTGTTGACTGTTGCAAAGTTAAGAAATTCCTTTTAGATGCAGTAAAAATAGACTTGATGTTTAGTAAATCACAATGTGCCTGGAACGGCTACCTATTTGCCTGTTCTTGACCCAATATTTTGCGTCACCTGACAAAAACGCCCATATTGCATATTCAGCATGGAGAAAAGCGTCTTGCTCTGGGTTTAACAGGTGCAATGCTCCCTGTGGTCCGTTAGTAAATCAGCTACAACCTGTTTTTGTGACACTGTGTGGTTTGCGATGGATTTTAACAGGCACAAACCATTGATAAATCAGGCCCTTGATGTTCTCTTGTGGTGTTTTATTGCAGAGAAACCAGGGGCAGCTAAACCTGAGACTCCAGCAGCAGCTCCAACCAAAAAACTGGATAATCTTTTCTTCATCGAGGAACCCAAATCCATACATGTTACAGAGAGTAAGTCCGTCGATGTGGGGAAAAAATTTACCTTTAGAAATTTGTAGCTCCTGTCCTAACCTCCCACCTCTCTCTCTACAGAGGGAACTGCCACCTTCATTGCTAAGGTTGGCGGAGAACCCATCCCAAGTGTTAAGTGGATGAAAGGGAAATGGAGGCAGCTCACCCACGGTGGCCGCATCTCAATCGTGCAGAAGGATCAGGAATCCAAGTTGGAGATCAGAGAGGTGACCAAGTCGGATTCTGGTCAGTACCGGTGCGTTGCCTCCAACAAGCATGGAGAGCTTGAGTGCAGTGCCGACATGCACGTGGACGAGAAGAAAGAGGCGCCGCAGCTAGAGGGAGACCTCCGGGCCAAACTGAAGAAGTGAGTCGATTCATGAAATTTCTAAGCTCAGTCGGTACAAGCTTCTGACGTCTGAACTATGTTGCCCTCAGAACGCCATCGAAGCAGAAGAGTCCACAGGAGGAGAAGGATATCGACATTGTCGAGCTGTTACGTAATGTTGACCCCAAAGAGTACGAGAAATATGCCAGAATGTACGGCATCACCGACTACAGAGGTCTGCTGCAGGCCATCGAGCAGCTCAAGAAAGAAAGGGGTGAAGAAAGTGGAAGACCGGTGAGCGCTCTCAGAGTCTGAAGGTTGTCCCAGGGCTTAATTTGTTACATTTAAAACACTTGAGTAATAACGTTGTCGCTGACAGGAAATGGAACGTGGAGACAGAGAGTCTGATGAGGACATGGCTCGACTGGTGGCGGACCTGCAGAAGAGGATGGAGAGGACAGAGGTCAGGACACATTGGCTGTTGAACACTTGAAACATTTCAGCATGATGAGTTTTGTCCTGCTGATAAACCAGGCATGAACTGATGGTTCAGTCCTGAACACTGAAGCAACAGATGTGGTACAATGGTGGAGTTCTTACCTCATCATGAATATCCACATCTTTAAAGGTTACTGGAATGAAAAGATTGTCATGATAGATCAAACATTCACACATTCAGATTGGTGTAACTGTGGATTTCAAGATTGGGCCAGCACTTGCACCCAAATGCCACAAACTTCTGGTAGCCGCTGGCAATGTTTTGGTTAGATACTAGAATCATGAAAACATAATTTGGTGTTAAACTATGATCTAAAGCTTTGCAAATGCAGAATTTTTAGATGTATTTGAGATAGGAAATAAGTGGATAAATAGGTTTTAAACTTCTGGGGGGTTTTGTTATTTATTTACCATTAAACAAAGTGCTAAATAAAAGTCATAAGTCAAAACTCATGCATTGAATGAGTGTATTCTAGCTAAAGGCAGCGAAGTGTGAACAATGTTTTTTTATTTACTTTGAATTCGATACTCAACATCTTGCTCCTGCTTCTTTCAGTGGTTTGTTTTTTTAAGCTAGGCTATAGTTAGCATGCCTCTTTTTTGTTTTGATATGACTTGTTGGTAAATTATAAATTAATTTCAGTGCAGTTCTAGCTGATGGTTTTTCAGCTGTGGTGACCACAGTTTTGTCTCATATAAAACGATTCTTGATCTCCTAGCAGGTCACCAAGAGTAGAATAATCCGTTATTGGGTGGGGAAATATATTGCATATGTATTTAAAAACATTAAATAATAAGAAACTGTACAGCATACTTGCAACTGAAGAAAAATACTGTACGATTGTTATCAAAGATATGTGCATCTAAGAAAATGGAAAAAATGACACAGACAGGAGGCCACACACCGTGAATGTCATTGTTGTTGGAAAACGCTTGGATACTAAGTGGAAAAATCAACAAAAAAAACAAAAAAACGTGCAAGTACTATGAGGAAGTTTCACATGTGGAAAAATTAAAATAGATACTTTATAAAAAATAAAAAAACGATTCAAAATGTGGCTAAATGTCTGGCTGGGGGCCCAACTGACATTAACCTACGCAGAAATCCCCACATTTGTGGTTATTTATTATCATAGTTAATTAGAGAAAGTAATTGTTGTCTTGAACATTTTTACCATTGAATAGCTGTCTTGTTGTGCTTGCAGCCTGTCACCGTAGTGAAGGACATCTCCAACCAGTCCGTCTTCACCAACGAAGAGGCAATATTTGAGTGCGAGATAAAGATCAACTACCCAGAGATCACGCTGTCGTGGTACAAGGGCACGCAGAAGCTGGACACAGACGACAAACACGACATCAGCATCGTTGGCGACCGCCACCTGCTCAAGATCAAAAAATGTCAGCCGTCCGACCAGGGGAACTACCGGGTGGTGTGTGGACCACACATCTCCAGCGCCAAGCTCACCGTCACAGGTCAGTGCTGACACAACCCTCTAACTTTAACCCTGAGTGTCTTGTTGGAGTGTAAGCTGAGTGTTCTTGTCTTCTTGTGTTTTCAGAATTGGAGGTGGAGAAGCACCTGCAGGACACATCGGGTAAGGAAGGGCAGACGTGCACACTGTCTTGTCAGTTGTCTGTTCCTAACGTTGAGGCTCAGTGGTTCAAAAACGGCAAGCAGTTAGAGATGAAGGGAAGGTATTCTTCCGAGGTGAAACACAAAGTTCAGAAGCTTCTGATTAGAGACCTGAAGTCTGAAGACCGCGGCAGATACACCTGCAGATACCAGCACCTGGAGTCCTCAGCGGACCTCAGGGTGGAAGGTTTGTACCTGGAAACCTTCCTGTAGACGTGATGGATGCTCTGCTCGATTACTAACCTCTTTCAATTCATCCGACTCTAAAACTAATGTCGGCAATTTGGATTTTGCCTTCTTTTTTCCTTTCCTTCTGGGATGTACTCTGTCCTAATGTTCTCCATGACAGTCTTGCACCATCATCCTCACCAACAACCAATCATCATAACGTCCCATGAACATCCATCTGGTGGTCTCCTCTAACCGTGTGGCTGTTGTGCTCGTATAAAAACAGCTCTTCGTTACTGTCACGTTTACAAATTCACGTCTTTATCTGTTTTAGCCCAACAAATTCATTTCACCAAACGTATCCACAACGTCGAAGTCAACGAGCGCCAGTCGGCCACCTTCGAGTGCGAAGTGTCCTTCGACAACGCAATTGTTTCTTGGTACAAAGACACCTGGGAGCTGAAAGAAAGCACTAAGTACAACTTCAGAAGCGAGGGCAGAAGACATTTCATGGTCATTCGAAATGTGACCATTGAAGACGAAGGTGTGTAGAGCCCAACCGAGCTCCGGAGACCGTCTCAGAGCCCTGCTGATTTTCTCCTCTTACTGTTTTCTGTGACCTGAGTGTGTTCATTACTAATCCCATGTAGGCGTGTACTCTGTGATTGTGAGATTGGAGCCCAGGGGAGAGGCTAAGAGCACAGCTGAGCTTTATTTGTCTGGCAAAGGTACAGTTATTAGTCAGGCAACACACTTTCTCTGCTTCTGTTAAGCTGTGGACCATCTAAGAGTTTAACACAAACTGTACTCATTTTATCTTATTTTTTCACAGAAATCGAATTAGCGATGGTGCCTACAGGTGAGTGATTTATTCTCCAAAACCCCATCGATTTTTATCAGCAGAGACAAGTTAGGAAACACCTCTTGTCCACTAAGATGCATTGGATAAATTGGCTCTGCAAACCGATTTAACATACTAACAGTCAATTTTTTTACCATAACTCTAACTCACTTAAGAAACTGTCTCTATTCACTGCAATGTGACATTTTTGGTGAGCAAGAGGAGTTTTCAAGATGTCCTCACAGTTTTCAGCGCCACATACATAACCATAAACTATCATCTTTCAGTCATTCTAGAATTTATTGATCTTGTTGCCGCCTAGAAGGCTAACATTTGGAGCAGTTATTTTATAAAAACTTAAAATACATCTATATCTATGAAAATAGACTCCAGTTTTAAGATTAACTGATTGAATACCATTGTAATAACAACATTAACTGTCTGCGTAACTATGTCTATAAGCTTGCAAATATTATAAGTATAAATGAGAAACTCCCCATGGTTGGACATGTAGGCTTACATTTTGTACAAAGACATATCTGATAGGGTTAACAGGGTAAATGTACTCATGTACAAGTCAAGGCACTCTCCACACAATGAGCACTGACAAAAGTGCTGAACGTAAAGCCGAACAACATGTTTACGTGCATCTCATTGAATAAAAATATTATCTAAATGTTCCTTTTATGTATTTATATTTTCTCTTCACTTCAAACAGTGAAACTCCCATACTATCCATCACAGAGTGATGTATTTCAAGTGTTTCTGTCCATTTTGATGGTCATGACAACCCAAAGTTCAGTTTTTTTAAAAGAAAGTTTGAATATCATACAAGATCAATTAAAATCTGATTTTAATACAAAAATGTGTGGCTGCTGAAAATTATATCCCAGTGCCGCACTGTAAATTTCAGCTCTTTTTGACTTTTTGCTTGGAATTACTGCCTTGGTTTACCAGCAGCTTAGTCTTTTTCTTACTCAATTTTTTCTCTATGGTGAGGTTTCAAGTACAGTGATTATGTGGTTAAATAAGCAGGTACCGATCAACCTTGTTAGTTGAACGAAGCATAATGCTTGCTTCAAATTTTCTTTATGCCTTTACGTACTTTGGACTTGAGAAAAACATCACCAGCAGATGACATCGCTCCCAGAAGCATCACCAACAGTGGAAACTTCAGGCAGGAGCTAAAACATTATTCGATTCTCTCTCCCCACTCTTTTTTTCTGACTCTTTGTTCTGAAAAGACGACCTTTGAACCACAGGACAATGGTCCCACCAACTAGACTGTTCTCTTAGCCTAGGTAGCTCTTAACACAAGTGATGTAGTCTTTGTCTTGGTTGCATCTGTTTGTGTCGGCTCTTGAAGCACTGACTCCAGCTGCAGTCCACGCACTCCCCCAATCTCTTATATGAGCTTCACAAACCTCTCAGTGCTGCGATTATCCATCTTGTTTTTGCAATTCTTTCAAAAGCATATTTTTCTTCCACTTAGCTTTCTAGTATTATGCTTGGATACAATATTTAATGAACAGCATGCTGCTCCAACAAGGATTCTTTTTGGGTTACCCTTCTTTTGGAGGGCGTCAATGACAACAATGGACTTTGAGCAACTAGTCAAGTCAGGAGTCTTATTTGTGAATATGTAGGACCATAAAATAACGTATCTGGGTTAAAAACTCTTTTAAATTTAGCCCCATGTGGTATTCAAATTTTCTCAGAAACTGAATAAGATGGATGATGTAAGTACAGTTTTATTAGGAAAGATGTTTGATTAGAACAATGCTCCATATTCTGTAGATTTCCCAGACTCTTCAGTTCAGAGGCCTGAAGTGCCTTCGTCAGAAGAAATTCAAGGTAAGATAAGACTCAATAAAAATCATGTTTCCAAGAGGTTCCTCGTGGCTTCTAACAGACCCAAATTCTGCTTCTGTTTATTCAAGAATCTGCTGAGTTCTATCAGTATGAAGAAAAGGTGGAACAGAGAGGTATTTCCTGCTCTCATTCAGAAATTTAGATTAAATCAAACCTTATTAACAAATAAAAGCAAACAAATCTTTTTTTCTTTTTTTAAATCAAATGATCGGAACTTAAAATGCTTTGTTTTTCTTTACAAGAATCAGCTGAATATTCTTATCGGTATGAAGAGGAGGTGCAGCAGAAAGGTAGCGCGTCTCTCCCTTCCTCATCCACTTCATCTAACCGTCTTAGCAGATCTGGGACTGATGGTAGCAGCTTCTTTAATATTCATTGTTTTAAACTGAAAACAGAAATCCAGTTTGAATTAAAACCGTTAAAAGTTTAAAGTTGCTCAAATCTGTTGTGACAGACTTTGGTGAAATAATTGGTGTTAAAAAGTATTTTTGACCCACATCTGCTTCATTATCCCACCCTCTTGTTTCTATGTTTCGTGGCCAAGTTAACAACACAATCCTTATTCTGTCTTGGACAGGCTTAGGTTCTGGTTTCTTTTTTCATTTTTTGCCTCACTTCTTCCTCTAACACTCTCTTATCTTCAATGTTTTTTTTTGTTTTTTTAGTATAGTCACATCTTTAAATATAACGCTGTACAGTACAGACCAAAAGTTTGGACACGCCTTCTCATTTAAAGCGTTTTCTTTCTTTTCAGGACTACATTGTAGATTCTCAATTAAGGGTATCAGAACTATGAATGAACACATAATGTATGGAAAATTTTATTTACTTAAAGAAAAAGGGTGAAATAACTGAATACATGCGTTATATTTTAGATTCCCCAAAGTAGCCACCCTTTGCTCTGATTACTGCCTTGCATTCTTTGAGCGTCCAGAGGTCGTCACCAAAAATGGTTTTCCAACAGTGTTGAAGGAGTTCCCAGAGATGCTTAGTACTTGTTGGCCCATTTGCCTTCATTCTGCTTTTCAGCTCACCACAAATCATCTCGATTGGGTTCAGGTCCGGTGACTTTGGAGGCCAGGTTATTTCTCACTTTTTTGTAAAAGTACTACATAATTCCATATGTGTTCATTCATAGTTTTGATGCCTTCAGTGAGAATCTACAATGGAAATAGTCATGAAAATAAAGAAAACGCGCTGAAGGCAAGGCGTGTCCAAACTTCTGGCCTGCAATGTATATGTATGGAAACACTGCAGCTCCTTATGCTAACGTCAAACTCCTTTTACTAGAGTAAAATGTATTTTTTTGTTGATTTGTGCTTATTTCATTTCCATAAACTGAAACAATAAACTGATGGGAATACTAACCGAGAGTTTCAGGGAAATCCGAGGGTTTCTTCCCCTCTGAAACATCAGAAAGCTTCGTTGTTTGATGTGAAGCTATTTCAAAAATGTTTGTCTCATATCTGTTTTATGGTGCTTGTGTGATTTTTTTTTTTTCCCCATCGTGCCTTCAGTTGAGTTTCAGACCTGGACAGAAGAAACTGTAACACAGCAGGTTTCAGAGACTAAAGGTATCACGGTTGCGTTTATGTTCCTCTTTTTTGTCTTCTCTTTTAATAACCTCTTTTCAACACACACAAAATATTTTCAACCAATTTTCCTTAATGCCTTCTTGATGTTATGAATGCGTGCAGACACTAATACTAATGTTTCGAGTTTCTGCTTTTTTGTTTCAGCTGCCAAAGTTGCTGTTGAAGAAAAGGTGGCGACCGTGAAAGTTGAAATGAGGGAGGAAATCCCAACAAAAGGTGTGACGGAGCTTAATCCATGTTTTTGTCTACTGATTAAGTTTAAAATGTGTATTTTGCTTATCTTTTCTATTTCTGCATTATTTTTTTGGGTAATATGATGATACAGTACATACAATTCTGATAAAAAAAACCAAAAAAAACTCTTTGGAGTGCCAAAGATGAGTTATACGTTAAAACAGAAACGCTAAATGCAAAGTTTCATCTCCAAGTGTACCGTTTATACATCAATACAGAGGTATTTTTGTCTATTTTCACCCGATGGGCTCTAGGACCTAATATTTTCTGTTAAATCCACATTACCATCTTCCTATTGACCACCATTATAATTCTATTCAGTGTTTTTACCTCAGATCTGGATGTGAAGGGTTTCTTCATTTTTGTCATGTCTCCACAGTCATAAAACTTAACATACGTGTTCAACAGAAGACTCTACCACTCATTGTACAAGATTGCTTTGATCGAAATAACAGTTTTCACACGGTAAAGGTTTGTTTCAGATGTAATATTAGTTCTCTCTTCCCCTTGCACCCAGAAAAAGGCAGGAATCACCATAGCAACCAGGGTTTCCGGGATACTCCCAAAAACATAAAAATCTATCTCACTCAAACCAGGGGATTATTGGTGACCTGTTTTAAAGAATCTCCTCCCGTGATTTCTTATTGTCATTCTTTTTCCTAAAAATGTTTGTGTTGGTTTTTTAATCCCGTAGTCGAGAAAAAGCCCGAACAGAAGCCAACTGCGGCTGTGGAGGAACCAAAGAAAAGTATGAACTTGTTTAAGGATGGAGCTATCTGTGGGCTGTCATGTATTCTTGAAACTGATCATCCTAATTAACTAAACCTGTTGCAGAACTAGAGGCCAGGAAGCCAGTAGAGGAAAAGGTTCCTGCAGTCTCTGTCCCAGATAAGAAGGAAGTTGCTGCTGCCAAAGGTAATCTCCTGCTGCTTGAACATTGTCTATCTTTTTCTTCAATTTTCTCTGTCCCTTCCTTCATTATTCTTTTTCAGAGTTGGTTTGTGGTCTTGCAGGGATTCATTTGTGTTCCTTTAGTTGTTTTTTATGGATAATATTATGTATTTTAATGTGTCTTTAATAGAACCAGAGGAGGTGAAGAAGCCAGTTGTCGCTCCGGCAGTGCCTGCAGAGAAGCCCGGGCTGCCAACCAAAGGTCTGTATTTCTTCTCTGTGGTGTCCCATCCGGAGTTTCAAACTCTTGTCTTCTTCGAGATGCGGGATTCGGGTTTGTTCTGTTCTGTTTAGACCTTGGTGGTGCCTGTTTTATTCATAATCATACTCTTCCTTAGTCTTCACCCTCTTTAAAACACTTCTTCAGACTCTAACATCAGTCACTGTCTATGTTGCATACATAAAGACGAGCCCAAGCCTCAGGTTCCAGCTGAGCCCAAGAAGCTGGTTCCCGAAGCAAAGCCCAAGAAGCTGGTTCCCGAAGCAAAGCCCAAAGCTGAACCAGAAGCTAAACCTGCTCCAGCTCCAAAGGCGGAACCAGAACCTAAATCTGCTCCTGCTCCAAAGGCAGAACCAGAACCAAAGCCTAAACCTGTTCCTGCTCCTAAAGCAGAACCAGAGGTGAAGCCAGTGTCGCCTCCATCCAAAGGTATGCCCTTTCTCTGTGTGAATGTGTGTGTGTTCAGCTTTCAGGGATTTAGAAAAATAAACTTTTTTATAGCTTCGAATGTAGAAGCGAATCTTCGATTGTCTTTGGTCTGAAACCGTCTGAATGTCACTTTAAGCCCCCGAAGAGGCTGCAAAGCTCAAACCTGAGCCAGAAGCTCCAAAACCAAAGGCAGAACCAAAGAAAACAAAACCAGAAGTCCGTAAACCTGAACCTCCTAAACCAGAGCCTGCAGTCCCAAAAGCAGAACCAACACCGGCACCAAAAGAGCCTGAGAAGAAAGGTACAGAACATCTGTAGCTAACATTTTTCTTAATCTTCGAACACCTTCTTTTAACTCCTTTGTTTTTTGATGCTCTTGTGTCGGTTCAATCAGACTTCTGGATTATTTAACCCATAAAATAAACTTCGTCAGAGACCGATTGTGTCTCATTAACTTTCTTAATTTCCTCTTCGAGAGAAGAGCAGCAGCAGAATCAGCTGATTGTAGGTTTGGTTCCCATAATGACAGCAGATACTATGTTCTTTTTAAAGTGCCAGAAGAACCAGCAAAGAAGGAGGTGGCTGCTCCTCCACCTCCTTCAGTCCCACAGAAGGTACAGAAAGAGGCAGAGGAACCTCAGAAGAAGCCAGTTAAAGGTATCTGAAGTTCCTCCTGCAGCTTCAGAAATTAAAACCTAAAGTTCTTTACGGTTCTGGTTCTGTCTGATGTTCCACCTGGGCGTTTTGCTCAGTGCGATGAGGAGGCTGCATGTTGTGTTTGTTTCAGTTGTCTTTCTTTTGTCACACTCGATAGAGTGTTTCTACATTCCTCATCTTTAAAAAGCTTCTAATGTTTCTGAATGGTGCTCTTTAAAGTTCCTGTGGAAGAAAAAGTTCCCGAGCTTCCGAAAGCAGCAAAGAAACCAGAGACCAAAGTGGTTCCTCCCAAAGAAGAGCCAGCTCAGAGGGACAAAGGTACTCTAAACGATGTTTCTTTAGTAACAAGTTTAGTACAAGAATGGTCTTAAAATCATTTATTCTTTGGGAAGTTAACCTCTCTCATTTTGCTTTGCTTGACAAGAATATAACCTGAGTGAGCTAAAATCTTTTATGTGCGTTAGCACATTCTCCTCTTCTCTATGGTCATGTGTTCTGCATGTTTCTCTGTCAAACCCTCTTAAAGCTCTCAAGCCCCAACAGACACCTGAAAAGGTTCCTCCGAAAGTGTCTGATGAGGAGGTTGTGTTGGGCATTAAACCTGAAAAAATATCTGAAACAGCACCAGGCAAAGCTGAGGTGAAAGAAAAGACTCCGGAGAGAGTCGCAGAGAAAATGCCGGAGAGCAGACGGGAAGATGTTCCAAAGACGGTCACTGAAAGAATCCCAGAGAAACTACCAGAAAAAACTCCAGATAAACGTCCAGACAAAATCCCAGAGAAAATCCCAGAGAAACTTTTAGAGAAGACAGTTGCTGAGAAGAAAGCTGTTAAACCTCCTGAGAAAAAGGCTGAAGAGGAGGTGATCAGTAAGAAAAAGCCTCTCGAGAAGGTTCCAGGGATGAAACCAAAGAAACAAACAGACAGAACCTCTGAGGGTGAAACAGTTTCTGTTGAAACACCTGAGAAGGTCGAAGAAGTAAAACCAGAAGTAAAAGATACTCTTAAGAAAGGTACAGATGAGAAAAATGTCAACTCATTTCTTTCTTTGTGTCTCTTCACCAAACATCTTATTAGGTTCATTACTCATCTGCTCCAACACAGATTGGGTTAGATATAACAGAACATAACAGGACTTAATGGTTCTTCATGGTGATGTCTCCACAGAATTAAAACCAAAATTTAAAAACTTTACAGGGTAAATTAGGATGCATTTCTTAGCTCATTTTTTCACGAATTTATGATAAACCAACCAGTTTTTTAGACATTTTTTATTTCTCAGGAAGTCAACTCACTTTATGTGAAAGAATTAAGATTGGTTGATATTTGATAACAACATGACTGTTAAAGTAATGGACACTGTTACATGTTTTGTAACTGATTTATTCAGCTGTAAGTGTGTCAAATGTATTGGATCCTGTTTAATACTGTATTAGACATTTTAACTGATTTTTAGGAACTTTTTCTACATTTCCCCGACTAATTTCCCTGTTTTTGTCACTGTCCTCCTATTGTTCTTCTACTATCTGACGCGCTCTTGTCCAAGATACCTCTCTTTTGTAGATATATAGCAATGTATAAAAAGATAAATTAAATCCTTGGCAGAGACTAAGTAAACTAGAGAATCGATACTTGAAGGAATTGAAAAATGCATTAGACATTTTAGTTGTTTTTTAAGTTTGATGACAAAACTAAGTTCACCAGATCTGATATGCCTAAATTTACTCAAAAATTGTTTGGCACAGAGAAGCGTCTTCAGCTGGACCCATCTTTAGAAGATAGATGTCCATGGAGACATCTTACTTATGGTTGACCTTGTTTAACCCAAAGAAAATGGCTGCAAAGATTATTTCTTTTAGCCTTAGCAACATTTTAACCACATTTAAAAAACACATGAATTTTATAGATCTTTACAAAAGAAATAACTTGACAGTTTCAGGTTTTGTTGCTGGTTTCAGAACATCCTCCACCTCTCTTTAGGAAGTCATATCTGAGTGTTTTCTGGATGTTTCTGCTTGTTCGTTTCCAACTG
Source organism: Apricaphanius iberus (assembly GCA_028564705.1). NCBI lineage: Eukaryota > Metazoa > Chordata > Actinopteri > Cyprinodontiformes > Aphaniidae > Apricaphanius > Apricaphanius iberus. The sequence goes on along the minus strand of JAPXFQ010002125.1, from coordinate 949,096 downwards.
TCTTAACTTTATTCCTTTTTTAACAATCCTCTTCGATCTCATCATCTTGGGCTAAAAATACTGAATAAAGAACCTGTAGTTGAGAGGGCGGAGAAGATTCGTCCCACAGATCAGGAGAAGAAACCGTTTGCTCCTGGTGAAAAAGGTACCGACCATCTGACAACAAGATGTATTACTTTAAACGCATCCTCGTCTTTAACTCCTGATGATAAAACCCAGCAAGTTGGATTATCATCAGCTTCTTTATTAATCCCTCTAATGTTAATGTTTGTGTCTGTTTTTATTCTCACCTCTTGGCGTCGCCTCATGACGCCTCTTCTTCAACAACTCTTAAAACAAGCGCCCACAGAGCAACAAGAAGAAACTGAGAGGAAACAGAGCAAAAATAAAACAAGAAATGTAGCTTCACTCCCAGAACGTGAATCAGAGGTCACTGCAGTCACGGAAGATGAATCTGAAGAGGTTTCAGAGTGGGGGATTGAGCCGCCAGCAGAAGTCACTAGCATCAAACAGAGATGGAGCAAAGAAAAATTTGAGGAAAAAAGATCCGTTAAAGGACAAGAATTAGTGGGAGAAACTGGGGAAAAGTCAGAAAAACTAGAAGCTGTGAGTTTAAAATCTGAGAAAACCTCTGAAAAACTCAGCAGAGCAGCAATAACCACTTCAGGAGAAAGTAAAGCAGTTCTTACTGAGCCGGGTTCATCGTCAGAAGTCACTGCAGAGAAAAGGGTGAGATCTGAACAGGTGTTTGATGTAAAGGCAGAGCTAGAGGAAAGCATAGAGTCGGTAACAGACCTGGAAGTTAGAACGGACACGGAGTTCCTGTCTGATGCTTCAGAGCCTGAAGCAGAACCCCTGAAATCTAAAGACGTTCCTCCTCAGAGAGGCGTCCTCTTGAACCAGGATCAGATGAAACCTTCGGTCTCTTTAAAACCAGAAGAGGAGATAAAGACTCCTACAGCAACACCTGCTGGAGGTACCATCACCATGTCCATGTTTAACAGTTTCATCAGTCTCTGGTTGGTTTGCATTTTTTGTTTCGTCTGTGTGCAATACCCTCAGAAACCACCAGGGTTTGAGTTTGTTTCGTTTTCTGTCGCCTTTAACCTGCTCAGTGTTGCTGTTTTGTCTTTTTCCACATATTTACTTTGTTCAGTCTCTTTTTTCCGTCGTTTGCCTTTCTTAAGTGTCCAAACCTAAAACATAATGTGATTATTCTTTAAAGAAACTGAAGAAAAACTCAAGAAGCTTCCTTCCAAACCTGCTGAGACAAAAGGAAAGAAGGTGGAGCCAGGTACAAAGCCAGATCATTTGTCTTTATTTAACCCCTTTATTCTCATAATTAACGCCAGCTGTTTGTGTCTGTCTTGTTTGCTCCTAATCTCTTGGCACCGCTTCATGGTGCTTTCTCTTTACACCTTTTCAAATTTTCCAACCTTCAGCTTCATTCACAGCTCTTGTAACAGATGAGAAAAGAGCATCCTGTGCAGAACCCGAAAGTCAGATAAAAGAACAGAAGAAAATTACATCTGTGGCACAAGAAAGTGTTTTAAAGAGCATCACAGAACCACATGAAATATCTGTTACTGAGAGTTTAAAGAATGCAGGCTCTTTTCCTAACATTAATGAAAAGATCAGTGCGACAGTTCTGGATGAACCTGATGAACAAAGACAACAGAAATTGGTTTTTAGAGACGTAGAAGAATCTAAATCAGCTTTTGGAAGTGAAAAACAGGCAATTTCTGATTTGTCTAAATCAGATGGATTAATTACAACCAAGAAATTTAAGACAGAACAGGAGGTGTCAGAACAAGCTCCTCAGAAAGGCTTTGAGCAAACTGACAAAGATCTAGAGCCTGTCCCTAAAATGAGTGACACTGATTTACATGAGACTGTTAAAACAAAACCTTCATCAAAACTCTCTGACATCAGGAGTTTAAAGATAGGAGATGCAGAGAAGCCAACACCAGAAAACATTGATAGAGGTGACGGTTCGCTGCAAGATGAGGACTCTAAGGTTGATTCAAAACTGCAGAGTGAAATCAAAGTTTCTCATGAGAAGGAACACATATTCCGAGACAGGGATTTCACAGTTTCTAATGAAGCTGATGTTTCTCACAAAACATCCACCAAAACAAGGAGACAGAGGTTTGCTAAAACTAAAGAAGCTTCAGACAAATGGTTCGGATCAGAAAGCATAACAGCAGAGGATAAATCTGAAGAAGGCGGTTTTAAAACAGATGGGAAACCTGAAAAATTTCAGGGATTTATCGACGTAAAATCAACACCTAAAGCTGATAAATGTAGAGAAGCTCAAACTGTCACTGAACAAGACCAGATGACTATCAGAACAGTTAAAGATAAAACTCTTACGGTTTCTCATCTTAAAGAGATTAACACCGTTCAGGAGGTAGGAAAAGTAAGAGATGAAAGTTTAGAAGATAAACCTGAAATCACTGAGGCTAAATTAATGCCAGTTTATGAGCAAAGTGGTCAAAGGGAAAGTGCTACAGAGAAATCAGCATTGCCAAAGAAAAGAACGCAAAAAATAATGAACATTGAAGATGTTAAAGATAATCAAGTACTACTAAAACCAGTTCTAACTAATGACGGGCTGCCCAGCGAAGATACAATGACTGACACAAGGGAACGAAAAGAAGCGGTTTCAGGACGACCCACGAGATCAGAACCTCAAAATCTGTCAGACAATGTAGTGACAGAGTATTTACCTGATGATCAGGGGATCAGTGAGGCAGATGTTCCTCCAAAGAAAGCAATTTTATCAAAGTTTGTGAAGTCCTCAGATGTTTTAGAGAAAGAAATTAAATTAGAACCAGTTAAAGCAAAGAATACCACAAAAGATGATGAACAACAGACAGCTGAGGAAATGATAAATACAGATAGAATGAGCAAACCTCTGGGGTTAGTAGTTGAACAAGACCAGATAAACACCAGTACAGTTACAGATAGGATGTTAAAAGTTTCTCTTTCTAAAGAGAGAAAAGCAACAGAGGAACAAGTTGAAAGAAAAGTTACACTAATAAACACAGAGGGAAAAGTTCCAGAAAAAGAAAAACTACCAGAAATTCGAGAATCTGACTTTTCAATAATTGAGAAAGTGAATGAGGCAGATGTTTCTCCAAAGGAATCAACTTTGTCCAAGTTTGCAAAATCTAAAGATTATTTGGGCAAACGGATCAGATTAAAACCAGCTGTAGCTGTGGATAAAACCAAAAAACAAACCCTCAAAAATGGTAAAATGACTGAAGGTGATGAAAAAATGTCTAAATCAGAGGAGATGATCGATGCTCAAGGGTTAATTGTGGAGAAGGATCAGATAAACATCACTACTCTTAAAGTTTCACCCGACGGAGAGATTAAACATGTACACGATCAGATTAAAGGAAACGTTTTTCCTTCAAACGTCGGGGATGAAACCTTTGAGGAAACGGCCTCAACAACTGGTGAAACTAAAGATGCAGGTTCTCCAAAGGTTTTGGTTTCCTCAGAGAGGAAAGGACAAAAGTTTCCCCAAACTGTTGATGCTTTAGATAAAGACGTTTTATTTTTACTTCAAGACAAAACCAAAAAAGTGCCGAAAGATGAACTACCTGGCAATGATGAAGAACAGGTAGATCAACCGACAGTTGATGAGATGTTACCCATTAAGGAGAAACCCATTAAGCCTCAAAAGTTGATCACTGAACCTGACAAGATAAACACCAGTGCAGTTAAAGATAAAACTTTGAAAGTCTCTCCTCTTAAAGTGAAAGATAAAACAGAAACCAATTCTAAAGAATTAACGTCTGACAAAGATAAGCAAATTATGATCAAAAGTGAAGAAAAGCAAATCCAGTCAAAAACTACCATCCATCTTGAGAAAGCCAGCCTTACCTCTATTAATGACTCAGCTGACAAAGACAAAGCATTACCTAGACCCATGAGAAAAGCAAACCTGTCAGAAATCACAGAAGGTGGGTTTGCAATGGTTGAAGCTGATGGATCCTCTAAGGAAAGAAAGGAACTGGACCAAACCGAAGAGGCAGTGTATCAGAAAATCCAACCAAAGTTAGTCAGAGATAAAGATAAAACTCAAACCGACCGAAGAGCAACAGAACAGCCGTTTAAAATACAACTGTTTGATGAGCCTGATGTTTCAGATGACATAGAAAAGTCTTTAGCGAGAAAGTTAGACCAAAATGTGGCTGAAGGAAGTTTCTTAAAGAAGGAAACCCTGATGACCAAGAAGTTACAAAAGCCTAAAGATCTGACAAATGAGTTCCAGTCATCTATTGATCAGGATCCAGACAGAGAAGGTTGGGCATCTCTAACTGAAGAGAAGACAACCAAACAGCAACCAGAGGTAGTTCAGCTAATAGTACCTTCAAAGAAACAAGAACCAGTTCCACTTCAGTTAGAACAGCAGAAAAGATCCATAGCTGAAAAAGTTCACACCACAGGTGCGATGGCTCCAGATAAGTTTAATGGTTCTAAACCAACACAGGAAGGACCGGAGAAAGTCGGGAGAAAGACACCGAAGGTTCCTCTTGGACAAGAAGAAGCTGAAACACAACAGAGACCAGAAGATGCTGAAAGAGATGCCCAGATCCCAGACAATGTGGAAAAAGACATAAGGATCTCATATAAACCAGAGAAAACTGAAGTTCTGGGAAAGATTTCAACAGAGAAACAGCTAAGAGATTTAGGAAATGCAGAAAATGTTACTGAAATGGACAAAACAATCAAAATCTGTCCATCTGCAGAGATAAAAATCCTAAAACCGGAAACTGAAATTGCAAGACAAGGACAGAAAACAGAAGAATCCAACCACATTTTACAAAGCAAAGAAGCAACTGAAGAGCAGATGTTGGACCAAGCAACTGTTGGTGCACAAGATGGAACGAAACCCAAATCTCTAAAAGGGACAGAAAATCCAGAGAAAGAGCCCTGGACAGCTGTTTTTAAAAAGGAATATGGAAGCATTACTCCAGCTGAAAAAACGGGCACACCACAAACAGTAATGAAGCTTTCTGTTGCCCCAGTGCTGGAGGTAGCATCCGAAACATCTCATATAGCCGTCGAGGACAATCAAATCTCCTGTCTAAAGATGGAGCAGTCTGAACTAAAGATGGAGGTACAAGATGAAACAGAGAAACTCCCTGAACGACCAGAGAGAGATGAATTAGAGTCTCAAGTTAGATTAGAACCAGAAGTCAATCAAGTGAAATTGACCGACAAAACGGCGTCATTTCCTCTCAAACACCACAGACGCATTAAACACCACGAGCTGATCAAAGATGGAGAACTTTCTCCCCAAGAAGTTCAGTCCAGGATAGTAGAAGTGAAACAGGAACATGGAGAATTTAGTCTTCTCTTTCCAGAAATAAAACAGCCCCAGAAATCCAGCTCAGCTGCAGCTGTGTTGGAAGTGGCTTCTGAAAAACATCTAATGGCTGAAGTCGGGGACTTTAAGTCAGATCGTTTTCAGAGAACTACTGCTCCTGACAACCTGGAGATAAATGTTGAAACAGCAACAGAGAAAACGTTAGGCTCATTCACTTCATACACTGACGAAATTAGAACAGAGGTCACAGAGGAGGATGTTAAGGTAAAAGACCTTGCAAGGCAGGAAGCACCCAAAACAGACAAAATTACTGAAGAGAAAACTCAAAAAAGGTTGAAACGTAGAGAAAAGACACCAGATGAAAGTGTTATGTCTAAAACACACACAATTAGAGATGATTTTCATGATGTTTCCCAAATTGAAAAGATAAAGCAGCAGGAAACGGAGCTGAAAACCTCAAAGATGCCTGTTATAGATGTGGCATCTGAAAAACCACTTACTGCACACAGACAGAAGATATTGGACACAACACAGAGGTATATCGCCCCTGATTATCAGGTAGAAAACATTAGATCAGCAGAAATCAAACCTGGCATGTCAGATGATGTTTCTGCTCTCACGGAAACATCTACAAAAGATCGAATGCAGTCATCAGATCAACCTGAGGAGATTGCAGTGAACCTGAGGGAACCAAAGCTCGAAATAAGCAGGAAGTATTTTGTTGCAGCAGAAGCTCTGCAAGGTCAGAACACATCAGACCAACCAATCAGGCATGGACACCTTCTATATACAGGAGACAAATCTGATGTTACAGTTCAGGCAAAGACGGTACTGCTGAAAGCTAAGACGGACTCTTTTGGTCCAGCTAGAGAAAGAAAAGACTCTCTAATATCTGAATCCAACATGATTGTTAAAGACCCAGAAACAGCCGGTGACAGGGTAGAACATCTTAGAGACTCAAAGAAATCAGGGCCGCTCATTGAACCAGATGTTTCTGCTGGTGTTAGACATGAAGACAAAGAGGCAGAGAGAGAACCTACCCAGGGTCAGCCTTGCTTTGAGCCCTCAGTAACAGATAAACCCAAAGCCAGCACCGCTGGCTACCCCTCAGAACACACCAAAACCACACCACATGCTCACTCCATTCCTCCAAAAACACATGAAACCAGAACCGAGACGGGACCCCAAGGGATGCAGTACTTCACAGAAACGAGGGGTCTGACTGTGGAACCAGAAGGGAAAGAAAACCTCGGTCTTCAAGAATCTTCCAGAGGTACAGAGGGGGGAAAGTGTCACTGAGCACAAGTTTCTGATCTGAGCACCAAACATCACCTTCCTGTGGGGATTCCCCACACCCATCTCTACGTCATTATCATCCAGGAGGATTTCCATATCATATCACCCATTCTGTTCAAGCACAAACTGTTTTTACTTGTCATTATGTTGAGCACGGCCACCACAGATTACATTGGGTTTTCCCCTCACCGTTTCCTCTAAATCTGTCTTATTTATTGTGTTCCTGAATCCGTGAGTCTTCCAGCTGTCTCCATGCTGGTTTTTCATGGTCGTCTTTGTCCGAATGTTTGTCTGATTGCCGTCTTATTTGTCTTTTAAGTTCCAGTGAAGGAGAAGGAGTTGCCACCGCAACCCAAAGACATAAAGCCGGCACCTCCTCCAGAAGGTACCTAGCTTTTATTGATACTGAAGGCATTCGTGACAGAATGCCCTCTTGGATTAAAGCACATCTTTTAACCTCTTTGTTCAACTTTCTCTAAGTTCAGATGAGAACGTTCTTAAGAACTTTGTGTAAGCGTTTATATTTTCTTTACACTTAAAGAAATCAAACCAAAGGTTGCAGAAGCCCCCAAAAAATCTGAAGTCACTGAAAAGAAAGTCTCTCCACCAGAGGAAACAAAGCCAGGTATTGAGACAGTGACTTGGTTGAAAAACTGTGTTTAGATGAAAGTTTGCAAGACATCCTGTTAATATTCTGTTGCTTTTAAAGTGACCAAGCCTGTTTCGAAGGCTGAAGAGCCGACTAAGGTGGTTCCAGAAGAAGTAACACCAGCCCTGAAAGGTAGAAGACTTTCAAGAGAATCATCCTCTTTTATCTTTTCTGTTACCTCAATCTTTTTACACGTCTATCGGCAGATGTTCTTGTCTTTACTAACTTGGGTCACGTTGACCCTGTTCTCTGTAGTTGAACCAAACCCTGCTTCTTTTTTTTTTACTTCTTCTGATATGTCGCTCTAATGCATCACCTTATTACTTTTAATGTGTGATAATAATATTTTTCTTACAATCTTCAAGATAAACGAGACACTTTGTTGTTCAAAACCAGAATCTAACAACTTTCTCCACTATCCCGCTGTATTAGATGAAACCAAGGGACCAGTCCAGACACCTGGAGGAGTCCAGAAAGGTAAGACCAACGATTGCTCCCCACTTCACCTCGATACACACAGCAGATGGCAGCAAATCTACACCTGAACACACTGTTGGGCGCCAGAGAAAACCATCACTAATTGCTCTGTTATACTCACTGCAGAAATGATTCAGAAATAACTTGAGAAATAAACATCTTAACTAATCGTATAATTGAGATTTAAGAAAAAAAAAACCTAACTCATTGCACTATTACATCAATTTTCTGTTACCATTCAGCTTCTCACTCACAAAGCAAAGAGCACATATGAAATAACAGGCAATTAGAGTGCTGCACTAGTATGCGGTTAGCATTGTGTTTAGATTAGATCGCTTGTTTCCTTGCTTCACAATCAGAGAGAAAACAAGTTTGGGTTCTTTTCTAAATCAATAAGTGATGGTTTTGAAACGGCTACATTATATCTTACTTTTGCACAACAATAACCTTCATTGTAAAAAGCAAGTAAATGTTAAGTTTATATAATCATGGACAGCTTCTCCCCTTGATGCATAATGCTAAATTTAAATATGGTTAATCTGCGCTGGTGCAGAGAAATGCTATTTGATTGACAGTCTGATTTGAGAAGCACACACTTCTTGATGAGGGCTTTGTGAATTAGATGGATATGCAAACTTTGATTTATGGGCGTTAGCTGGCACAACCACAAGCTTTAGTGTATTTCATTGGGATTTCATGTAACAAACCAAAACTTTATGGTGCATAATTGTAAAGCAGAAGAAAATTATGCATTGGTTTTATAGAACAACTTCTAGTAGGACAACTACTCTAAAGATCCAGCCAAATCTACATTAGAAAGGTTTATATTGCTTTACATTTTATTTCATAGTAATAAGTACCAAATTAACAGTTTGGGTGCACCCACTCATTAAACTTGTCCAAGTAAAACAAATGGTGAAAAAAAGAGTTCTAGATAAAAAAATGGAAAACAAGACATGTAAAATACTTTTTTCCTTTGTTTTAATAGACCATACATTTTCTTTTAAAAAAATCTGACTGTTTTTTTCATCTCATTAAAACACTTTCCTTTAATTTAATTTTTTTAAATAACATTAGCCTGTTTGGCAAAAAGTTTGAACACCCCTTTAAAGAGCACATTTTTAGTCTTCAGCAGGTGTTTACAGATGCTTTACATCCAGTAGCCGAGAAACAACCCCCAGCATTTTGTCAAAAATGCTGGGGGTTAAACGTACAAGCAACGTCCTTTTTTCTTTGTTAAAAGTTTAACAAACTACTTGTTATTGTCATTTTAACAGACAAACATGTGGCATATACTGTTCTGTCTAATTTCTAATTGAGTACAATGAGGCTTGTGGTTGTAAGGTGACGCACTGTGTATATTATTTCTCTTCTTACATTTCTGTATTTGTTTATGCTGCACGTTTTCTATGAGTTTGTGTGTTATGTGTTTGACAAACTATTATGTCAGTCCTGTGTCATTAAGTAATGTCAGACCTTTGCTGCCCCAGAAAAAGTTCAACAAAAAAAGGATAAACTTCAAGTGAAAGAGGATGGCAAATTCGAGATTCCCAGCTTAAAGAAAGCAACCAGAGTCATGAGGGAAGTGGAAGAGGAGCAAGAGGTTGTAACACTGAAGAAGGTTCCAACGGTCCCAATGAAAGAATCTGAAGAGGAGGAGAAACCTCAGAAAGTCACCAAGACCACAGTTTTTCATGCCGAGGAAATGGTGCGGGAAGAAGAGGCTTTTGAGATGTCTGTTGTCACCAGAAGAACTGTTGAGGAAAGAAAACCTCGGGAGAAACCTGAGGTAGTGAAAAAGCCAGATGTTATCGAGCCTAAAGTGGAGGAAGAAAAAGAAACTCCTAAAGGCGCATGGACCCGCCAGAAGCCCGCACTTAAAGATGAAAAACCAGAAGACAAGATGTCTATGAAGAAAACTCCAAAAGTGCCAAAAGAAGAGGAAGCTGCTCCACCCAGTGCAGCACTGAAAAAAGTGAAAAAGTTGCCTTTAGCTGAAGCTGAACCCGAAGTGGTCAAGCTAAAGCCTTTTGAGAAGCCTTTAGAGGAGCCAGAGAAAGATAAGAAAGAGAGGCCAGATAGAGATACTCAATCTTTCCAGAAGGGAGAGAGGATCCATCGAGAGGTGGAACCCAGACAACCTACAAAGAAACCTGAAGAGGTACTCCCTGAAATGAAGGAGACCCCACCTAAGGTGCCAAAGCCAGCAGATAAAAAGAAAACCCCAGAAAAAGAGCCTGAGGATGTCAAAGCACCGACTAAAGGGAAGAAAATCCCAACAGCAGAACAGGAAATGGAAAGTGTCAAACTGAAGCCCTTCTCCAAACCTTCCAAAGAAGCTGAGGAGCCTGAGAAGAAACAAACAGAGGAAAAAGACAGGAAACCATCTGACGATCTCCAGCGTCGTCGCACCAGTCCTGATGAAACGCCAAAGGTGAAAGAGCCAGAGCCCAAGCCTAAGAAACCAGAGCTTCCTGAAGCCCCCGAGAAAAAGCCAGAGAAGCCAAAGGAAGCAGATACGACTCCAAGTGAGAAGACTACTGTTCCAACATCTAAGAAGAAGCCTGAAAAAGCTCCAGAGGAGCCCAAACCGAAACATCTGGAGCTGAAGAAAGGAATTATACCCAAGGCTAAAGAGGAGAAGGAAGAGGTTGCATTGAAGCCAGTGGAGCAGCTCAAAAAGGTGGAGCTCAAAAAGACTCCCTCTCCTACAGTTGAAAAGCTCAAGGAAGCAGAAGCAGCTCCAGCTGAGAGGAGGCCAAGTATTGAAAAACTTAAAAAGGTACCAAAAATCGTTTCACCTAAAGACTCTATTGAAGCTGTAACTCTTAAAAAGGTTCCAAAGAAACCATCACCGGAAGAGGCGAAGGCTGAAAAAAAGAAATTTCCTGCAGTGAAGGAGATCTCTCCCGGGGCTGTACAAATAAAGAAAGTCTCCACTCAACCAGTGGAGGAGGTGTTTGAGGAGGAGTTTGAGGCGGAGGAAGAGGCTGAGCTGCATGAAGAGGAGGCCTGGGGCTGGGAGCTGGTTCCACGGGACAGTTATGGCTCGGAGGACTGGGAAGGTGAAGGAGAGGAAGGTGCTCTGGAGGTTCCTGGGGTGACCCGGAGAGGTGAGAAGGTGGAAACCTGCAAAATGTTGGGTGGTGACCAAGAAAATCCCTCCATTCATGCCTCCAATAATTATCATCCCTTCACTCCATGCTTTGATCTAAATCCTTCTCAAAGGTCATTCTGTTGTCGTGTTATTCACGCCATGACTGTGATCTCCTTTCATCCGTCATTGTCTGTGTTCATCACTTCCATCTTCAGACGTTCTTGTTCAGTCATCTTTGTTTGTCTGCCATCTCAGCATCATCCCATTCTCAACAGCCCAACATGTGTTCATCCCTCCATCGTGTCCACCATCTTTACATTCATGTCTCCTAACGGTGTCAAAACAGAGTCATTGTGAATATGTAATGCAACATTCATCATTCTGTCTGTCTGCCTTCATTTCATTACTTCATATCCTCAAATCCTGATGAAACAAACATACGGCCCTCCATTTCTTCACTCATAAAACACAATAGATAATAGAATTTTTTAACAACCAGTGGATTAACAGTATTTGTTTCTGAACAGAGGGGCAGCCAGCAGAGGAAGCAGGACGAGGCAGAGGAAGAGGGCTAAAACGTGAGTGTGCTTTCCTAATGTCCACAACAGTACTCAAGAATGTCATAGACTCATTGTGGTGTCTTGAAATTCTCGTTCAGCCAAGCAGACCCCATCCCCCGGAGAGGGCAGGGGCCGTGGAATGAAACCCGGCGGCAGAGGCCCCCCACCACCAGAGGAACCGTTTGCGGGCTTCAAGCTGAAAGCCGTCCCCTTGAAGTTCACCAAGAAGCTTGAGAACATTGTGCTGAAGGAGGCCGAGTCCATTGGCTCATCGGCTGTGTTTGAGTGTGAGGTTTCACCCTCTACAGCCGTCACCTCCTGGATGAAAGATGGCGGCAACCTGCGTGAGAGTCCCAAGCACAAGTTCATCTCTGATGGTAAAGATAGGAGGCTGCACATCATTGATGTCCAGCTGTCCGACATGGGAGAATACACCTGTGTGGCCAAGAATGCTGGAAAGGAGATTTCATGCACTGCCAAGCTCCTAGTTGAAGGTAACCCACCTGCCTTTGCTTAATCATAATAACGCTGTTTTAGATACTTACTCCAATTTAAGTTGTCCGTCTAACTTTCCGTATTTTCACAGAGCTTCCCGTGAAATGGATCAAAGAGTTGGAACCCGAGAACTCGGCTATCTTGGGCCAGCCGATCTACTTGAGCTGTGAGCTGAACAAAGAGAGAGACGTGATCTGGAAGAAGAACGACGAAGTCCTGAAGAAAAAAGAGGGCAAAATCCAGATCAACATCATTGGCTTGCAGCACGCAGTGACCATCCAAGGTTCCATGCCCGATGACGCTGGTACCTACTCATGTGAAGTGTCTGGACAGGAGGACGTCAAGACTTCCACAAACGTCAAAGTGCTCGGTAAGACAAAGGGAGATTTTAAATATACATATATCAGAATAGAAATACAATCTGTTATGATTATATTGGCCAATTTTTAGAACTAATCCCCATGCCTCCGTGGCCCTTACCCTCCATTTTACAGAGGTATGAAGTCCTTTTATAGGGGGAACAATGAGTGTATTCATCCTTCCCCTCAGCTGAAGTGACGGGGTTCCTTAGGATGGCGGCGTCATCATTATTCCTTAATCCTAATAGAGAAAAAGCGTGCATACCTTTCCTACATGAAAGTAAAATGTGAGGGTTGGGCCAATGAAAGCGGAGTCTTCCAGAATCTAACCTTTGAAAATTAGACAAATTAACTCAAGCTTGTGTTTATTTTGGTTTCTCTGCCAATTCTCACCTGGTTAATCACACAGCGAAACAGTATACCTAACTCTGACCTAGAGATATTTAACTCCTACAGAAATTATTAAAGACTGGATAGTAAAACCACTTAGAGACCAGCACGTGAAACCAAAGGCCAATGCCACATTTAAATGTGAGCTCTTCAGAGACACTCCCAACTGGAAGTGGCTCAAAGGAGAGAATGAGTTAACTCCATCAGACAAGGTTGAGATCAAGAAGGACGGCAAGGAGCTGACGCTGACTATTAAGAACTGTCAGCCGGACGATGTGGCAGAATATACCATGGAGGTGGAAGGACGCATCTACACCGCCAAACTAACTCTAGGAGGTTGTATTTCGTTCAAATGCCATAGCCCAAAATTTTTCTACAGGTTAGTATTGCCGGTGTTACATATTTACAAGCAGTAATACTTGTTTCCAGACCGCGAAGCTGAGATCCTGAGGCCTTTAGCCAGTATTGAGGTGATAGAAAAGGAAGAGGCCACATTTGAAACAGAGATATCTGAGGATGATATTCCAGGAGAATGGAAACTTAAAGGAGAGGTTTTGACCAGATCTCCGGTATGACTTTTTCTCATTAAGTTGTACATAATTCATGTCGGTGTTCAGTATTCTTTTAATACCAGTGCAATGTAATCATCAGACGTGTGAAATCCAAATGGAGGGTACAGTGCGTAGGCTCACACTGAAAAATTGCCAGCTGGATCAGGCCGGCGAAGTGTCGTACCAGGCTCTGAATGCCATCACAGCTGCAATGCTGAATGTCAAAGGTAAGAAACGATCCTGGTCCCCAGAAAAACCACAATGGACCCTGATTCTTGGATTTTAGCTTTGAAAGTAAAAAGATGTAAGGTCTGCAGAGAATTAAATAAAGCCAAAAGGCATGCAAGAGTGGACCTTAGATCTTTATACGAAGGTGGTGTTGAGACAACTTAAATATTCGGGCCACTCTTTGCTGCCAGGTAAGGCAAAAAAGAACTACCTTGCTTGTTATGCGGACTTATTCGGATTATTATTTTGTCGTGTGTTGGCGTCTGTCCTATCAACTGAAATTGTAAAAGTGTCAGTAGGTCTGTTTATTTTTATGTCCATGTCTCTACCTCTTACTGTGGTGTGCTTCGTATGTATTCTTATACATTTTGTACCGTGTTCGTAGATCTTGTCTTGTTTTAGCTAATATAACAACATTTAGAACGTCTCTGAGTCAATGTTTGCAGAGCATAAGTAAACTAAAGCTTCCTGTCACAAGTTAGAAGAAAGATGTACCAACAAGAAAGTTTTATTTCGGATACAGAAAAGAAGTATACAATTTGAATCCAATGACTAAGAAGTGCCCTGATGACAGCATTTATAGAAGACCATCCATTCATTTTTCTATGCTCAATACTTTTGAACATTCCAGCAGTCAAAGTACAGAAAGCCAAGCAATGTCCATCTGTCCATATCTGGAACACCCCAAGAAGTTTCTTAGAGGCTTGCCAAAGATTACACCAGGATGATTCAACCAGTTCACCATGTGACCTGTGCTCTGGCTGTTAACTGTTGTGTTTTTGTTTTGTTCTGTTGTTGATGTCTTGTCCCCGTTTCACACCTCCTCCAACCAGAAATCGAGATGGACTTTGTTGTCCCGCTAAAGGACGTTTCTGTGCCAGAAAAGAAACAGGCTAAGTTTGAATGCAACATCACGAAGGATGTCACCAAGGTCATGTGGTACAAAGGGGATGATATCGTTACCCCAGACCAAAAGTTTGACATCATCGACGATGGAAAGAAGCACATGCTGGTCATCAACTGCTGCGAGTTTGATGACGAGGATGAATATAAGATTGAGGTTTTGGGGAAAACCTCCACAGCTAGACTCACCGTTGAGGGTAAGTGCAAGACCTCCATCACCGGACGAGACAGCAAAAGATTGGTCATTTTGACTTTATTCATTGAGTGGAATAAATGGATGGTTCCTCTTGTATGAACATGTTTTACTAATATGATTGTAGGTATCAGGCTCAGATTTGTCTCACCGCTAAAGGATCAAACCGTAAAGGAGGGCAGTACAGCTCGCTTTGAGCTTGAGCTCTCTCATGAGAACATCCCTGTTACCTGGTATAAGAATGACGTTAAAATCCATCCAAGCAGAACCGTTGTCACTCACGTGGACGGAAAGAAACACATACTAGAAATCAAGGACGTGACTCTAGATGATATCTGCCAAATTAAGGCTGAGGCCAAAGGCATTCCTTCCATGGCCAACTTGACAGTAATAGGTAAACCAATATTATTCATTGTTAATACTAGTTTCTTTGCAAAGTTTATCCATGTTTATGTCCGTTGAAGTCCCCAAAATACCTAATTCCGTCTGTCTATTCTGAGACATTATTGTTCTTTGTTGTCTGTGTGTTCCTACCATCTGTCTTTATTGAGTTATCCTCTGCTGCACATACTATATGTAGTATATTCGCTACGAAGAGTCATTGCAAATCTTCCCATTCCAGAGGGAGATCCCTACTTCACGGTTAAGCTGCAGGACTATACTGCAGTAGAGAAAGATGAAGTGGTTCTAGATTGCGAGCTCAGCAAAGATGTTGATGTCATGTGGTACCACAACGAGACCGAGATCAAGGCCTCAAAGATGGTGGCCGTCAAGGCTGAGGGCAAGCGGAGAACCCTAATCATCAAGAAAGTTGGGGACAAAGACAAGGGGAAGTACATATGTGACTGTGGGACAGACAAAACAACAGCTGATCTTCAAATTGAAGGTAACTGAGTCTCATCTCTGTTGACCCATCTTCAGCCCCATGGATCTTCACTTGCACCGTCTTCTAACCCCACCTCATGTCTTTTTCCATTTAAAATATCTTTTTTGTCATCGCTTATGGAGTAACTAGTCTTTGCTGTCTTTGTGCTCTGAAAGACTAAAGATTCTAGACCCTTTTCAAACCCAGGGATTGTCTCTTTTGGAGCAGAAGCACTCATGTACTCTCTATAGGTTCATGTGCACTCTAATGTTCTACCAAACCATAACTTCTTTATTTTAAAAAACTATTTTATTGGCCTGTATTGCCAGTGTGGTGGTTCCATAGACAACCAAATAGCTTGGCTTCTTCAATGGCCAAATTGGCTCTCTTTGGTTCGCTTCATACAGATCAACAAAACAGGCATCCACACAAGGCCTTAACCCGGGATTCCCTTTAATAGTTCCAACAAATGACACCACTGTTTGTCTACAATCATCTACTGTCTCCATATCAGTTGTTTTTGTGTTGACATTTTGAATTTGTCCATTGAGAGAAATGTGTTCCCTCTTCTGACTGGCAGCTCGCCAAATCAAGGTAGTTCGGCCCATGTATGGCGCCGAAGTCTTAGATGGAGAGACAGCTCGATTTGAGGTGGAGCTAAGTGAGGACGACGTCCACGGCCAGTGGAGACTAAACGGAGAAGTCCTCAGTCCATCAGCTGTATGTTTTTAAGTACATTTCTGATCTCCATGCGATACACATCTATTTTTAATCTGACATTGTTTTAGAAGGATGTTTATTGAACAAGATCTTTCATCAGCTTCCAAATGATCTTGTAACCACTATCCCATCCCTGGTCACACTTCATCATGTGCTCATGTTTTTGATCAAATGCTGAAGTTTGTTGGCCGCTTGCAGGACGTTGAGATTGTGGAAGATGGGGCCAAACACACTCTGGTCTTGTACAACTGCAAACTTCCCCAGACAGGCGAGCTTGTGTTCACTGCTGCCAACGCCAAGTGTTCTGCAAACCTGAAAGTGAAGGGTGAGCTTCCAAAACTATCAAAGAGTAAAAGCTGATGGTTTTTTTCTTGTATTTTCTGGCCCTAGAAATACAATTTAAAATAGTATTAACATAAATGTAATAGTAATTTACAGTTTGGGTAAATACTATTACTTCTGAACCGACAGAGCTTCCAGTCTCGTTCATTACACCGCTGACTGACGTGCATGTGTACGAGAAGGATGAGGCAAAGTTTGAGTTGGAAATTTCACGAGAGCCGAAAAATTTCCGTTGGCTCAAAGGAACTCAGGAATTGTCAAGCGATGATAAGTTTGAAATCCAAGCGGATGGAAAACGACACACTCTTGTCGTAAAGTCCTCCAGATACGAAGATGAAGCCAAATACATGTTTGAGGCTGAGGATAAAAGGACGTCTGGAAAACTGATTATTAAAGGTAAAATTGGTTGCCGCCTCTCCGTTTTATCACACAGGAATAGCTGAAAATGGAGTCAATGAAGGATGTCAGAGTTTGCTAAAAGCCTTTAAACCATTAGAATTATCTTCAAAAGCGAACATAAACTGACAATCTTCTCCTATTGTTGCAATGACAAAAGATTCAACAGAGAATATTTCAAATAGTATATCCAGGAAACAATGATTCTGAAAATCAATAATTGCTAAATTGAAGATGGGAGTAAATCTTTGGCGCCCCTTGATACAGCTAACATTACAACATTAAGAATGTTTTTTTATTTCATTAATTCAGTTAAAAACAAACTTCTGTTATACAGTGTATTTGTTACACACAGACACATTTAGTGTATTTCATGCAGATAACGATCCAAAGGAGGAATTTTACATAAGACCAATAAAGAATATTTTTAAGTGAGATATGTTCTGGCCATTTAATGGCCTAAACAATCAATGAGAAGACTGCTGGACTGGACCCCCTCTGCAACAAGGGTGAAGCCACAAAACATCATTGCTAAAGAAGCAGGCTGCTCGCAGATTGTAGTACCCAAGCATGGTCATGGAGAGTTGAGTAAAACGAAAAAGTGACCTCCAGCAGCACAGACTGATGTAGCCTTTGGGGGATTGTGAAGGAAGATTTACAATAAGTGGACTGCAGCTGGAGTCAGACCTTTCAAAAACCTAAATGCACAGACCTATTAAGGACATAGACTTCAACTGTCACTATCCTTTTGTTAAGTCACTCCAGATGTAAAGACGATATCAGAACCGTCAGGGCTATGAAGAAACAGACTTGGACTGTTGTTCAGTGGTCCAAGCTACACCTTTTGGGTGAAAATTATTCGCAAAGTCCAGAGCAAGAGTGGAAAGCCACAATATCTGGAGATCAAGTCAGCAGCTCCACCAGTTATTGATGATTTTGGGAGCTATGTGGATGTTAAATATGGACACAAAAATAGCCTGACTAGAACCGTATAGAGAAATTATACAGCACTGTCAAGAGGAAACTGGAACATATCACAGCCAACTATGCAGGAGACCAAGCATTAAGTGCATATGTCCTATATTGACATATTATTCAGAATATCCACATTTTTGCATTAAAATAATTTTTGGTCTTATGCAATATTCTAGTTTTCTGACAAACTGGGATCATACTGCGTGTAACAAATATGTTTATTATTATGTTTTAACCTTTTGGTAAAAACTTTACATGCTCGAATTGGATAACTGTAAACAGTTGATTTGTTAACATTGCCATTAAGCCAGAAACCGGGCCTATACCATACCATACATGTATATGTTGAATAATACCAATCATATATGTCCTGAAATGGCCACATTTCCTTACTTCTCTTAAGTAGATGGATGCCTGTGTTGGACATGTTGATTTCCTACTGTTTTGCTCTGATACTAAGAGTATTAGTAATGTTTTCTAAAGGCTTTGGGCAAACATTTGCACACATCCCCGAAATCATAATCTTCCCAACTGGAACAACTTTGTGTTTACCACCCTGTAAATGTAATTTTTTCTATCAGGTATTCGCCTTGAATTTATCAAGCCGATTAAAGACGTGACCGTAAAGGAACGAGAAACAGCAGAGTTCTGCATTGAACTCTCCCATGAAAAGATTCCAGTAGTGTGGTTCAGAAATGAAGTGCGGCTGCATCCCAGCAAGCTGGTGCACATGTCGGAGCAAGGAAAAGTGCACACGCTAGCCTTCAAGGAGGTTACAATCGATGATACCTCCATGATTAAGGTGGAGGCCATGGGAAAGTCGTCTGAGGCAATGCTAACTGTTCTTGGTTAGTATTGATATTCCAGAACCAAGATGTTTAATTCCAGCTGGAAACATGATAGTTTTATATTTAGTATTGCTTTTATAACTAATCTCTGTGCTTTTAGCTTTGTTTTGAACTGCTTGTTACGGGTGTCTGCTTGCAGAGGGCGACCTCTATTTTACAGTAAAACTTCAGAACTATGCCGCCGTTGAAAAGGATGAGGCGGTCTTGTCCTGCGAGCTGAGCAAAGCCGCTGCCGAAGTCAAGTGGTTCAAAGACGGCAACGAAATCTTTGCATCCAAGAATGTTATCTTCCAGTCTGACGGCAGGAAACGCATGTTGATCATCAAGAAAACAGCAAAGAAAGATAGAGGGACTTACACCTGCGACTGTGGAACTGACAAAACCACAGCAGACCTGAACATTGAAGGTAATGAATGCCTGCAGCCCTCCAGACCCCAATATTACTGCAGAATCAAGCTCACTGAAACCTCACCTGGTCTCGATCCTTCATCTTCATGTCCTCAACTTTCACTTTGAGTGTTTTAACACCTCATTATCCAACCAAAACCTTTTCATTTACGATTCTTCAGAATAATCCTCTTTTAGCTCCATGTTTCATTTTCTGTCTCTCTCTTCACACCATCGGTAGGCTGCTCTGAATAAGAGCAACTTCTCAAACCGTTGCATGCCTTCATGTCTGCTGTCTGTCTCCATCGTCTCCAACAGCAACCATTTTCTCACTCAGACTCAGCCTCGCTCTGGTTTTTCTTCTTAACGCGTCTCTGAACCTCCACAGAGCGCAACATTAAGGTTGTCCGACCGCTGTACAGTGTGGAGGTAACAGAGAAAGAGACGGCCTCGTTTGAGACGCTGGTATCTGAAGACGATGTCCACGCCACATGGAAACTGAAGGGAGAGACACTCCACCCATCTGCTGTAAGACAACACTGACCAATCCTCTAAGGGGGAAAAAAGTCCATGTTTCCACATCAGCAACACTGGGTTTATGCTTCTTTTTGAATTAAATAGATGGAGTATTGTTCCTAATCTTTCAGTGTTGATGTGCACAGTCAGCGCTCTAGCTTGAATGAACGCTGAACTGTGGATGTTTATTGTCAGGATGTCGAGATAAAGGAGGAAGGAGCCCGACACATTTTGACACTCTTCAACTGCAGAATGGATATGGCCGGAAGTGTTGACTTCTCTGCAGCAAATGCAAAATCTTCAGCGCATCTCAGAGTCAAAGGTGACAAAAGATCGTAGACGCCTCTTTAAAAAGATGGCACCACTTGTCTTGATTGATGGAACCAGATTCTTCTTATTCTGGATTGAGATGTTTTATGTCTTTATTGTGTGTTATTTGTGTTGTTTGTTGAGTTTGCTGTATTTTGTCACTGCAGCTTCATCCCAATCGTCTCGTACGGGATCGAAGTTGGTAAAGGCTTCTCAAATTATCAACTAGTGGGCCGCTGAAAAGAAACCCACATTTAGCTGCTCTTTCTTATGTTGATATCTGATAGATAACACTATTTATGTTACTTCACTGGTGGATTATATCACCTGATGTAGTGTACAGCTTTAGCAGACAGAGTGTAAAGATATGACTAATAAATTATCTCATCAAACCAAGTTTAGAAGTTGACAATGAGAATCTGGTGCCAACCAAACCAGAATATGAATGACTTGTATTCCATTACGGACTCAGTGAAGCCAAGATATTTCAGCTTTTACCTCATAGACTTTATGCATTCCATTGAATTCCTGCTTTCCAGGCTCTACAAACAGCTGGGTCCAGAGAAACATTTGATCCAGGAAGTCCATGATAACCAAATATGTGAGAAAAGCAAAGTTCCTTTACCTGATTCACCCACAGCCCCACTGATGGAACACATGTCCTATTTTGAGCTAGGACTTGGAGAGACCCTGGGTCTCAAGGAAGTGGAAGGAATTTGCGTCTTCATCTCTCTACAGGTCTGGAGGAATTTCAGAGTGAAAGCCTAATTTTGATAGCAGTCATCTCTTGCACAGCGCTACAACAGTAACCATCATTCATCAACAGTTCATAGAACAACATGGACAAAGCTTTACTTTGCGAAACCTATGCCTAGTTCAGGGGACATCGACTCTTAG
This sequence comes from Apricaphanius iberus, assembly GCA_028564705.1. Taxonomy (NCBI): domain Eukaryota; kingdom Metazoa; phylum Chordata; class Actinopteri; order Cyprinodontiformes; family Aphaniidae; genus Apricaphanius; species Apricaphanius iberus. Next base: position 928,299 of record JAPXFQ010002125.1, on the reverse strand, counting down.
AACCCAAGAGCCCTTTTTGTCTTCGGTCCAGCAAAACAAAAGCACCATGGGGGTTTAAAACAAAATATCTTGGGTTTTCAATAGAATTCGAATACAATTCTATTTGTGTTGTTGAAGAACGATTATTTTTTTGAGGGGGAAATGTTATGTTAAAAAGAGGACTTATTGCACTATTAGTAAAATTTCTTATCAAAAAACTGCTAAAGCTTGCATTTTTAAATTGCCTTTACAAAACAATAAGAGATTAGTCTGTGCTTCAGTAATTTTGGACAAAGTTAGTCACAATGGAGGATTCCAAAGCTGTTGGTTACTGTGAAGATAAGCAGCTTTATGTTAACCTTGTCCAGAGTCACCGTCCAATTCCTTGGGCTCGAAGGAATCTGGGATAAACTGTCACAGTTGTAATCGAGGATTGTGGTCAGACGGATCATTTTTTTAGCTTTTTTCCTGGGAGAAATTAATCAAAGAGGAAGGCTACCAGTTTCTATATATAGATTCAGTTTTACTTGGCTCATAAGCCAACAGTCTCTGCCTTCAATTCAATTCAAAAATACTTTAATGATCCCAGAGCGAAATTAAGTGTTGTAGCTCAATTCATTTTTCAAGGAGTTGTTGTAGACCATGATGGCTGTGGATAGAAAGGATTTCCTGTAACGTTCTGTGTTGCAGCGAAACTGAAGAAGCCTCCGACTGAAGATAATCTGTTGCTGTAGGATAGTCTCATGAAGAGGATGCTCAGGGTTGTCCATAATCTTTTTAATTTTATGAAGAATCCTTCTTTGCAACATTATCTCCAGTTGTTCCACAGTTGTCCCAAGAACAGAACCAGCCTTCTTTGTCAGGTTATTGAGGCCTTTTAAGTCCCTGGCTCCGATGCTGCTACCCCCACAGATGATGGACGAAGAGATGCCACTCTCGCCAACAGACTTGTAAAAGATTAGCAGCATCTTGCTGCAAACCTTGAAGGACCTCAGCTTCCCCAGAAAGTACAGTCTGCCCCGTCCCTTTTTGTAGACGGAAAGACCACACCTTCACCTGGAACACAAGGGAGATGGAAACCCTCATGCTGCAGGGTATAGCGGGTATAGCCACTGGTTTGTCCTGTCTTCAGTCCTGACCTGTCCCCAGTAGAGAAGATTGGAAAGTTTAGAAAGCAGGTACTGATGGACCCGCTGGGACGTATTTTCAGGAAGCATGGAAGAAAATGTGTTGCCATTAATATGTGAACATTACATGGAATGGAGAAGAAAAAAGGCTTATGGGGCAAACAAAAAATATCTTGGCTTCATGTTGAGTACCGGAAATTAAAGTCAGAGGAACTTGTTGAATCTTAGTTTTTGTAAATCTGTGTTTTTATATTGTCCAGATGTCACTGCACAAAGAAATGCACATACACCAATCATGTCAGAGCTGGTCATAAAAACTGGTATCCGATGTCATAAACAGTGAGCTTGTGAAAAGAAAAGAAACATTTACAGTTAACCTGGTCATTTTTAGTTTGAAAAGGCTAAAAGGCTGAGTTCAGATGTTGTCAGAGAGCAAAAACAAACCTTGAGATTGAGTGCGGGATCAGATAAAGACCATAAAAACATCAGCTGGCTGTCACCAACATTGTCAGCCTCTCTTTACTAGCTGATAGTGGCTTTAATTCAAGCATGTGAAGAAGCCTGCTGTGAATACTTCAAACTGCTTGTTAATTCCAAACGGATATCCGTCCCATGTTACCTAAACGTCCTGAACCAGGTTACGCAAACCAAGGCTTTGGAAATTTTCTTTAATGAAGTGTTGGGTAACTCCAGCCAGGAGCCTCACATTCTGAGGTGATTGACAGGGGCAGATTGACTTCCCATCATGGTTTTGGCAGACGTGGGCCAATCAGGCCCCTCAGTTATTTTAGAACCTGTATGCCTTATCAAGCACAGGCCTTCAGTGGTTGGCAGGGGGAGAGGTCATGACCCTGCGTCTCACTGGTTTCTGCCGAGCGTGCTCTTCTGACGGCATGCCGTATGCTAATGAGCCTGGCCTCAGTGCCAAGTCTCAGGGCGGCTGGCTTTAGTTGTCCTTAGGGCTTCCAGCAGCCTGCCGACACCTCAACTGCACCATGAGGATTGGCTACTGAGGATCTGCCGCTCCTCTGTGGGGATTTCTTGGAATCGATTAAACCTGTTTGAGGGGGGGACTAACCATGTCTTCTCCCAATCCCAAAGGCCGGGTGATCTCCCTGGTGAGGCCTCTGAAGAACGTCACGGTGACTGCCGGAGAGACTGCCACCTTCCAGTGCGAGCTGTCATATGACGAGATCCCTGTTGAGTGGTACCTGGGGGGTACCAAGCTGCAGTCAAGCGACAGAGTGAGTCCTATCACACCTGACACACCTGTTTGTTCACTTCCTGAAACACAAGGCCCACTCACCTTCAGATTCAAGCCCAAATGTTTCCCTTCTCCATCTGTCCAGCTTCTTTTGCTGCTCCTGCCTGTTCATATAAGGTGCTGCAGGTGGAGGTTCTGGATTCCAGCTGAGCATTCGATCCTGGTTTTCAGATAACGCAACCATAGGGTCTTTTCTGCCCTGCAAGCGCTTCTGTGGGTATTTTTAACAACCACCGGAGGCCGCAGCACAGGGCAGGTGGAAACTGCAGATATTTGTTAGATTCAGCTTTAAATCTCTGGAATTGTTTTTAGACATATTTGTTGGTTCTGTTGGGCTTTGAAATGATTTGCTCTCATAAAGATTTATTAGTTTGATAATCTTGGGAAACCTGATACCTTCTTAGAAACCTGATCCCTCTGTAGGTTGTGCAACAGCATCTTGCATGGGTTAGAACAACCATTTAATTGTATCATGAAGGTTCTCTATCTTAATTTGCTCCTTTGTTTTTATAATTAAATGCATGATTAAGTATTACTATGCAGGAAAAATTATGTCTAAATCAGTGTAATAAAGGTCTGGTTGTGACTGATTTATAAAATGATTTTCTGCACTGTAAATCAGTAGCAAGCTTCCGATCTCCCTTCAAACAGCTGCTGTAAACATGTATTTCAACTATTCTCACTCATGCACCACTTGTGTTACTCATACAGTTTCGTGCTCTGACAGCTCTGCATCACATACAAGCAGGAGCTGTGTGGTAAAATCAGCCGTCAGGGGTTAGAGGTCCTGCGGTTTAATTTTGGGGAAGGAAAGCAGCTGTCCTTTTTCGTTGTAGCTGTTGGGGCTCTGCTGACAGGCTGTGCGTGACCAGCTCATAGATTATGCAACATTTAAATGTAATGGTAATGTTCAGGGGTGAATAAATGCTCTGTTTAATGAATCGTTAGGTCTGATGTCAAGCCGCATGACCTGCCTAACACAATCTTTGAAAAGATGTCCAAAAAACCTTGCAATCTAACAGAAACAGTCTAGCCTGACATACAATACCTAGGGCCCAGCGTCTTTAGACTTATTCAGGCCAGATTGATGTTAATAGATATTTATTTGGCAGGTTTGTTCTGCACTTATACAGCTATAACGTAGGTTAATTTAAGACCATGCGATTTAGTTTTGATATAGCAGCAACATATGAAAAATATCAAATGAACCTCTGGAAATTAGGAAAAGAACAAAACCTACACAGGAAAAATCAACATGATAAATCATATTCAGGGTTAGATAATCTTACCTGAAGTCCTCCACATGGAAGATTGTTTTCATACAACAAAACAAAAAGAGAACAAAGCAGTTGCATACAGAAATATACACTTTAACACACATACCTCAGACCTTCAGCAGGCAAAAACTGTACTCTGCCAGCCTCCAGGCAGTGCTCAGGGATTGTGAACCGTAACCCTTTGGTGACTGGCTTTGTTGAACCTTCAGGTGGTGTTCAAGGATGAGGGAAAAGTCTACAGCGTCACTGTGAGAGACGTCCAACTAAGTGAAGCTGGGCAAGTCAAACTCTTCGCCAAAGACTTCGAGACTGAGGCCACCCTCTTTGTCAAAGGTAGGATGCCGACTCCACTGCTGACCTCTACATTACCAGGGTTTAAAGATTTTGGGTCTCATTTATAAAGGTCGCTTACGTACAAAACGCGGTCTGAAAATTCCGTAAGTCACTTTTCACGCAAAGTTTGTGATTTATATGTTTTTCAAAAATGTGGACAACTTTAAGCACAATGATAAGCTTTTTTTAAACAAACATTTTGGAAATGGAAGGCACTGGCATAACAGTCTGTGAGATGGCGAAGTTGTAAAGTTAAGCCACATTTTCAGACTTGTAGACCCTGGCACACATACACAAACACAACTTAGAGTCACCTCCCACCCCAGACTCTGAAATAAGAATAAAAATCAACCTGAATGAAAATGTTTCTTCAAAATATATAGAAATTACACTTAATGCTGTATTCATTGCAATGAGTAGAAATATAAGTACTGCATTGACACTGCAAAATGCATCACAATGGAGATTAGAGAGAGATGAGAGATTTCCTGGCCCATGATGATGATTGGTTGATCAGCCAATTTAGATTCCCTAAAACAGTTCCATTAGATCTGCTGAACTGGGCCAGGAGTTGGAACTATCAACCAGTTGGATCTACCCACCTGTTGGAACCATGCATCCCGCATTCCTCCACGGCACAGTCTGGCTGTGGCATGCCATCGTCCTCTTTGTCTCCACCTTCCTTTTCACCTAAGAACTGCCATTGCAAAAACGCTGTGTCACCCGCTCTTCCGTTTATTTGAGACCCCCCCCCCAAAATACTATTTTCTTCACAGATAATACTTCTTAAACGTATGCTTAAGATGCACCTTTTCTGTCAGGCTTTAAATATCTAAGAGCGCTGAAACTAATTACATTCTGCTTTAGTTTAGTTTTTGTTTTATTTACTTTCATTCAAATCATGTTGTTGCTACATAATCATATAATTTAGACTTTATTATTAATATTATTATTATTTGTTTTTTCCCTGGTGCTGCTGCCTTTAGTTTTTTTTTATCTCCTTAGTCTTGTTGTCTTGTTAAACATTTTCTTATTGCTAACTGTATTTTTGTCTTGTTAGTCGCCTTTTGGCTGAGCAAAGCTCTATATAAACAAACATTGATTGATTGAAATAAAACCTATTCCATGCCTTTATGTAAACCACAAACAACTTAATTGCATTCTCAGTGTAATTGCGCTTTGGTTGCCATGGTTACCCATGAAACGCGGCATATCAGCCAGCTGAAGTGTATGTTGAATATTCACAAGCCACTTTGCAGAAAGTGTGTGTAGGAGGTGGGATATGATCCAAAGTTGTCCGAGTACATTTGTGATTGTGAGAGGGATTTAGAAAGGGGAAATTGCAAGCTTGTATTCAAAGTTTAATAGATCTGAAAATTTCTTTGCATTAGTACAGTTTTTGCTGATCTTTAGTACGGTTTTAATAAGGATTCTATGCAAAGTTCTATAAATGAGACCCCAGTTCTTCTCAATCTCAGTCAACACATTAAACTACATATAAATAAACCCAAACACCCCAATTTAAAATAAATTAGGCTAATAAAAACTAAACCATTGTCCTTTGTATTCGTTTGTGTATCCAGAGCCGCCCGTAGAGTTCACCAAACCTCTGGAGGACCAAACGGTGGAGGAGGAATCCACGACTACCCTTGAGTGTGAAGTTTCCAGAGCAAATGCAGAAGTACAATGGTTCGTGGAAGAACAGGAGATTCGCAAGACCAAAAAGTATGAAATAGTCGCAGAGGGCTGCAAGAGAACGTTGCTCATCCATGAGTGCACCATGGAAGACTCAAAAACCTACACCTGTGATGCCAAAGACTTCAAAACGTCCTGCTTCCTAACTGTCGAAGGTGAGAACAACTGTAAGGTATAAGTGAAAGACTTTAGCTTGCAATAGATATGAAGAAGATTATTTTAAACACAATAACAGGTTGGCGTACCAGTGAACATTAGAGATTATCTGGCCCCAGCTAAAACCCCTGCAAAGACAAGGATTAGGAGCCAAAAGAATGATTAATTACTCTGCAGGAGTTCACTGTCTACCGGAAGGTTTTAAAATCTTAGATGTGCTGAGTGCCTCAGATGTCAGAGATTGTGTGTTGCTTTTAGGTCTTCCGTAGTACTAAACATAGATTTTACTGCATTCTTTTTGTCTTTTTTTTTTGGCATTCCTTGTTAATTAACTAGTCCAATTAAACACTCTTGGACCACCGAAGGAATCTTCTCATCCCGTCATTTAACAGAATTTATTATTGATTAAATATAAGTTGAATTCCCGAATCAGTTGGCATCCAACGTTGGGGCAGTAAGTAATGATGGGGGTCTTTATTTAAATCTTTAAGGGAACAAATAATTGGAGTTACGAAACCAGAAATCCCTCCTTCATTGAAGGTCAATATTGTTGAGAGAGAGGTAATGCCAAAACTCTACAACCAGTAGAAGTTCAAGAAGGTTTCAGAAGCCATAATATCCTATGTAAGCCTTCAAGTTAGGTGAAAGTTTAAAGAACCAAAATACCCTTCCATGAGAGTCAAAGATTATTTGTTAAATTTGATGGGGAAGGTAACTCTCTGTGAATATTTTTTGTTTATGGACAGCTGCCCGTGTTGAGTTTTCAAAGCCTCTTCATGATGTTGAGGTTCGGGAGAAAGAAACTGCCAGGTTTGAGTGCGAAGTCTCCAGAGAGGACGCTAAAGTAAGCAAGGCACCTTTTTTGTTATTTTTCACCAAAAAATATACTTGATTCTGTAATTTTTACCTCCGTGTTCAGCCTTTTAAAAGCTTGCTCTCTCTCCTTGCTCCACAGATCACCTGGTTAAAGGATGGAACTGAAATCAGAAAAGGAAAAAAGTATGAAATTATTGCACAAGGCCGCCAACACATCCTCATCATCCACAAGGCTGCATTTGATGATGAAGCCGAATATGAATGTGACGCAAAGACCTCCAAATCCTCCGGCATGCTCACCGTCGTCGGTAAGAATCAAAAACCCAACTTGGCAACAATCGATATTTTTGAAACAAAGTTCTCCAGTTGTTGTCCAAATGGTTGCATGAGGTTTAACAGAAGGTACTTAAATGTTAATATACATAAACTAAAAAGTTTTTTTTTACTTCATTAAATGAGGTTGGTTTCATTCTTTTGTTGTAATATCTTGATTTTGTTCATTTTTCATAACCACTCATCAAAACAGCTTTGGTTCATTGATATCTGACACATTCCTCTGCTGAATCTGTTCCTGTCGCTGCAGAGGAGGAGACCGTATTCAGCAAAAACCTGTCGAACGTGGAGGGGACAGAGACGGACAGCGTGAGACTGATCTGCGAGGTGTCCAAGCCCGCTGCTGATGTTACCTGGTTCAAAGGCGATCAGGAGCTGCCGGAGGGTGGCCGCTATGAACACATCATTGATGGCAAGAAGAGGATCCTCCTCATCAAGGACCTAAAGACTGATGATGCTGGAGAGTACAACTGCAGGCTGAAAAGCGGCGCCAAAACGTCTGGAAACCTCAAGATTAATGGTAAAAATGGGGAAAAGATGGTTCCTGTTATTTCCTGGTGGTTCACCTCTACAGCCTATTTAAAAATGCAACCATCCAAAGCGGTTATTGGGTAAAAGTCAGGCTGCCAATCACAGGCAAAACGGAGACACACAGGACAAGCAAACATGCACACATATACTCATGCCTAAGGACTATTTTAGAGCAATTCATTGATCTCAAATGGATCAAATTCATGCATGCACGGGAAAGACATGTAAATTTCAATACAAGCTTACTTAACTAGTATTTATGTAATAAGCATTTAATCATTTATCCCCAGCAGTCATTGATTTTAATGCAAGTTACCCTCTGGACAGGTCCATCACACAATGTCACATCTAATAAAATCCATTTCGTGTTTCCGTCTTCCAGAACTGGCTGCGGAATTCCTCACCAGGCCTCAAAACCAGGAGGTGGTGGAGGGTCAGAAGGCAGAGTTCACCTGCTCCGTCTCCAAGGACACCTACAGCGTTGTATGGATGAAGGATGGCAAGGAGCTGGAGTCAGGAGACAGGTTCGAGATAGTGAGTGACGGCAAGAACCGGACTCTGATAATCAAGGAATGCGAGCTTAAAGACGAGGGCGGATACGTGGTGGTGATCGGAGAGACGAGAGCCAGCGCTGATTTGACTGTGAATGGTAAGCAAGCTCCACCTACTGACCTAGATGAACATTCAAATGGGTAGCCACTAAAAGAACTCGGTTAATGACTGTTTCTTCTTTATCGTTTGCAGAGAGACTGAAGGTCATTACACCTCTGAAGGACATGGAGGTCAAAGAAGGCCAGGAGATTGTCCTGAACTGCGAGGTGAACATTGAGGGAGCCAAGGCCAAGTGGCTAAAGAACGACGAGACTCTATTCGAGAGTGGAAAGTATGTGATGGTTCAGAGAGACAATGTCTTCTCACTGAGAATCAAAGATGCTCGGAAGGGAGACGAAGCTGAGTACAGCATCACACTGACCAATCATAGAGGAGAACATGCCAAGAGCTCCGGCAAACTCTCCGTCACAGGTTGGTGGTTCACTTCTAACTTCATGAGATCATTTAAAATACTGTTTAGACAACATTAGAAAAATATCTACACAACTGCATCCGGTTCTCATTCATCTGTTAAAGTGGTCTTGATCAGTAGTTCTCCAGGCATTCCGAGGGATCTTAGAGTTTTACTTTGGGCTTTAGCTGCTTTTTCACCCTGTTCAGACAAAAACTGGACCAATTGTAACAGGGTGTGCAAGGTGTCCTAAATCTTCTTTGAGACAACCTAAAAAGAGTCACATATAAAGTGGAAATGGCAAGCCTAAAGAGGCTTTTTCAGCAAAATGCATGAACCCTTCATTTGATCACCTATTGTTTTAAAATTCTTAAGCTAATAAGTAATCACCTTGTTGGTGCTAAAATTCTATTTACTGTCAAACTATATTTTCTTTTGAATTTTTGATGGATTTAATTCAAGAAATGGGAACAAATTATCTAAAGATCCAATTTATTGTAGTTTTGGGGTTATTTTCGGCTTAAAAATGTACATGTTAAGCTAAGAAAATAGCTTGTTAAACAGAAAAAACATTCCTATCAACATTTACAGTACTCAAACTGTGAAAACTCAGAAACCTCTTCAAAAAGCTTGGAGAACTGATAGTCAAGACAAAAAATCAAGACTCTGTAAATCCTTAGAGTTGGATTTATTTGATTTATTTATTACCAGATAAATTTTAAGCTAGGATCAGTTACAGTCTTTCTGTAACCTGGAAATTTGTGTTGTTCAGAGGAGAGTCTGAGGCTTGTGGTTCCTCCGGAGGACATGGACACCCAGGAGAAGAAGACAATCAGCTTCTCTTGTAAGACCAACAGGCCCAACGCCACTGTGAAGTGGATGAAAGCTGGCCAGGAGATCACCTTCAGCAAGCGCATCGTCTACAGGGTTGACAAAGAAAAACACACGCTGACCATCAAAGACTGCACGCTGGCCGACGAGGGCGAGTACACGGTGGTGGCCGGAGACGACAAGGCCACGGCGGAGCTGATCATCAGCGAGGCGCCGACCGACTTCAGCTCGCAACTCATGGACCAGACCATCACCGAGTTTGAGGACGCAGAGTTCACGTGCGAGCTGACCAAAGAGAAGGCTGAGGTCAAGTGGTACAGAAATGGACGGGAGATCAGAGAAGGACCCAGGTACAGTGGCCCAAACCTAGCTCAAGATTCAGTTTGGTTTATCAGGGAATCAGCCCAGCAGATGTGGCTGGACTCACTGCAATATCAGTGCGACATTCCATTTGTAAAGGATTGCTTTCATGCAATATTTGGTAGACTTTGGTAGCTTTAAAGTGCAATGCAATAACACCCTAGACAATATATAGATGGATGGAGCATCCATGACATCACCCGTAGGCTTCTGAGGAGCTATGTTAAAGCAAACAGGGCGGTTCCCACCACCTCCATATTAACTACGTCACATCTGGGGAAAAAAATGGAAAAGAAAATACCTAAGAGGCAGAGCTTAGAGTGGGAGTGTGGGGGTGGATGATTGACAATCTTACTACATTATTCAGCTTACTACAAGGCTTACTATAATCGAGATTAAACAACTTTAAATGATCAATATGTAAAGAAGAAATATGATCTTTTTTACCAAGCAGCGTTATCTTAAATACACAGCCGAAATATAATTTTTACTTACCAAAAAACAAATGGAGCAGAGAGTTCTTGGACAGTCTGTTAGTACAATACCACAGCTAGCGATCTTTGTCCAATAAGCGCACAATTAACACCCAAACACAAACACAACTAATGGTCAAGTACAGAAACCAAAATAGCCTAGACTGTTAACGTGACACTTAAGCTGTGGCCTTCCCTGGAGCAAGCAGTGGAAAACAAGCTGCTAGCCACCAGCACTAGCGCTGACTGCTCATTTGAGACCTGATAAACTCTCAGAGTTGTAAAAATGGTATTGAATAATCCTTGATTGTTGAATAATCCTTTATTGTCCCACGAGGAGAAATTCAGTTTGACAGTACAATCTGTCCAAGATCATTACAAACAAACAGTCAACAAACAGATCCAGGTCACCGTTGGACAGTGCAGCCGCTTGTACACGGCACTCCCATGTATTCAGGAAAGAGTTACACATCAGGAGGGGGGGGGGTTTCACGGAGACGGGAAAAAAAACGCTCAACTGTGTTCTGGGTCCGTATACGGACTCACAACACAGCTAATAGAAAAAAACCACACCAAAAACATAGAGAAGCACATATTTCATTGTTCACAATGATGACATGAAGGACGGTTAGGCGGGTTCACGAGCCCCTGGTCGACAATCGGCATGCAGCGCTCAACTCTAAGCGCGCAGCCAGACCTGCCACCTGTGGGGGCAGGAGAGCTTGGGAAACAGCGAGACATTGTGTGTGTGTGTGTGTGTCTGATCCAGGGGAGTGTGTGTGTCAGTTTTTGCACGTGTGCGGGGTGGAGGATACTCTGTTTACATTTTTCTTCACAGGCATTGATAACGGACCAACTTGAAGGTCTACATGAAGCCAAAACGATAATTATTTGGATAGCAGGGAGAGACAAAATATTTTTCCACTCTACCCTTTCAGTCTGTCAGTGGTTTCTTTTATAGTCTTAGTCAACCAAATTAAAGTTCAGATTACTCCATTAATTTCCAGTTGCTCTAACACGCACTGACAGTTTCCCCAAGTCCGATGACAATTCGCGAGTGAGTCCCAAAGTGCCAGCTAGATCGCCTCTTGCAGCGTCTAGCCTGTGCTCAAGCTCCCCAAGCGTGAGGTTCTGAGTTCCATCAACACGAATCCGCGCTTCAGACTGCTCCTTCAGCCTTCCAATCGCTTCCACAACTGTCTCCAATTTCGGTATTTGTTACTCCATTTTGTGGCAGATCCAGTACATGCCCGTTCCAATCAGCAGGAACCCGATCCACATAAATCCAAATAGCCAGATATCTTCCATACAAACCGGATGCCCTTTTCTGGTGCTTCGTAGATTTTATCAATAGCATTCAGAGACCAGCTGACTTATTAAACCTAAACAGTTTTCTTAACCCGGCTGTAAACGTGTTTATTTCTGCTGTGAAGCTGGCATTTTTAGCATTGGAGTCAATGAGAACTGGCTCCTTTCTGCCGCTAAACCCTAGTGGATGAAAGGGGAACTGCTATTTTTGTCACTTCTGGGTTGGCTTCACAGTTTGGCCAGCTGAGTTTGCCCCTTGATTTAAACACTCCATGTCAGTGAAATATTTAGCTAAAAGATGGACTCTCCCTTATCTTGCACACCTAAGAACTGAAATCCAAAAGCTAGCATGATTAAGATAATCATCATGTTAGTGGAAAAGAAAGGAAAGAGGAGAAAATGTTGAATCCATATGTTATCGTCATTGCTCCATTTACCCATGACATCACAACTGCTTGTCATCGTAGAACCTTGTAGAACTTTATTTGTACGATAAAATAACACCTGCAACAATAAGGTGTTTTCTAACTGAATTTGAATGTTTTAGAGAGATGAAATTATTTCTGTAAGCATGACTGATAGTTTTTTACAATTTATTTTATCAGATACACATTTGTGAAAGATGGAAAGTTCTGCACACTGCGGATCAAGGAGTGCAGACCTGACGACGAGTGTGAATATGCCTGTGGAGTGGATGATAAGAGGTCCAGAGCCAGGCTCTTTGTTGAAGGTACGTTGCTTAGAACACTCTGAGAGGAACCACATATGATGCTTCTGTTCTCTTGGAGTTGAAATCCTCACCACCCAGCGCCTGTCCCACAGAGATCCCGGTGGAGATCGTCAGACCTCCGCAGGACGTGTTTGAACCCCCGGGCTCAGACGTCGTGTTTGAGGTGGAGCTCAACAAGGACCGGGTGGAGGTGAAGTGGCTGCGCAACAACATGACCGTTGTTCAGGGAGACAAGTTCCAGATGATGAGCGAGGGGAAACTGCATCGGCTGCAGGTCTGCGAGATCAGACCCAGAGACCAGGGCCTGTACAGAGTTGTCGTCAAGGACAAAGATGCCAAGGCCAAGCTGGAGCTGGCAGGTGAGAGTTCAGCTCAGGAGACCCAATGAAAGAGGAGACTCTGAAGGAGCCACACTTCTTGTTTTTTATCAATATGTTTGTTTATTTAAATCAATTATACTTCCTTTATGGGTTTTCAAAATAATGCCAACAATTCAACAAATATAATATATACACTTTAAAACATATTCAGAGATTTACCAATGTTTGCTCACCAATGGTTATTATTCACTCTTCTACTGAAGTTGCAAAAGTTTCCCTAGTAAAGTATAAGTAGTTAAACTAGTTTTCTACAAAAAAAAGCAAATTTTCCCACACAGTCGATTAGGCTAAACTAGAGCTGGGTATCGATTAAAATTTCAAGAATTAATTTCCAATTCTCAAGAGTTAGAAATTTTTATCACAATCCAATTCGATCTGATCCATTCTGGACCAATATTCAATCTGATCCAGTTCGATATAAACATAGGTTGGTGGTATTAACATTTTTTTTTTGGAGAATTTGTGAATCAATTCGATTCTTGGAATTTTTATAAGAATTGATTCAAAATTTTAAAAAAATCAACACAGTCCTAGGCTAAACCAGTGCGTCAGGTCAGGACCAACTGTTCAGGCAGATTTTCACTATACAATAGTTTTGATCACGGTATAACAAAATAGATTAAAAACTAAAATCTATAACATGTACTTGCTTTTTTTGAAGACATAGAAAAAACAAATATTCCTAATGTCCCTGAAATATTACAACAGATTAATTGTTGGTTGACGGTTAGACTTTAGCAAAAGAGTGGCTGCTGCGGATGTTCATTCTTTCATACAAAAGCCTCACTTCTCTCCGTTGCCCTCCAGCTGTGCCTCAGATAAAAACCACCGACCAGAGCTACGTCACAGACGCCGGGAAGCCCATCGTCATGGCCGTCCCATACAGTGCCTACCCTCAGGCTGAGGCCGACTGGCTGTACAACAACCTGAGCCTGCCCAAAGACAACATCTACACCTCGGCCGACCGCACCGAGTACCGGCTGAAGGACGCGAAGAAGTCGGACCAAGGCCGGTACAAGATCTTCATCAAGAACAAACACGGAGAGGGAGAGGCTTTCATCAACCTGGACGTCATTGGTGAGTTTTTGTGGTCAGAATGGAGAAAAGGATGTTGACTAAAATCAAGTGGATTTTCCAAAAATTTTGTCAAATTTAATTCAAATGGAAGCAGTGGCTGTTAGTAAAACTACTCACTACTAAGCGGATCATTTTTAACAGAATTCAAGTTAATGTATAATAAAAACCTCAGTCCTTAATAATAAAGAGCTTTGAGTGCTGCTTAAAGAGGTTGAGTGATACATTATGTTTTTTAAATTTAAATCAAATTGTTGTATTTTATTGTGAAATTTTAAAAACTACAATCAATTTTTAGGTTTTGGATAAACATAAAACAATTGCAACAAGTCAAACTATGTCACCAAACTGAGTCTGATTCAAATTATGCTAATAATGTAAACGCGGCATATAATTTATTTGATATTTATTTAAGATTTTGCATAAAAATAGGACTGCCTTTACTGTTTTGTTTTTTGTTTAAAAAAAACGTATATGCCTTTTAGTAACAGTGAGTAACTCTATTATCCCGAACATATAATTATTTCTGCGTTAGCTACTTTCTTAACACAGCTAATACATCAAAGAAAAATCTGATGTGTTGAGCATAAATGTTTCCAAAATATTTGTTATGAATACTGTGCTGTTTATTTGTCTTTTTGGTTAGGATTAAATGACGTCAAACGCCTACTCTATCAATTATAGCACAGTAAAATAGAAGACAACCTGATTTTCCAGTAATCAGTATCCAGTAATCTATTTAATGTTTTAACACAGCCATTTCTTGTATCAGACATTAAAGATTAACCAAATATATGTTAAAAATATACATTCTTGAATTCATCCCTTTTGAAACATTTTTCAACATAGCAAATCTTTATTCCAGATGTCCCTGGACCTGTGAAAAACCTTCAGGTGGTCGACACTGCCGACGGCGAGGTCAGCCTGGCGTGGGAGGAGCCTGAGAACGACGGAGGCAGCAAAGTTGTTGGATACGTGGTGGAGAGACGCGACATGAAGCGCAAGACCTGGACTCTGGCCAAAGATCACGCTGAGAGCCCTGAGTACACGGTGACCGGGCTGCAGAAGGACTCCTTCTACTTCTTCAGAGTCAGTGCTCGAAACAGGGTCGGCAACGGACCCTTCGTTGAGACGGACGAAGCTGTGCAAGCCAAGAACAAGTTTGGTAAGTGTAGTTCATAATGTACTCTTCTCCTTCTATTGACACTAAATAAGATGAATACTTTTATCCTTAGATTAAATCTGATTCTCGATCTCATTAGCATTTCTCCTTCTTGTTTTTAGACGTTCCTGAAGCACCTTTAAACGTCATTGTTGGAAACGTCTCCAAGTTTGGCTGCACTGTGTCCTGGGAGCCTCCCGTGTCGGACGGAGGCTCTCCCATCACCTCCTACATCGTGGAGCTTCGTGACAGGACGTCAGTGAAGTGGTCACCCGTCCAGGTGACCAAAGCCGGCGAGCTCAGCGCCATCATTAATGACGTCATTGAGAACAAAGAGTACATCTTCAGAGTCAAAGCTGAAAACAAAGCTGGCGAGGGCAAGCCCAGTGCCGCTTCACAACCTGTGAAGATCATGGATCCAATCGGTGAGGACTGGAGCGGCCTCAGCTTATTGTTTATCCCACAATCATCATTGCAGCTGCAAATGAGTTCTGTAAATCCATCCACTCTCAGTCTAAGCTTCCTGACTTGGTTTCTCACTCCTACAGAACGTCCCAGTCCACCTCAGAATCTGTCCTGGCAGGACCAGAACAAGAGCTCAGTGCAGCTCTCCTGGGAGACGCCACTGAAGAACGGGGGCAGCATGATCACCGGATATATCATCGAACGGTGTGAGGAGGGCACAGACAAGTGGCTCCGCTGCAACGCCCGCCTCTGCCCGGACCTCTTCTACAAGGTGCAGAATGGCTGCCGCAAGAACATCCAGTCGGCGAATTTTCCATCTTTAACGAAGTGTTTTAACTAGAAATGGGTGGCTCTTATTGATGATCAAGTTTTGTATTTATTGAATGCATCAAAACTGAGAACTTCCACCATTCTCAGTCTAGCAATGCATCAACCAACAGCATCTACTGCTTTTCGCTTTTTAAAGTTTAATGTGCATATTCAAAACTGCAACCTTTATCCAGTTGTAGAAATCCATGTTTTCTCTTTTTCTCTTTGTCATATTCTTTATTGGGATGTTTCAACATCAAAGAAGGCCAGACATTAGTACCAGGCAGGAAATGCCAGATGAGTGTATTTGTTGTCCAAAATATAGTTCCATTTTAACAGTATTTGCAATGTAATATAATATATTTACTTCCCACCGACCGAACATTTAAATGTGTTTAAAAACTTACCCCAAATACAACTAGTCTTCAGTGTCCATCAGTTCAAATCATTAAATCCAAGTAATTGGTTTTCCTGATCAACAAACAACCAAACCTGTTGAATTTGAAAAATTTAAAAATGCTTTAGATTGCATATTGCAATAGATCTTATAGTACAGTACACACCAGAAGTTTGGACACGCCTTCTTGTTCAATGTGTTTTCTTTATTTTCATGACCAAATTGTAGATTCTCAATTAAGGGCATCTAAACTATGAATGAACACATGATGTATGGAATTACTGTATGTACTTCAACAAAAAGGGTGAAATAACTGAATACATGTGTTATATTTTAGATTCCCCAAAGTAGCCACCCTTTGCTCTGATTACTGCTATGCATTCTCTTGAGCTTCCAGACGTAGTCACCCGAAATGGTTTTTTCCAACAGTCTTGAAGGAGTTCACAGAGATGCTTAGTACTTGTTGGCCCTTTTGCCTTCACTCTGCGGTTCAGCTTACCTCATTTCATCTCCATTGGGTTCAGGTTCGGTGACTTTGGAGGCCAGGTTATTTAACACTTTTTTGTAAAAGTACTATATAATTCTAAAGTGTTCGTTGAAAGAATAAAGAAAATACATAAAATAAAGAAAACGCACTGAATGAGAAGGTGTGTCCAAACCTTTGGTCTGTACTGCATGTCTAACTGGATGAACAGAGAGAAAGGCGAGAGTACCTTCTGCTTGTAACCCTAACCATAGAATCCGAACGTGGTTCTGGTGCTGGTTGAAGAAGACATTAAATGCAAAATCCATTCATCTTCAGACCAACTATTTTCATTGTGCATTTTTCTTTTAGCAGTGAATTGAGAACACAGCATTTTTTTCCCCTATCAGAATAACTGCAGACAAATCACATTATGGTCTGTGATGCCTGACTGAGAAATCTCTAGGGTTTCAGCTGCTGATGTCTTAATTCTGTTTTAGGTTTCGGGTCTAAAATATGGAACCAAGTACAACTACAGAGTGTCAGCTGAAAACGCTGCTGGAATTTCTGACCCATCAAACGTCATCGGACCGCTGCTGGCCGACGACCCGCATTGTGAGAGTCTACATGTCTTTCAAATTACCTCTGAAACCACAGCTTTCACCACGAGATTAACTCCAAAAGAGGAAAACAAGTTCTTTTTCCAAGGCTGTATTGTAAAATCTTACCTTTGCCTTCTGTCCAGTTGGTCCAACCTTCGACCTTAGTGCTTTCAAAGATGGCCTGGAAGTGATTGTCCCTCAGCCTCTCACCATCAGAGTGCCCATTACCGGATACCCAACCCCTGTCGCTAAGTGGACCTGTGGAGAGAAGGAGCTGACTACCGCGGACGAACGTGTCTCACTCATGACCAAGTCCACATTCACAGAACTGATGATCACGCCAAGTGTCCGCCCAGACAAAGGCATCTACACCCTGCATCTCGAGAACGATGTCACCTCTGTGTCTGGAGATATCGAAGTCAACGTCATCGGTACATAAAAAATAAAAAAAGCTAATCTGTGAGTAGGGGGATCTCAAGCAGTGTCTTTTACTCATTGTGCATCTGTTTATGCTTGCAGCTGCACCCAGCGCTCCCAAGGACTTCAAGGTCCTAGAGGTGACCCGGCAGCACGTCCACCTGAGCTGGGAGGCCCCAGAACATGACGGAGGAAGTCCTCTGACTGGCTACCAGGTGGAGAAACGGGACGTGTCCCGCAAGACCTGGGTGAAGGTATAACTAATCATTTTCTGGACTTAATCATATAACTGAGAGGTTTCTTTCATGAGCTAAAAAGTAAACCCAAATAAACTGTGCGCCAGGTTGTGACAGGGATCCAGGATCTGGAGTTTACCGTCACCGACGTGGTGGAGGGCAAAGAGTATCTGTTCAGAGTCACTGCCTGCAACAAGTGTGGCCCAGGAGAGCCGGCATACATCGACGAGCCCGTCAACGTCTCCTCTCCTGCCAGTGAGTCAGACTAACTGCATCATTAATATTTACATGTTTAAAGATATGAATAATCTAATAATTAAGGTGGTATTTAGATTCCAGTTTATGTTCTTCTGGCTTCCTTATCTGTACAACTTGCATCCCCTTCAGCTGTATCAGACCCACCAGAGAACCTGAAGTGGAGAGACAAGTCAGCCAGTGGCATCTTCCTTACCTGGGAGCCTCCAAAATACGACGGAGGCACTGGCATCCGAGGCTACAATGTGGAGCGCTGCCAGAGAGGTACAGATAAGTGGGAGCCCTGTGGAGACATGGTGCCCGAGCTGAAGTGCCAGGTGACCGGTTTGATTGAGGGCCAGTGGTACGCATACAGAGTCCGAGCTCTGAACCGACTTGGAGCCAGCCGGCCCTGCAAACCCACAGATGAGATCCAGGCCGTAGATCCGAAAGGTAATGAAATGAACATATTTTCTCCCGTTTGAGCTGATGGAAATCAGTTTGAGAAAAATCTCCAATTCTTGTTAACGTATACTGTAACTGAAAATGAGTGGTTTCTGATTAGTCTTTATCCTTATTCCATCCACAGAGGCTCCAGAGATCCAGCTGGATGCCAAGCTGCTAGCCGGCCTCACTGCCAAGGCTGGTAGTAAGATCGAACTCCCTGCTGAAGTTAAAGGTAAGCCTGAGCCCCGAGTGAAGTGGACTAAGGCTGACCTGGTCCTCAAGCCAGACGACAGGATCTCCATCGACACCAAGCCAGGACACTCCACCGTCACTATTGCCAAGACCAAGAGAGACGACACTTCCACCTACATCATAGAGGCTACCAACAGCAGTGGTCGGGCCACCGCCACCGTGGATGTCAACATCCTTGGTAACAAGATTGGACAACACTGAAATAAATGTCTAGATCTCAGTTGAGGTTGAAATTAATTTAACATTTCTTGTGGAAAAACAGACAAGCCTGGCCCCCCGGCTGCCTTCGACATTTCTGAGATCACCAATGAAACCTGTTTCCTGGCCTGGAACCCCCCACGCGATGATGGCGGCTCCAGAGTTACCAACTACATCGTGGAGCGCCGAGCTGCCGACAGCGAGATCTGGCACCGGCTGTCCTCCACCATCAAACAGACCACATACAAAGCTGTCGGCCTGGTCAAATTCAAGGAGTACATTTTCAGAGTTTTCGCTGAGAACCAATTTGGCATCGGCCCACCTGCAGAACACCCATCCATCATCGCTAGATATCCATTCGGTAGGTCACCTGACTGTAACCAATCCGAGAGAGACTTTGACATTAAGCACTTAGACTTTGTACAGTTAGGTCAAGAAGCTTTAACAACGTTTTTTCAGCTAAGATCGATCTTGCATGTACTCTTAAGTTAATCGAACGTTTCACATTATGATCTGTATTTAAGATTTTTGAGAGATTTCCTTCTAAAGTTCTGTTTGGTCTGTCTAATGAGAGTCTTTCTGTTTGGTCCAGACACCCCTGGAGCTCCATACAAACTGGAGCCTTCAGATATCGCCAAAGATGCCGTCACGCTGACCTGGTATGAGCCCGATGAGGATGGAGGAAGCCCCATCACAGGATACTGGGTGGAGAGATATGAACCGGACCATGACAAGTGGATACGATGCAACAAGCTGCCCATCAAAGACACCAACTACAGGTAAGTCCATCTCAGGTCAGATGTCCAATTAAGAGTATATTTGGTAGGGATTTGCTTACATTGAAATTTTTTCCGACAGAGTTAAAGGTCTTCCCACAAGGAAGAAGTACAAGTTCAGAGTCCTCGCTGAAAATTTGGCTGGAACAGGAAAACCCAGCAAAGAGACCGATCCAATCCTTGTCAAAGATCCTATTGGTACAGAATGTTTTTAATCCTACACCAGTTGTTTATTTCATTTTATTAGGTCATAAAGAATGGTAAGCCTAGCATGTTCGATCTTCTTCTAGATCCTCCATGGCCTCCTGGTAAACCCACAGTGAAGGATGTAGCCAAGACTTCCTGCTTCCTAAATTGGACGAAGCCCGAGCATGATGGGGGGGCCAAGATCGACAGCTATGTCATTGAGATGTTGAAGAGCGGAACCACCGACTGGATCCGTGTGGCGGAGAACATCAGTCTCCTGGAGTTTTTCCTGAAGGGGCTGATGGAGAAGCAGGAGTACTCGTTTAGAGTGAAAGCCGTTAACGTGGCCGGAGAAAGTGAACCCAGCGAGCCCAGCGACCCGGTGCTGTGCAAAGAGAGGCTGAGTAAGAAACCTGTTACTCAGAACAAAAAAACTTTGTTTATGTTGCACTTTGGAGTCTCTGGTTTAATGAGAAAATCCACCAAAACGAACCGTTTCTGCATCTGATAAACTTTTGTACCTCTAAGAAAATATGTTTATTTCCATTAGGCCTAACATCTCAAACGTTTAGTTGTTTTAAACCAGTATCTTGTTATGGGTTGAATGTCATGGGGTTGAAAATTTTAGCTACAAGCAGACATTAAGTCTAAGTTAACTAGAGTTTTGAGCAGTATATAGTATGAAAAAACAAGAAATTAATATATTTTCTACAAACAATCAACCCTTTTTCCAAAAACAACCCCAGTGTTGAATGTTTGAGCTTGAAGATGTCAGTTTGATAATAAAAGCAATGAAATATAGGTAAGAAAGTATGCTTGCCTCCCTTTACTGAATGAGCAGGAAAAGACTTATGTGATGTCACTCCGTGGGTGCTAAGAAAGTTTTACTGAACAGTTAATTAAAAAAAGTGTGAGATTCGTACATTGTTACAGGATTATACAAAACTGGAGGACATGATTAAAATTTGCTATTTCATACCTAATTTATTTATTTTTCTCAATTTGTTTTTAATTTAGCAAAAGGACAAGTAAATAATTTTATTACCAGAAAAAAAATCTTCTCGTTAATGTCTATATTTATATTTAATTCACTGTAGAAGCAACTTTGGTAAATGCGGACATGCTCATTTGGCTGACCTCTACTCATTAGAAACCCAAAAAACGTACAATATTTGTATGTCATAATATGAGTAAATATATACCCTTCTATTTCATGTTTTAAAGTGTATTTTGTGATTTATTTAACGATTTACTTCTATATTCAGATAATCCAACCTGTAAGGCATTTTTTTTAAAACATTGTAGTTAAAATTATCTCCTTATGCAAACTTGAAAATGGACATATAGAAATAAAGTTTCAGATAAGATCAAACACCAGCAAAATATTCAAACTCAGCCTAGCCCCTTTCTCATTTAATTTTTACACAAATTAATCGATGATGGTCGTATGGGTAGATAAAACTGAAGACATATCCGTTTAAACCTCCTCAGATCCTCCATCAGCTCCTCGCTGGTTGGAAGTTGTGAGCATCAGCAGGAACAGTGCTGATCTGAAGTGGACCGCCCCAGAGCGCGACGGAGGATCTCGCATCACCAACTACGTTGTGGAGAAGCGTGATGTCAGGCGTAAAGGCTGGCAGGCCGTGGACACCACCGTGAAAGAGCTGAAGAGCACCGTGACGCCACTCAACGAAGGAGCCCTGTACGTGTTCCGGGTCGCCGCAGAGAATGCCGTGGGCGTCGGGCCATTCTGCGAGCTGGAGGACTCTGTGCTGGCCAAAGACACTTTCAGTAAGTGACAGATCATTAAACATGTGTGGGCATTCAGTTTTTGAGTAACAGGTGTTGAAAATAAGATGGTGGTTTTGTTGCAGCTACTCCTGGGCCACCGTACGCACTCACCGTTTACTCTGTGACCAAAAAGTATGTGGACCTGGAATGGGAGGCACCTAAAAATGACGGCGGTAGACCCATACTCAGGTGCTATTTCTTTACTCTCCCTCACACAGTCCCTAGTACTGTTTGTTATTCCTAGAGTCTTCATCTTTTGGTGTTGCCTCCAACCAGGTACTCCATTGAGAAGAAGGAGAAGCTTGGAACACGCTGGGTGAAATGTGGAAAGACTTCTGGTCCAGATTGTAAATACAGGGTGACAGATGTCATTGAGGGAACAGAAGTCCAGCTCCAAGTCCGGGCTGAGAACGAGGCCGGAGTTGGTCACCCATGTGAACCTACAGAGATCTTGACTATTGAAGATCCAACAGGTGAGGCTCAATCCAATTTGTTGGAGCCCAGCAAAAAAAAGGACATAGCCTGAATCTGTCATATTTTCTTCAGGTATCCCATCTCCTCCCATCGAGCTGCACGTGACCGGAGCCAGCCGAGATTTCCTGTCCATTGCCTGGAAGCCTCCACAGAGAGATGGTGGTTCCCCCATCCGTGGCTACCACATTGAGATGTGCGAAGCTGGAACAGAGAAATGGATGAGGATCAACTCCCGTCCAGTGAAAGAGCTGAAATTCCGTGTGGAGGAGGGTGTCATCCCAGAGAAGGAATACATACTGAGAGTGAGGGCCATCAATTCTGTGGGCGAGAGTGAGCCCTCCGACATCTCAGAAAACGTCTTTGCTAAAGACTCTGACTGTAAGAGCACCACATCTGTTTCCTACACAATTTAAGGAAACAGCTAAAGCATGTTTAAACGTCTTTTTCTCTGTGGTTCCAGGTAACCCAACACTGGAGTTCCAGACGCTGGACCTCGTCGTTGTGGAAACGGAGAAGCTTCACATCCCGGTTCCCTTCAGAGCTGTGCCGTCTCCCAAAATCACCTGGCACAAAGACGGCAAGGAGCTGAAGGCAGATGAGCGTCTCATGTTCAGGTCAGAACAACCACTTGATCAGGATGAGAAGTTTAAGATTTAAATATAGAAAACATCTTTTTCTCATTGTTTCTGGCTGATTGAATTGTTTGTTTGGAGTAGGAAGGAGTACACCTCTTGTCACCTGGAGATTGACAGCAGCCTTCACCCCGATGCTGGAGTGTATAAAGTTACTCTGGAGAACAAACTAGGAAGTGCCAGTGCAACCATTAACGTTAAAGTCATTGGTAATCATATGCCTATGTCATAAAACCACAGATATGTATCTCTAATGCTTACAGACAACTCCTTAACATGCTTTTATCTGTGTGTCCTCAGGTCTTCCTGGTCCGTGCAAGGAGATTGTGGCCTCTGAAATCACAAAGAGCTCATGCAAAGTGTCCTGGGACCCTCCGCACTACGATGGCGGCAGCCCAATTATTCACTATGTCCTTCAGGTCTCTATTGTCTTCAGTGTTAATACATAGGAAGCTTCGACAGTCTGAGTATCACAAAACTGATGGTTCTCTCTCTGTTGATACATTCTGATGCAGCGGCGTGAGGCTGGTAGGAGGACCTATGTCAACATGATGTCTGGAGAGAACAAGGTGAGCTGGACTGTGAAAGACCTCATCCCCAACGGAGAGTACTACTTCAGAGTGCAGGCTGTTAACAAGATTGGAGGAGGAGAGTTCCTTGAACTGCGCAACCCAGTCATTGCTGAAGACCAAAAACGTATGAAAATAAAATAATTTTTCATCTTCCATGACCGTTTACTCACTGTAGACCATTTGCCTCAAACTACTCATGGTCTTTATGTAGCCAAGGTGGCATGATTGAAAGTAGCATGAGTTTTTGATTTGCTTTGCTTCCAAATCTCTTGTTGAAGAGCAAACACCTTGATTATTCTACACCAGTTCTGAGTAACTGCATGCCTCAAGGGTTCACATTAGTAACTATCTTTGAAACTTAATTCAAAAATAGAATATTTTAGAATTAAGAATATCAACAGATTGTTACAGTAGTTTTTGCAACTGAACAATAAGATGCAACATGCTATATTGTAAAAATAAAACTGTGAATAATATGTTTTACAAAAACTAAAATAATCTACTTTATTGCTGACTTCATTAACATACATACTTGGACTGTAACCGTTAAGGTAAATGGATTGTACATTTGTTGTTCCAGATGCTCCTGACCCACCAGTGGATGTGGAGACCCACAACCCCACATCCAGTACAATAACCCTTACCTGGAAGCCTCCAATGTATGACGGTGGTGCCAAGATCATGGGCTACATTCTAGAAAGGCAGCAGAAGGGCGAGGACAAGTGGGAGAGGTGCAATGACTTCCTGGTACCGGTCCTGTCCTACACAGTCCGAGGACTGACTGAGGGCAAAAACTACATGTTCAGAGTCAAAGCAGAAAATGCTGCTGGCATCAGTGAGCCGTCACGCAACACGTTGTTCGTCAAGGCCTCCGATGCTATTGGTAAGAAGAAAATAATTGCAACAATATTCTGCTAAATGTATCTTTCCTCTTCTGTTCCTCCACTGTTGGGTTTCAGAGTAAAGTTTAAGTTAATTGAACTTTCTTTTTTCAGATCCTCCAAAGGTTTTCCTTAGTGGTAGCCTGCAGTCCGGTCTCAGCGTGAAGCGCGGCTGCGAAATCAGCTTGGATGCCAATATTTCTGGCTCTCCGTACCCTCAGATCACCTGGTACTGGAACAACCAGGTGATCCAGCCTGAACCACTCCGCAAAAGACCTGAAAAACCTCTAAAGAAGAAGCCGGAGAAGAAAGAGGAAGAGAAGAAGGAGGAAGAGAAAAAGGAAGAGGAGAAAAAGCCGGAGGGAGAAGTGGAGAAGAAAGAGGAGAAAAAGGAGGGAGACGAAAAGAAAGGAGAGGAGAAGACGCCAGAAGAGGAGAAGAAGCCAGAGGAGGAAGCTGCAGAGCCAGAGGTGGAAGAGTCTGACTATCCCACCATAAATGAACGCCTGACTATCGATAATAGCCACAGGGGTGTTTCCTCCATCGTCATAAAGGAGTCGGTCCGCCCCGATCATGGGGTCTACATGGTGAAGGTGGAGAACGACCATGGTATTGCCTCAGCAACCTGCGAGGTCAACGTGCTTGGTAAGGGAACACTGATGTTATTGCACATTTGTACTGCCTAAGTGCTTCTAGAGTCTAAAGCTTCAGTTACGTTGTCACACTCTTAAAGCTGATTGTTCATGCTTTCAGATACTCCTGGCCCTCCTGTGAACTTTAAATTTGAGGAAGTCAGAAAGAACTCAGTTATTTGCAAGTGGGATCCCCCTCTTGACGATGGCGGCAGTGAAATCCTCAACTACACCCTGGAGAAGAAGGACAACTCCAAGCTGGAGTTTGGCTGGAGTTGTGTTACCAGCACGCTGAGAGGGTGCCGCTACCTGGTGCCCAAACTCATCGAGAAGAAAGAGTATATATTCAGGGTCGTAGCAGAAAACAAGTTTGGCCCCGGTGCACCCTGCGTCTCCAAGCCACTCATTGCCAAGAACCCTTTCGGTATGCACATCTAAAATAATATTAAAGTTGCTGCTTTCTGTGCAAATGCTGAAAAACAATAAATCCAAAACATTATTTTTCTTTCTTTCTTTTTTTTTTTTAGAACCTCCCGAGGCACCCGATAAGCCAGAAATTGATGATATAACAGCCAACAGCATGCTGGTTACTTGGAATGAACCAAAAGACAATGGCAGCCCCATACTGGGATACTGGGTGGAGCGCAGGGAGATCAACAGCTCACACTGGGCACGTGTCAACAGGTGAGGATACATCTCAGCTTCTCATTGTTTTTCATCAAAGCAGAGGCGTGTCTCACGAAAATAATGCTTTTTGCTGTGCTGACCTTCAGAAACATTGTCCCAGAGACGGAGCTGAACGTTACAGGACTCTTGGAGGGACTTACTTACATCTTCAGGGTGGCGGCTGAAAACCAGGCTGGCCCTGGAAAGTTCAGTCCCCCCTCTGAACCTAAAACAGCCCACGCTCCAATCTGTATGTGAAGGTTTTCTAAAATTTCACCACATGTAATGTTAGTCAGATTCCATTTTAATAATTTTATTGTGTTTATTTTAACCCCACAGTGCCACCTGGACCTCCCATTCCTAGAGTGGTGGAAACCACCGATCATTCCATTGAGGTGGAGTGGGATCCACCTTTGGATAATGGTGGAGGAGAGATTATGGGATACCATGTGGATAAAGTAAGGAGACCTAGACTTATTAAGTGCCTTCAGTTAGCCCAATTTTTTAATTAATTGGCTTGAAACCCTCTACTGAGACAAGACAAATGCTTAGGATGGTTCTTGGGTTTCTTAGGCAATGGCTGGTACCAAAGACTGGTCTAGATCGACAGAACGGCCCTGGAAGACCCGTAACTTCACAGTATATGGAGTTCGTGAGGGGGCGAAATACTCAGTCAGAGTCATCGCCTGTAATGCTGGAGGAGAAGGAACACCTGGATTCACAGATGCTGTATTTGTCCGGAACCCAGCAGGTCCGCCTAGAAAGAGAACTTCTGCTTATTTCTCAACCATTTTTATCGGAATCTTAGATTGTATCTTCTGTCATATATCATTTTATGCTTGTGCTCTACAGAGATTCCAGTCATTGAAATGGACCTTTCAATCAAGAATGGTGTAACAATCAGAGCTGGAGAAACGTTGCGTGTTCCCGCTACAGTCACAGGTAAACCCTATCCATCCATCTCGTGGACAAAGGATGATGGCAAACCAGATAAAGACCATGTGGAGATCCTTAGTGAGGGCAACGACAGCATTGTCTCAATCAAGAACGTCCAAAGGAAAGACTGTGGAAAATACCAGATCTCTGCCTGCAACCCCAGTGGCTCAAAGTCTGCATGGACCAGAGTGGAAGTGTTGGGTAATTAACAGTTCAAGGAACCTGATAAAACCTACCTTTGTTACCAGTACAGTTACATTAATGCCTTATTTATTTTATATTTTAGATGTTCCTGGCCCTGTCAAAGACTTGAAGCCAGTCGTTGTGACGCGTAAGATGATTTTCCTAAACTGGGACGACCCGGATGATGACGGAGGCAGCGATCTGACAGGCTTTGTTGTGGAACGAAGGGATGCCAAGATGCACACATGGAGGCAGCCTGTTGAAACAGCTTCATCCAAGTGCGAGTGTGTAGGTATCATGGAAGGACAGGAGTACTTTTTCCGTGTCACCGCCAAGAACAAGTTGGGTTTGGGTGTACCTTTTGAGCTAGGACCCATCAAGGCCGTGGACCCTCAGGGTAAGTTCAAAACCTTTTATTGCCAGGACAGGAAGAATTCAACACTGGGTTATTCAACATAAAAAATGTACCTGTTGTTTGATGATTGCACAGGTCCACCATCATACCCTGAGAAGTTCCACTACACAGAGCGGACTAAAGATTCCATCACTCTGGCCTGGAAGCCGCCGCGTAGTGATGGTGGCAGCCCTGTTATTGGGTACTTTGTTGAGAAGAAGAGGCAGGACCAGCAGGCATTTGAGCCCTGCAACACAGAGATCTGCCCCAACATGACTCTTACTGTTGAAGGCCTGGAGGAGGCTTGGATGTATGAATTTAGAATCAAATGTGCCAATCTTATCGGAGAGAGTGAACCCTCTATCCCGCTGACTGTAGTTATCCAAGATGATGAAGGTGAGACTGCATTTTGTTAACACTTCCAATCTATGATTCTCCTTCTTCCCTAGGGAGAAATGTTTAATAAAAAGCAAAGTCAAACTAGTAGCGATGCCGGTAATGGTTTTCCTTACAAGTTGAATGTTTTGGCTTTTGTCACAATCTATCAGTTGGTCCTGAGATCCACATGTTGAAGCACTTCACGGCTGACTGCATTACGGTGAAAAAGGGTGAGCCTATCGAAATTCCCGCCGACATCACCGGACTCCCCGTACCAAAGATCGAGTGGCTCAAGGATGACGTGGTGATCGATAAGCCGACAGAGACACTGCTGATAGAAACGCAGGAGACTGGGAGGATGAATGCAAAGACCACACTATCCATTCCATCAGCCAACAGGAGGGACCGTGGCAGCTACACTGTGACAGCATCCAATAACATGGGCTCAGCCAAACACACCGTCAATGTCATGGTGCTTGGTGAGTGGCCAACATGCTAGGAACATGCTACTAAAGATAATCAAATATTACTCAAGTTTTGGGTCTTGACGCGTGTTTTCTCCTCAGACCGACCAACCCCACCTAGGAATCTGACTGTATCCAACATCAGGGCAGAGTCCTGCTACTTAAACTGGGACCCACCAATTGATAACGGAGGAAGCGAGCTGACCAACTACATTGTTGAGAGGAAAGAAGTGCTTAAAGACCAACCTGAGCCAGAAGAAGGAGAAGAGGCTCCACCTGAGCCACAGTGGGAGGAGGTTAATAGCACCGTCATTGAGAGGAAGTTCGGGGTATGTCACAGCAAAGGCGTTAACGCAAAGTGCTGACTGATTGTAAATGGAGGGCTAACTCACTTCCGCTTACAGGTTTGGAACTTGGAGACCAGCAAGACCTATCTTTTCCAAGTCAAAGCTGAGAACCGCTACGGTAAATCTGACCCCTGTACGACAGAGGAAGTCCTTATCACAGACCCGTTTGGTCTTCCTGGACCACCAGAGAAACCAACTATCGCAGAATACTCCAAGACCTCCATGACACTGACATGGGAGCCTCCTAGAGAGACTGGAGGCTCAATGATTGTTGGCTATTGGCTGGAGAAAAGAGAAAAGGGCACTGACTATTGGGCCAAATGTAACAAGATGCCAATCAATAAAAGAGGCACAAAAGGTTGGGAGTATCAGGTGAGCTTTTTTTTTTTTTTAAACAATTGGTGTAACCAACTATTGCATAAAAACATTTTAGTCTGGCAACTATAATACATGAAACACCCAAAAACCAAAACCGTCCCTTCCTATTTCAATTAGGTGACTCGACTGTTTGAAGGAACTGAGTACGAGTTCAGAGTTGCAGCCTGCAATTCATCTGGAACTGGACCATTCAGTGGACCATCTGACTCGGCCTTTGCCGTTGATCCCATCAGTAAGTTCATCATATAAACAGGAATATTTTCTGAATACATGGTTTGCAAAACATGTAAACCACTTCTTTCTCTTGTAGCTCCTCCAAGCATGCCTGCTGCTCCTGAGATTGCCGATAAGACTAAGCACAGCGTCACGCTCTCCTGGAAGCCACCTGAGAGTGATGGAGGAAGCCCCGTTAAGGGCTACATTATTCAGATTCAGGATGAAGGCTCATCAGAGTGGCACAAAATCAATGACATTGACAGTCTGCAAACCACCACGGAATTCACTGTGACCGGTCTCCGTGAGTTGAAACGCTTCCACTTTAGGATCATAGCTGTCAACCACATTGGCGAGTCCGACCCCAGCCCTCGCACAAGCGAAGTTCTGATTGAAGACATTCAACGTATGTCAGACCTAAAATGTTTTGAAACACCAAAGCGATACCATAGTACTTGTGTTTGACCTTCCTTTTTGTCTGTGATGTATTTTTTATGACAGTTCCTCCTTCCATCACAATCGATGTCCTGGCCGAAGAACTGGTCAACATTCGTGCTGGAGATCCAATCAGGATTCCCGCTACCATCAAGGGCCGGCCAGCTCCCAAGGTTACATGGGATTATGAAGGCAAAGCCAAGAGCCAGAAAAAGAACAAACTGCACACAGTGCCTGTGGAGGCTGAGGTAAGGAAAAGTGAATGCCCTGTAGGGTCCAACACAGGTGTGGTAGCTTATAAACCTATAAGCTTTCACCAGAGTTGAAAGCTTATAGACAGAGGAAACTACATCCCGCTCTATCCAACCCTGGCTTCAAACATGAGCTTCAGGGGGGGTTGTGGGGTTATTTTAAATCTGTAAAGCACTTTGAGTAACTTTCTTTGTTTGAAAAGCGCTTTATAAATAAAGTTTGATTTGATTTGATTTGATAAAGAAAGCATATGCTTCGACGTTTGGTTAGCTCACATAACCTCTGATGAACAAAGCACTTAAATGATGTACTCAACTACTCCAGACATTACGAAAACTACCTTATTTTTTCAGTTTGTCATGTAAGTCATGAAGCAGGGATTAATTGTTTGGTATCTGTATTCAGAAGTGTTCATTTGCTCTTCAGCAGCACTATTTAAATGTGTCATAACACAAGAGATAGTTGAATTGTACATGGGGCAGTGGGAAGAGTGGCTTAAGACTGTACTCCAATGGTTTTATTCAAATATTCAAACTGAAAAAAATTAGACATTCATTAAACTTTTTAAATGACATAATAAAAAATATCATATAAAACTGAATAAAACACACATTTTCAAATTTCAATACAGCTGTCGAAAGCAACACCTAACTTAGGTATTTAATTGCCCTCCAACTGGCAGATTCAGCAAACAGAAAGTAACATTACAACAAGGCAAGTCGCATACATAAAACATGCTGTCTTGATGTGCATTTGGTGTATGTGTAGTTGAACTGCTTTTTTTGCACTTAGTGAAGAGGTCAGATGTGGGTACAATTGTTAAAAATGTACTCAAAAGTAGCGACATTTAAAAAATAAATGTCATTCAAGTAGAAGTAAAAGTATGCTGCAGTAAAATATATTCTGAGAATCAGAATCAGAGACTCAGGTTATTGTAGCGCATTTCTACCCACATCTGATTTTGGAGTACAGTCAGAAATGCCTATAATGAAAACTGCAACGTGTGTTCAATGAAGAATGAAACACGTCTGAATGCACTTTGTTTTATTGACCACTATATGTCATACTCAAGTCTTGTACAGTGAAACCTTGAGTAATAAATCCTTATTCATTACATGATAAAGTACAGTTCAATAATTATGAAAAAAAAAGCATAAAAATATTCTGAAATTCAGAGTATATCTTGCTAGATTTTTAAAACAGTAAGTGCTTATGACTGTACCCAGGTTGAATCAACAGACACCACCTCAGTTGTGAACATCCCTGTGAGCCTGAGGAGTCACTCTGGACGGTATACCATTACAGCAAAGAACAAGTCTGGACAGAAACACGTTAACGTCAGAGTCATTGTCCTTGGTACGTATGTTTGCTAAGCAGAAATAATTTGTGTTTACAATGGGCAAGTCTTGGTTTTTGAGAGTGGTTCTTCTCATCTCTGTGGATGGCTGACTTAACTTTGGCTTTGTGGACAGATGTTCCTGGACCTCCAAAGGACCTCAGGGTCACTGATGTGACTCGTTCAACAATGAGGCTAATCTGGAAACTACCCGACACCGACGGAGGAGAGAGGATCAAGAGCTACTTCATTGAGAAGAAATCTGTCATTGACAAGGCTTGGACCAAGGTAAAAGACAGTTTGCCGATTTTCTCTTTTGTCTTTCTTTTTGTGTGTTCCCTTTGCTGGAATGATGAATTTTTTGTTTGTTTTTGTTTTTTACTTTTAGGTGAATGCTGCTTGTGCTAGCCAGGCCTTTGTGGTCCCAGGCCTGCTTGAGGGTCAGGACTATCTGTTTAGGGTGCGAGCAGAAAACAGACTGGGATTTGGTCCATTTACTGAGACGAAAGAACCCGTCCGTGCCAGAGATCCCATCTGTAAGGACAAACTTTTCTGTCGGCATACGTACAACAGTATCTTTCTAGAATTGTGTCTGCAAGGTTTATGGTTCTTTTGTCACCTCCTCAGACCCACCTGACCCCCCGACGAAACTGAAGGTAAACCTTGTCACAAAGGACACAGTCACTCTGAGCTGGGAGCCCCCAAAGAACAATGGTGGCTCACCTATAAAACATTACATCATCGAGCGTCTGAGCTGGGACACCAGTGGCAAGGAAAAAGAGACCTGGAAACAGTGCAACAAGAGAGATGTGGAGGAGCTCAGCTTTATTGTAGAGGATCTGAAGGAGGTCAGTCCAGCTGTCTGAGTTAACTTCCTCTTGCCCCCATATATAGTACTTAGATCAAGAACAAAATCACTAAAAGTAACTAAACCTGGTGTTCACCATAATTTTTAGACTGTTAAGCAAACCTGAGTATAAACCAAACCAACTAAATTTTGAAGAAAATCTTTTTGTACATATATAGGCTGCACCTAAATAAAAGCAGCAGGTTTTTATGTCGAACATGAGCTATTAA
Source organism: Apricaphanius iberus (assembly GCA_028564705.1). NCBI lineage: Eukaryota > Metazoa > Chordata > Actinopteri > Cyprinodontiformes > Aphaniidae > Apricaphanius > Apricaphanius iberus. The sequence continues at coordinate 896,444 of JAPXFQ010002125.1, read as the reverse complement.
CACAGAAAGACGATACACGGAATTGTTTTTTTTTTCATGTTTAGATTTCCTCCTCTAGGAGGTAATGTTTTCATGCCCTTCTGTCTGTCAAAACATCACTCAAAAAATTATGGACAGATTTTAGTTAAATTTTCAAGGAATTTACACGATAGGACTGTGAAAAAGTGGTTAACCTTTGGGGTTTATTTGACACCCACTCACCAGCGGTGTTAAATTCCACTCCTCTCCGGAGTCACACAGCTCCCAAGCTGCTATCCTTGCTCAGGAGCCTCAATTTTGGCTAAACCAGCAACAAAACGAATACAGACGTCAGTCTCATGAAGGGAAATTTTACTGGAATAGTACAAGAAGTAGTAATTAGATAGCAGCATTCGGATGAGAGGGGAAAGACTGGCCCTGGTGGAGGTCTTTGCTCTTTGAGTGCTTTTCTAGTTTTAAGGCAAGCTTTATTTCAAACTCTGCCTGAAAATCAGCAAAAAAGCCGCAACATGGCATCAACCCAGCAACAACACAAGAGTAAGAAAATAAAACATACTTTAACCTACCAGAAAAGCATTGGTTGCTATCTTCAACTCCTTCTTTTCAACTGATACAAAGTTTATGTGCAGCAGCTCTATTTCTTTCTTTGACAGCCAGCTTGATTGTCTTTAACTTTAAAGGTGCAGCATATGCATTTGTGTGTTTTTATGATTAGTGTTTGTGCATGAAGCACAAAATAACAGTTCAAAATAATCAAAACTAGTGTCTTCTTTGGCTCATAATCTTTCCCCAAATGTCCATCTCACTTTTGCGCTTCCTGTAATAGTGACTCCCAGAAAACGTTAGCCAGAGATCATCTTTAAATTAGCTGCATCGTGGTATAGGACGCAGGGTCCAAAACAGGTAAGAAAGTAGCAGCTTATGGGAATAGCTAGCATGACATAACAATATGGCGTCTGTGTCTAACCTGCCACAGCTCCTAATGTAAAGGAACTGGTCACTTTTTTTATGGGGACACTGTATTTTGCTCCAGCTTTTTTGCAATTTTTGGTCCCACTCCTTCGTAACACCAACAAGTTACATTATCTCGGCTAACGTTTAGTGCAAATACTGGTGCTAGCCCACATTAGATATCCAGTTTACTGTATCAGTTTAAACCATCTCATCTTCTAGTTTTTGTCCAGAGGAAAGCGGTAGTAACATATTGTTTTATTGGCATTGCTTCTGGTATAACAACACAAAGCACTGCACCATTTCTACGGCAATTTGGTTTGGACACGGAAGTGACGTTTTTGGCTACAATGATGTAGCCACTAGCCATTCGCATAGTCTGGAAATTACGGTAATTTTGATTCGAGATTAATCTTCAGGGATTGACAGTCAAACTTGCAGATAGCTATAGTAAAGTTTGAAACAGGAAATTCTCTTTCTTTTTTTGAGTAAAATGTACTTATTTTGTTGACTTGCAGGGAGGAGAATATGAATTTAGAGTCAAAGCTGTGAATGCAGCTGGACCAAGCCGACCCTCTGCTACTGTGGGACCCCTTATGATTAAGGATCAGACATGTGAGTGACAGCCATTTTGGTCATTCATTAATGGCTGTATTGGAAGTGTGTCTAAGATATCTGGATTTCAGATTTGAATCTGCCATGGTGTTTAATTTCTTACCTCATAATGTTTGTTCATCTGCAGGTCCTCCTACCATTGAGCTGCGTGAAGCGATGGAGGGTGAGGAGGGTTGTGATGTCAGCATTGTGGCAAAGATTAGCGGCTGTCCATTCCCAACGCTGACCTGGCATAAAGCCAGCATGGCCAAACCTGAAGAGAAGGCCGCTGTCCAATATGACCAGCACATGAGCAAACTGGTGACCCCAGACAAATGCACACTGCTGATACAGCAGGCCAGCCGGCAAGACAGCGCCCTCTACAGCCTGACAGCCACTAATAGTCTGGGTACAGCCTCCAAGGACATCAAGCTGTCAGTGCTAGGTGAGAAATATAAATAATTTCAGCAACATCTAACATTAAAAAGATATTTGATTAAAAGAAAAACATGATATATTTTAAAATTTTTGACCTCCAGGACCTCCTGGCCCACCTGTTGGACCAATCAAGTTCACTGAAGTGTTTGCGGAGAGGATCGGCCTGGCCTGGAACCCTCCCACAGATGATGGTGGATCTAAGATCACCAACTACGTGGTTGAGAAGCGTGAAGACAACAGAAAGACCTGGGTCCACGTCTCCAACGACCCTAAAGAGTGCGCCTTTGTGGTGACACGGCTCACGGAGAACCACGAGTACGAGTTCAGAGTCATGGCCCAGAACAAGTTCGGAGTCGGGCCGCCAGTGATCAGTGAGCCAGAGAAGGCCAGAAACCTTTTCAGTAAGTTCAGAACAGTTTTATCTACAATGTCCTCCAATTATGTCTGTTCGGTTCAGTAACTGACTCAGTGCTACTATTAATATTCTTATTTACTAATGACCAACCTGTCCTACTGCAGCTGTACCAGGTCAGTGTGAGAAGCCAACAGTTACTGAAGTCTGTGTGGAATCCATGACCGTCAACTGGGATGAGCCCAAGTCTGATGGCGGATCCTCCATTACTGGCTACTTCATCGAGAAGAAGGAGACCACCTCCAAGCGCTGGACCCGTGTCTCTCGGGAACCAATTCGTGCGCTCCCACTGGGCAACAACTGGGACGTTACAGGCCTGATGGAGGGTTCCCTATACCAGTTCAGGGTGATCGCCATCAACGCGGCCGGCTGTGGCCTGCCCAGCTTGCCCTCTGACCCCGTACTCTGCAGAGACCCTATCAGTAGGTCATCTTATTGCTCTAATCTCTGTAATGTTGGCCTACCTCTACTTTAGGACGACTTCATGGGATCACTTTTAAACAAACTCTCTTCGCTGAGGCTGCTATTGCCTCGGTTGACTTTTTGACCAGCCAGTAAGAGCTCTAAATCACTTACAGAGTGACAGGGTATAACAGGCTAATTGTTGGAAAACAACAAATGGTGTTTGTCCAGTTAATGTTACTGAAAGTTTACATTTTCTTTCTATAGAGCCTCCAGGGCCACCCTATCCAAAGGTGACGGACTGGACTAAATCAACTGTGGAGCTGGAGTGGCTCCCTCCTTCTTCAGATGGAGGGTCCAAGGTGACAGGCTACATCGTTGAGTTCCAGGAGGTGGACAAGGAGGAGGAGCAGAGGAAAGCTCAGAAGAGGCTGCTGTTGAGCGGAGAAGAGGAAGAGAAGGAGCCCGAGAGTGACGAGAGCTGGCAGAAGGTAGCAAGATTTCAGGCCTTCTACTCTAACTGAAGAGTCTCTTCTTCTGGAGTACAGTTCCTAATGTATTTGTGTCTCTCTGCAGGCAAAGGACACTGAGATCAGAGGAACCAAGTTTGTCGTGGCTGAGCTCAAAGAAGGCGGGCTGTACCAGTTCAGAGTCCGAGCCATGAACTCCGCTGGAGTTGGGGACCCGGGTTATGTGTCTGAACTGATCGAGGTCAAAGACAGAACAAGTAAGGCTCTGATCATCGTCACGTTTTCCTAACCATGGAAGTTTGAGCATATCAACTTTAGCTGAAATCCATCTCCATTCTCAGTTCCTCCTGAGATGGACCTGGATGCGTCTGTGAAGGAGAAGATTGTGGTCCACGCCGGAGGCACCATCCGCATTATTGCTTACGTGTCAGGAAAACCCGCTCCGCAGATCACCTGGTGCCGCGACGATGGTGAGGTACCTAAAGAGGCTGTGGTGGAGACAACAGGCATCTCCAACTCTCTGGTTATCAAGAACTGCAAACGGCAACATCAGGGCATGTACACACTCAGTGCGAAGAACGAGGGAGGCGAGAGGAAGAAGGCTGTCATTGTTGAGGTTCTAGGTAACTGAAAAGTTTAGAGAGATGGAAAGCAGATTTACTAGTTCTGTAAGTGCTGTATTATGTATGTTTTAAAAAATATCTTCTTACACTGACTTTGTCCTTCCTATTCTCTAAGATGTTCCTGGACCTGTCGGTCTTCCTTTTGTTGGTGAGAATCTGACCACTGACTCCTGCAAACTGACTTGGTACTCTCCTGAAGACGATGGTGGCTCGGCCATCACCAATTACATAATTGAGAAACGAGAATCCGACCGAATGGGCTGGACCTCAGTGTCCTACACAGTGACGAGGAACAACGCTGTGGTGCAGGGACTGATTGAAGGCAAGGGTTACTTCTTCAGGATCGCGGCTGAGAACATCATTGGAATGGGCCCTTTCATCGAGATCGATAATATGGTTCTCATTAAAGACCCAATCTGTGAGTCCAGGACCTGGGAATTTCACTCTTTGAGATTATAAATGCAAAGGAGCTGCAGCTCTGAAACCAATTTCTGCATTAAATTCAAATTACCCTTATTCCTTTCTCCCACAGCTGTCCCGGAGCGTCCAGAGGACCTGATTGTCACTGCTGTTACCAAGGACTCCATCTCTGTTGCTTGGAGACCACCTAAGTATGACGGTGGTGCAGAGGTAACCTCGTACATCCTCGAGTCCCGAATGTTGGGCCGTGATACTTTCAGCCGCATAGGAGGCGAGGACAAGCTGATGGACAGAAAGTTCACACTAACTGGACTGAAGGAAGGCTCAAGTCACGAGTTCAGAGTCTCAGCTGTCAACCAGGTGGGACAGGGCAAGCATTCCTTCCCCACCAAACCTGTGCAGTGCAAGGATGAGCTTGGTGAGTCACACAAAAAAACATTTCTGTGGTTGCAGAAATATGATGTGTTACCAGAGTAAAGGCATCGTGACTCACTATAGAGCTGCAGTCTGTCATAGGGAAAACATTATTTATTTATTTGAAAAGCAAAAGAGAAAGTGCTGGAACCCTAAAACTTCTGTACAATATTAAACTGTTGCTCTCCCTTAACAGAACCACCCACTTTGGATCTGGACTTCAGAGACAAGATGGTGGTCAAGGTAGGAAACCAGTGCATGCTGTCAGGACGCTACAGTGGTAAACCAGCCCCAACTATCACCTGGACTAAGAACGACGAGGAGCTTAAAGCAGACGAGGAGATCAGCCTTCACAGCACCGCGCACCACCTCAGCCTGAACATCAACAAGGCCAAGAGAGAGCACAGCGGACGCTACTGCGTCAGCGTTGAGAACGCCGCCGGGCCTCGCACAGGAATCTGCAACGTTGTTGTGGTTGGTGAGTCAAAATGAGACAATTAACCGTCATCTTCTAAAGGCTTAAAACACAATCTCCAGTCATCAAATCTCTAAATGCTCTAAATTTTAAATGGTAAAAAAAGCAACTGCTGACAAACTTAACATCACAAACAACTTTTCACTGTTACTGTTAGGAATTTGTTACCTAATGATGAATTAATATCAAACAAATAAGCTGCTGAGGGAGTATGGATATTCCCCAGTCACTGGTTACTACAAGGAGATGGGGTGAGAGATACATAGACAAGAATTTGTCCCCGAATTGCATCAGGATGATCTGGTAGCAACATTTCTTTCATCTATATGTGTGTGAAGTATTGTTTGTAGGAGACATAGGTCAAATATACGCTTAGATTCCAGTGTTGCAGGGATGATTCAGAAAGGACTTATAATTGTAGTGAATGGAAAGTATAAATGTATATGTATATAGCATCATCACACTCCTAACCAAGCTTTCTTTTGGTAAATCCCCATAAATCATTACGCTTAAACTTTGATTGTGTAAAAAGAGTAACAGATATCAAACTGCCAACTAAGTCAGGTAAACTCCAACTATTTGTGTTATCCATTTAAATATTATACTGATGAGATTCCTCAAAAACGAAAACTGTTTGTATGACCCGAAGATAAACTTTAGCCTTACTTAAGCACATTTCTTCCTGTCAGACCGTCCCCAGCCACCAGAGGGCCCTGTGGTGTTCAACGAGGTCTACAGGAACTACATGGTAATCTCCTGGAACCCTCCTCTGGATGACGGAGGCTGCGCCATCTCCAACTATGTTGTAGAGAAGAGAGACACGAACAGAGACTTGTGGATGCCTGTCACCAATTCTTCTACCAGGACCACCTGCAAGGTCAGGAGCTGAATGATTAGTTTTATTGTATATAAGATTAAAACTTTGTTCTTATTACCAAATAAACAACACATGATGCAGATTTGGTTAATTTAAAAACAAAATAAGTGCAAACCTTTCATCAAGTACACCCTAACAAAATCCTGTTGGTTTTCCTTAAGCAGACTGAAATATAATCAATTCAACTCTGAATGACCCTTAAATAAACATAAGCTAATGTAGAAGAACAATTTGGAACCAGTGCTTTGAACATTATTAAAGAAAACGTACGTAGGATTGTGTCCAAAAGCGGTACTGCAATCACATTCAAAATACTGTAGAACTGTGTATCCCTTCCTGACTCGAGGTTGCCAGCTGCTACGGGATCCAGCAGGAATGGCTGACCCTAACTAAATAACATTAGTAATGGTAATACAGGTTAACTTGCAGTATGTGTAGTCCACAATGTAAGCGAAGAACAAATGAGGAATTATTTGTACGGAAGTATAGGCTACTCAATACGTCTCCATTATGTTTTACATTGCCAGAATCGACGTGCTGTTGTTTTCCTTGACAGTTCAGCATAATGACAAAGAAACGGGCTCTGATGCTAATGTTAGCAATGACAACTTGTCGTTTTTATCTCCCAAACAATTCTTTACTTTTCAATTTGATGACCAATCTCCTCCATATGCACTAACGTGACGCTACTTTCCACGAACATGCATAACTTTGATCGTGAATATTTGAAATGTCAGTTTACATTAAGTACAAGTAAGTTAGCCAAACATAGGTGAATCTTACCTGTTCAGGGGAAAATTGGCGACGTTGACGTCTGTATTCAAATTCTTCTCCATTTTCAGCCGTCTCCATCTTTCAAAGGCATCTCCTATACAAATCCTTGTTTTATTTCGGACTTTGTCACGACGTATTTCGGATTGATAACGAGGTCTTTTAGGTTTCGTAACGTTATACATGTTTTGTCCGTAACGTTCGGAGCTTCAGCTGTGGTAAACAGAGCAGAGCTGGCAACCCGGATGAGGAAACTCTACTGACTTCGTGATTTGTAGACAGCTTGAGGGTGGAGCCTCAGACCAAAACAGAACATGACAACAATAACATCACTTGAGGGCTGCAACTTTCACTTTTACATAACAATATCCTGGCCGGACCACTATTGACATTGCTATAAGTATTTCAAAAGAACATTAATGTCTAGTGACATATCGGGGCCATTTTATGATTAATTAAAATAAATTTCTTACATACGTTTCCTTTAAGGTTTGCAAAAAGGTAACAGAGACAAGAACAGTGGTTTTCCTTTAGATAATAGTCCTTCCAACCTGAGATGATGCCAGGCCCTGGAGTGGCTAATCTGGAGAACCTGGACTTTTCCCGGTGGGTCAGTCTGATATCTGGGCCGCAAGGGCCGATTCTATGGTTGTACCAGTGTGCTAAATGTGCAACTAGTGAAAAAGGAGTTGGTATTAACAGTATTTATGCACTAGTCTGGCAAAAGTTTAAAGTTGTAGAGGAAAATGTTTAACAAGTCCCATGTAGTTGCATACTATTGAGCATAGAATACAATGGATATAAGGATAGCATTTTTACCAAAAGTGCTTGTCATTAAGGGCCGCTTCACAGCTGCCAGCTGGCCGCCTTCATTTTTTTCTCTCTGCGCACCTCAAAATTAAACGTCAGAGCAATCAGTCAGCAGTGTTTGATAGGTAAAATAGGGTGTCGCAGAAAGGACTACCATTATACAGAGGAAAGCTCAAACAGACAGCCATACCATTTTTGTTTTTGTGCAAAAAATGAGCACCAAAACAGCTAACAAGCACAATGGAACAGGCAATACAACATGTCGAATTTTCCCTCCAAACCACCATTTGAGTTAATTTATCAAGTCAATGGTGTGATGTTTTGGCAGCAAACATAACATGTCATTTTAATAAAAAATTATGACGTAAGACCACATAACAGGGAAACTATGTCTCGTAGCTCCTAAGGGTTAGAAGAAAAATCCAGGATGAAGCTAAATGAGCTCACAAGTCCAAAGTGGGCAGGCTTATTTATTGGATTAATATTATAAATGAGTATTAATATAATGAAGAGCATTGTGTAGACCTGCTATAAAAAAGCACCCTGCAATGCTAGATGATTCAGCACTACAATAATAAAACTGAAATGAACTAATCAAGGGCTTTGTAAAAGTTGAAGACTTGTGCTGAGAATTATACATTTTGTTTTAAAGAGTATCAGTGTCTGAACCAGAGTCAGGAGTCAGAAGTGATGAGAGGACTTCAGATATATTGACATGCATCCATTAGTTCCAATAAAACACTTTCTATGCCCAAATGATTGTTTGACATGTTATATTTTTCTTTAAAAATAGGAAAATAAATACACAAGGTCCATATTTGAAAGAAAATAGAATGAAAGTAATATAAATTAGGACTGGATGTTTTGCCACGGAAAATGTCTAAATTGGTTAAGTTTTTCATATTATATGTACTAAAGCTTTACAGAAAATTATCTTTCATACAAGTATACAATTATATTGTGGCAAGTGCAGCAAATGAGATTAGGGAAATTAGAGGAAGTATGAACATGAAAACAGTCTTGGGGGCTGACTACAGTGGTAGCAGCTCAAAATATATATTCTGATATTGTTAATGTATGTGTTGTAAAGAATAATATAGTTGGAACACATGCTGAAATAAATCACCTAGTGAAACAATTAACCCTTATTTATACTGAGTCGGACATTTTTATAGAAAATAATACTCTAAATTACAAGGCTTTATAGACCAGTGTGCTGCTGTAGCTTTAGAATTTAAGGTTATAATTAGATTACTTTAATTAAAGATGCAGTGATACCATTTTTCTCAAAATAATACACCGATACTTGGATCTGAGTACTTGCCGATACAGAGTAGAACTACCACTGCTGATACTTCTACCACACAAACTAATGCAATAAATTAGAAGACAGGTTTTATTTTCTTTACTGCTGGTTACAACAAGTGATGGGAAATTCAATCAAAATTAGAATAATAAAAAGTGACCACAAAACTAAAATTTCAAGTGAAAAATATAAACTTTTTGTGAAATTGTTGTAGCGTTTCCACATTTTAAGTATGTCTTCATAGTAACTTATAGGTTAACTTTAAATACTACGAGTGCAATAGAACAGTATCAGCAACGATACCAGTACCGGTATTGGTGCATCGCTAATTTTAACACAAATAGGTTGTGATATAAAGTTGGCCAGTCTGAGGTATCAAACTCCAGGACTGAAATTGAGTGCCAGCCCGGCCCTGGATGATGCCCCCTCCTCTCGACTAAAGAGATTGCAGACACAAAATATTTTCTGTAGGCCTTAATGTTACTGTTTATCGCTGTATGTTGCAACAGGTGCCAAAACTGATCGAGGGTCGTGACTACATCATCCGCATCATGGCTCAGAACATGTATGGCATCAGTGACCCACTCCTGTCTGGGGAGACCAAAGCTCGGGATGTCTTCAGTAAGTTGATGCTGAGTAAAGTAATCAATTCTCCAGATACAATTAAAGTCAAATTGCCATCTGACCATTATATCTGCTTCCATTGCAGAGGTGCCTGATGCGCCAAAGCAGCCCACAGTAAAGGAAGTTTACCATGACTCAGCCCTGATCAGCTGGGAGCCACCTGAAGATGGAGGAAAACCAATCTCAGGCTACATTGTTGAGAGAAAGGAGACCAAGGCCAACAGGTACACAATCCAAGAGCATTGACAAGCAGAAATTGTAGTTCCTCAAAATTTTCCGTATTCATTTTTTAGACTCATTTTCTTACATTGATTTAATGTGTGAAATATCCATACTTCAGATTATTAAACGTTAGTTGAACCCTTTTTTTTTGCAGATGGGTTCGCTGCAACACTCAAAGAATCTATCCCAAAGTTGAATACTGGGTGACCGAGCTGCTGCAAGGCTGCGAGTATGAGTTTAGAGTCAGCGCTGAAAATGTGGTAGGAGCTGGCGATCCCAGTCCACCATCCAAACCAGTTTTTGCCAAGGATCCCATCGGTAGGTCAATTTGTAATTTTTATATGTGTGTTTTAGAATCCTTAAATTGCTAATAGTAATAATGACTGGTGATGTCTGTCACAGTGAAACCTGGTCCACCTGTCAATCTTCACACAATTGACTTCACCAAGGAGTCTGTGACTCTGTCATGGGAGCCGCCCTCTGACACTGGAAGAGGCAAGATCTTTGGATACCTGCTGGAGTTCCAGAAGGCAGGTGAAGAAGAATGGCACAAGGTGAGATAGCGTTTTTAGTTTTCAGGACCTCATTTTGCATCTTCTTATTCTGAGGAAAATGAGATGTTGAATCATCACCCTTCTTTGGTCCGTAGGTGAACCAAACTCCAGATTCTTGCCAGGAGACCAAGTTCAAGGTGATTGACCTGGAAGATGGTGCTCTGTACCGCTTCAGAGTCATGGCTGTGAATGCTGCTGGAGAGTCTGACCCAGCCAACCTGAAGGAGCCAATCAGAGTACAGGAGAGGCTCGGTGAGTTACAAATATGACCACTAAACCCACGCAACAAACAAAGCACTTGATTATCCTCTATAATTATGGAAATAGATTATATGATTTGATTTGATGACTCTCATTCCAGAGCCTCCAGAGTTGATCCTGGATGCTGGAATGACCAGAGAGGTGAAGGCCATGGCTGGTACTCACATCACCCTGATGGCCACCATCAAAGGTGTGCCTTTCCCCACTGTCACCTGGAAGAAGAACGATGCAGAGGTTCCCACCAGGGCTGATATTGACACAAACCAGGCGGGTACCAAGCTGGAAATTAGATTCTGCAACCGTGGAGACTGTGGAGACTACACCCTGACCGTGGAAAACCCGGCCGGCTCCAAGACTGCAACGTGCACTGTGCTGGTTTTTGGTAAGCATTGCACTGAGATAGACATGAGGCAGTGACAGAAGTTCCAGCTCTTAACCCATCATTTTCTTTGTGTTATCTTCAGACAAGCCTGGTCCTATTCAGCACCTGCGGGTGTCTGATGTTAGAAGTGACTCTGCCTATCTGTCATGGAAGGATCCGGAAGACAACGGAGGTTCTCGCATCACTAACTTTGTGGTAGAGAAAAAAGATACCGCATCTACTCAGTGGGTCCCTGTGTGCTCCACATCTAAGAAGCGCAGCATGATGCTGAAGCACCTGATGGAGGGAACATCCTACTCATTCAGAGTTGCTGCTGAAAACCAGTATGGCCGAAGCGAATATGTTGAGACACCAAAGGCTATAAAGGCAATGAACCCTCTCTGTAAGTATCAGCACAGTGAATCGATATTCAGAAAACACACAAGCTGTCTTGTTTGCAGTCTACTTTACTGTCCCTCCATTCTGTGCTTCAGTCCCTCCTGGTCCTCCTAAAGACCTGCATCACGTCGATGTGGACAAAACAGAGGTCTGGTTGGTCTGGAACTGGCCCGATCGCAATGGAGGAAGTGAGATCACAGGCTTTTTCGTGGAGTATCAAGAAGAGGGGGCTAAGGAATGGGAAGAATGGAAGACTGTGAGCATCCCAGAGAGTCATGTCACTGGTCTGGAGGAAGGAAAGACCTACCGCTTCAGAGTCAGGGCCGAAAATGCCATTGGCCTCAGTAGACCTGACACCACACTGCCCATCCTCTGTCAGGAGAAACTAGGTGGGTGGAAGAGTATAAATTCACCATTAAATACACCAACATACAACTTTGGTTATCCTTGCATTATCCATTTGTCCTTGTAGCATTGCTTTAAATTATGCAGGCAAACTGTAGTATAACTCCTGTTTTTTTTCTGTATTATTACAGTTGCTCCAATTCTCGAGGTGGATGTTAAGCTCATCGAAGGCATCATTGTGAAGGCTGGAACCACTATTAGGTTACCAGCTATAATGAGAGGCATTCCTGTGCCCACTGCCAAGTGGTCCATTGACGGGGAGGAAATAACAAGCCAGGGCAACATCAAAATTGATACTGACAATTTCTCCACTGTGCTCAACATCAATGAGTGTACCAGGAACCACACAGGCACCTACCTGCTCACTGTGTCTAATGCAGCAGGGACAAAAACCGTGGCCCTGAGTGTTACTGTTTTAGATGTTCCAGCTGCTCCCATTGGACCCGTCAACATTATGGAAGTCACTCCAGACTCCATGACAATTGAATGGCGCCCTCCAAAGGATGATGGCGGAAGCCCTGTTACCAGCTACATTGTGGAAAAACGAGAGTCCAACAAGGAGACCTGGGGAGGCGTCAGCTCTGGCAGCCTTGACACTCAGCTCAGAATCACTCGTCTGCAGAAGGGAGCAGAGTATGTGATTCGCATTCGAGCTGTAAACAAGATGGGAGTGGGTGCTCCATTGGAGAGCAAGCCAACTGTGGCTGAACATACCTTCATGCCACCCAGTCCACCTGGTAAACCACAGCCTTATGATATATCAGAAGATGCTGTTACGATCGGATGGACCATGCCTCTAGCTGACGGTGGCAGCCAGATCACCGGCTACCTCATTGAGCGCAGACACAAGGGAGGAAAGTGGATCCGTGTCAATAAGACTCCATGCAAGGACCTCCGATACAAAGTTCTGGGTCTGTTTGAAGGAAATGAATATGAATTCAGGGTTTTTGCAGAGAATATTGCTGGCTATAGTGGTCCTTCTCCCATCTCTGACCTCTGCAAACCATGCAGACCTATCACAGTTCCAAGCTCTCCTATTAACCCCAAAGTCAAGGATTATAGCAAGAATACAGCTGACCTGGTCTGGACAAAGCCCTCCAGAGACGGAGGCAGTCCTATCCTTGGTTACACTGTGGAAATGAAGAAAGCTGATACAGAGGAGTGGAAGAAAGTGAACCTGGATGACTTTATCAAACAATGTGCCTACAGAGTGAAGGGTCTAGAAGAAGGTGTGAGCTACAGTTTCAGAGTCTATGCCACAAACATGATTGGAGATGGAGAGCCAAAGGAAGTTCCGGAGCCAATCACTGCTCAGGACATCCTCATCCCTCCCGAGATTGAAATGGAGGCTACCTGTCGCGAGAGAGTGACTGTGCGTGTTGGCCACAACATCAACATCATTGGGTACATCAAGGCCCGTCCTGATCCTGAAGTCATTTGGTCCAAAGAGGAGACGGTTCTGGAAAACAGCAAGCGTGTTACCATCATGCAGAACTTCCCTGTGGTTCACCTTAGGATAAAAGAAGCTACAAGAAATGACCACGGCAGATACACATTGAAGGCTTCAAATGAGGGGGGTGAGGCTTCCTGCACCATCACAGTTAATGTGCTGGACAGACCCAGCCACTGTCAGAACCTGCACATTACCTATTCCACCAAGCACTCATGTATGGTCAACTGGGAGGCACCCATTGACAACGGTGGGTCTGAAGTCACCCATTACATCGTGGAGTGCCGTGAACCCAGCATTAGTATGTGGTCCATGATCTCCTCCAATTGCACCAATCGCAAGATCAAAGCCAAAATGATGGAGGGCCATGAGTACCTGTTCCGCGTCTGTGCTGTGAACAAGCTGGGTCCCGGCCCCTGTGTGGAGACCAAGACCCCCCTACTGGCTATCGACCCCATTGAGAAGCCCGGTGAGCCAGAGAACTTTAGAGCCACTGACATTGGTAAAAATCACGTCTATCTGAGATGGAGGAAGCCTGACTACGATGGTGGCAGCCCTAACCTCTCCTACAATCTGGAGTGCAAACATAAAGATGCTGAACAATGGGAGAAACTCAACACCAGCATACTAACAGATACCTTCTTCTTGGCTGACAAGTTGGTTGAAAACCAGACATACACATTCAGGTAGATTAAACCTTCTGCATTTGAAATACTCTTTCTTTAGCATGATTTTACTATGAAAAAAAGTTTTTGTTACTTCTTTAATGACATAGTAGAACAAATGTTTTTAAAAACATAATTCTTGTATTTTTTTCTGTTGTTGTTCAGGGTGCAGACTGTGAATGAAGGAGGAGAAAGTGCATGGGTAAAGATTCCTGATATTGTGGTGAAGGAGGAGATCCAGAAGCCAGTCATTGACCTGAAGGTAGCTGGAACGGTGACAGTGAAAGCTGGAGAGTCTGTCAGGATGGAGGCTGCACTGAGAGGAAAACCCCCGCCTGAAGTCAAATGGACAAAAGACAAGGCTGTGGGAGACAATCCCAGGATGAGCTATGAAACCGGTCCAGATTATTCCAAATTTCTTTTGACCAAGTCTCGACGCTCAGACACTGGCAAGATTATCGTCACTGCCACTAACCCAGCAGGCACCTTCACAGCCTATGCCAATATCAACGTCTTGGATGTCCCGGGACCAGTGAGGAACCTGAGGGTTACTGGCATAGGAGCTGATAAGTGCAGAGTGGTATGGGACGGTCCAGAGGATGACGGAGGCTGTGAAGTGGACAGCTACATTCTGGAGAAATGTGAGACCAGGAGAATGGTCTGGTCCACATACTCAGCCTCTGTGGTCACACCTTACTGTAACATCACCCGCTTAGTTGAGGGTAATGAGTACATCTTTAGAGTGAGGGCAGAAAACAAGATGGGAACTGGCCCAGCAATGGAAAGCAAGCCTGTAACTGTCAAGACTCAGTTCAACAGACCTGGACCCCCTGAGGCCCCTGATGTTACAAAGGTAAAAATAGGGTCTTGATTTGAAAAGGATTTTTACCCAACCTAGCTGTAGAAAAATGTTCCTTGGTCAATTAACCTGTTGCTGTTGTGATGCAGGTCAGTAAGGATGAGATGACTGTGGTCTGGGCTCCACCAGAGAATGACGGAGGAAAGTCCATCACTGGCTACATTCTGGAGCGAAAAGAGAAGCGGGCGGTGCGCTGGGTGGCGTGCACAAAGAGCCCCATCTCTGAAAGACGCATGAAGGTGACAAACTTGATTCCAAACCACGAGTACCAGTTCAGAGTGAAGGCCGAAAATGAGGTTGGCCTTGGAGAACCAAGCAAACCCTGCAGACCAGTTGCAGCCAAAGATCCTATTGGTGAGTTCAGCTCACCTTTTGATCTAAAATGTTTTGACAGATTTCTGCTACAGACTCTCCCTTTTGCTTTTCAATTTTCCACTGGCTTATTTTTGGTCTTTATCTTCAGAACCACCTGGACCACCAGCAGGCCTGAAGGTTTCTGACAGCACAAAGACCTCCATTACCCTTTCCTGGTCTAAACCTGTGTATGATGGTGGTGCCACTATTATTGGGTACAGCCTGGACATGAGGCTGAAGAGCGATGCTGACCCAGAGAAACCCTCAGAGGGCTGGAAGAGAATTGATACCCATGGTCCATTGGTGATCACAGAGTTCACCATTGGCCAGTTGGATGAGAAGCAAGAGTATGAGTTCAAGGTCTCCGCTCGAAACCAGGTGGGCTGGGGACGCCACGCCTACTTGAAGGAAGCAGTGTCTCCAAAGGAGATCCTCGGTGAGTTTCCGCCCTTAGAATATGTATTGCAATAACTCTTTTTTGAGGACATTACATGAGCTCACAGAGTTGTTTGTATTTATGTGATAACAGAGGCTCCCGAAATAGAGCTTGATGCCAGTCTAAGGAAAGGCCTCGCTGTCAGGGCTGGGTGTCCAATCCGGTTGTTTGCCGTGATCAGAGGCAGGCCGGCCCCCAAGGTGACCTGGAAGCGCATGGGTGTGGACAACGTCGTCCGCCGAGGTCATGTGGACCAGGTTGACACCATGTCTTTCCTAGTAATCCCTGAGAGCACCAGAGAAGATTCGGGGAAGTATTCGCTGACTCTGTCCAACTCAGCTGGAGAGAAAGCTGTGTTTGTCCGCGTGAAAGTCCTTGGTAAGAACAGGAAGCCAATAATCTGTTCAAAACAGCTGTTTCTCCTCTAAAATGAACCTGATTTTCATCAACTAAATGGATGTCTAACTCTTCACAGACACTCCTGGTCCAGTCGGAGGCTTGGATGCAACTGACATAACCAAGACAACCGCTCAGCTCTCCTGGTTGCCTCCAGAAAATGATGGTGGCAGCCAAATTCTTAATTACATTGTGGAGAAAAGGGAAGTGGATAGGAAGACTTGGACCAAATGTATAGACGACCTGAAGAAAACTAGCTTTAAGGTGACCACCATGACCCCAGGTATCGAATACTACTTCAGAGTTATGGCGTGCAACAAATATGGTATTGGAGTTCCTCAGGATTCTCCCAGATCCTATCTGGCTGTGGATCCTATAAGTGAGTATTACCACATACTGTCTAAAACATTATGTAGGTTGATTTTATTTATTTCATTTTTTTTCTTATAATAATTTCCCATTTTTATATGCAGGTGAACCAGACCCACCTAAGAAGATGGATGTGTTGGAGATTACAAAGAACAGTGCCACCCTTGGCTGGCTGAAGCCGCTCAGAGATGGAGGAGCTAAGATCAATGGTTATGTAGTTGATTACCAGGAAGAGGGAGCTCCCGAGGACAAGTGGACACCTTACTCTGTAGTCAAAGATCTGAGCATTGTCGTGGTTGGTCTGAAGGAAGGAACAAAGTACAAGTTCCGAGTGGCAGCTAGGAACTCAGTTGGAGTCAGCTTGGCTCGTGAGGCAGAAGGAGTGTTTGAGGTCAAGGATCAGCTCAGTAAGTAAATCAGCCTGTCTGTAAATTATCAGATTCATTTGACAGTGGTTTAATTATGAATCTTTTCTTTTCTTTCAGTGGCTCCAAAGATCATTATGCCCGATGTTGTGACGGTGAGGGCTGGGTCGAAAATGGTGATTGAAGGCATTGTGGCTGGTAAACCCGCTCCTTTCTGCAAGTGGAAGCAGGGCAATGAGGACGTACTGACCTCAGATCGCCTGTCGGTTGTAAAGACTCTGACAACATGTACTCTTATCATCAAGAATGTGAACAGAAAGGACAGTGGCTACTATAGCCTGTCAGCCGAGAATAGTACCGGGAAGGTCAACCAGATCATTAGAGTCATTGTCCAAGGTCAGTTATAGCATCTGAAATTGTCTCTGAGATCACAGTATGGACATATTTTAAAGCTAACCTTTTCAGTGTAACGCTATCATAATTTCTAACTGTGATAATGTTACCTCTATTCCTCAGACATCCCTGGACCTCCAGGAGGTCCTTTGGAGATCACAGATTTGGATATTGATGCTTGCTCGTTGCTCTGGAACTCCCCGGAGGAAGATGGTGGCAGCCATATCACAAACTACATCGTTGAGAAGTGTGACATCAGCCAGGGTGACTGGATCATTGTTTCATCTTCCTGCACGAAGACCAGCTTCCGAATGACCAAACTTACAACTGGAAAAGAATACTGGTTCAGGGTCCGTGCAGAGAACAAGTCGGGAATCGGGGAGCCCATCTACTCTGAGAAGATGATTGCTAGATATCCATTCGGTAAGGCTTCTGCATTCCAAGATATAGTGGTGCTCCATACCTTTACAAATGTAATGTAATTTGTTAATATTTTCTTTTTGTCAATTCTAAGATCCTCCAAGTGAACCCATAAACCTGCAGATCAACAAGATCAACAAGGACTTTGTCATTCTATCTTGGGAACGTCCCAGCAGCGATGGTGGAAGCCCCATCACTGGTTACTGCATAGAGAAGAAGGAGAGGAACAGCCTTCTGTGGGTTAAGGCTAACGAGGTTGTTGTCAAAGCCACCCAGTACACCTGCACAGGGCTCATTGAGGGTCTGGAGTACACCTTCAGGGTGTCCGCTTATAACATGGCTGGACAGGGCAAGCCCTGCAAACAGACTGACTTTATCACTGCCAGAACTGCTGTTGGTAAGAACATATCTTTTTACTTCACCTCTCTTCATTAGTCCCCAGCAATATGTTCCTCAGCTGTAGGGTGTCCTATTTTTGTGAAGTTTTTTGAGTACAACTATTCAGCCCTTAAAACTGAGATTTATATACATTTTCCTCACCATAACCACTTCTATTATCTAGTTTGATGTGTTCTAGGGAATTGTATTTTCTTATTTCTACTAACTTTTGCTAATATAGTTAAGTTCAGTTTCTATTTTTACCAATACAACTATTTTAGGGATATTAGAAAATACCAATACCCCGATAAGGTGCAATGTTTTATGCCACAATATTGTATCGATATCCAAAAGCAATGTATTATTTTTGTTTTTATTTTACTTTTTAGTATTCAAATATAACTATTAATGATGACAGTAATCTTTGTAGTAAAATTAAAAGTATGACTGGTAGTTGGTAGCTGTTTTCAGCTTTCTTCGTTCCAGTGGATCAATGAAGAATGTTGTGATCATCAGAATATTGTGACAGTTTTTCTGCTGTTAAATTTAGTTTTAAAAATCACAATATATAGTCTTACTCATAGTATCACAACATAACGCATCATCCCTTCTGCATTGTGATATATGTTTTATCACCAGATTCTTGCCAATAAACTTCCCTATGGTCAATTAAGCACCCGGGTTAAGGGGGAGGGTTAACCCTAAAAAAACAAGTTCAGCTTTAGACTTACCTGCTTAAAGCCGTGTTTGAAACGATCAAACTTAGCCAAGATTGCTCACCTGAAACCGTTTGATTTTCCTCTCAGACCCACCTGGTAAACCCGAGGCAATGGATGTGACAAAGAGCTCCGTGTCATTGGTGTGGACCCGTCCTAAACATGATGGCGGCAGCAAGCTGATTGGCTACCACATGGAATACACAAAGTTACCAGAAGAAAAGTGGACTTGCTGCAATTCCAACTGCCTGAACATTCAGACAGAGAACTATGTGGTTCAAGGACTGGAGGAGGGTCAGAGGTACCAATTCAGAGTCATTGCCAGGACTGCCATCAACATCAGCCTCCCGTCTGAAGTGTCAGATCCCATTGTCGTCATCGCAGAGAACGGTACAGTTCTGCTCAACAAATAAAAACTGATATAAACTAATGAGTAGCAGTGGCAGTTAATGAAATGAATTCCTCTACCTCCTGTACAGTGCCGCCTCGTGTTGAACTTGGTGTCAATATGAAGAGCCTTATTGTGGTAAAGGCAGGGGAGAATGTCTTCCTGGATGCTGAGGTGCATGGCAAACCCTTGCCTAAGGTGAGCTGGAAGAGGGATGGTGCTCCATTGGTCATCGCAGAGGGAATGAAGACGACTCAGAAGAAACACGTTCATACGCTGGAGCTCTACTCAGTTACCAGGAAGGAGACAGGCGACTACAGCATCCTAGCTGAAAATTTGACTGGTAGCAAGTATGCCACCATAAAGGTCAAGGTGCTCGGTAAGTTAGACCAAAAAGGCTTAACAAGCCTTAAATGCATGCAGAAGTTTAATCCAATCTTCTTCCTGCTCTGCAGACAAACCCGGGCCTCCAGCCTCAGTAAAGGTCGGCAAAGTGTTCGCCGACCACGTCAAACTTCGATGGGAGCCTCCACTTGCAGATGGAGGATCTGAAATCACCAACTATATTATTGAAAAGCGCGAGACCAGCAGGGCGAACTGGGCGCTAGTAACTGCTAACATCCATGGCCACAACACTGACTGCTCAGTGGAAAAGCTCATTGAGGGTCATGAGTACGAGTTCAGAGTGAGTGCCGAGAACCAGTATGGTGTGGGAGACGCCGTCATGACTGATGCTGTCACAGTGAAGAACCCATATGGTAAGAATATATAGTTTTTTGTATTTATGTATCAGTTTACCTGAAAACATTATTGTGACTTATGAATCTGTCTTTATGTGGGATTTAGGATGTTAGAATCTGTTTAACTGATTTAATACAGTATTGATATACAGAACATGAATGCCTAACCCATCAAATATTATATCCTAACAAATAGTGCATCCAAACAGTCCTTTGTGATTGCAATATTATACACAAAATTGCACTTCAATATATTTTGAAGCTCTGTTTTTTTTTTTAAGACATATATGTTCATACCACGGTGTTTTCCCATTATTTATCCCCCAGTGTTCCTATCTAAGTCCAGTCCTGAGCATTGCTCTCCCTCTGCCAAACCCAGGAGGGCCTTGCACTGAGCTCAAGCCTCCGTTCATGTTTTGAGGAGTGAGCAGGCCCTTCTTTTTTTATCCGAAGGGGTGGGGTTTCCTCAGCTGGACGTAGTGCGTGGAAAGATTGCGTTATTCTAGCCAGATCCTCCCCAACCCCTCAGGCGCCCCAGTCAGCCAGGAGGTGGCAGTGTACAGCCCAGGACTGGTGCATGTTTTTGTGGGAGTAGCTCACATTAGCTACTCAAGAGAACACGGGGAGAACATGCAAACTTCACTGCAGTTCTGTTTTAATGGCTTTCTGATTAATAATCAACACAGGCAATTTCTAGCATTCCTCAAATGTTTTAACTTAGTTCAGTCAGTAACATTTTTTTATTATTTTACTACCAACTTGCTATTTACCAAAGAAAAATCAATTTCAATAAATATTCTGCTTGTGAATGTGTGAACATCTGTCATGGAGATCACCTCTGATTAGTGACGGTTGACAAACCATGTTGTTGACAAACCATAACTTAATGTTGTGATCTAATGCTAACATTTTAATTCTCCTGTAATTCTCAAAAAATAACTTTTTCGGTAATGGCGGCTTTCTGATTACCCCCAAATTTGAATCACTTGTTCCTGGTCCCATTGCAGACATTTCCTGAAAATCTAAGCAAAATTCACATAATCTAGAAAAATGTTGTGTCCTAAAATTATGATACAAAGTACGTTAAATGCTGGTATAATTTAAGTGTAAAATATGGGACGCTGACATATTTTAAGGGATGCCGGCCAACCTACACTTCAGTGTGATTCTCATGATCTCATCTCTCCCATCAGATGTTCCTGGGCCATGCGAGCCACCTGTAATTACCAACATCACAAAGGACTCCATGACAGTCAGCTGGAAAGCACCTGCCAATGACGGCAAAGCTCCCATCCTTGGTTACTTGGTGGAGAAACGTGAGGCCACAGAGTTGACCTGGGCCAAGGTTAACCGCCGACCAGTTATTGACAGAACTATCAAGGCAGTTCAACTGACAGAGGGCTCAGAGTACGAGTTCAGAGTCATTGCCTTGAACAAGGCCGGCCTTGGAAAACCAAGCGATCCATCCAACGCCGCTCTAGCTGTTGACCCTGTCTGTGAGTGTCTGGTTGACAGAAAAATCTATTTGAAGTTTACCCTGATGTTTGTCAGACTTCTGATTTTTTTCCTATGATTTTTAGATCCACCTGGCCCACCTGCGTTCCCCAAGGTGGTGGACTCTACCAAGCACTCAATCAGTCTCAGCTGGAGCAAACCAGCTTATGATGGGGGCTGTGAGATCATTGGATATCTGGTGGAGTGCAAGAGAGCCGACGCCGAGAACTGGAACAAGTGTAACGTCCCCAAGAAACTCCAGGCCACCAAGTTTGTGGTTACTGGCCTGATGGAAAACACAGAGTACCAGTTCAGAGTCTCAGCTGTCAACAAGATTGGCTACAGTGAGCCAAGCGAAGTTCCTGGAAACCACATGGCCAAGGACATTTTGAGTATGTTCATCATCTGTTACATAATTCTGTGTGGATAATTAGTTAATTAGACAGTTTTATATGTAATTTAATAGCTTGAACAAAAAGGTCACAGCTAACCAGATAGAGTTAGATATAAAGGCAACATAACTAACAGTGAATCTCTCACTCTGCAGTTGCACCTGAAGCTGAGTTGGATGCTGACCTGAGGAAAGCCTTGGTTCTGCGAGCTGGCATCACCATGAGACTCTACGTACCGCTTAGAGGACGCCCGGCTCCCAAGGTGACATGGACAAAGGTGGACGCCAACCTAAAGGAGAGGCAGGGCCTGCTGATCAAGACGTCCGAGTGGGACACTTTCCTAATGATTGAGGACATTAACAGATATGATGCAGGGAAATATGTCCTGTCTCTGGAGAACAGCAGTGGATCCAAGAGCTACACCATCATTGTAAAGGTCCACGGTAAGGATTTCTGAGTATACACACTCCAATCACCTTAAGGTGAATCAGTGTAAAGCTGGATTTATTTGAACAGTTTTTGGAACAAATACATATTTTGTTATAAAAACATATTTAAATTTGAAATGTGTTATTATGTGTAAGCAAATGTTGGATTGCACCATATGGTGGTAGTATTTGCTCCCCATGTGGATCGGTGAGCTTTGCCAGCAAATGTCCCTGTTCTCCTCAGTTCCTACCTTGGACTACTTGTTATAGTTAAGGACCGATACTTTACAGGAACAACGATAAAAAACTTCTAGCAATGTTATTCACTTCACCTATCAGTGGTCGTAATGTACAAAATAATATAACCTTTTGTAACTGAACACTTTGATACTCTGATTGTTTTGTTTTTTTTCAGCTCAGCTGAGTAACTATACTGCTTTTCCACCTCACTCAGATTCACCTGGACCGCCTGTCAACCTGGTCGTGAAGGAGACCTCTAGGACCCACGCCTGGATAACCTGGGATGCACCCCTGATTGACGGAGGAAGTCCAGTAAAAAGCTATGTCGTTGAGAAACGTTTGGCTGAGAGGAAGGCGTGGACCTGCGTGTCAGCCGAGTGCCACAAGACTTCCTTCAGGATCACCAATCTGGAGCCTGGTCAAGCATACTGTTTCCGAGTTCTGGCTGAAAACGCTTATGGCATTGGAGAGGGCTGCGAGACCGAGGGCAGCGTCCGGGCCTCAGGTAACAATTTTTTATATTTCAGATTATGTGTATTCATACCGTGGACTATCTGAATAGAAATCTTGATTCAAACAGATGAGTGTGTTGAAAACATAAATGTGGAATCAGCTTTCCTCATTAAAAATAAAGTAAATTAGTGAACCATTATATGTTTATAGCGTCAGAAGATAGTAAAGCTCGTCAAAAAGGTTTCAAAATGCCCAAAGATGAGTACAAAATGCAGTGGCATCCTGCATCCTTTATTTAGCTTTCTACACTTTTGTTGACAGCATTCACTTCACTCTTTGCCTGTTGTAAAGAAGGAATCTACCCATAGGCACAAAGTCCCAAAACATTTTTTCTGTATGTATTAAGCTGTATGAGATAACATGATTCAGGAAGAGAATGTGTCATCACCTCTGTTGTTTTATTTCCCAACCACATAGTAGGCATAATAAAAGAAGTAGAAACTTAATACAGGAGCATGACAACTGCAACAGCATGTGGAGCCCACGGGCAAAGCTAGGGTCAGGAAAGGCATAGAGAGGAAAATTTGCTTAGGACTTTCATTTGTTAAACAGATTCAGAAGAAAATATATTTAGATGTGTAGAATACATACACTAAAAGCAAAATGTTCACGAATTATACATCAAGTGAGCAAAATAATCGGCTCTCCTCAAACTTCACTGTCATATCTGTATGAGCGTTCTGTGATCAGGAAAGCCACCCTGATCACAGAGGACTGCTCTCACCCCCTTCACCATGCTTCAGTCTCCTCCCATCAGGTAGGAGATACAATGTCCCAGTGGCCAAAAAAAAACATCTACAATAAATCGTTCATTCCAACCGCGGTCACAGCTTTTAATAAGGGCATTTCTACAACAAATTTATAAATGTTTTAGCAATGTGCAATCTTAGTTGTTTGTGGTCCTAGCCCTTTTATTGTTCTGTATGTGTGAAGAGAGTTAATGTGGAGCCCTGTCTAAGATGAATTTCTGTAACATTTTGGGATCAGACAAATAAAGCTTCTATTCTAGAATATATAACCATCTGTTCTTTTCAGAAATGATCCCTAACTATAGACACATGTTAGCATATGCTCAGTTTTATCTAACTTCCCCTTTACAGAACAACCTGGTCCAGTGACAGACTTCAAAGCCCTAAAGACCACCAAAGACTCAATCACACTGAGCTGGAAGAAACCCATCACTGATGGTGGAAGCTACATTACCTCTTACATTCTGGAGCAGAGTGAAGGAGAGAAGTGGACACAGATTATGAAGGGCAAAGATATGACTCACACCATCAGCGAGCTCAAAGAGGGCAAAGAGTATTTGTTCAAGGTCAAGGCCCTCAACGAAACTGGAGAAGGACCACCAACTGAGCTTGCTGCTGTTGCCAAGGACCAGTTTGGTAAGTAATCCGCCTGCCTTCATGACTCGTGGATTTTGTGAGATAGCATACATCTACGTGATTTTCAACCCTGAACATTTTTTTCTCATGGAAACGTTTTTAACATTTACCAATTTGTGACATTTCAGTTCTGCCTGACTGCAACTTGAGTAGTCTTCATGATGGTTGCTGCACAGTGAAGGAGGGCGCCACCATTCGCATCAACATTCCTGTCATTGGAGTGCCCAACCCTGTCGCCACCTGGAAAAAGGGCGAAGTGGGACTTGGCGACACTGGGCGTATATGCATTGAGACCTCCCAGGGCATTACCACCCTACTCATCAGAGACTGTCAGAGAGGAGACGCCGATACCTACACCATCAATGTCAGGAACAGCGCAGGCTCAAAAGACTGCAAGTTCCAGTTGAAGGTGGTTGGAAAGCCTGGAATATGCACTGGGCCCATCAAGTTTGACGAGATAACTGCTGACGGCATCACCCTGGAGTGGGCACCACCCAAAGATGATGGAGGTGCAGAAGTGTCTAATTACATTGTTGAGAAGAGGAGGACAACAGACAACAAATGGGCCACAGTGGCTTCGGCCATCCAGAAGACCAGTATGAGGGTTATCAGACTCCACGATGGAATAGAGTATATCTTCAGAGTGTGTGCTGAGAATAAGTACGGTATTGGAGAGTTTCTCAGGTCAGACCCAGTCATCGCCCAGCATCCTTTCAGTAAGTTCATCTCTGGTCTTGAAATAAACATTAACTCAAAAGTCCTTTAATTTTCTGTTTAATTATTGTAAATGACAGTATAGCTTTTCCAAATCATGAATCAGATTTTTCTTTTGGATCTAACTCTGGAGAAGATGGCAACATTTTACTTGGTGGTGGAATATCCCTTTAACCCTTTTTAGCACTGTTCACATTGCTCAGTCTAACAGCAGTTTCCTGTTTATTTTCCGATTTATAAATAGTGCTTTATTATGTAGAATTATTCTTATCTGTCAGTCTTTAATTTTTTACAGATTGTGCATGCTCCATGGTTGAGTTTAAAAGCCAAAAAGAAAACAAATCAACATTCTGTAACCTAGATATCCTTATGTTGTTGCTCTGTTGAATTCTGTAGTTTTCCTCTCAGGTATTAGTTCAATTAGACACCATTTTCCACTGTACAACCAGAATCTGCCCTGTATTTTCTCAGTTGTAACAGTAAAATAACTGAAAAAGCTAACGTTAGGCAGCAAAGTGCTCTTTGTACTAGCTTTAGCGTTAGGATAATCTCCAAAAAATTATACCACCTGATGTATTTGAAAAATTCTTTTACTTGCAGTGTATGCGATTACTGTCAATAAACCAGAAGCTAAAACTACCATAGTGAAGACATTATAATATGGCCTGCAGCAATGCATTACACTTATATGTGGAACAATGTAGCAGTCAAATTATTCAATTCAAGAGTTACTATTTTTGGGCTAATTAGGCAACATTTGAATAAAATAGATTAATTTGACCAAAGTTGAAGGGTATAATCTGAGTATAGGAAAGCTTCTACATTTTTTCTAATAGTACAAGTAATTCTGTGGGCGACTGTGGCTCAGTGGTAAGGCACTTAACCCCTAATTCTACATCGTCCTACCGAGCCATGTTGGCTATCGGTGTATGAATGGGAGTGTGAATGGGTGAATGTGGCTTCAATGTAAAGCGCTTTGAGTGGTCAGTAAGACTAGAAAAGCGCTATAAAAGTTCAGTCCATTTACCATTTACCATTTAATTACATGGCATTATGAAGGAATTAAGTATGTTTATTTCTTCAGTGTCAAATTTTTTATAACTGAATTGATCTTTTATCTTCCCTCAAGATGTACCAGGGGCCCCAGCTCCACCTGAGATTCTGAGCATTCGACATGAGTCAGCAATTCTGACTTGGGCTGATCCAAAAGACAGCGGTGGCTCCCCAATCACTGGTAAAACCCTGTACTTAATCTCTTTAAGTAGGTAAGTAGTGTCAATAGTTATTATTAATTGTATCTTTTTGGGGGTCCTTTCAGGTTATTACCTTGAGTTTAAGGAGAGAAACAGCCTGATGTGGAAACGAGCTTGTAAGACTCCTTTGAGAGTAAAGGAGTGTAGAGTCACTAGTCTAATAGAAGGACTAGAGTACGAGTTCAGGGTCATGGCCATGAATATGGCTGGCATTGGAAAGGCAAGCAAAGTCACTGAGGCTGTTGTTGCCCTTGATCCTATTGGTGAGCAAACGCTTTTTTCTTGAAGTCAAATTTTATACACTACATGCTTTCTGTTTTTATTTTAAATACCTGAATTACATTTATTTTCTTTGATATTTCAGATTCACCTGGCAAACCAGATGTGATTAGTGTAACCAGAAACTCAGTAACTTTAATTTGGACTGCTCCTAAATATGATGGTGGCTATAAGCTGACCGGCTACATGGTGGAGAAACTTGAGGCTGGCGGAAAGACATGGATGAAGGCCAATCATGTGAACATCCAGAAATGTGCTTTCACGGTCACAGATCTGCCAGAAGGAGCACAGTTTCAGTTTAGAATCAGAGCCAAGAATTCTGCTGGTGCTATCAGTGTTCCCTCAGAGCCTACTGAATCCCTGACCTGCAAGGATGAGTATGGTATGTAGTTCAAATATTAAGTATCATTTAACTTCAGATTCTAAAGATTAAACATTTTGAATTGACATTTATTACACATACATATTAATCAATGTCTTCCTGTTCTTAACAGAGCCTCCATCTATCACTCTTGACCAAGAGATGAAGGAAGTTGTATCCGTCAAGGCAGGAGATACAATTGTTATTTCAGCTGCTAAGATTTTGGGCAAACCTCCACCAACTGCTTTCTGGTCAAAGGGAGGTCGTGAGTTCAAGAACTCTGACATTGTCACTGTAACTACCACTCCAACTTCTTCAACCCTTTCTATCAAGTATGCAAGCCGGAAGAATACAGGAGAGTACACAATTACTGCTAGTAACCCATTTGGCATAAAGGAAGAACACATAAGAGTGAAGGTTCTCGATGTTCCTGGGCCACCGGGCCCTATGGAAGTCAGTAATATTTCAGCTGAGAAGTGCACCCTGACCTGGCTTCCACCTGAGGAGGATGGAGGCTCTTCTATCAAGTCCTACATCCTTGAGAAGAGAGAGACTAGCCGCCTGCAGTGGACAAAAGTTGCTGAAAATATCATGGACTGCAGACATGTTGCCAGCAAACTAATCAAGGGCAATGAATACATATTTAGAGTGTACGCTGTAAACCAGTATGGCACAGGAGACTCTAGTCTGTCTGGTCCAGTCAAAATGGTTGACAGCTTTGGTAAGTTCACCATGTTTAAAAATATATTTTAAAAAAATTGATGTTGAAATGTTGGAAGTATGTATTTGTACACAGTTCATGCCAATGTAATTTCTATTTTTTTCCTCAGGTCCACCAGGTCCACCCTCAGCTCCAGAGGTTGATAATGTCAGTAGGAATGCTGTTACTATTTCATGGAAGAGACCTGTACAGGATGGAGGATGTGATATTAGAGGTTATTGTGTAGAAAGGAAAGAAAGGAGAGGAATGAGATGGGTGAGGGCGTGTAAGAGGACAGTTCCCGACCTTCGCTTCAAGGTGCAAGGCCTGAGTGAGGGAATAGAGTATGAGTTTAGAGTTACTGCTGAGAATAAAGCTGGATTTGGGCAGCCAAGTGAGCCATCACACCCTGTAATGACCAAAGATATTGTATGTAAGTAAAGAAGACTTTCAAAGTAAACTTTAAAGCAAGAAATTAGTATTATCAAAGAATATATGAAACTCAAAGAATATATGAAACTTCCTTCTACAAATGTCCTTTTACTAACTTCAATACCCTCGTTTTTGTCTTTTAGATCCACCTGGTCCTCCATCCAACCCTAGAATTACAGACACCACCAAAACTACAGCATCGTTTGCTTGGGGGCGGCCTCACTATGATGGCGGTCTTGAAGTAGAAGGGTACATTGTTGAGTATAAAAAGGAGGGTCATGACGACTGGGAGACAGAGACACAGTACCCAGTTAAAATGACTGAATATGTCATTGGTAAACTTCAAAAAGGTGGCAAATACCATTTCAGAGTTAGTGCTGTAAACACTGAGGGTGTAGGCGAACCTGCAGAGGTTGATAAAGTAACTGAACTGGTTGACCAGGAAACAATGCCAGACTTTGAGTTGGATGCTGAACTCAGGAAAACTCTGGTCGTCAGATGCCGTGCTTCAATTCGTCTATTTGTCCCCATCAAGGGCCGCCCTGTTCCTGAAGTCACCTGGAGCAAAGAAAATACCAACCTCAAAGCACGTGCACACATTGATACAACGGAGTCCTACACTCTACTTGTAATTCCTGACTGCACTAGATACGATGCAGGAAAATACCATCTCTCTTTGGAGAATGTTGCTGGTAAGAAGTCAGGCTTTGTCAATGTGAAAGTTCTGGACACACCTGGACCTCCAGTCAACCTGAAACCAAGAGAGATCACTAAAAACAGCATAACTCTACAGTGGGAAATCCCCATTATTGATGGAGGATCCAAGATTCATAACTACATAATTGAAAAGAGAAATGCTACAAAGAAGGCTTATACAGTCCTTGGCACCACATGGCAGAAGTGTTCTTATAAATTTGAGGACCTTGAGGAGGGAGCTTACTACTACTTCCGCGTCTCTGCTGAAAATGACCTTGGTGTAGGTGAGCCTGCTGAAACTCCTGAGCCCATAAGGGTTTCTCAGGCCCCCTCTGCTCCAGATAATTTGTACGTTACTGATTTGACCTCTGACAGTGCAAGCCTTGCATGGACCAAGCCTCTTCAAGATGGAGGTAGCTTGATTACAGGATATGTCATTGAGGCTCAAAAGAAAGACACTGATCAATGGGTACACGTAACCACCATCAAGGCTTTAGATTATACTGTGACAGATCTGGTTGAGGGTTCTGAATATACCTTCCGTATAATGGCTGTCAATGCATCAGGCAGGAGTGATCCTCGTGAGAGCCGCCCAGCTGTGATTAAAGAGCAAACTTCTGCACCATCTTTTGACCTGAGAGGGATCTACCAGAAAACCGTAATCGCCAAAGCAGGGGATCGCGTTAAGGTGGAGATCCCAGTTCTAGGAAAACCAAGGCCTGTCGTTTCATGGAAGAAAGGAGACATGATACTTAAGGAAACACAAAGAATCAACATTGAAAACACATCTACATCAACCATCCTCAATATCAGTGAGATAAAAAGAACTGATCAAGGCCAGTATTCGATAACTGGAAATAATATGCTGGGCACATTGACAGAAACCATCACAGTCTTGGTCCATGACATTCCAGGTCCTCCTACCGGTCCTGTCAAGCTGGATGAAGTCTCATGTGATTATGTCATTATGTCCTGGGAACCACCAGAGAATGATGGAGGTGTTCCTATCAATAATTATATTGTTGAGATGCGGGAGACTACAGGGACTTCATGGGTAGAGTTGGCAGCAACTGTTATCCGCACCACATTCAAAGCAGCGCGTCTCAATACTGGAACCATTTATCAGTTCCGTATTAAGGCTCAGAACAGATATGGCATTGGACCATGTGTTCTCTCTGAACCAGTGTTAGCAGCTTATCCATTTGATGTGCCTGGCCAACCTGGCACTCCGGTGGTCACATCTTTCAACAAGGATTCAATGACTGTTAGTTGGAATGAGCCATCCTCTGATGGAGGTAGTCCTATTTTTGGATATCATGTGGACAGAAAAGAGAAAAATAGTATTATGTGGCAGAGGATCAGCAAAGCACTTGTAGTCGGAAACATCTTTAAATCAACTGGCCTTGTTGATGGCATTGCATATGAACATCGTGTTATTGCTGAAAACATGGCTGGTCTCAGCAAACCTAGCAAACCCTCTGAGACTACGTATGCTTTGGACCCAGTTGACCCACCAGGTAGACCTGTGGCATTGAATTTCACCAGACATGACGTGACATTGTCATGGACCAAACCAGAAGGTGATGGCGGATTTTCTATTACGGGATACACAGTGGAGAGGAAGAAGATGCCAGATGGACGCTGGCTTAAAGCAAATTTCAACAATATTCTAGAAACCATGTTCACAGTCAGTGGTCTGACCGAAGAGGCAACCTATGAATTCCGCGTGTTTGCTCGAAACTCAGCTGGAGCTGTTAGTGCGCCATCTCAGCCATCAGAAGCAATCACATGCAGAGATGACATTGAAGAGCCCAGACTTGATGTTGATGCATCATATAGCAGCAATGTTGTAGTAATGGCAGGTGAACCATTCAAGCTGGAAGCCAGTGTGACTGGCAGGCCAATTCCTTCTTTAGTATGGACCAAAGAAGGAAAGGAGCTGGAGGACACAGCCAAAATAGAGATAAAGACATCTGACTTTCATACAAC
Source organism: Apricaphanius iberus (assembly GCA_028564705.1). NCBI lineage: Eukaryota > Metazoa > Chordata > Actinopteri > Cyprinodontiformes > Aphaniidae > Apricaphanius > Apricaphanius iberus. Next base: position 865,871 of record JAPXFQ010002125.1, on the reverse strand, counting down.
TCTTATCAACAAAGATTCTTTAAGGAGAGATGGTGGTGTTTTTACCCTCACAGCAAGCAATCCTGGTGGGTTTGCCAAGTTCACATTTAATGTTAAAGTACTTGACAGACCTGGACCACCAGATTCCCTCACTGTTACGGATATTGCTGCAGAGAAATGTGTGCTAAACTGGCTGCACCCAACACATGATGGTGGTGCCAAAATTGAGTACTTTATCATACAGAAGCGTGAGACCAGTAGGTTGGCATGGACAAATGTAGCCACAGACCTTCAAGCAAACAGGTTCAAGGTCACAAAGCTCCTTAAAGGTAATGAGTACATTTTCAGAGTCATGGCTGTCAACAAATATGGCATAGGTGAACCCCTGGAATCAGAACCTGTTACTTGTGTCAACCCCTACGGTCCCAGTGATCCACCAACACAGCCTGAGGTCACAACTATCACCAAAGACTCCATGGTTGTCTGCTGGGAGCGCCCCGAACACGATGGAGGCAGTAGAATTAATACATACATCATTGAAAGAAGAGATAAGACAGGCCTACGCTGGCTGAAATGCAATAAGAGAACTGTTACTGATTTGCGATTCAAGGTCTCTGGTCTCACACAAGGTCATGAGTATGAATTTAGAGTTTTGGCTGAAAATAATGCCGGACTAAGCCAGCCTAGCCCTTCCAGTCCATTTTACAAAGCTGTTGACACAATCTTTCAGCCTGGACCTCCAGGGAACCCAAGAGTACTGGACACATCAAAGTCCTCCATTACAGTTGCCTGGAATAAGCCTGTGTATGATGGTGGTTCTGAAATCACTGGTTACATTGTGGAGACTTGTCTACCTGAAGAGGATGAGTGGACAATCCATACTCCTAAGAAGGGATGGACAGCCACATCTTTTACCATCACTAATCTAAAAGAAAACCAGGAGTATAAGATCAACATTTGTGCTACAAATTCTGAAGGAGTAGGAGAGCCTTCTGCTGTTCCTGGAACCCCTAAGGCTGAAGACAGATTAATTCCACCTGAAATTGAACTTGGAGCAGAGCTACGTAAAGTTGTTTCAATCAGAGCCTGTAGCACACTCAGACTTTTTGTCCCCATCAAGGGTAGACCAGCACCGGAAGTAAAATGGTCAAGAGAACATGGAGAATCCTTGGACAAGGCTAACATTGAAATTACACCATCATTCACAACTCTTGTAATAGACAACGTTGACAGGTTTGATGGAGGTAAATACTTGGTGACAGTAGAGAATGCTTCAGGAAGCAAAACAGCTTTTGTTAATGTGAGAGTACTTGATACTCCTGGACCACCTCAGAATCTCATTGTTAAGGAGGTCACTAGAGATTCAGTTTCCCTGGTTTGGGATGCACCTCTCATAGATGGAGGTTCAAGAGTCCGTAGCTATGTTGTGGAAAAGCGTGAGTCAACTAGGAAAGCCTATTCAACTGTGTGTGCTAGCTGCCATAAGTCTAGTTGGAAAGTGGGAGATCTGGAAGAAGGAAAATTGTACTTCTTTAGAATAGTTGCTGAAAACGAGTTTGGGATTGGTCTCCCAGTTGAAACTATGGAACCTATTAAGGCATCAGAAAAGCCTTTACCACCAGGCAAAGTATCTCTCCATGAAGTTACTGGAACAAGTGTCACACTAACTTGGGAAAAACCAGACCATGATGGTGGTAGCAGAATTACAGGCTATAATGTTGAGATGCAATGTAAAGGAACTGAGAAATGGACACAAGTGATGGTGGTAAAGACTAATGAGGCTCAGGTAACTGGGCTTACATATGGAGAGGAGTATATGTTCAGAGTCTCAGCTGTCAATGAAAAGGGTGTTAGTGACGCCCGCCCTCTCAATGTGCCTGTGGTTGCTAAAGATTTAGTAATCCCACCAGCCTTCAAACTGCTTTTTAGCACATTTAGCGTTCTGGCAGGAGATGATCTCAAGATTGACCTACCATATATTGCCTTCCCTAAGGCTACAGCAACTTGGCTAAAGGATGGTGTTGTTCTCAAAGAAACAACAAGAGTTAATGCTGAGGCCACAGACAAAAACCTTCTTCTCATTGTTAAGGACGCATGCAGGGACGATGTGGGAAAATATACCATAAAACTAAGCAACACAGCTGGTGAGGCTACAACAGATATCAGTGTTGTTGTCTTAGACAAACCTGGTCCTCCAACTGGCCCGATCAAGCTGGATGAGGTCACAGCAGACAGTGTAATCCTGTCTTGGAATGCACCACAATATGATGGGTGTTGTTCAATAAACAATTACATTGTAGAAAAGCGAGACACCTCATCTACAAACTGGCAGATTGTGTCTGCTACAGTTGCTAGAACTACAATCAAAGCGGCTCGTCTAAAGACAGGTGCTGAGTATCAATTTAGAATTGCTGCAGAAAATCGATATGGCAAGTCATCGTTTCTTTTTTCTGATAGCATTGTTGCACAGTATCCATTTGAGGTGCCTAGTTCACCACGTTCTATTGTGGTCCAATCAGCCACCAAGGAGACCATGGTTGTTGTGTGGGAAAAACCCAGCAATGATGGTGGAAGCAAAATTCTGGGCTACCACTTAGAACTTAAAGAGAGAAACAGTATTCTGTGGGTAAAACAGAACAAGCAGATAATCCCTGAGACCAGATTTAAAGTTGTTGGACTTGAAGAGGGCATTGAATATGAGTTTAGAGTATATGCTGAGAATATTGTTGGCCTCAGCAAACCTAGTAAGGTGAGTGAAATGCAAGTGGCCAGGGATCCTTGTGACAGACCTGGAAAACCAGAGGCTGTCATTGTAACAAGAAACCAAGTAACACTGAGATGGACCAAACCTGAATTTGATGGTGGCATAAAAATCACTGGTTATGTTGTTGAGAAAAAGGAGGCAAATAGTCGTTGGATGAAGGCCAGTTTTGCCAACGTTATTGAGACTGAATTTGTTGTCACAGGACTTACTGAGGATCAGACTTATGAGTTCCGTGTCATTGCCAAAAATGCAGCTGATGTCTTTAGCCAACCATCTGATTCTTCTGGCTCTATCACTGCCAAGGATGAGATTGATCCCCCAAAGATTGACTTGGAAGCTAAGTATTCCCAGGTTGTAGTAGTTAATGCTGGAGAGACATTTAAACTTGAAGCTGCTGTTTATGGCAAACCTGTTCCCACTATACACTGGCTGAAAGAGGGCAGTGAGATTGCAGAAGCGGCTCGTTTAGAAGTCCGTAACAGCGATTTTTCAGCATGTTTAATTGTTAAGGAAGCTATTCGTGTTGATGGAGGTCAGTACACGTTGCTGGTAAAGAATGTTGGTGGTGAAAAAGCTGTGAACATTAATGTCAAGGTCTTGGATAGACCAGGTCCACCTGAGGGCCCTATTTCTATTTATGGGATCACCAGTGAGAAGTGCTCAATTTCCTGGAAACCTCCCTCGCAAGATGGAGGTAGTGATGTTTCCCATTATATTGTTGAGAAAAGGGAAACCAGCAGGCTGGTATGGACTGTAGTTGAACAGAAAGTTCAAACTCTGAGTCTGAAAATCACCAAACTTCTTCCTGGTAATGAATACATCTTCAGAGTGATACCTGTCAACAAATATGGTGTAGGTGAGCCTTTGGAATCTGATTCAATGATTGCCAGTAATCAGTTTGTCACACCGAGCCCACCAGCTGAAGTAGACGTGTCTTCGATAACTAAGGACTCTATGGTGGTTACCTGGGAGAGACCACACAATGATGGTGGCAGTTCCATTCAGGGGTATGTCATTGAGAAACGTGACAAGGATGGTGTGAGATGGACTAGATGCAACAAGCGGAATGTGACTGAGTTGCGTTTCAGAGTTACAGGACTCATAGAAAACCATAGCTATGAATTTAGAGTAGCTGCTGAGAATGCTGCTGGAGTTGGTGCATCAAGCACACCAACAGTGTACTACAAAGCGCTGGATCCTGTTTTCAAACCAGGCCCACCCAATAACCCCAAGGTAGTAGACACCTCTAGGTCCACTGTATCTCTGACATGGGGTAAGCCAATTTATGATGGTGGAAGTGAAATTAAGGCTTACATTGTTGAAGCATATGATGTAGCAGCTGATGAATGGTTTATGTGCACTCCTGCCACTGGAATAACAGACACTAAATTCACTGTGAAAAAGCTTCTGGAAAAACATGAGTACCAGTTCAGAGTTTGCGCAATCAACAAAATTGGTGTTGGTGAACATGCTGATGTGCAAGGTAAAATTCTTCTTGAGGAGAAGCTTGAGGCACCTGACCTCGAATTGGATGCTGACATGAGAAAAATGATCAACATCAGATCAGCTTGTACTCTTAGGTTGTTTGTACCTGTGAGAGGCCGGCCAGCTCCTGAGCTGAAGTGGGGAAAGGCTGACGGTGAGATTAAAGAGACTGCTCAAATTGACAACACTGGAAGCTATGCTTCTCTTACTATTGAGAATGTTGACCGATTTGACAGTGGCAAGTACACACTGACTGCAGAGAATGCCAGTGGAGTTAAATCGGTGTTCATCAGTGTCAGAGTTCTGGACACTCCTAGTCCACCCACTAACTTAACAGTTAAAGAGATTACCAAGAACTCTGTCACTCTCTCATGGGAACCTCCACTTCTGGATGGTGGTTCAAAGATTAAGCATTATATTGTTGAGAAACGTGAAAGTACAAGAAAAGTTTACACAACTATTACAACATGCAATAAGATGTCATGGAAAGTTGAACCTCTTCCAGAGGGTGGAATCTTCTTCTTTAGAGTCTTGGCTGAGAATGAATATGGTGTGGGTCTCCAAGCCAAAACTGTGGAGCCAATTAAAATATCTGAAAAACCTCAACCACCTGGTAAAGTTAGTGTTCTTGATGTCACTCACAGTACTGTTACTCTAAAGTGGGAGAAACCTGATTATGATGGTGGTAGTAGAATCAGTTATTATGAAATCGAAATGGCTCCCAAAGACAGTGATGCCTGGACTGTGTGTGCCAGTGTGAAAAGCCTGGAAACAGTGGTGAGCAACCTTCTCAAGGGAGAAGAATATCAGTTCAGAGTTGTTGCTGTAAATGAAAAAGGTAAAAGTGACCCAAGACAACTGGCGGGTACAGTTATAGCCAAGGACCTTATTATTGAGCCTTCTGTAAGACCCAAATTAAGTTCCTACAGTGTTCAGGTGGGAAATGACCTCAAGATAGAGGTTCCATTTGCTGGCCATCCAAAACCAACCATCACCTGGACTAAGGATGGAGTGGCACTCAAACAGACCACTAGAGTAAATGTCAGTGACTCAGCCCATCATACCACTCTAACCATTAAGGATGCTACCAGAGAGGATGGTGGTATGTACACTATCAATATTGCCAATGCCTTGGGTTCCAAGGATGGCACTATTGAGGTTATCACCCTCGATAAACCAGGACCACCAACGGGTCCAATCAAGATTGAGGATATTAGTGCTGAGAGTGTTACTCTTAATTGGGAACCTCCTACATACACAGGTGGCTGTCCAATATCCAACTATGTATTGGAAAAGAGAGACACAACTACAACTAATTGGGTTGTTGTGTCTGCCACTGTGGCTAGAACAACTTTTAAGGTGGCCAATCTAAAGACCGGTAGTGAATACCAGTTCAGAATCTTTGCTGAAAACAAATATGGAAAGAGTTATGCAATTGATTCAGAGCCTGTTCTAGCCCAATACCCATTCCAGGAACCTGGACCACCAGGAACACCATTTGTTTCCTCATATAGTAAAGATTATATGTTGGTTGAGTGGCATAAACCCCCATCGGATGGGGGAAGTGCTATTTTGGGCTATCATTTGGAGAGGAAAGAGAGGAATAGTATCCTATGGACAAAGATCAACAAAATGCTCATTCAAGATTGTAAGTTTAAATCTACCCCTCTTGAGGAAGGCATTGAGTATGAGTATAGAGTATATGCTGAGAATATAGTTGGCATTGGAAAATGCAGCAAGGTTTCTGAGGTTTATGTAGCTCGTGACCCATGTGATCCTCCTGGCCGTCCTGAACCTATAATTGTGTCTAGACACTCAGTGAAACTTAGATGGACACCCCCACAATATGATGGTGGAAACCTTGTAACTGGCTATGTGGTAGAGAAGCGTGATCTTCCAGAGGGAAAATGGATGAAGGCTAGCTTTGCAAACATTATTGAAAAGGAATTTACAGTTACTGGCCTTACAGAGGACAGCAAATATGACTTCAGAGTGATTGCACGGAATGCTGCTGGAGCCATCAGCAAACCTTCTGAGACCACAGGAGCCATAACAGCTAAGGATGAAGTTGAGCCACCCAAGTGTGAAACTGATCCTATCTACAACCAGACTATTGTTGTTAATGCTGGAGAGACATTCAGTCTGGAGGCAAGTGTGGAAGGAAAGCCCATACCAACAGTTCAGTGGTTTAAGGGAAGTGTGGAAGTTGAAAATTCTGCAAGAGCTGAAATCAAAAACACAGAATTCAAAACATTGCTTGTAGTAAAGGATTCCATCAGAGTGGATGGCGGACAGTACACACTGATTCTGACAAATGTTGCTGGAACTAAGACTGTCCCATTTACTGTAAAGGTTCTGGATAGACCAGGTCCATCTGAAGGTCCCCTCACTGTCAGTAATGTCACTGAGGAGAAATGTTCACTGTCATGGCTGCCACCCAGGCATGACGGAGGAGCTAGCGTTTCTCACTACATCATTCAAAAGAGAGAAACTAGTCGCTTGGCATGGACTGTTGTCTCCAGTGATTGTGGAGCTACAATGTTCAAGGTTATTAAACTATTGAAAGGAAATGAGTACATCTTCAGAGTTATGGCTGTCAACAAATATGGAGTAGGGGAGCCTCTGGAATCTGAGCCAGTTATCATGAGAAATCCATTTGTTCCTCCTGGTTCACCCTGTGAACTAGAGATCACTAACATTACTAGAGATTCAATGACTGTCTGTTGGAACCGCCCAGAGTCTACAGGAGGAAGTGACATTGTTGGTTACATTATTGAAAAGAGAGACAGAGCTGGAATCAGGTGGACCAAGTGCAATAAACGCAGAGTGACAGACTTGCGTTTTAGAGTAACAGGGCTCACTGAGGACCATGAATATGAGTTCAAGGTTTCTGCTGAAAATGCAGCTGGAGTCGGCCCATCAAGCTCACCTACACCATATCTAAAAGCCTGTGACCCTACTTTTGAACCAGGCATTCCTACCAATGCCCATGTAGTTGACACAACAAAAGACTCCATAAGCTTAGCTTGGCACAAGCCTATATATGATGGCGGTTGTGAGATTCAAGGATATGCTGTTGAAATTACCAAGGCAGAAGAGGAGGAATGGACTATTTGCACACCAGCCACTGGAGTGAATAATACAAAGTTTACCATCAAAAACTTAATAGAACATCAGGAATATAAGGTGCGTGTCTGTGCTATAAATAAAATTGGTGTTGGTGAGCCCACAGAAATTCAGGGAGTTGTGATCCCTGTGGATAAAATTGATCCTCCAGAGATTATTTTAGATTCAGAGCTAAGGAAGGGCATTGTTGTTCGTGCAGGAGGCTCAATGAGAATATGTGTCCCTTTTAAGGGTCGTCCCACTCCTGAAGTAAGCTGGGCCAAAGAGGATGGTGAGCTGCCCAGTAAAGTACAGATTGAGAAGGCAATAGATTTCACACAGCTCTCTATTGACATTTGTGATAAATATGATGCTGGAAAATACATCCTTAAAGTAGAAAACACTGCTGGCAGCAAATCAGCTTTTGTGTCTGTTAAAGTTCTGGATACTCCAGGGGCTCCAATAAATCTAATAGTAAAAGATATAAAGAGGGAGAGTGTCACTTTGACCTGGGAGCCCCCAGTTATTGATGGTGGTTCAAGAATAAAGAATTACTTGGTTGAGAAGCGCGAGTCAACCAGAAAGGTTTATTCTAATGTAGACAATAAATGTACAAAGACAAGTTTCCGTATCACAGGCCTTACAGAGGGAACAATTTATTACTTTAGAGTCTTGGCAGAAAATGAATTTGGTGTTGGACAGCCAGTTGAAACTACAGAAGCTGTTAAAACATCTGAGCCACCTTTATCTGTGGGTAAGGTTAATTTGACAGAGGTCACAAAAACCACAGCCTCACTCTCTTGGGAGAAGCCAGTCCATGATGGAGGCAGCAGAATCATTGGATACTACATAGAGATGCAGCCGGTGGGCTCAGAAGAATGGATAGTAGCTGCCACAACCAAAACATGTGAGGGCACTGTCACAGGCCTCAGTGCAGGACATGAGTACCTCTTTAGAGTATCAGCCTTCAACGAGAAGGGCAAGAGTGACCCGAGGCCTTTAGCTGCACCAGTAACTGCCAAAGATGTTACTGTTGAGCCCAGATTCAAGATGACATTTACTACGTACAGCTTACAACAAGGCGAGGATCTGAAAATGGAGATTTCAGTACTTGGACGCCCTGTTCCAAAGGTTGAATGGAAGAAGGAGGGACAGCCTCTTAAGGAGACAACCAGATTAAACGTATCCAGCACTCCATCATCTACAAAGTTGGTAATCAAAGATGCCAGTAGAGAAGATGCTGGTAAATACACTGTTACAGCAACCAGCAGCATTGGAACAGCTACAGAGGAGATTACTGTTATTATTCTTGACAAACCTGGACCTCCTACAGGCCCTGTGAAGATTGATGAAGTGAGTTCTAATTTTGTTACTCTGTCCTGGGAACTACCAGAGTATACTGGAGGCTGTCAGATCAACAACTACATTGTAGAGAAGAGAGACACCACGACTACACTGTGGCAAATAGTTTCTGCTACAATTGCCAGGACAACCATAAAAGTCAGTAATTTGAAGACTGGCACTGAATATCAGTTTAGAGTGTCAGCTGAGAACAGATATGGAAAGAGTCCAGCTATTGTCTCTCCTACTGTTATTGCCAAGTATCCATTCAGTGAGCCTGCTGCCCCTGGAATACCAGTCATTACATCTGCAACCAAGGATAGCATGGTTGTGGAATGGAAACCACCCACCAACAATGGAGGTAGCCCAGTTTTAGGATATCACCTGGAGAGAAAGGAGAAGAACAGCCTTTTGTGGGCTAAACTTAACAAACTTCTTATCCCAGATACACGTTTTAAAACTACAGAATTGGAAGAGGGTATTGAGTATGAATTTAGAGTTTATGCTGAAAACATTGCTGGTCTCAGCCCGGCTAGCAAGGTCTCAGAGAGCACAGTGGCCAGGGACCCATGTGATCCACCAGGCACTCCTGAGGCTATTGAAATCACAAGAAACCATGTCACACTTCAGTGGACAAGACCCCAGTACGATGGAGGAAGTGCAATTACTGGGTATTTGATCGAGAGAAGGAAGCACCCAGATACCCGCTGGATGAAAGCAAGTTTCACCAATATTATTGATACCCAATACACTCTAACTGGTCTTACTGAGGGCTGTGTTTATGAGTTTAGAGTCATTGCCAGGAATGCTGCTGGCATTTCTAGTTTCCCATCTGAGAGCACAGGAGAAATCACAGCCAAAGATGAAATTGAGGCTCCGGATGCCACCATGGATTCCAAATTCAAGGATCTGACAGTTGTTCATGCTGGTGAGTCATTTATCATTGATGCTGATTACACTGGTAAGCCTCTGCCTGAGGTCACATGGTTAAAGGATGGAAAGGAAATAGACAAGACAACTCCAAGAATGGAAATCAAGACTACACTTACCCGCACCATCTTGACGGTTAAAGACTGCATAAGAGTTGATGGTGGCCACTTTGTTCTCAAACTTGTTAATGTTGGTGGAGCCAAAATGATCCCAGTAAACGTAAAGGTTTTGGACAGACCGGGTCCCCCAGATGGCCCGCTAGAAGTGAAAGGAGTGACAGCGGAAAAATGTTATTTGCACTGGAATCATCCCTCACATGATGGTGGAGCTAGCATCTCTCACTATGTCATTGAAAAGAGAGAGACTAGTCGTTTGTCATGGACCGTGGTTGAGCCAAAGATTCAGGCTATCAGCTACAAAGTTACAAAACTGCTCCCTGGAAATGAATACATTTTCAGAGTTACTGCTGTGAATAAATATGGAGTTGGTGAACCATTAGAATCTGACCCTGTTGTTGCTCGTAATCCTTTCACCACTCCTAGTGCACCCTCCACTCCCGAAGCCGGTGCTATTACTCGGGATTCAATAGTGCTTACTTGGGAGAGACCAGAGAATAACGGAGGAGCTGAAATTGAAGGATATATACTTGAAAAACGGGATAAGGATGGCGTCAGATGGACCAAGTGCAACAAGAAGAGATTAACTGACTTGAGATTTAGGTGCACTGGTCTCACAGAGGGTCACTCCTATGAATTCAGGGTCTCCGCTGAAAATGCTGCTGGTGTCGGAAAGCCTAGCGCAGTGACAGAGTATGTCAAGGCCTGTGATGCCACTTATCCACCAGGACCTCCAAATAATCCCAAAGTCACTGACCATTCCAGAACTACAGTCTCTCTTTCCTGGTCTAGACCTATCTATGATGGTGGAGCACAGATTACTGGATATGTTGTCGAAAAGAAGGAGGCATTAGATGATGAATGGATTGTTTGCACTCCTCCTACCGGTGTCCAAGACACTCACTACACTGTAAAGAAATTAAAAGAGAATGCAGAATACAATTTCCGCATCTGCGCAGTAAACTGTGAGGGAGTAGGGGATCCCGTGGACCTCCCAGGATCTGTGATTGCTGCAGAGACGGTCCAAGCTCCTGAAATTGAACTAGATGCTGACCTCAGAAAGATGGTCAATGTTCGTGCCACTGCAACACTCCGTCTTTTTGTAACTATCAGAGGAAAGCCTGAGCCTGAGGTCAAATGGTCAAAGGCTGATGGTACTCTAAACGAGCGTGCTCAGATTGAAGTTACGAGCTCTTACACAATGCTTGTGATTGAAAATGTTGACAGATTTGACACTGGCAAATATGTGCTGACCCTTGAGAACCTTAGTGGCTCTAAATCAGCCTTTATCAATGTTAGAGTCCTGGACTCCCCAAGTGCTCCTACAAACCTGCAAGTTAAGGATGTAAAAAGACATTCTGTCTCTCTTTCATGGGAGCCTCCTCTTATCGATGGTGGAGCAAAGATATCACACTATATAGTGGAGAAAAGAGAGCAGAAGCGAATGGCTTTCACCAGTGTTAGCACCAACTGTGTACGAAACTCATACATTATTTCTGATCTGCAGGAGGGAGGTAGATACTTTTTCCGTGTGTTGGCTGTAAATGAGCTAGGAGTAGGTCTGCCGGCTACCACAGATCAAGTTAAAGTTTCAGAGCCACCTTTGCCCCCTGGTAAAATTTTTCTGGTTGATGTGACCCGTCACACTGTTACCCTTTCATGGGAGAAACCTGATCATGATGGAGGTAGCAAAATTACAAGTTATGTTGTGGAAATGCAGCCCAAGGCAGATGAAAAATGGACAGTGTGCAGTGATGCCAAAGCACTAGAAGCTACTATTGATGGACTTACTACTGGTGAGGAATATTCCTTCAGAGTGACTGCTGTGAACGACAAGGGCAGGAGTGATCCCAAACCTTTGGCTACCCCTGTGGTAGTAAAAGACATCACAAAGGAGCCGACCATTAACTTGCTGTTCCATACATACAGTGTTAAAGCAGGAGATGACTTTAAGATTGATGTTCCTTTCAGAGGCAGACCTCAACCTGAGGTTTCCTGGAAAAAGGATGGTTATACGCTAAAACAGACTACTAGGGTAAATGTTCTGAATTCAAAGACCTCATCCAAGATTATAATCAAAGATGCCACTAAAGAGGATGTTGGAAAATATGAGATCGCTTTGACTAATTCAATTGGCACAAAGACAGCTGAAATTTCTGTAATAATTTTGGATAAACCTGGCCCACCGAGCAACATTAAGGTGGATGAGGTGAGTGCTGACTTTATCTGTCTGTCCTGGGACGCTCCCGCCTATGATGGTGGGTGCCAGATTAACAATTATGTAGTGGAGAAGAGAGACACTACCTCTACTGCATGGCAAATTGTCTCAGCTACAGTGGCCAGAACATCCATAAAGGTGTCCCGACTCACTCAGGGCACAGAGTATCAGTTCCGTATTGCAGCTGAGAATCGTTATGGCAAGAGTCACGCAATTGATTCCGCTCCTGTTGTTGCACAATATCCATTTGAGCCTCCTGGACCTCCAACAAATCTTCATGTTGCCCATGCCACCAAGACTGGCATGCTTGTAGAATGGGGCAGACCTGCCAGTGATGGTGGAAGCCCTGTCATTGGTTATCATATTGAATGCAAAGATCAAAGCAGCATTTTGTGGACCAAAGTCAATAGAGGTCTGCTTACTGAAAACCAGTTCAAAATGACAGGTGTTGAGGAAGGCCTGTTGTACCAGTACAGAGTCTATGCAGAGAATATTGCTGGTATTGGTCCATGTACTAAATCTTGTGAACCAGTTGCAGCCAGGGATCCATGTGAATCTCCACATAACCTTAAGGTCACAAATATTACCAGAAACTCTGTTTCTCTCTTCTGGGATGCACCTGAATATGATGGTGGTGTGAAAATTATTGGTTACATAGTGGAGCGCAAAGAGCTTCCTAATGGTCGTTGGCTAAAGTGTAACTTCACCATTCTGCAGGACACTTACTTCGATGTCACAGGTCTTACAGAAGATGTACAATATGATTTCCATGTTGTTGCAAAGAATTCTGCAGAAATGTTGAGTGCCCCTTCAGAATCCACCGGTCCAGTCACCGTCAAAGATGATGTAGATCCTCCAAGCATTACTTTAGATGATAAATTTAGGCAGTTAGTTGTCATAAAGGCTGGAGAAATTATTAGAATTGATGCTGAAATTACAGGGCGTCCAATTCCGGTGGTCTCATGGTCTAAGGATGGAAAAGATATTGAGGCCAAAGCCAGGTGTGAAATAACCTCCACCAACTTTACAACCACTCTGATTGTCAGAGATGCTATCAGGAGGGATTCTGGACAGTATGTTCTGAGTTTGCACAATGTAGCTGGAACAAGGTCTGTAGCTATCAATTGCAAGGTTCTGGACAGGCCTGGACCGGCTTCAGGACCTGTAGCAGTGTCTGGTCTCACAGGAGAGAAATGCACTATAACATGGGGTCCACCTCAAGAGAACGGTGGAGCTGAAATCATGCACTACATTGTGGAGAAACGTGAGACAAGCCGCCTTGCTTGGACCCTTGTTTATGGTGACATGAAGGCAACTACTTGCAAAGTTACTAAGCTGCTCAAAGGAAATGAGTACATTTTCAGGGTCAGGGGAGTAAACAAATATGGAGATGGTGAGGCTCTAGAAAGTGAGCCAGTAAAAGCTTTGGATCCATTCACTGTTCCTTCAGCCCCCACTAATGTCCAAGTCACCTCCGTCACTAGTGAGGCCATGACAATCTGTTGGGAAAGACCAGTTTCTGATGGTGGCAGCAGTATTGCTGGCTATGTAATTGAAAAGCGTGAGAAGACTGGCCTCCGCTGGTGCCGTGTCAACAAGAAACCTGTTTATGACCTCAGAGTCAAAGCCTCCAACCTCCGTGAGGGAAGTGAATATGAGTACCGGGTGTTTGCAGAGAATGCCGCTGGACTTAGTCCTCCTAGTGTCCCTTGCCCACTCACCAAGGCTGAAGATCCACAATTCCTGCCCTCACCTCCTGCTAAACCCAAGATTATTGACTCAACAAAGACCACAGTTACACTGACATGGAATAAGCCACTGTTTGATGGAGGAGCACCTATAACCGGTTACAGAGTGGAATACAGAAAGTCATTAGATGATGAATGGTTCATTGGAGTCCAGAACACCAAGAATACGGAGTTTACAGTGGTTGGACTGACTCCTGGGGCTGAATATGTGTTTGTTGTTCGATCCATTAACAAAATTGGAGCAAGTGAGCCCAGTCCCGATTCAGACAAACAGACTGCCAAAGAAAGAGAAGAAGAGCCTGTCTTTGAAATTAGTAATGAGATGAGGAAGACGCTTGTTGTTAAAGATGGAAGTTCATTTACAATGAAAGTACCATTCAGGGGCAAGCCCATTCCCACTGTTAGTTGGACAAAGCCTGATATTGATCTTAGAGTACGTGCTGTCATTGACACCACAGACACCTTCACTTCAATCACCTTAGAGAAAGCAACACGCAATGACTCTGGAAAATACACTGTCACCTTGTCCAGCATTGCTGGAACCGCTTCACTGACACTCAATGTTAGAGTTCTTGACTCACCCGGACCTCCTGCATATGTTGAAGTCAAGGAAGTGACTAAGTCTTCTGCTACTGTGACTTGGGACACTCCAGAGAATGAAGGAGGTGGACCAGTGAAGAATTATCTTGTGGATTTCCGAGAGGCAAGCAAAAAAGGTTGGACTAAGTTGACTGACACATGCCACAGGCTGACATACAAGGTGTCCAACCTAAAGGAAGGAGAAGTTTACTATTTTAGAGTGACAGGCGAGAATGACTATGGTGTTGGTGTTCCTGCTGAGACCAAAGAGGGAACCAAGATCACAGGTATAAACACTTATATTATTTGTAGTTTTGTATAGTTACACAATAGAAAAGTATCAGAGATTTGTAAATAAAACATATATGTCCACATTTCTTTCAGAAAAACCAAGCCCACCACCGAAGCTTGGAGTAAGTGATGTCACCAAGGAGAGTGTGTCTTTGGCATGGGCTAAACCTGAACACGATGGAGGTAGCAGAATTACTGGATACCTGGTTGAAGCACTGGAGAAGGGACAGGAGAAGTGGGTTAAGTGTGGTGTAACCAAGTTTACCCACCTTACCGTGTCTGGTCTAAGGGAAAAAGCAGAATACTTCTTCAGGGTCAAAGCTGAGAACCATGCTGGATTTAGTGACGCTAAAGAAATGTTCACCCCTGTTATGGTGAAAGACCAGCTGGGTAAGTTACAAATTATAAAAATATTCAAATCCAGTATTGTGACCTCAAAGAAAATATTTAGTGATAACTTGTTTTTTATAGATTATCTGGTCAAAAATCAAAAAAGGTATTAAAACTTGTGATCTACGTGTTTCTCTAGAACCTCCCGAAGTCATCATGAAGGACTTCCCCCACAACACAGTGTACGTCAGAGCTGGCTCCACTCTCAAGTGTGAAATTCCTCTGACTGGCCGACCTATGCCCAAAGTCACTCTTTCCAAGAATAATGTAGTGCTCAAGTCAACAATGAGGTTCAACTCTGAAGTCACTCCTGACAGTATCAAAATTATCTTGCGTGAAAGTGTTGCAGGAGACTCGGGACGCTACGATATTATTGCTTCCAACGCCAGTGGAACCACTAAATCTTTTGTCAATATTGTAGTTCTGGATCGTCCAAGTGTCCCACTTGGACCTGTTGAATTATTTGATGTTACAGAAGACAGCGTAAGCCTCAGGTGGCTTCCACCAGCATATGATGGTGGCAGCCCCATCACTAACTATATCGTCCAGAAGAGAGAAACGACTACATCAAACTGGATGGATGTCTCTTCTGCTGTGGCCCGTTGCACCATAAAGATCATGAAACTTATGACTGGCGTGGAGTATCAGTTCAGAATCAGGGCTGAAAACAAATATGGAATTAGTGAACACATTGACTCTCCAGCAGTCACAGTCAACCTTCCATACAGTAAGGGTTTTATTTATTTTTCATTTTCAAATGTAAGGTTTAAATATGTTTACACAAATCTTATAACTCTGCTTGTAATCTACCAGCTATTCCAGATGCTCCATCAACTCCAGAAATTACGGGTGTAACCAGGGAGAGCATTGCATTAGCCTGGAAGGAGCCGAAGTCAGATGGAGGTAGTCATGTGTTTGGCTATCATCTTCAGATGAAAGATAAGAACAGCATCCTTTGGCAGAGAGTGAACAAAACCGTGATCCGTGCTACACACTATAAGGTCACTAACATTAATGCTGGACTCATTTATGAGTTTAAGGTGGCAGCAGAGAATGCTGCTGGCCTCAGTGCTTTCAGTAAGGCTTCAGATTCTGTGTTGGCTATAGATGCCTGTGGTAAGTACTAAATGGGATATTTTTCACAGTCATCAAAGTCAGATTCTGTTGAATAAGTACATACATTTACCTTACCTGGTTGTCTCTACAGAGCCACCTATCAACCTGAGAATAAGTGACATCACCAAAAACTCTATCAGCCTTGCCTGGGAGAAGCCAAACTATGATGGTGGATCCCCTATTACTGGTTACTTTATTGAGAAGAGAGAGGGTGCTAATCCTAAGTGGTCCAAAGCTAACCTCACCAACGTCACGGACACACATTTCACTGTGACTGGACTTAACCAGAATGAAACATATGAGTTCAGAGTCATGGCCAAGAATGCAGTTGGTTCAGTCAGCAATCCATCTATTACAGCTGGACCAGCCACTTGTGTGGACACTTATGGTAGGAATTATTTATGGTCTTTAGTTGTCCCATAATTATTTCAGTTAAATTGAGTACAGTCTGTTGGTCATAATTTTTACTGTATTTTTGTGTTTTTACTCCTAGTTTATGATTGTCATGTTTGGACAACTTGTGCTCTTGTTATGTTAGTTATCTATATACATCAGAAACTGAACAAACCTGTCTTTGTGTCCATCAGGTGCCCCAGAAATTGAAATTCCACAGGAGTACCTCAATGAGGTCAAATATAGGGCTGGCTCAGATGTAGAACTCAAATTCAACATCACAGCCAAACCTGCCCCCACCATTGAGTGGTTTAAAGATGGGAGAGAGCTCAAACCTACTGCACAGCTCACTTTCAAACACACATCAGAATCCACCAGTATATTCTTCAGAGAAACCAGTCGTCTGAACTCTGGAACCTATGAGGTCAAAGTGAAAAACTCCCTTGGATCTGCATATGCCATTGTCAGGCTGCTCATTCAAGGTATTCAGATTAAAAATGTAAAATATTATGCCAACAATTTTACATTGATAGAGATTATGCATCTAAAATATCTGATCCTCTATCAGACAAGCCAGGTCCACCTGCTGGAGAAATTCAGTTTAAGAAGGTGAAAGCCGATAACATCACCATCATGTGGTCTCCACCTGCCGATGAAGGCGGTGCCATGGTAACTCATTACATTGTAGAAAAGAGGGAGACCAGCCGAATCATGTGGTCTATTGTGTCTGAGAAACTCGTAGACTGCATCGTAAATGTGCCCAGACTCATCCAGGGTAATGAGTATATCTTCAGAGTCCGTGGAGTCAACAAATATGGCATTGGAGATCCACTGGAGTCTGAGCCTATAATAGCAAAGAACCCATTCGGTAAAAAAAACACAGCACATTGGGAATAATTTAATACACAGAATAAATTTAACAGATTTATCTGAGCATTGTTTTTTCATTGCATACAGTTCCTCCCAGTGAACCATCCAAGCCTAAGGTTACCATGATCACCAAGTCCACAATGACAGTAATCTGGGAGAGACCAGCACTGGATGGAGGCAGTGATATTGATGGTTATTACCTTGAGAAAAGAGAAAAGAAGAGTCTTCAGTGGTTCAAGGCTAGTTTATACACAAATATTTACTAATTATGTGCTTATTTGAAGCCAAACCAACAATTGTCATGTGTAAGCATAATTTATTGTTTTTTGTCCAGGTGGTAAAGGGAACTATCAGAGACACCAGACAGAAAGTCTCTAATTTGACGGAGAACAATGAGTACCAATTCAGAGTTTGTGCTATTAACAAGGCTGGTGCAGGAAACTACTCCGAATCCTCTGATCTTTACAGGGCCTATGACCCTATTGGTATGTCAGAATTGTTAACTTTGCTTCAGATAGTTAGTTTTTACAATCTTAGTTCAGTTTATTTAAAGATACTAAAAATAGCTAACTTTATTTGCCCTCTAGATCTTCCTGGTGAACCCTTAAAGCTGCGTGTGGTTGACTCCACAAAGACCTCTATCACTCTAGGCTGGGAGAAGCCTGTCTATGATGGTGGAAGTGAAATCACACACTACATACTGGAACAGATGAATGCAGCAGAGAAAGAATGGGTTATCACCAACCCCCAGGTTAAGGCTTGTGAATATGTGGTACCCCACTTGAAACCGGCAACTTACTACTTTTTCAGAGTGTCAGCGGTGAACTGCAAAGGCAAAGGAGAGGACATAAAGATGTACCAGCCTGTGCAAGCCAAAGACATATTAGGTTTGTATTTTAATTATGATCGAGAAAAAAACATTGAAATATCTTTTGGCTTAAAAACACAAAATGCGTTCTTTTTTCCTAGTGTCTTATGATTTCTTGTACCTATTTGTACTATTCATTTTTTTCTTCTGTCTAACAGAGGAGGCTGATTTGGACTTAGATGTTCCAATGACAACTCAATACACAGCTAAAGCCGGCCGCGATGTTGAAGTGTTTATCCCATTGAAGGGACGACCAGCTCCCAATGTTACCTGGAGACGTGGTGACCGTAATATGTCTGGTGATAACCGCTACACCATCAGCAGCACTGAGAGATCCACCACACTACTCATTCCAAAGGTCACTCGTGATGACTGTGGAAAGTATGGACTAGAGATTGAGAATGGTGTAGGTGAACCCAAGATTATCATCGTTTCCCTCAGGGTTCTAGATAGTCCATCCGCCTGCCAGAAGTTAATAATCAAGAATGTAACAAGAGGAAAGCTAACCCTAAGCTGGGAGGCTCCTATTATTGATGGCGGCTCTCCCGTTACAAATTACATTGTTGAGAAGAAAGCCTCAACCATGAAGGCCTACCAGGTGATAAGTGCAGAGTGCCCCAACACATCTTACAAGGTTACAGGTCTGGAAGAGGATGTTGCATACTTTTTCCGTGTGTCAGCTGAAAATGAGTTTGGTGTGGGTGACTTCTGTGAGTCCACTGAAGCTGTCAGAGCAACAGAGACTCCTGGAGCTGTTAAAAATCTGGTAATGTTGGATTCTACAAAGACCTCTGTTACCCTTCAGTGGACCCGACCGGACCATGATGGTGGCAGCCACATTACTGAGTACATAGTTGAAAAGAGAAGCCAAGATGAAGTCAACTGGAGTTTAGGTGCCACATGCAAACGTTGCACATGTGAAGTAACTGGACTCAGGGAAAACGCTATCATGGATTTCAGAGTGTTTGCCAAGAACGAGAAAGGAAGAAGTGACTTCTCTCAGATTGGTCCAATCACAGTGATGGACTTTATAATTCCTCCTGAAGCCAGTCTCAGTGATTATCCAAATGGAGAACTGGCTGTTCGTATTGGTCAAAACATCCACATTGAGCTACCATTCAAGGGAAAACCAAGACCTACAATTAGCTGGCTGAAGGATAACCTACCACTGAAGGAGAGTGAGAAAATTCGTTTTAGAACGACAGACAACAAGACTGCAGTCACAGTGAGAGGAGCCAAAAAAGAGAATGCTGGCCAGTACACTTTAGTTTTGGACAACAGAGTGGTCAAAAACTACTTTGACATCAATGTGATCACATTGGGACCCCCATCAGCTCCTGTTGGCCCCATTCGCTTTGATGAAATAAAGGCTCAGAGTATTATTATTTCCTGGGATGAGCCAAAGGAAGATGGAGGTGGTGAAATTACATGTTACAGCGTGGAGAAACGTGAACTTTCCCAGGCCAACTGGAAAATGGTCTGCTCAAGTGTGGTCAGGACCACCTTCAAGATCTCCAACCTGGTCAAGGGAACACAGTACCAGTTCAGAGTCCGTGCTGAGAACAAGTATGGTGTCAGTGAACAACTCTGCTCGTCCGACGTTGTAGCTCAGCACCAGTATAAACCCCCAGGTCAACCAGGAAAGCCAGTTGCCTTCAATGTCACCAGTGATGGTATGACCATTAAATGGGATGCCCCAGGCTTTGATGGAGGTTCGCCTATCTTGGGTTATCATGTTGAGAAGAAGGATAGGAACAGCCTCTTGTGGCAGAAGGTGAATTCCACTATTATTTCCAACAAAGAGTACAGGATCATTGGTCTCATGGAAGGTCTGGAGTACTCTTTCAGAGTTTATGCTGAGAACAATGCCGGACTCAGCCCTGTGAGTGAGCAGAGCAAACATGCTCTGGCCATATCTCCTGTTGGTAAGTTTAATGCATGTGTGTTTTGAAATGGCACAAACATGTTTGGCCTGTAAACTGTGAGTCTGGCTATTTAATAAAAAAAAGGATGAACAATATTCATAAAGCCAAACCCAAATATTATAAGTTAATGTGTTTGTTCTTACCTTCCCCAGACCCACCTGGCACTCCTGTCTGCATTGATATAACCAGGGATTCCGTCACCCTCCAATGGGAGGTTCCAAAGAGAGATGGTGGCAGCAGAATTGTGGCTTACAATGTAGAAAGACGCCAAGGCCGAGGAAAATGGCTACGATGCAACTTTATTGATATAAGTGAGACCCAGTTCACTGTGACTGGTCTGTCTCCTGGAGACAGATTTGAATTCAGAGTGATTGCAAGGAATGCTGTCGGCACAGTCAGTCCACCATCTAATTCTTCTGGATACATCATGACCAAGGATGAAAGCAGTATGTGTTTTTCTTAAGAAATCAATAATTGTAAGAAATTATAAGAAATAGTCTGACCTAATTTTTGTTGTTGTTATCAGTTACTCCTGAAATCGAGTGGTCTCCAGACCAGGTGCTCACCCTGAAGGCTGGAGAAAATGTTAAGCTCAGCTGCACTATCACTGGACGCCCAGTTCCCCAGGTTTTGTGGTACAAGGATGGCAAAGAAATTGATAAGAGAACAATGATTGATATTGAAATCACCACTGCAATTGGTACCAGCAGTCTGTTAATCCGTGATGCAAACAGGAACCACCGTGGAATTTATACGGTTGAAGCCAAAAACAGCTCTGGTACTAGGAAAGCAGATGTTAATGTCAGAGTGCAAGGTTGGTAAACAGATACCTTTTTATTTTCACTATCAAGCCTCCAAACATGGCCATAAATTACATATTCTGAAATAAAATACACAGTTGTTCACACTGAGACTTCTGAACCCCTGTGTCTGCATAGATACTCCTGGACCGGTTGAGGGTCCCATCCGCTTCACCGGCATCACGGCTGAAAAGTGCACTGTGTGGTGGAATCCACCAGAAAATGATGGCTGTGCTGCAATCACTCACTATGTAGTGGAAAAACGGGAAACATCAAGAATTTCCTGGGCCTTGGTTACTTCCAAATGTGAAGCTTGTTCATACAATGTCACCAACCTCATCAAGGGCAATGAGTACCAGTTCAGAATCTATGCTGTCAACAAATTTGGGGTGGGCAAACCACTAGATTCTGACGCAGTTATTGCACGCATGCAATACAGTAAGTTACCCTTTGATGATTAATTCTGTGTCTGCAAGTAAAACCCCAAGCTGGCCACCTGATCAAAAGAAGCCTTTTGAAACTAACAATTTTTTTTTCTCCTCTGTGCCTCAGCTGTACCAGATGCTCCTGGTACTCCAGATGCAACTCACGTGACTGGAGACAGCATCACTCTTTGCTGGACCAGGCCAAGATCAGATGGAGGAAATGAGATCAAGCATTACATTCTAGAAAGGAGAGAGAAGAAGAGCCTTCGCTGGGTGAGGGTGTCCTCCAAGAGGCCCATAACAGAGCTAAGGCATCGTGTCACCAACCTGACTGAGGGTAATGAGTATGAGTTCCGTGTCATGGCTGAAAATGGAGCTGGTATCGGACCAGCCAGCAGCACATCCAGGCTCTTCAAATGCAGAGAGCCAACCAGTGCGCCCAGCGCTCCCAGTATGATCAAGGTAGGATTGTCTCAGCAGTTTTGTATAAATCAAAACCTTCTACCAATAATGGTATACGTATTCAGTTGATCTCTAATAAGCAGAGGTTTAACGCAAATGTAATTATCATTCTATCAAGGATAAAGAAGTAGTTTGAAGAAATGTGTTTCATATACAATAAACTTGTAAAACAAAAGTTACATAAAAAAACATACAAAGACAGAAATAATATATAAACATTGTTTCTCCTTTAACAGGTCACCGACTCCACTAAGTCTTCTGTCACCCTGGAATGGACAAAACCAGTATTTGATGGTGGCATGGAAATTATCGGCTATAACATAGACATGTGTAAAGCCAGTCTAGAGGAGTGGCACAGAGTCAATAATCAGATTTGCATCCACAATGGGTACACTGCAAAGGGCCTGGTGCCTGGAGAACTTTACAAATTCAGAGTCAGTGCTGTGAATGGGTCAGGCGAGGGTGAGGCTTCAGTTCTGCCAAATCCTGTTCAGGCTCTGGATAGACTTACATCTCCAGAAATCAACATTGATGCAAACTTCAAGCAAACTCATACTGTAAAGAATGGAGGAACAGTGTCTCTCAGGATTGCTTTCCGTGGAAAGCCTACTCCACTTGCCACCTGGTCTAGAGCAGACGGTGAGCTTCCTGTCATGGCTGATATAAACATCACAGATAGCACATCTACTTTGACTATTGAAGGTTGCACAAGGTACGAGGCAGGAAAATACACCCTGTCCCTGGAGAACAACAGTGGACGCAAATCCATCACATTTACTGTCAAAGTCTTAGATACTCCAGGACCTCCAGGAATGATCTCCTTCAAAGATGTTACACGCGGTGCCTTGACAATGATGTGGGATGCTCCATCCAATGATGGTGGGGCCCGAGTCCACCACTACATAGTAGAAAAACGTGAGGCAAGCCGCCTTGCTTGGCAGGAGGTCAGCAGCAAGAGCTCACGCCAAATGATAAGGATAACCGGCCTAGATATCGGTGTGCCATACTTGTTCAGAGTGACTGCTGTTAATCAGTACGGTCAAGGTGAACCTAAGGAAATGACTGAGCCCATCGTTGCCACAGAGGAGCCTGCACCACCAAAAAGATTAGATGTTGTTGACACCACTAATTCCACAGCCTCCCTAATGTGGCTTAAACCTGAGCATGATGGAGGCAGCCGTATCCGAGGCTACATTGTTGAATTCAGAGTATTCGGAAGTGACCGTTGGGTTGTTTATGGAGAGACTAAATTGACCAAAATGCTGGTGGAGGGTCTCGTTGAGAACAAGGAGTATGACTTCAGAGTTAAAGCTAAGAATGATGCAGGAATCAGTGAGCCTCAGGGCACATTCAGCTCTGTATTAATTAAAGAACCTCTCATCGAACCAACTGCAGATCTCAGCAGTATCACCAACCAGCTCATCACTTGTAAGCTCTCCAATACTTTCACAATTGATATCCCAATAAGTGGCAGGCCTGCACCCAAGGTCACATGGAAGCTAGAAGAAATTAAGCTGAAGGAGACTGACAGAGTTTTGATCAGGACCACAAAGGAGAGAACCACACTGATTGTGAGGGACAGCAAGAGAAGTGACAGTGGAAAGTATTACCTGATCCTGGAGAATGCCGCCGGTGTGATGACTTTCACAGTGACTGTGATCGTCGTTGGCAGACCGAGCCCACCCACTGGCCCCATAGAGATTTCTGGAATCTCCTCAGAGTCCTGCACACTGTCATGGTCTGAGCCAGCTGATGATGGCGGCACTGAAATAACCAACTACATTGTTGAAAAACGCGAGGCTGGCCACGCTTCATGGCAAGTAGTAAACTCGAGTGTGAAGAGAACCACAATCAAAGTGACTCATCTCACCAAATACATGGAGTACACATTCAGAGTTTGTGCCGAGAACAAGTTTGGTGTCAGCAAGTCCATTGAGTGTGCTCCCGTAGTGATTGAGCATCCATTCAGTAAGTTCTGTTTCAGCAAGTTTACGTATCCTGATTTTACATGGATGAAAGTTGGGCATAATTTTGAATGATTTTCTCCCATTTAAATCTGCAGTTCCTCCAAGTCCTCCTACTCGTCCTGACGTGGTATTTGTGTCAGCTAATGCCATTGGCATTAAGTGGGATGTGCCATATTCTGATGGTGGCAGCCAGGTGACAGGATACTGGATCGAGAAAAAAGAGAGGAACACAATCTTGTGGGTTAGGGAAAACAAACTGCCCTGCCTGGAGTGCCATTACAAGGTGTCCAACTTGATCGAGGGCCTAGAGTATCAGTTCAGGGTGTACGCCATGAACCTTGCTGGACTCAGCAAGGCCGGTGAAGCCTCCAGACCAGTGGTGGCACTCAACCCTGTTGGTAAGGAATTTGTTATATCCTAAACGCTTCACAGATACTACCAATGATCCAATAAGTAATTTAGAATGAAATATCTGGATAAAATCATGCTGCAGTATTTGACAAAGTCCTCACTTCCCCGCTTTAGATCCTCCCAGTAAACTCGAGGTTACAGACATCACCCGCTCCTCCGTGTCACTGTGCTGGACGGTGCCCTTCAATGATGGTGGCAGCAAGATCGTCGGTTACATTGTGGAGAGGAAGGTCTACAGCACTGATGAGTGGGATGAAAACCGCTGGCTCAAGTGCAACTACACCACGATCACCGAGAACTACTTCACAGTCACAAACCTGGGAGAGGGAGAAACCTATGAGTATCGTGTCATTGCCAAGAATGCAGCTGGGGTCCACAGCGTGCCTTCTGAGTCCACCGGTCCAGTCACATGCAAGGATGAATACTGTATGTCCAAATGTTTCTCCTTACTTCTTTTTCTTTTGTTTTAAATTTCCAATTGTTTTTCACTCTGAGCTTATGTCCATAACGTGTTGTATTTTGGCAACTTAAAAAATACCAACACAGATTTAAGATCTTGCGATGATAAAATGCAGTGATACTGTATTTCTCATCAATGTGAAGTTGCTTTTGAGAAGTACTATCTACAATAGTTGCAAATTAAATGCAAGTTTTTATTATGAGTCCCAGATGTGGATGGTGGACGCAGGTGTTTTAGGCTTGACTCCCTGCATCTATTTTTTAAACTTATTTTGAAGTATGAGAGGAAATAGTTTTATGGTTGTTGCCCAATGTTAATGGAGACCACTGATAAAAGCGTTGTTAGGTTGCTTGACATATTTTGATCACATGAATATTAAAAATGCTTTCACTTCTCTTAAACTGTCTGAATGGGAGCATGTTGGGTACTTTACAGGAAAGAGAAACTGACAAGACACCATTTTTAAGAACTTGGCAAACTCTACTCTCTAACAGCCACTAACCATGCTAGCAAGTCAGTTTCTGCTTCTAAACTTTCTGTTCTTGCTAAATCAAAGGCCAGTTTCACAGTTCTATAATAAGTAAACTAGACTGCAAAAATTTAAAATACTCTGATTACCCCAGTTGCATAATAAAACAAAGAGTATAGATTTTTTTTGTTGAAAATTTATTGAAGATTTTCCAAAACTTTTTGGGATTTGGACCCAAACTTTAGCTAAACTTAAGTACTACAAATTTTATGCTTGTCCAACCTGGACTGGAATATATATTATCCTTATTCTTACAGCCCATGTAAGTAAACTGTCTCTTACAGATCAAATACAAATACAGACAACCTTTTGCTCTTTAAACTAGACAATTTTATAATTATCCTACTTGAACCACAACAGAATAAGGACGTTCCTCCGCAGTGTTCTCCTTGACGAACCCAGAAAACCTAATCTAAGGTTTTGAAAGTTTCTGACTAGTTCAACATTTGTTTCGATTACTTCTCTGCTGATAACCACTTGAAACTAAACTACAAATTGTAGAAATAATCCTGTTTCCTTTTAAGTGAATGTTCAACACACTTTTAAAAAAAGCCCAAGTTAATCTTTGTTCATTTATATGTGACAATGTCAGAACATGTCCCATAAGCAAGTGATTATCAAAAAAGAGGAACTTAAGGTAAATTGTGTTTGCTTCTGTGAAAAAAGGAACAAAAAAGCAAAAAAATAAAATAAAAAATCAGCTCACCTAGTGATCAAACAAACCACTTTTCTGCTACTACTACTATCTTACTTGGATATTGCTCACAATTAATCCCAAAGTAAAATTGACCGTTAAAATGGTTGACACAGTTTTTGATTTATAAGTCTTTCCCTATTTGTGAAAACCCAAAAAAATATGTTTACTGATCTTCCTTGAAGAATTGCTTGATGATTCATTGTTAGTTGGAAGCATTATTTAACCCACAGCAATTTAATTAAAAACCATTCTGCAATCAAAAAATTTATCACAAAATTTGAATTTTTTGTCTTCTCGGCTGCAGCTCCTCCCAAAGCTGAACTTGACAGCAAGTTAACACGCGAGGTCGTCACCGTCATGGCTGGCTCCGACCTTGTCCTAGATGGTGCTGTGGGAGGCAAACCAGAACCCACAGTCTACTGGTCTAAGGGTGACAAGATTTTGGATTTGGGAGAAAAATACTCACTGACGTATACATCAACAAGAGCTATGGCCGTAATCAAGAACTGCGACAGATACGATACTGGCAGATATGTCCTCACTGTCAAGAATGCCAACGGTATTAAAACAGCGACCGTAAACGTGAAGGTTCTAGGTGAGTAACCTTATTACAATATCTAGGCTTGGGTACATACATGAACATGTCAGAAAAATGTTTAACTTATTTTTTCCCCCTCTCAGACACTCCTGGAGCACCAGCTGACAAGATCGTGATCAGCAGAGTCACAGAGGAAAAGTGTACAGTTTCCTGGAAAATTCCTCTGGAGGACGGTGGAGACACTGTCACCCATTACATTGTCGAACGACGGGAAACCAGCAGGCTGAACTGGGTCATAATGGAGACAGAGTGCAAGTCGCTGTCATGTATCAGCTCTAGGTTGATCAAGAACAATGAATATATATTCAGAGTCAGAGGAGTCAACAAGTTTGGACCTGGAGTTCCTCTGGAGTCGGAACCTGTCATTGCTAGAAATGCCTACAGTACGAAAAAGCTTTTCTTTGTCAAATTTTGAACATTGAAGCTTTAGGTTTAATTTTATTACATTTTACAAGATCTATGTGTTTAGAAAGCATTAAACACCTGTTATATTTTACATATTTTCAGATTATCTCCACTGAAGTTTACTGCCACTGTAGGAGTACGCGTTGTGTTTTTGTCCTGTGAAAGGGGAAAACAAAAATGTTCTCTAATCTACATCAATTCCTGTCTTTCCCAGCTGTCCCATCCCCGCCAGGTGCCCCAGAGGCGACAGCGGTGGCTAAGGAGCACATCATCATTGAGTGGCTGAAGCCTGAGAGCGACGGAGGCAGCGAGATCAAGAACTACATTGTGGAGAAACGAGAGAAAAGCAGCACAAGGTTGAAACAAGTTCTGCATAATATTTACAGATACCTGTTTTCACTGTCTCAAAAGATGTTTTAACAATCTGTCTTTTCTGTTCAATCAGATGGACTCGAGTAAACAGAACTTATACAATTTATGACATCCGTCTGAAGATTACTGGCCTTATGGAGGGAGGCGAGTACCAGTTCAGAGTCACAGCTGTCAACAATGCTGGAGAGAGCCAGCCAAGTGATGCCTCACCATACATTATCTGTAGAGATCCCACATGTAAGTTTTTT
Organism: Apricaphanius iberus; assembly: GCA_028564705.1. Classification (NCBI taxonomy): domain Eukaryota; kingdom Metazoa; phylum Chordata; class Actinopteri; order Cyprinodontiformes; family Aphaniidae; genus Apricaphanius; species Apricaphanius iberus. The sequence goes on along the minus strand of JAPXFQ010002125.1, from coordinate 838,379 downwards.
TCCCCATTAACTTCTGAGTTTATAGTTATTGGGACATGAAAGTACATCAATAACATATTTATTTATTTTTTCCCCTTCAGACACTCCAGCTGCGCCATCAACTCCTCGTATAATCGACACAACCAAGCACAGCATTAGCATGACCTGGACCAGGCCCATGTATGACGGTGGCTCCGATGTCACAGGCTATGTCGTAGAGATTCTAGAGGAAGACACGGAACAGTGGTACCGTGCCACTGCAAAGCCAATAAAGACCAACGAGTATGTGGCCGGTGGCCTGGCAGCTAATAAGAAGTATAGGTTCAAGGTGGCAGCCATCAACAGCAAAGGCACCGGGGAATTCAGTGAACCAAGTAACGAAGTTGAGCCAGTGGAGAAAGTTGGTGAGTTATTTTTGAATTGCAATTTGTTGCATTTTGTTGGGGCATGTATGACTTAATTAGCAAAACATGTTATGACCAGGATATGGTGGTGTAGGTTGAATTCTTTATTGTAGGTATAGGCAGAGTTATCTTGGATATCTTTGAACAAAAAGCAAACAACACAAACATATTGAAGAGGTTCAAACTTTCCTTTGTGAAGACTTTTCTACAATAGTCCATAAAACACTCTTAAGTTTAGTTTATACCTCTCCGTCTGCAAAGATATGGAGACACGCAATGCTGTCATCCGTCGACAAAAGGGCTCTTCTTCATCTACATAAGCACGGATGATGTAGAACCCAATTTTTTTATTATCTGTTGAATGCAATGGCGCGTGCATGTCTGTGATTGGTTAGCCAGCCACAGGTCATTTCAGCATAATGGTGTTCAATAGTCGATGTTATTAACAGTCAGTGCAGCTTTTGGGTACCAGGTGCGTTACATCGCAAGACCAGGATATCTCATATGGTCTTTTGGCGATTTTGAACACCACAAGTAGAGAACAATAAAACATTTCACCGAATTTGTTTATGTGCATTTTTAGAGTATTCTATGAGCTGCACTTGTAGTGAAAAGCTTTACAGTTAAATCAAAACTCCCTTTCTGTCGGCCATAGTTCGATCAGTGGAAATGTGGTTACAACCTGAAGTAAATAAACTGTCGTTGAACAGATTTGTCACTGCAATGGTAGACAGACCCGTCAAAAAAGCTCTACACCCCCTGCTGTCCTGGTGGAGAATTGCTTTGCAACACTAACACAACAGCATAGAAGTATAATAGGAAAACATATATGTTAATACATGTGCCTGTGGATGCAAACTTGCTGATGAAGTTTAAACTAGGCTTTTGTAAGCAGTTATTTAGGTCTTAGTGGATTTTTTATGTTTTATCTTTGGACATCACTGGCTGACTTGATTTATCTGGTTGTTTTTCTGGCTTAAAATTACATAAGGGGCTTCTCTTAAACGGTATCTAAAACAGTTAAAAAGTATCCTAAAGGTGTTTATTTAAGTAAAACTTATAAATAAATCTTGGGGTCAGTGATTTGAAACAGACATTTTAAAGACATCCCATCCAATTTAAAACTGATTATTTTCTAAGTAGTCCTAACTGGTCAGACATCTCTTCAGTCAAGATAGTTAAATACAAGAGTTAAATCACATAAATGAATATAAAAATATTTAATATGTGTGTTTACTGCAGGAATTCAGAAATTTTCAGAATATGCAGATTGCTTTTCATTTTAAATGTTAAGGTTGCATTTAAAATTTGAATGACAAGTAAATGCCTGTTTTCGTCTAATGACAATAAATACATCCAAAATGAATACCATACATTGTGATGAATGCTAAATCATATACAGTGTTGGGAAAGTCAGGTTAAAATGCCAGTTGGGAAAACGTTTACCAGCTAGGGAATCTGAGTTGATCACATGGGGTCACTGCCCAGTCATTGTAAAAATTACCTTCTACTGTTTTCCATCCAATCAGAAATGCCTGACCTGGAACTGGCTGATGACTTGAAGAAAACTGTATGTTTGCGTGCTGGCGGTACCCTCCGTCTCTTTGTGTCTGTCACTGGCCGACCAACACCAGTCGTCACCTGGAGAAAGACCGGTGTGGAACTACAGAGTCGTGGCTACATTGAGACCACCGACAGTTACACCTCTCTCTTGGTGGAGAAGGTAAATCGCTATGACTCTGGAAAATATGTTGTGGAGGCAGAGAATCCATCGGGAAAGAAGACATCTGTCATCCTGGTCAAGGTCTATGGTAAGTTCTGTCAAACTTGGGTTTCCTCATTGACTTTACCTCTTAAAAGACAATTGAGAACACATGAATCTACATTTTTCCTGTAATCCCTCTCTTCTTCAGACACTCCCGGTCCTCCTGGTTCAGTCAAGGTGAAAGACTACACCAAGGAATCTGTTGTGATCACTTGGGATGTCCCAAGTCTTGATGGTGGTGCTCATGTCAGCAACTATATCGTAGAGAAGAGAGAAGCCAATATGAAGTCATACAAGACTGTAACCACTGAGTGCAGGAAGACTCTATACAGAATCACAGGCTTGGAGGAAGGCGTGCACTACTTCTTCAGAGTTCTCCCTGAAAACATCTATGGGGTTGGCGAGCCCTGTGAAACAACTGAACCTGTGCTGGTGTGTGAAGTACCATCAGTGCCCATGGACCTCAATATTTTGGATGTCACCAAGTCAACTGTGACCCTGCACTGGGAAAAACCCTTGCACGATGGCGGCAGCAGGCTTACAGGTTACATCATAGAGGCTTGCAAGGTGGGATCAGATAGGTGGAATGCTGTGGCCACAGTTAAGGCCTCATTGTCCCAGCACACCATCCAGTCCCTGACAGAGAATGACCAGTACCTGTTTAGGATCCGTGCCACCAACAGCAGGGGAGCCAGCGAGCCCATGGATATTATGACACCCATCACAATCCAGGAGATCAAGCGTGAGTCAAAACTGCATCAACATTCAAGAAGTTTTAACGCACGTTTCTCTTCCTTGCAAACATCAGAATTTAACTAAATATATAACCCTTTGTGTTTTTCAGTGATGCCAAAGATTGACATGACAAGCATCCCTCAGAAGATCGTTCATGTTCACCGTGGCAGACCTATTGACCTAAACATCCCAATAAAAGCTAAACCACAGCCGGTCTGCTCCTGGTGCTTTGGTGGTGTTAAGCTAAAGGACAGCTTGGACCGCATCAAGATCGACAGCAATGGAAAATACACCCACCTCGTCATTCGTGACACCACCATTAATGATACAGGAGATTACACTCTGGAGGTGAAGAATGCTGTCGGCGTTGCAACTGAGGTTATCAAAGTCATCATCCTTGGTAAGAAGACCTCATACAATTAAATATACTCATTAATTTTTAGCACTGAAGTAACATTGTCTTATTTACAAATTGTAAGTCATTTCTGACCATAAATTGAGTCCATTTTGTCATTTCTGATCAGATAAACCTGGTATTCCAGTTGGTCCGATAAAGATCGAGGAGGTTGATGGTGTCTCAGTAACAGTTAGCTGGGAACCTCCGGAGAAAGATGGTGGAGCGAATGTCAGTGGCTATGTGGTGGAGCAACGTGACGCCCACCACCCAGGCTGGTCCACCGTCTCAGAATCTGTTACCAGACCATGTTTCAAGTTCACCAGGCTTAACGAAGGAACCGAGTATGTGTTCCGTGTTGCTGCCATGAATCGCTTTGGTGTTGGTGGCTTCCTTCAGTCTGAAGTGGTGGAGTGCAAGAGCGCCAAGAGTGAGTTCTCTGAGTTATCTTTATGCTCTCTGTTCTGATTATTCTGTGTATCTGTGTTTTCTACCAGTTTGAAAATGTAAGAATGTTCACATCACATTTAAACAGACATGAAGATTTACAGTCATGCTTGGCCAGTTAAATGTATTTCCTTTTTATTCAAAAAGACAACTTTTGTCCCACAGTCCAGTAACGTTGCCACCTTTTGTCCCTGTGTAGCCATCCCTGGACCTACAAGCAGACCAGAAGTGGTTGATGTCACCCATGAGGGCATGACCGTGACCTGGCAACCACCTGTGGACAATGGTGGTTCCACCATTGCTGGCTACATAATAGAACGTAAGGAGGCTCGTTCTGACAGATGGATGAGAATCAATAAAAATCCAGTCACTATGACAAGGTACCGCTCTTCCGGACTGATCGAGGGCCTTGAATATGAGTTCCGTATCACTGCTATCAACTCCAGAGGGCCTGGAAAACCCAGTGAGAGTTCTGCCATCACTGTTGCAATGGATCCAATAGGTAAGTGATGAAAATCTGTGTTCATTAACAGTTTTTCTACAATTAGTTTTAGTTTCATTACATAACAGTAAATAAGTATACTTACTAAATCTGTCTGTATTGCCAAATAGAACCTCCAGGGCCTCCAGTTCAACCCATAGTTACAGACAGCACACGGACATCAGTCACTCTGGCGTGGTTGCCCCCCGAAGAAGAGGGTGGTTCTGTTGTTACTGGCTATCTCATTGAGATGCAAAAGGTGGACCAGGTTGAATGGACACTGTGCAATACTACACCCACGAAGATGTGCGAGTACACCCTGACACACATGCCCCAAGGTGCAGAGTACAAGTTCAGAGTCCTTGCCTGCAATGCAGGTGGCGCTGGAGAGCCTGCAGAGATACCTGGAGTGGTTAAAGTCCAAGAGATGCTTGGTAAGAAGGTTTTTGTACACAGTTTACATGTACTTAATGTTACATGAGCAATTTGATTTGATTTACAGAGTTTTCTTCTTGTTTCTTTCCCAGATTATCCTGACTTTGAACTTGATCGCATATATGAGGAAGGATATGTGGTGCGGCAAGGTGGAGTTATTCATCTGGCTGTACCCATAAAAGGCAAACCTATACCTATAGCTAAGTGGACAAAGGATGGTCGTGACATCTCACATCGTGCCATGATTGCCACCCATGATGACATCACTGAGCTGGTCATTAAAGAGGCCCACAAAGATGACTCTGGTACCTATGACTTGGTGCTGGAGAACAAATGTGGTAGGAAAGCTGTGTACATAAAGGTGAGAAACAACAGCACAAGGAAATGTTGGAAAGAAAAAGACATTAATTGAAAATAATTTAACAATGTCTATGCTTTCCACCATCAGGTGAAGGTGATTGGTCGACCTGATGCCCCAGAAGGTCCTCTAGAATTTGATGACATCCAAGCTAGATCAGTCCGCGTCAGCTGGAGACCACCTTCAGATGATGGTGGATCTGACATCCTTGGTTATATAGTAGAAAGGCGGGAAGTACCAAAGAACGCCTGGTACACAGTGGATGCTCGGGTAGCTGAGACTTCACTCGTAGTCAAGGGCTTGAAGGAGAATATAGAGTATCACTTCAGGGTTTTTGCTGAGAACCAGTTTGGGGTTAGCCGATCCCTTAAGTCAGATGGACCTGTTCTGCCAAAGACACCTCTTTGTGAGTAATATTTCTGAAATTTTCTTAAGCTGCTCTATTGTGATTTAAAAGTCATAATGCTCATTCATTTCTAACTATATACTGTTTTACTGACAATGCACATAACTGCAGGTCCACCCGAACCTCCCAGTAACCCACCAGAGATCATGGACGTCACCAAGACCGCAGTGTCTCTGTCTTGGGCTCGGCCCCGGGACGATGGCGGCTCTCGAGTCACAGGATACTACGTTGAAAGGAGGGAGATATCCACAGAGAAGTGGGTCCGTCACAACAAGACCCACATCACTACCACCATGTTCAATGTCACCGGTCTTATCCCCAACGCAGAGTACTTATTCAGAGTGGTGGCTCAAAATGATATTGGGCAGAGCGAACCTGGTCCTGCCTCAGAACCGGTGGTCTGCAAAGATCCATTCGGTGTGTATTATTACTTGATGCTTATATTTTCATGAATGAAGTGATAACATTTGGCTGGAGTTTAAAATTCAAAGTAAACTGACATTTTTAATGGGAACTAGTTCGGTTTTTGTAAACTGAATGAAGACTTGCATGGACTAATAATAACACTTTATTGATATTTTGTCTCTTTTCCTGTAGACAAACCCAGCCAACCAGGAGAAATTGATATCATCTCTATTACTAAAGACAGCATCACCATCCACTGGCTCAGGCCAGAACATGATGGTGGAAAGGAGATCTTGGGTTACTGGATTGAGTTCAGGGAGGCTGGAGAAAGTGCCTGGAAAAAATGCAACAAGGAGCGCTCCAAGGATCGGCAGTTCACCATGGGTGGCTTAATGGAGGCCTCAGAGTATGAATTCAGAATCTTTGCTGAAAATGAGGCTGGACTCAGCCGACCACGTCGCACACCCATGGGCATCAAGACCAAATTGAGCGGTGAGCTGGTTGCACGAGACCTAATGAATTTTTTATGTTACATTTAAGGTTGAAGAAGATTTAAATATATGTTTTTGTCTGCAGTTGGTGAAGCTCCAGCTTTGAAAGAAGAGATCCAAGATGTAATCACCAAACTTGGCGAGTCTGGCACTCTAACTTGTGGAATCATTGGCAGACCTTTGCCAGAGATCAAGTGGTATCGCTATGGCAAAGAACTGATCCAGAGCCGCAAGTACAAGATGAGCTCAGATGGCCGTAACCACTCCCTCACTATTTTGACAGAGGAGCAGGAAGATGAAGGTTTGTACACCTGCAGGGCCATCAATGAGGCTGGAGAGATAGAGACCAGTGGCAAACTACGCTTGCAGGCAGCGCCCCAATTCCACACTGGCTTCCCTCTGAAAGAAAAGTACTACGCAGGGGCTGGTACCAGCCTCCGTCTCCATGTTGTCTACATTGGTCGGCCAATCCCCCAGATAATGTGGTTCTACGGCAAGAAACCTCTGAATGCGTCCGAGAATGTGATCATTGAAAACACAGAAAGCTACACCCACTTGGTTGTTAGGAATGTCCAACGAAAAACCAACGCTGGTCGCTACAAGGTGCAGCTCAGCAATGTGTTTGGAACTATCGATACCTCACTGCGTGTTGAAATCCAAGGTAAAAGCATACATCAGAGAAGGTTCTTGTCTAAAACAACTTAAAACTTATGTCCTGAAGTGAATTCCAAATGAAAGGATATTGGCATACTTTATTGATTACTCACTGACAATTCATCATCTAATAAAAACTCAACTATCTTTTACTCATTCTGTTTTACTTTTTTTTTCCTAGACAAACCTTGTGCCCCTGAGGGTCCCATTGTTGTTGAATCCCTGTTCAGGAGTTCAATAGTGATCAGCTGGAAGGTTCCTAAGGATGATGGAGGGTCCGTGATCACAAACTACATTGTAGAAAAACGTGAAGCCAAAGAGGGCGAACAGTGGCACCTGGTCTCCTCCTCTGTCTTTGGCACAAACTGTCGTGTTCCCAACTTGAATGAGAGCTCTGGGTACTACTTCAGAGTCTCTGCACAGAACCAGTATGGTGTCAGTGAGCCTCTGGAGATTCCATCAGTGGTCATCATTAAGGCTCCATACGGTAACCCCCTTAAATATCTTTTTCTACCCCTAATTCTGTGGAAAGATAGCAGCAAGTAAGATTAAGAACACTGTTTTTGTTTTGTTTTTTGTCTTATAGATAAACCTGGAATCCCTCAGCAGCCTTTCATTGTCAGTGCTACCAAAGACTCCTGTGTTGTCTGCTGGAAACCTCCAGCTAGTGATGGAGGAGCGAAAATCACCAGCTACTACCTTGAGAAACGTGAGAAGAAGCAGAACAAATGGATGTCTGTAACCACAAAGGCATTTACAGAGACCAGCTATGAAGTCACAGGCTTGATTGAGGGCTTTGAATACGAGTTCCGTGTGAAATGCCAGAACATTGGTGGTGAGAGTGACTGGTCCGAGATCTCTCTGCCGGTCATTCCCAAGTCTGAACAAGCTCCTCGTGCCCCTGCATTCAGGGAGGAGATCAGAGACATGACCGTCAAGTACCATAACAACGCTACCTTTGTCACCAAGGTATTAAAAAAACCAACATTTTTATTGTCATAATTTCTTGGATTCTCTTATAGCAGGTTATTTACTCTGATTATTTTTCCTATAACAAGATTGTGGGTCATCCAAAGCCTGTGGTCAAATGGTATCGCAGTGGAAAGGAGATCCTGGCAGATGGAACAAAAATAAAAGTCCTTGAGTTCAAGGGTGGCTACTACCAGCTGGTCATTACCGCCGCTGATCAGAATGATGCCTCAGTGTACCAAGTCAGAGCAACTAACCCATCAGGATCTATCTCTAAAACAGCCAACCTGGAGGTGGAAGGTATTTAAGCCACTCAAAAATTAATGTGAAATTCCTCAAGAAAAAAAATCATATTAAGTTATATTATAAGGTATTAATTTTTTAACATTCAAGTGAAATGTACTTTTCTGATTCTTTCGTTTCAGTTCCTGCAAAAATACACCTGCCCAAAGAGCTCCAGGGAATGGGAGCGGTTCACGCTGTACGTGGTGATCATGTCACCATCAAGATCCCCATTTCAGGAAAGCCTGAGCCAGCAGTCACTTGGCAGAAGGGTCAGGAGATCCTTTCAAACTCTGCTCATCACCAAGTTATCACCACGCGATCCTTTACCTCCCTGGTGTTCTTAAAGGGAGTGCAGAGGAAGGATACTGGCTACTACATCATTACTGCGAAGAACAGATTCGGAGCAGACAAGCAAACTATCGAGGTGAATGTGGCTGACATTCCTGATGCTCCAAAGGGACTTGTGGTCAGTGAAATTTCACGGGATTCTATCACCCTGACCTGGGAGCCACCTGCCAGTGATGGTGGTAGTGACATTATTAGCTACGTTGTAGAGAAGTGCCCAACTACTGCTGATAGGTGGATCCGTGCTGGTCAAACAGCCGACTGCAGCATTACCATTATCAATATATTTGGAAAGACCAAATACCAGTTCCGTGTTATTGCAGAGAATCAGTTTGGCCTCAGCCTTCCATCTGCTCCAACCGAGCCCATTACCACCAAGGAAGATAAGTCTGTGATAAGGAATTATGATGAGGAAGTTGATGAAGCCAGACTGATCACCAAGGAAGAAGCTCTGTCCTACAAGGTGAAGGAACTGTCTTCCAAATACGTTATCTCAGAGGAGCTTGCTCGTTGCCAGTTTGGAGTGGTCCATCGCTGTGTGGAGATTGCCACAAAGAAGACTTTCATGGCCAAGTTCATCAAAGTCAGAGGAACCGATCGTGAGTTAGTTCTCAGGGAAATAGAGGCCCTTAATGTAGCAAGACACAAGAATATCATCTACCTGCATGAATACTTTGAAAGTATGGAGGAGATTATCCTAATCTTTGAATTCATCTCTGGAGTTGATATCTTTGAGCGTCTTGGCACCGGCAACTTTGAGCTCACAGAACAGGAGATTGTCCGCTACCTGAGGCAAGTTTGCTCTGCTCTGAAGTTCTTACACGCCCAAAACCTTGGCCACTTTGATATCCGCCCGGATAACATTGTGTATGCCACAAGGAGAAGTTTCAACATCAAGATTATTGAGATGGGCCAGTCTCGGCTGTTGGTACCAGGAGAAAATATCAGAATGCTATTTTCAGCTCCAGAGTATTACGCTCCAGAGGTCCATCGCCATGACTTGGTCACAACAGCAACTGATATGTGGTCTATTGGTGTTTTGGCATATGTTCTACTCAGTGGCCTTAATCCATTTGCTGCAGAATCTACAACAAAGATGATTGAGAACATCTCAAACTGTGAGTACATCTTTGATAGTGAAGCATTCAAGGACATCAGTTTGGAGGCTATGGACTTTATAGACAGACTTCTAGTTAAGGACAGGAAGCGCCGTATGACTGCTCATGAGGCTCTAGAGCACCCATGGCTCAAGATGAAGATTGAGCATGTAAGTAACAAGATCATCAGGACACTGAGACACAGAAGATATTATCAGTCACTAGTAAAGAGGACTGATACTATAGTCTCAGCTTCCCGTGTGGCATTCGGAGGCGCCTTCAGAAACCAGCGGGGATTGGCTGTTGGTAAAGTTAAGGTTGGAACTGAGTACCATGGCTTACGTGCCGGGCCTGTCATGCATGCCTCTGCTGAGGAGGGTGGGCATGTCAGATTTACCTGCAGCCTTGTTAACTTTGACAAGAGCACTCAAGTATCCTGGTATTTTGGTAACCGTCAGTTACACCCAAGCCCCAAGTATGAGATTTCCTACAGCAACGGCTTTGCGAGTATTTATGTGAAGGACATTGAAGAATCTGACGATGGTGTCTACAGATGCAAAGTAGTGAGTGATGATGGAGAGGACAGTGTTTATGGAGAGCTCTTTGTAGAGACTGTGAGGAGCATCAGAGAGCACTATATGAGCCGCACCATCAAGAAGCTGAGGAGGAGGGTTGACAGAACTAAACTTCTTCAGAGACCACCTGAGTTTACTTTGCCTCTCTACAACCGCACTGCATACATTGGTGAGGATGTGCGTTTTGGCGTCACTATCACCGTGCACCCAGAGCCTCATGTGAGCTGGCTTAAAAATGGAGAACAAATCAAGGAAGAGGACAGCAAGTATACATTTACCAGTGACAAGGGTCTGTATCAACTCATGATTCACAACCTTGACATTAGTGATGATGCTGAGTACACAGTCATGGCCCACAACAAGTTTGGAGAGGACACCTGCAAGGCTCGTCTCACTGTGATACCTCACCCTGTGCAAGAGGACACAATGAGACCAATGTTCAAACGTCTGCTGGCCAACGTTGAGTGCACAGAGGGAGAGAGTGTTCGCTTTGAACTCAGGGTGTCAGGAATTCCTACTCCTACTCTTAAATGGGAAAAAGACGGCCTTCCTCTACAGTTTGGTCCTAAAGTTGTTGTAATAGAACAAGATATTGATTATCATGTTCTTCACATCAGGGAGTCTCTGCTTGAGGATGGTGGAGTGTACAAAGTCACTGCGACCAACTCTGCTGGTTCAGCAAGCTGTCACGCTACTCTGAAAGTGGACCGCCTCACTTACACTAGACGAGAATACAAGAGTGAAGAAGAGAAGCACAGACATGTGCAGAAACAAATAGAGAAGACTAACAAAATGGCTCAGCACATTGCGGCTACAGAGGAGCTTGTAGCTCTAAACCCCACAGCTCAGGAGGCCCTAAAATATGCCGCAGAGGTGTACAAACCCGCAGTAAGCACCAAGAACATTGAAGGCGAGTTTGACATCACAGTGGAGAAGTCAGAGACCAAAAAGCTGGAGGAGGAGAGAAGGATTTTCATGCCATATGAAATTCCTGAGCCTGTGGTTCATGATCCGAAAGCCCTGGATGAAGACCAAGCTATTAAGCAGTTTGTGCCTCTGTCTGACATGAAATGGTATCGCAAGCTGCGAGATCAGTATGAGGTCTCGGAGAGAACAGAAAGGATTGTGCAAAAGAGGCAGAGACGTATTCGTCTATCCAGGTGGGAGCAATTCTATGTGATGCCTCTCCCCAGGATCACTGACCAATACCGACCGAGATGGCGCATTCCCAAACTGACAATGGATGATTTGGAGACTGTTAGACCTGCGCGCCGCTCACCATCTCCTGAGTCTGAAGTCTCCTTCAGATCCAGGAGGAGGTCTCTGGGAGATCTCAGTGATGAAGAGTTTCTGATGCCTGTGGGTGACTACCTGACAAGGAGGAGGGCAGAGGAGGAGAAAATGATGCTGGAAGACGAGCTCGAGCTAGGCTTTTCAGCTTCTCCTCCTGGCAGCCCCATCCGGGTTCAGCGGCGTGTCGTTGAACATGAGGAAAGGAGGCAGGAAGTCAGACACGAGGCTGCTGAGGTTACAGAAACGAAGAAGAAACGTACCATTTCTCAGTACATGAGAAGGAGAAGGTCACTGTCTCCTACCTACATTGAGCTGATGCGACCAGTCTCAGAACTCATCCGACCAGCACCTGCCAGACCTGTGGAAACTGAGGGAGAGATAGTGGAGAGAAGATCCCCTACTCCAGAGAGGACCCGTCCTCGTTCTCCGAGTCCAATCAGATCAGTGGAGAGGTCCTCCCGCTCCTCTTCTAGGTTTGAGAGGTCGGCACGCTTTGACATCATGTCCCGTTATGAAGCCAGGAAAGCTGCTCTGAAGTCAGAGAGGAAATACCAGGTTGTGAGTCAAGCACCTTTCAGCTTGGATCATGCTCCTCGTGTAACTGTCAGGATGCGCTCTCATCGCATCCCAATTGGTCAGGACACAAAATTCACTCTAAATATTCAAGCAAAACCAGAGGCTGAAGTTAAATGGTTACACAATGGAGCTGAAATCTCTGAACACGTGGAGAAATACATCTTCACAAACATGAGTGGCGTGCTGTCCATCACTATCCTGCACTGCCAGGAAGAGGACAGTGGCACATACCGCTGCGTGTGCTCCAACTCAAAGGGTGAGGCATCGGACTATGCCACCCTGGAGGTGTCCGGAGGTGGTTACATCACATTCTCCTCCCGCCGCAGGGATGAGGAGGTTCCTAAAGCCTTTGTCCCTGAGGTCACACGCATTGATCACTATCACTCTACACACTTTAAAGCTGGCCACACCTCCCAAACCTACATGGAGGTGGAGGAGAGTAAGTCAAAGCTAACAGAGACACGTGAGGTTGTCACAAGGGAAAGGACTGGTGCATCGGCTGAGAGATTCTCCTCTGCTGAGAGGTATGACTCCTCTATCAAGTATGCCTCTACAGAATATCTCTCTTCTAGTTCCTCATATTCTTCAGAAAAGTTTTCTTCAACTGGTAAATATGCCACATCAGAAGAGAAACTGAAATCTCTCTCTACTGCTGCCACTTCTGAACAAGTTTCATTGCCAAAGGAGAAACCTTCTGTTCCTGTCAAAATCCTCACCAAACCACAGTCTGTGACTGTTGCAGAGGGAGAGACAGCCCGTTTCTCCTGTGACATCGATGGGGAGCCTGCACCAACTGTAACATGGATACACGAGAGCAAAACAATTGTATCATCTCATCGTATCCATGTCACCACGACTCAGTACAAATCCAGCTTTGAAATCTCATCCGTGACCACATCTGATGAGGGCAATTACACAGTGGTCGTAGAGAACTCAGCAGGTAGACAGGAGGCTCATTTTACTCTGACAATACGCAGGCCACCTCCTAAGGAAGAAGTCAAAGCTGTCAAATCCCCTGAGCCTCCTGTAAAATCACCAACACCTAGTGTTAAGTCTCCTGAGCCCTCAGCGGCATCACCTGCTCCCTCTGTTACTTCTCCAGTTCCCAGTGTAAAGTCACCAGAACCCAGCGTTAAATCCCCTGAACCATCAGTCACATCACCAGCTCCGAGTCTAAAGTCTCCTGAACCACCTGCCATATCATTTGCCCCCGGAATTAAGTCACCAACGCCGAGCGTAAAGTCCCCTGAACCGCCTGCAACATCTCCTGCTCCCGGAGTTAAGTCACCAACACCGAGTGTAAAATCTCCTGAACCAGAGGAGGCAAAATCTTCAAAGAGCATCAAATCTCCAGAGCCATCAGCACCTTCTCCTGCACGCAGCTTAAAATCACCACCTCCTGGTGTGAAATCACCCGAACCAGAAGGAGTTAAGTCACTGCGTGGGTTAAAATCTCCAGAACCCAGACTGAAATCTCCACCCCCAGTCAAGACTCCTGGAAGTGTGAAGTCACCAGAACCCGAGGAGGCAAAATCTCCACGCGGTGTTAAGTCACCAGAGCCTGCCGGTATCAAAACACCACGAGGCCTGAAGTCACCAGAACCCACGGGAATCAAAACACCAAGAGGCATCAAGTCTCCAGAACCTTCGGGTATCAAATCTCCGAGGGGATTGAAGTCTCCTGAGCCAGAGGGAATCAAATCGCCCCCAAGGGTAAAATCACCTCCCCCTGTTTTGTCTCCCAAGAGAGTTGTTTCACCTCCCACAGTGAAATCCCCGACACCGAAACCTCCCAAAGTCCTCAGTCAGCTAAAAGCTGAGGCTTGTGAGGGTTCGGTCAAGATGTCCTGTGTCTGTGAAAGCAGCGTCAGGGAGGTGGTATGGTACGTCAGCGGCAGAAGACTTTCACAGAGCAGCCACTTCGAGATGCACTACTCTGAAGGTTCCTGCAGTCTTCTGATCCATGAGCTGGCAGAGAGTGACCAGGGAGAGTACACCTGTGAGATGACCTCAGATGGAGGAGTATCTAAATCCTCCTTCTCGTTTACGGGTCAAGTGTTTCAGTCCATATACAAAAAGGTCACAGCCTACCGTGAGCAGCAAGTGGCGCTTAAAGGTGAGATCTTCCTCCAGTGGAGTTGGATATGATGCTTATTTATGTTTAGAGGGTTTATTTAGTAGCTATTGCTGAAGTTTTTTAACGGCATGTTCCAACCCCTTTTTTAGCAGGATCGATGATGATGAGTCACCAAGAGGCATCATCAAAGGCCTCGTCCATAATGACAAAGAAGGAAATGCACAAAATGGAGGAGGCTTCTGCCTTTTCCTCGTCTGCCCAGCAAACAATGATGTCATCCATGATGGAGTCCAGCTCCTTTAGCAGCATGGCGGCTGAGATGAAGTTTGAGACCATGTCGATGTCCAGCATGTCCTCCATTACATCCGAGACATACGCCATGAGCTCCAGCAGTCTCACAGAAATGGCGTCCCACATGGAGGGATCCTCAATGAGAGCAATCGGTATGAGATTAGTGCATTTGAAAACTAAAAACTGGCCTTTTTCATGGTTTTTGAAGTATTTGCTTCTTATCTAAGTGGCCTTTCAGGTTCTGTTTCTATGGTGTTTATACACTACTTGCATAGCTTTATCATTGCAGCTTTATCTGTAAATTACCTGGGAATGAGGTCCATAGTTCTATACCTGATATTTTTGATAATCTATTTTAGTTTTTCTATATTGGAGGCAGTGTTTCTCCGTTTAGCTCCAAGGTTGTAGATTACTTTGAGGGGTGTAAAAAGCCAAGATATCATCATATCAGTAATCTGAGTATATCTTTAATGCTAATTTTGAAGAACATAATAAAATAATCTCATGTAAATCTGAGATTTCCCAAATAATACAACTTTGGTTATCCTACCTTAGGGGTTGCTTAAACATTTTGAAACTTAAGTTCAAAGTATGCTTCTGCTTCCAGGTTCTGCCCCAAGAATCGAAGCTTTGCCAGAGGACATCAGCATCGAACCAGGCAAAGTCCTGACTGTCGCTTGTGCCTTCTCCGGCGACGCCAAGCACATCGAGTGGTCCCGCGGCGGTAAAACAATCAACGTGTCCACGGGTGGGCGATTCCACATCGAGACCACTGAGGACCTGACCACTCTCATCATCACAGGGGTGAAGGAGGAAGACGCCGGAGCCTACACCCTCAGACTGTCCAACGAGCTTGGATCGGACTCAGCAACTGTTAACATCAGCATTCGATCTGTGTAAAAAAAAAAGGAAAAAAAATCTGATATCTTCAAATGTCCCCTTTTCCCTTCTTTCATGACTTTTTATTTATAGACGACACACAGTAGTCTTCTTGATAAGGATCTGGAATATTCTTGTAAATAGGAACTATTTTTGTACCAAACCTGACGTTAATTTATGCCAAACTAGACTAAAGTCTAAAGTTGTAAAATGTGCCATATTGGATAACTATGACTTAGGATGTTTAATCCATTTTTCTGTGACATGTACATAATGTATATAGCCGAGTTTACCGGTTATGGGAAATGTATGCGTTGTTATTTATGACAATAATATTAACTGAAACTAAAAGAAACTAAATATAGTTTAACAGGAGAAAGTTTCCGCTGGAACGAATACCCTGTTAAACTGGGAAACTAAACTCTGTGCCTCAACGATAAGTTGAAGTCTTTAAGTTTGCCTCAACAGGTAGAGAGGCTCCCTGTTGATGTTATGAACCGGAGACAAAACTATCAGCGCGCCGCTGCAAAGAGAGCGGCGCTTTAGTATGAAACAGGAGCGTGAGATCCTGAGTGCTGTTTGCATCTACCCTCATGTAAGCAGGACGACTGGACCTCGTGCTACGACTGATTATGTCATAATGCCATTTCTATGACAAGCTCACAGTGCGAGCGGCCTGCACTGCCTGAGCCCAAAGAGTTTCTTGTTTTGTGCTCTGCTTCTGGAAAACGACCGTCGGCTCTGACTCTTCAATACATCAACCTGGCCAATCACACGAAACCAGAGTCCTGCCGGTGCTTTTTTTCAGAGGCAGAGCTGCCTCTTGGAGGTCTGCAGTGTGGTTGTGTGTTAGTTTGTAGAGGTTCACCCATCAGTCCGCAGGGTGGCAACAAGGAGAAAAGCAGCATTCACAACCAACTCCTAATGCAAACTGTGTCCTCGTGTCATCCTGCTATGTGTTGGATTGGTGTTAGTTGTAGCTTTCAGTGTTTTTGCAGCCTCCTTGAGTTTTTTGCAATTATTGATTTAATAAAGCATGATCATCAGCACTACACGACGCCTCTGTCTGATTATTTGGTACTTGACATTCAATTATGCTATTATTGTTCTCAATCAATTCAATTCAGTTTATTTATATAGTGCCAATTCAAAACAATTGTAATCTCAAGGCACTTTACACAAATCGTTATTTCAATACAACTGTACAAACGTTGTAATCAGATACGTTTTCTATGTAAGCAACCCCAGCAGATTGCGTCGAGTCATTGATATGAGGTTGCTCCTTGAACATGCAGACTCCAACCACAGCAATCCCTCATACTGAGCAAGCATGTAGCAATAGTGGAGAGGAAAAACCCCCCTTTAACAGGAAGAAACCTCAAGCAGAACCTGGCTCAGTACAAGCGGCAATCTGCCACGACTGTCTGGGGGCTTTGAGAAGACAAGAGTAGAGAAACAGGAAAACAAAAGGATGTTTGTAATTTTAGCAATATTCTGGAGGTGAAAGAATGACATGTTGGAAATATGGATTTAAATGTTATGTCTAGGTCAAAAATTACACAGAGGTTTAGAGACCAGGGGCCGTATTCACAAAGAATTTTAGGGCTAAAAGTAGATCCTACTGGCGAATTTAGGAGTAGCTTCTAAAAACTGTGGGCGTGTCACTCCTAAATTTAGGACTCCTAGTTTCTTAAGATAAAAGTAATTCACAACCACTTTTAGGCCTAAAACTAGCTCCTAAGTCTGGGAGTCCTTAAGAGAAGTCGAGAGGACTTCTAACTCCCTAAGACCTATTCACAAAGACTGCCATTAGACATCCCATTAGACATCCAGCAACTGCATCGAATTAAAGGCAATTTTATGGCGATCGCAGGTATGCCGGGGGTGGTCGGAGCTGTGGATGGCACGCATATCAAAACAATTGCGCCATCAATAGATGAGAATGTTTATGTAAATAGGAAAAGATATCACTCCATAAACACACAGATTTTTTTGACTGCGAAGACTATATATATATATATATATATATATATATATATATATATATATATCTTTATTCCGGACAATGTAATTTATCCATATCAAACAATACAAAATAATAAATAGAATTAAGAAAATGAATAAATAAATAAATAATGAACATGTACGTCAGTGATCATTCAGACATTTGTTCCAATATATTTGAATACTCTGGCTAAATGAGCTGGGTCCACCCATGCCTCCCTTTTCTTCTTATTCGTAATCCCGGCTCCGAATCGCCCTTTGAGGACCGTCCTCCTCTCCAGTACCAACTGTGCCAGTAGTAATAATTGGTCCTGCGACCAGTTAGGTTTCCTTGCTTTTTTTCTCGCCACTAATTTGTTTTCAGTTCACGAGGTGATTTTCACGGTACTGGGGGGAGGGGGGTCTATTTAAGATGTGGCTGATGTGCTCATTAGACAGCCTAATTGTTTACAGCCTACTTGCAATCACTCCCTTAATATCATGCATCCATCCACATCCATTATCTATATATGACGTTTTCCATAGCAACAGGACGTCACTCTTAGCTACTCTTCTCCTGCGTAAAAGTAGCTCTTAGTGAGTTTATGAATAGGTTTTAGACGACCTAGAAGATAAGAATCTTTGTGAATACGGCCCCAGAGTTTCAATTCAGTTAATTTATATAGCACCAGCTTACAACGCGTCATCAGAAGGCAATTTTTAGAAGTCAATGAACTTTTGGAAATTTAAATAAAAAGACAAGAAATTAAGTCAATAATTCAACAACAGCTGAAATGCATAATTTAAAATTGGCATCCTGGCCTCTGAAAGTCTTACTATACTATATATAGTGGTGAAATGTTTTTTTATAAGTCATGACAATAAAAGTCATACTATACTAAGCGTTGTGGTTAAAAAAACTAAGCATCACGAAAAACGTTATGAGGGTCATGATTGAAAATGAGACTGAAAATTTAATCTAAAGCCATCCACACCTTTTTGAGTTATGTTGCTAACAGACACACCCATGAAAACAAAAGTGATATCCTACTATGGGTCATGGTGGGGAAAAAATGTCATGCTGCAAGCCTTGTGATGGAAAGTCATCATACTATATTATGCGTAGTGGTGAGAGAATGTAATACCAAATGTGTAAAAAAGATAAAAATCATACTATCTGATGCGTCATCGTGAAAAAGCGTGCTACTATGGTGGTGAAAATGCCTCATACTTTACTATGCATCATGATTAAAAAGTCATACTGTACTATGTGTCATTGTGAAAAAAAAACACTATACTATGGGATGTGGTAAAAAAAAAACAACCACCATACTGCATCATATCAAAATGAAGTCATATTGTTTTATGGGAAAAAGTCATACTATATGATGCATCATGATTTAAAAAAAAAAAAGGCATACTATGATAAGCATTGTGGTGGAAAGTCGGCATACTATACAATTCATCATTGGAAAAAAAAACTAATAGTATGATATGCAGTGTTGGAAATAAAAATATTTAATGCATCATTATGAAAAATTGTCATACAGGAGCTACTTTCATCGTGAAATACTGCCATACTATGCAATGTGGTAAAAGAAACCTCGCACTGGAATTTTGCATCATAATTTAAAGAAGTCAAACTTTACTACTGGTCATTGTGGAAAAAAAACACCCACAGTTGTAAGAAATTTTTATCCTTTTATGATAAAAACAGTCATTTTATACCATTTGTCATGGTGTAAAAACATATTATTCATCATGGGAAAAAACATGATTCTATGTTATGGTGAAAAAATTGTATCGCGGTGAAACGTCATACTATACCATAGGTCTCGATAACAAAACGTCATACTTTATTATGCATCATGATTTCAAAAGTCCCATCTTAAATTAATTTCTATCTCCAACATTAGCTCAGACACTAATTTCAAACTAGATTTAAAGAAATTCCAGCTTCAACAAAACAACTGATATCCAGGAAATTATTTTAATTCCTTTTAAGCACAATAATGTACAATAGTAACTTATTAATAATTTGCTCTGGACAGAAAAAAAGGTTATTCAACATAGGTTTATTCACGAGAAAGAGCAACAGAATCACATGATGAAATAATTAAACCAATACAGGACCAGGAAGTCGGGTTTTGTTTATTAAAATCATCAACCAAATGTCTTAAAAGAAACAGATACAAAAACTCATTATCAGGTTAGTTTAATCATGTCAGCATGCTATTAAAATGGCCACAAAGACATGATAAACAGTTATAAAATCATCACTTTACTGAGATTCTTTGATTTGACATAATACCTGAATAAGGCTTCTTAATCTATTCTCATTTGTTTTTAGGAAAAAGAAACGCAAAACCAAAGTTTGACGTTTTTCATTAAAGAATTTTGTTCGCATTTTCTTTTCCATTATGTTCTCCAGCTCAAATGTTGGGTTTTGTGTGTAATTTCATAAAATTAAAGACAGTACATTTCAAGTGCAGGCAGCTTTCAACTTCTAAAATATGAAAGTTTCTCTGCCTTTAGGTGTTTCCTAGATGCAGATGGTTCTTGATTCCATTTTGCTAATAAATGTTCACCGCAGGATCTTTAGTTCTTGATACATGCGAATAAAAAACAAACGGTGTCGGATAAAAAGCAATACAGGAATGTAAGATGTTGATCGACACATCCTCCTCCCTTCCCCTTAGTGGACCGACAGCGTTGCAGGGGTATTCTGCAGGTCCAGATTGGTGAGAGGCGAGAACGGCGGGATGCGTTCAAAGCCCAGCAGTTGGCGGGTGGAGGACTCCCAGCTCCAACCGAACTCCAGCCGGCTGCAGGCGCACGGATACTCGCGATCGGCCCAGCGCACCCAGTCCACTGCCTTCTTTACCTGCTCCCAGTGCTCGGGCCTGCAGAGGGACACATTCAGGGACCCATTAATACTCAGGAAAACTGACCTGGAGGCAAACGATGAGGTGGAGGAGGCGGAGGGGCTCACTCTGGATGCATGTTATAAAAATCAGAGATCGCTGCTCTTATTCGGGTCTCATTTCTTATGGATGAACCACTTTTTAAGAAGACTCCACTCCTCAATAATAAGTGGTTATGTAACCGAGCATTTTTATCCAATCAGAAGCTCTGTAATGAATCACAATTCAAGTTTTAAAGTTTGGCTGATTTTTGATCAATGATGATGATAAATGATTAATCTAGAACTTGTGGCTTTGCTTCAATGCTGTTCATCTAGTCACACACATCCACATGTTTTTATGTAGCAGATTTCTATGCATAAAAACTGTGAGGAAAAATTAGGTTTTCCCCCATATTTAACAGAATCAGATTTAACATTTCCCCGTTCCACTTTTCTTCACAAGTACGGGTGGGTTTCTAGTCAAATTTCAAGAATCTATTTGACTCAGACTCTTACGATCGATCATCACGATCCAGTTTGATATAAATATGGGTCAGTGTTATTAAAAATGTTTTTTGAGCAGTTATTTTACTTATATGCCTGTAATTCAATGACTCAATACTGGGTTTGTAATAGTTTACCAGAAAAAAAATGTATATTAACACTTTCGGAACTAAGCACCTATGAGAAGTTTGAAAGTTTTTTTTTGCTCTCGAGTGCCCCCTCAGGCTAAAGGCGTAAGTGCAGCTCGTGCATGAAGCCTAGTTTATACTTCTCAGACAGCAACTTTGCATCCAGACGCAGATATATTGAAGGATTTTTTTGTTTTTCGTTTATAAAACTCCATTTCTGTCTCTCTGTTGATTTTTCTGTGTTGCAAAGCGATTCCCGACCAGGACAGCAGGGGGTGCTCATTTCTCAAGGTGGGTCTACCTACTGTTGCAGCGTAGTTTCTTTTTTTTTTCTTCAGCTTGTGAAGGCATTCCCCCCTAAGCTATAAAGCCCTTTAGTAGACGTGCAGCTCATAGAATATTCTAAAAACACATGGAAACAAACACAGCTGCCTTTTCTTGTTTCGCTACACCTTGTATGCAAACTCAATTTTCAATATAAAGCATGTAGTGCCCAAACGCTGCAATAACTGCTGATTACAGCGACAATAGAGCCCCGTTTTGGTGAAACGATCGCTGGCTGTTGTTGAACTGACCAATCACACCAATCCGTTGACAGAGACGGATTGTTAGAAAATGGGGCTCTACTCAGTCCGTTCTCGCGTAGTTGGCGGAGAGCCCTTGCGTCCACAGATAACGCCGCTGCATCAATCCGTCTCTGTCAAAACTTAGTATAAACTAGGCTTGAAGCAGACATGCTGTGTGTGCTCCCTCCCGAACCCACAGAAACAACAGCTGATTCAGTGCTGTCGTGGACAATTTACAGAACAGCAGCCGTGACTCCAACTGAGGTGAGAAATGTTACTGTTGTGTCAGTTTAGTTGGGGTCTGGGCTGGAGTTTTGCTGCTGCTAAAAGCTGCACTCTGCTCTGCTGAAGCCATCCTTCAGTTACCTCTTGCTCCGCGGCTGTTTATGACCGAGATAGCAAATGCTACACCAGAGTGTGAACGCGCATGATTCCATTACGCAGGCTGTCATTCGAAAGCACTTAGGAAATCTGCTTTTTTGACCGAGGCACTCGCTATTTAAGTGAATTTACAGGCATATAGAGGCAACCGCATTGAAAAGGCCAGGGCTCATTCTACTTACCAGGCCATTGCTGGAGCATGTAGGATGAAGAAATTTTAAGTGTTTATATTTTTATTTGTGGTTAATGTTATGTATAGTCCCTTTAAAGCAGCTGTTTAGATTTTTTATTTCTATTTTAGTTGTAAAAAAGGGCAAACCGTGTTAAACCATTAAACAGATTTTTTTAACTTTTGAATCAATTCGATTCCTAGAATTTCAATTTTATTTTTTCATTTTCATCCCTAGAATCTTTGTGAGCATCGGTGTCTGGCAATTATTGGTTCAGTTTGTACATTAATCTTCACATTATAATAAATGTAATAATCACATCCTGTAGGTAGGTCATTTTCCTAAGTTGGTTGAAGAAATTTACTCAAAATGGGATTTTTACCCCCAGTGTGTTAATTCTGCAGGTGGTCTGAATATTGGATAAATAACTGCAGGCTGAAATAAAATAAGAAGGAAAACATTTCTCACCTAATGTCTCTACAGATATTCTCTGGCATTGGGTTTAAACATTTAGCATAAAAAAACCAACAATGTTGAACTTCACTTACAGAGTTGTTTAAAGGGGAACTGGCATGAAATGTAAATTTTTTGAGGTTTTTGATCATACTTTTTAATTCTCCCAGTCTGCCTAAGGGGTTGAAATTACTGATAAGTCTTTCCTTTGTCCCGGGGAATGTCTGCCTACATAGTGAAATTAGCACTCAGAAACGGGTTGTCTGGCAATTCGGCATATGACGACACGTTTCGGCATATTATGTGTTGAGTTCCAGCCAATTTCCCCCTTCCCTGAGCTACACCCTCCAATGCCTCCCTCCGCGGCGCTTAGAGCTACGGTAACAGGCAAACAACAAACCATCAACATGGAGTCCAGACCGCATCCAACCTGCTCTGTACCTGGGTGTACAAAAGAGAACATAAATCTTTTTGTCCTCCCCACTTCTGAGCCACTGAAAAGCTTGTGGATAGATTTTATGAATGTAGGGAATGTGCCCGACCGACTGCCGAAGCGTGTGGTAGTTTGTGGCAAACATTTCTAGGACAACTGTTTTTCCAACTTGGGACAATACAGCAGTGGATTCGCAGATCGTCTTAAACTTGTACCAGGATTAATACCAACTCTCCGTGAATCAGCAAATATCCCTGTACAAGTAAGCATATTTCCTCAATAATGTCCTTTAACTGTTAGTAGACATTGTTGCATTGGATGAGTTGTTCGCTTTTCAATTAGCTTCATAGCTAACATTCAGAATTAGCTTCACAGCTAATACCCCAGTTTGTTTATGTAGTATTGGTGCTAGTATGCTTTTATTTGGGGAAAAAAAAGATTATATATTATAGTTGAACATTCGAAATATCGTCATAATTAAATAAGAACATGTGGTGAGTCTTTTTCTGGTTGTTCAGCCTTACTGTATACGTTGAGCCTTATGTTGCAAGAAGAAGTGAAATCGTGTCCTGTGATCTAAACCAAAGTTTGTGCACCAACACGTGGCTTATTCAAACATTTCGGCCCGACAAAGAAAACTGCTGATCGGGCAACACAACTATTCGTTTTTTATATTGGTAGCTAACCAAATTGTCTTGTAAAACAGGCGAGCACATCTCAGTCAGCACATTAGATGCGGACGTTAGAGACTCATTGACAACAGCAGCGTATGGCCCAGGCCCCGCCCACCGAAACTCAGCTGTTCTGTTCTAATGCACGCAAAAGGGCCACCTAGTCACATCTGTAATTCTACAACAAGGATGAATTACGGCAAACGATCCTTTGAGATAGTATTAAGGTACTTAGAGTGTAGCTAAAAAGGGCCCAAACGTCACGGGGAATTCCATGCCGGTTCTACTTTAATCGTATAAAAGCATAATTATCTACCCCCGTGGGTTAAACTAACAAGAGAGGAGGTGCACAGTCGGATTCATCAGATTCTTACTGACCAGGAGGTGAAGTTAAAAGATCTGCTGAACAGGATCCTCTGGTAAATATTCACCCAGTTCATAAATGTTTATAAATTCACTTTGGGTCCTTCTCCTGCAGAACCAATTTACATCCAGATGTTGTTAACAGCTGCGTTCCTCTCTGGTCCCTGGTCAGATAAAAGTATTTAAAATGGGATCATCAACCTTTTGCACTACAAAGTGATGTGGGTCCAGATTAGTGAGTCACGTTGGAGGTACAAGCTAAAAACCCCTCCACTACTGGAATGGATTAGACAGGTTGTTCTAAAGAGATTTTTTAACACCTTGACTGAATTAAACTTCCGTGTGAGAGCTCATGTTTGTGTTCCTGGGCCAGACGATGCTGCGGTTCAGACCTGGTATGTGTCGGCTCCTTCAGCTGAAACAGACTCTGCAGCAGCTCTCCTTCCTCCAGCTTCTCCAGCCTCATCAGCTGCAGGACCAGGAGAGTCGCCACCAGCCTCAGGATGTCTTTGTGGGCCCTCACACCTTCAACACAAGCATCGACACACAAGTCAGCTACAACACTGCAGGAAAACCAACCCTAGATGACGAAGTTAAAAGAAATACATACAGAAATCAGAGATCGTGTTAACGCCTCTTCATTAGATCAAAATTCCTTGCCGTTCTGATTTATGGCAAACCCACAGCCTAGTAACAAGATGTGTGGGCATGGTCTGCAACTGCTAAATTGCATAAAAGTGACAGAGCCCTTTAAACAGCTCATTGTGAAAGGAATTGAAATGCACACATCTGACTCTATGAAGCGCGTCTAACCACCCTCCAACGCCACAGTCTCGCACAAATCTTTTCTTTAATTGATTTATTTATCTGGACTCTGTGCATAAAGTTGAAAATATCTGCGTTTTTGTACTAAGTGGACAGGTGTGTGAATACTACCGTACTGACCAGAGTATAGGACGAGTTTTTTTTTCCTGTTGAAAATAATGTATAAATGTAGGGACGTGTTATAATCAGGGTCTAACCATTAACGCATGCTGATCGTTGACTGCAACAGCAGAGGGCGCCAGTGGCTTATGTCCAGTGATCATGCAATTGCAAAGTCTGGAAAATTTCAAAAACCATCCATCTATCGGCTTTCTAAATGGATCTTCCAGGCATGGGATGAAGTAACACCAGTGGGCATCATCGAAGGCTGTAAAAAGGGCTGCATATCTAATTAGATGGCAGTGAGGATGACGTGCTCTGGAAGGAGACGGGACCGCAGCATGACAGTGACAGCAAGCACAGCGAGGCAGAGGATGTCTTTGAGTAGACGCCACATGCAGACTTTTGATTTGACAAGTCATGAGCGGAGTTCTGACAGTTTGCATTACAATGTTGTTGGTTTTTTTGCTCAGTTTTATTCAGCATCGCTAGCTGAGTCGTCCTATAATCGGGTCAATACGGCACTCTGTAAAAATGGCGGAGAGCCTTCAGATCTTCCATTGTTCTGAGAAAATAAAAAATAAAACAGGTTAAATGAGGGACCCCTGATATAAACCCTGAAATGGAAGAGTTTGTTGTAAATAACGAAAATAGATGGACATAAATTGTTTTTTATCCCAATTGAAGCCCCAATGCTCAAGTCCTTTTGTGAACCGCTCAGAAAAGAGGCTGTCCTTCATGGTCTCTGTGACCTGTCTGGTGATTTGCAGACGCTCCCAGACTTCTGTTTCACTCCAGTTTACCTTTTCAGCTGACACAGTTTACAAATGCTAAATGAACTCCCCATGTTTCCTTGGATTTTACATACTTTTGCTGGCTGAGGCTCAGCACACATTGAACACATCATCATGACACCACCCTTTGTTATGACCAGGTGTCACAGCTTCATTCATAAGACCAGCGTTGCAGCGAGATTTCAGTAATATTACTATGAATGCCGAAAAACTCCACCATAAGATGCACTGTACCAGGAATTTTACCCCAATTTGCCTGGCCGGTGTGTCTTTGGAAAGAGCCTAGAGAGAAACGGTGGGATTTCATCTTAATTTGTAGATTGAAAACTCTGCTCACCCAGAGAACAGATGCCTTTGTTCTTCAGGAACTCGTTGGCAAACATGTCCACGTTGAGATTAATGAGTCCCCCCAGCTCAACGGTTAGCTCCCAGTACCCGTCCTGCAGCAAACAGACAAACATGAACACAAGTTAGACCTCAGGAAGGTTAAAAAAAACTACTAAATATCTGATGAGTCTTCTCAGACATCCATTTCTGTTCAATAAAGTCAACTACTCCTGCTTCTATGAGATTTAAAGGAAAAATGCATTGCTAACTGATCACACCCTCTATAAAAGCAGAAATGTATCGGTCTGGAGTATTCAGGCATGCTAACATGATGAAAGAGATCAGCCATTGGGTTAAGGGGGGGGGAAACACACGTTCCTCTCAGGTAGACAGAGCAATTATGTGGTAAAGTACAGCTATATTGTTACCGTAAATCGATCTGTAAGTTCAATAAATTATATATCCTACCTATTTGAAATACTGTACTCACAACATGTCCGAAAAAAATGCCGTGAAATTAGCTGCATCTTGTTAAGAGCCCCGGGAGGGCTGTGGAGAGACGTGGTGGGTAATCAAAATGTAGGGGCGTTGCTGGTAAGTAAGGGCGCACCTAGGTGGAATCTGGCATTCAGCGCTAAAAATGACGGCCACGTGAGTTTCAATAGATACTCAAACATACATAAATTACTGTAAGAGACACTTTAGGCATGTTTTTAAGGAAGGAATGATATAAGAATGTGATGAAAAGCTTTAAAAATGGATTTTACATGCCACCCCCCTTTAACAAAAGCAAGTTTTCATATCCACCAATCAGAGAAGGGTAAAAAGGCCACATCCATCCCAATTGATATCCATCAGTATTCACAATAGAAAACATTTAAGATAGCTGAAGATTCTCAATAATATGGTGAATCAAACTGGAGTGGAGGTGTGCGGTTGTAATCCACAGCCAAGTTTTTGGAGAGACATGTCCAGAAACGCTCCTGTGTGACTGTCAAGCACAGAGGTGGAGGGCTAATGATATGGGTCAGTTTTGCAGAGTATCTTCAGGTCAAAGGTCGACCATAAACTCCCCCATAGACCAAAGTAATCTAAACTCAGATATGAGTCAAGTTGAGCCCAAACAGCAAAATCCAATCTACAGCAGAAGAACTGAAAAAGGAACGAGGTGTTGTGTGGCCTAGTCAAAGTCCGCAAACATAAATGAAGGGAAGTCTACAAATCAAGTGACCGCAAGAGAGAGGAGAGGTAGGTGATGGATTGTATTTATATCAAACAACAACACAGAGGTAGGACCAGGGGTGGAGTTAACCGAATATTTCCTTATTTTACCTTTTTTTTTTAAGAACAGTGAGAAAAAAATTGGAAGGCTGTCCGTTATTTTTAAAAATTAATATTCACATCCAGTTGGTGCAAATGTGCAGATACTTTCAACTTTATGCACGGAGTCTAGGTAAATAAATGAGTTAAAGAAAAGTATAGTCAATGCATTTTGCTGACAGTGAGCTGACGTTAAGTAGTCACTAAAGCTTTGCTGCTGCGGCTGTTAAAACGCCTGCTGCTGCGTATTTCTGCAGTCTCTCCTCAAATAATTTACAGGTCTTTTCGACTTCTGATCACTTCAATTGTGAATTGTTTCCTTGTTTATAAAAACATTGGCTGAAGTTTGCAGTCTCAAGTGTGGCAGCGTAGCATGGATTCATAAGAACATGTAAAAAACGTCAATGAGAAGTTTGATTCAAATTAACTGGTACACATTCGTATTTAGGAACCATGGGAAGCAGGAACTGCTGCAGGTATTCATATTTAAAGTGCAATCGTTCAATTTTATTCTCATTTGTGGTACTCTGTTCAGCTGGTTTTGATGCAGAAGGAGACACATAGGGGCATAATTTTTGTTGACAAATTAAAAGGATTAGAAAATGATCTATGGCACAAAACTAATTATTCATCTTTTAATAATCATATGTTTTACTTTCTTTTCAATTTAATTGCATAAACAACTAATGCAAAAGAAAACATAGAGACAAGCAAAAAATAGCAAAACATAACACGTATTTTCAAAAAAAGATTGACCAAAATCTTGTTGTTTCTGCTGAGAAAAAAAAAAACGGATTTATTTGGCCCTCTAGAATATTTGAAAACGATATGAAAATGATTTCATTTAAAAAGGTGAAGCTTAAAAGCCTTGTTTTGAATCTACAGTACAATCCTTTAAAAAAATCAGTTTTCTACAAGAATTCCTACTTGATGCATTTCATTAAAAATATCAACTGTTTTAATTGTTGTTAAGCAGGTAAAAAAGAAAACATTTATGTAAAAAATAAAAATAATCAGATTTTTGTGGCCAATGGGTTTTTCACTTTTCACTTGATGATTTTGGCCCCTTGAAGCAAAAAGTTTGGACATCTCTGAAATAGATTATGACGGGGTTGTTTTTTTTTACCCAAAATGACTGACAAAAAAACATGTCTAGCACGACCTCTGGGTAGGATGCAGCATTGTTGAGTTCAGGTTAGGTCTAGAATGAGGACCAGGACTAATTCAGCTTTTTTTCCGTGCTTCAGAGCGATCTAAACAGCCCAGCAGGTGAAAACAGCTTACCGCCTGCTGCAGCTGGAAGATCTTCGTCCACTTCCCACTCTGTTCCTCTGGGTCTGGAACGCTGCACCTACATCAAATAGCAGAGAGGACTCAGTTTCAGGTAATGAGATGGAAAAAAAACATACAGCTCAGTGCTTAGAAATGATAGAATGGTTGGTGTTTTGGCACTCACCACCTGGAACGTCGACTCTGTTGCCTCGAAACCCTTCTTTCCTTTCTATATATAGGAAAAACTAATGAATCTTCATCGTATTGTAATAAAACAGGTTGACCTCCAGGGGAAGGATGGATGGCAGTTTCCTGCAGTGGAGTCGGAGGAGGTGGAGCAGCTCCCTGCAGTGGAGGGGGAGCCGAACGGCATATTCTAAGATGATCAGAACCTTTCACTTTTGGCCTGGAGCGACCTTGTGGGGCTGACATTTTGGATGCAGAACCTTCATATTCTGATTCGAGAAATAGGGTTAGAGACACAGGGGCATAAAGTGACAAACAAGCATCCTTGGAGGCTGAAGGAGCAACTCCTGATGATCGAGCAACTTCTGATGCAGACTCAGTAAATAGCGTGTCCGCAGAATGAGCTAATGGTGCCGGAGCCGACCCAAATAGTCCCAAGGGTGCAGAAGCATGCTGAAATGTTCCAAGGTTTTGCACTGCAGGAGCTGGGGATGCATCAATTGTTGGGGAAAAGAGGCTATATATTGGTTCAAATTCGGTGGTTGCGAGGATTGGATCTCCAAAAACTGTGGACGGAGCAAATACTGAGGGAGCAGACCCAGGTGCTCTGGTTGCAGAACTAAAAAGGGAGCCCGTGGCTAAAGAGTCAGCTGATTGTAATTCTAATGCAGAGGAATGGAGTCCATGGAGATCAGCGTTGGAGCTGCGTGTTCCTCCCCACGCAAAGCATGTATCAGTAGTCGTGGAGGAGGTCATGGATTCCATAACACTGCCAAAATAAGGACGTTCAAGCTGCAATAGAGAAATCACAATTAATAAATACCATAAACAGCTCTCATTGCTGGGTGTGGTTTCGTTAGTTTAAACTAAATATTTGTGTGAACCATCAACAGAAACCAGAGATCTGTGCCTGAAGGACGCCACATTTTAGCCACTATGCTTTTTACTTCATTGAGGAAATAGACATTATGATGGATGAACACATTCCGCATACATCTTAGCAACTTGTTTCTCAAGAAAAGACATGTAAAAGATCCTCACCGTGCTTTCAAAAGCTAAGTGTGACATGATACGTTCAGGAGACTAAAGTTGGAGTTGCTCCGCAGTTTCCGATAGAAATATCAAAGTCCGAGCAGGACTTGGACTTCGACACTTTTTTAAGGCTGGATGCTATAATCTAGAAAAATACAAACTGTCTAACTAAACAATAGTGAGCAGCATGAGACAGAAACATTGCTGCACTGTTTAGCCTTAAACCTGCTGCAGCTTTCTCTCTGCTTGGATGTTAATTTGTAAAACATTTTTTCACTTGGAATACTCAATTCCATTTACTTTTTAACCTCATTTGGTCATCTTTACAGAGTAAATTGATTCTTTAAGAAGTAGAAGTCATGGCATGGTTCCCAACATGGTTACCCTCAGTAATCTGAGGTATACCATTACACCTAAATGTTTCAGATCAAAAAATAAAAATAAATGCTAAATACGGTTTTAGTTCATGGTTTATTCTATTATTTATCACTACGTTGCCCTAAAGCGGACTGGCAACCTTTCAAGGATGTACCCAGCCTTTTGCCTGTTAATGTTGCAGATAGGCACAAGCCAGTCGCAGCCCTGCATAGGATAGACGGGTGGGAAAGATGGATGGATGGACCAGTGATTAACAGAAACTTTGGTACAATTTCACGTTCCCCAGCTAGGCAGGATTATTTCTAGACACCATACCCATCAGAATGACATACCTAAGATGACATATTAGGCACACCTGTCCAGCTGCTCATTAACGCACATTTTTAATCAGTCAATCACATGGCGCCAAATCAATACATTTAGACATGTAGACATGGCCAAGACCATTTGCTGCAGTTTAAACCGAGCATCAGAATGGGGAAGAAAGGTGGTTTAAGTGACTTTGAACGTGGTATGGTTGCTGGTGCCAGACGGACTGATCTGAGTATTTCAGAAACTGATGATCTACTGGGTTGGTCACGCACAACCACCGATAGGGTGTACAGAGAACAGTCCTAAAAAGGGAAAATATCCAGTGAACTGCAGTTCTGTGGGCGAAAATGCCTTGTTGGTGCCAGAGGTCAGAAGAGAATGGCCAGACTGGGTCGAGCTGACAGAAAGGCAACAGTAACTCAAGTAACCACTCGTTACAACCAAGGTATGCAGATGACCATCTCTGAACACACAACCTTTAGGCAGATGGGCTACACCAGCAGAAGACCAAACTGTGTGAAACTCCTGTCAGCTAAGAACAGGAAACTGAGGCTACAATTCACACAGGCTCACCAAAATGGGACAATAGAAGATTGGAAAAAGGCTGCCTGATCCGAGGAGTCTCGATTTCTGCTGCAACATTTGAAAGGTAGGGTCAGAATTTGGCATCAACAACATGAAACTATGGACCCATCCGGCCTTGTATCAACGGTTCAGGATGGTGGTAAAGTAATGGTGTAGGGCACATTTTCTTGGCACACTGGGTTCCTTATTACCAGTAGATCATAGTTGCAACGCCACAGCCTGAGCATTGTTGCTGCTGACCATGTCCATCCCTTGATGATCCACTTTTTTCCATTTAATGGAAAAGAATCATGTAAAACTTTAAGCATTTTTAATTCAAATATATGCAGTTTTATTTTTGTGTGAT
This sequence comes from Apricaphanius iberus, assembly GCA_028564705.1. Taxonomy (NCBI): domain Eukaryota; kingdom Metazoa; phylum Chordata; class Actinopteri; order Cyprinodontiformes; family Aphaniidae; genus Apricaphanius; species Apricaphanius iberus. The sequence goes on along the minus strand of JAPXFQ010002125.1, from coordinate 807,005 downwards.
ATTAAATGTATAAATAACCAGGAAAGCATATATATTATATTTTATTTAAAATCTCTCTATTTAAGTTGCTAGTTTTTGTGTTACATTATTTTGGAGAAAATAATATATATATATATATAAAATAAAAGCTTTCTGATATTATAAACCTTCTTGAAGTTGTTCTACTGCAATATGTCTGGATGGTCATAAGCAGCCATTTTGACATATATAAAGAAAAAAAGAACAGGCTATACCGCAATACCTATGATTATCACGTATGCTTTAGATCAGGGATCCCTAAATCCAGGCCTTGAGGGCCAGTATCTTGCAGATTTTAGATCTTTCCGTGGATCAACACACCAGAATCAAATGTTGGCTCGTTATTTCTCTGCAGAACTTTGCCATGCCGAGGAGGAAGTTGGACAATTTGAAGCAATTTGAATTTGGAGCAGAGACACATCCAAAACTGGTAGGGCACGTCCCCTAGGGCCTTGTTTTGAGGACCCCTGTTTTAGATTATATTGCAAGATAGATTTGAGGACATATCACCCAGACCTATGCTGTAGGCTATTAATTGGGCACTTTTGGAGGCAGCGAAGAAGATACTTTGACAAAATGGATTTTAGAGCTTGGATTAGTAAAAACATGAGTAAAGATAACACAAGCAGGTAATTAGAGGCAGGGGCTTACAGACAGTAATTCAGGCCGGGGATTTGATACCAACCCAGTTCATCCACCAAGCAATTAATGCAAAATGCATACAGTGAGATACAAAGGCGTCTTCTGATGCAAGACTATAAAAATAATAAAACAAAAACCACTATTTCTGTTTCTTTCCTCAACCTAATAAATATTTCTGTTGTTCTGCAATAACCTGAACTCAAGTATTCAAATTGCATGAACCTAAATCTAATTTCATCTGCTACTACACTGGTAAATCTGGAGCAGCACATTTAACAAAAGTAGATTAAATAAAACAGCATCATTCACCTAAACACACCAGACGAGTTAAAAATGTGATTTCTGTGTCTACCATATTATCATACCACAATTGAGAAGAACACAAGTGGTGCACTGCAGATGTGTGGGTTTATTTTCTGTAAACTCAGACAGCAATTATCACTTTAAATTATCTGGACTTCAAAGGGTAATTTCATTCTGATAAGTGAAGCACATTTTCTTTCTGAATTGCTTGTGTGTTCGTTTGTGCTTCAATCTTACCTTAGAGCGTTTGTGGCCAAACATCTCCCGTTTCTCCCCGAGCTCTTCTCTTCGTCCAAGCCCTTCATCAAAGATCTTTGTAAGGAAAAAAAATTAAAAAGGCACATATAATATCCCAGCTTATCAGAAATAATAATTCACACATTTTAATGCACTGGCTATCGAATCAAACTTTATTTATAAAGCTCTCTTCAAACCACAGCTTCTCAAAGTGCTTTACAGATTAAAATGGCCCCAAAACTCCCCTCCCAAAACTAAAAATAAAACCCATCTCAACTACACCCCCCTACAAACCCAACCCATCAGCCACACACACACACACACACACCTAAAAGGAACAGTAAACAAAAGCAAAAATGGGCTGAGTACAGATGAGCCAGGAAACGGCCTCATGGGAGCCATCTGCATCGGAAGCAGCAGATCAACAGCAACAGCCAAGGCACCGACCCAGGGCGCCCAGAGGAGGGAGGGCTGATAACCCCGCCTCCACCCAAACACTACCTGGGGAGCACCCAGGCAGCTACAGCCGACCAGCGCTCCCGATCCAGAGGGCTCCCAGAGAGGAAACACTGGGAGGAAGATTAAAATAACAAGTTAAAATATAAAATAAACAGTAGATAATGAGATTGAGTAGTAAAAAAAATGATAAAAATAATGTTTAAATTATGATCAAAATAAAAATGCAAAGCAGATTAACAATAAATAATAGTTAAAAGCTAAATTAAAAATTAAATCAGGTAAAACATACAAACCGATAAAACAGATATTAATAATAATAATCAGTTAAAAGCTCGGTTAAAAGGTGAGTCTTGAGCCTGCTCTTAAAAACATGAATGTTCTCTGCGACCCTGAGGTCCTCTGGCAGCCTGTTCCAGAGGTGAGGGCCATAACATTGTAAGGATGCCTGACCACGAGTTTGTGTCCTGATTTTGGGGATGACAAGGAGACGGCTGTCAGAGGAGCGCAGAGACCGCGAGGGTTCATACGATAAAAGCATTTCTGAGAGATAAGAAGGCCCAAGACCATTAAGACACTTAAAAACCATTAAAAGAACTTTAAAATCGATCCTAAAACATACGGGGAGCCAATGCAGTGATTCTAAGACCGGTGTAATGTGCTCCCGCCTCCTAGTCTTCATCAGGACACGAGCTGCTGAATTCTGTAAAAGCTGTAAACTTGAGGTAGTCTTTTTGGGAAGACCAGAAAGCAGGGCATTACAATGATCAATTCTACTGGTGATAAAAGCATGCATTAGCGTCTCCGTATTGGCCCGAGAGAAAATTGGGCGGACTCTGGCGATGTTTTTAGGTGATAAAAACCAATTTTAGTGATATTTTTAATGTGGGGGATAAAATTCAGTCAAAAGAATAGTGTGGTCTACTGTATCAAAGGCAGCGCTTAGATCCAGTAGAACCAACACTGTCACCTTTTTAGCATCATAGTTTAATCTAAAATCATTTAAAATCTTTAAAAAAGCCGTCTCTGTGCTGTGGTTAATCCTAAAACCAGACTGAAATTTCTCTAGGACATTATGAGCGTTAATAAAATCATTAAGTTGAATAAAAACAAGCTTTTCTAAAACTTTCCTCAAAAATGGTAAAATTAAAATCTACATTTGCTCTTCTTCAGCAGGGGCCTAACTACCGCCGCTTTAAAGGCGGAAGGAAAAAAAACCCATCTGAAAGGAGCAATTCATAAAGTTTAAAATCTCGTCTTTAAAAGAACCATAAAATTGCTTAGAAAACCTGGTAGGAATCGGGTCCAAAGCGATTGTGTTGGGCCTCACTGAGGAGAAAACTTTATCAAGGGTCCCAGCTTCTACCAGGACAAAGCCTCCCAGTGTTTCCTCTGGTGAAGGCAGACACTCAGATTTGTCTAAAACCATGTTTGTTTGAGAGGATAAAATATTACATCTGATGGTGTCTACCTTCCCTCTGAAGTGGTCAGCAAACTCCTCACAGAGAGTGTTTGAGAGGGTTTTCTGAAAAGTATTAGAATTATGATATAGAATGTTGTCAATGGTGGAAAACAGAATGTTAGGATTATTTTTATGTTCTGAGATGATTCTGGAAAAGTATGTATTTCTGGAATTTCTTAAAGCATTATTATATAATCTGAGATGTTCTATGTATATCTGATGATTTATTGTGATTTTATTTTTCCTCCATTTCCTTTCTGCCACCCTGCAGCTCCTCTTTAATTTTCTAATAGCTGTATTTCTCCACGGTACTGTACGTTTTGAATGAGGGTTTACAACTTTAATTGGAGCCAGCAGGTCGAGAGCAGATTTAAGCCTACTGTTAAAATCATTACCGATAAAATCACAGGGGGCAGGTAAAGGCATAGGAGGAAATTTTTTAAAAACTTCAAGAAAACATGCAGCCACTTCAGGGGTTAGATGACGCTTCCTGACAGTTCTCACAGAGCTCTCTGATTGGATAAAACTGGTGATATTAAAAAACACACAGTAGTGGTCAGAGACGGCCAAGTCAACAACAGAGGACACACTGGTGGACAGGCCATACGTGATGACCAGGTCCAGTGTGTCCTCTGTTGTGAGTTGGCTGCATGACATGTTGGCTAAAATCCATATAATTCAAAATATTTTAAAAATCTGTTGATAAAGGATCTAAAAGGTTATCTATATGTAGATTAAAATCACCAGCTAAAATTATCCTTTCATAAGAGTTGTGTAAAATTGATTAAAACTCTGAAAATTCTTGAATAAAAAGTGCATTCCTTTTCGGTGACGTATAATGTGTGACACAAAAAACCTGAGGAGTGCTAAAAACAGAGGCAGTGTATTCAAAAGTGGTACAATTATTAAATAAAACAGGTTTGGCGGAAAGAGTTGATGAACTTATAAAGGCAGTTCCGCCTCCCCTCTCGCTACTCCTCGTAGAATAAGAAAAGTTAAAATTAGGTGGAGAGGCCTCTGTAAGAATAGCAGGGGCATCTGCACTCAGCCATGTCTCTGTTAAAAATAAACACTGAAGATTATTGTTCAAAATCAAATCATTTATTATAAAAGTTTTATTCAGCAGAGAGCGAACATTTAAAAGAGCCACATTAATAGTGGTTGCTGATGGAGTGACTGTATGACTTACTGTAGGTGGGATTTTTAGTAACTGTTTAAGATTATTTGGGTTGCATTTTTTTTTGTTTATGATTATTTGTTCGCTCTCTGCTGACAATAACAGGTATGAAAGAACACATCATACCAGTTCTAAAGTCCTTCCAGTGGCTCCCTGTAGCTCAGAGAATACACTTAAAAATATTCTTATTAGTTTATAAACCATTAAATGGCTCAGCACCAAAATATGCTGTCACTATAGCAGACCACTCAGGTCCTCCAACTCTATTCTACTAAAGATCCCTAGATTAGAACCAAACATGGAGAAGCAGTTTTCAGGTACTATGCCCCCCTTATCTGGAACAAACTTCCTGATGACTGCAAAGCTGCTGAAACACTGAGCTGCTTCAAACTAAGAACTTAAAACTCATCGGTTTAGAGCTGCATTTGATTAAATAATTAAGATACATTTGTTTGATTTTTTTACTTTCTGAAGTTTTAATTTTCAAGCCTTATTGCCGTTTTCTTTGTTTTCCCAAATGCTGTGTTTTATGCTTTTAATTACTTCTCTCTCATGTAAAGCACCTTGAATTAGCTGTTGATGAGAGTTTGCTATACAAATAAAATTTCTTTGGCTAAAGAGTCTCTTCTGTGATATTTGGTTATCAGTTATAGATTTATTACCTTCATTTTTGGGATAGAAACTTCCTTCTGTTTGCAGGGGAGAGACAAGAAGATGTAATTCGTTCTTTTCTTTTAACATTCATCCATCCAATCTAACATCAATTCTGTCTTGCATAACATCCTGATAACATTTGTTTTCCCGATTAAAAACATGACTAAAGTATTGCTTACATAACATAACATAACAACATAAGTGGAGTGTTGACTCATCCACTTATGTCTGACTAATCTTTGAGTCTCTGCTGGTAGTCATTGGGGGTGCCGTTTCGCCTGCTTCCACCTATCCACTCCTTTTCCACCTCCAACCTGAGATACTCAGCCAAGCCACTGCGCCTACAGCCCTCCCCCTCCACTCCACACACAACTCTGGCAGAGTTGCTAGCAGCTGCTACTATTGTTCTAGTCTAAGTCTTTGGAAACAATACAAGGCGGAAAAAGATCTGTTATCTTTGCACAAATTCCTTCACAGAGGTCTGCTTTCTCAACAAAAGCCCTTTTGATAGGGGATTAATAAACAGATTGGCCCTAGAGGTAAGGCTACTCCATCGGAACTTGTACAGGTAAGAACTGTGACTAGCGTAGTTTCATTTATCTGTGCCTTTTCCATTTCAATGCAAAACATCATAGTGATTAATATTTATAAAAGTGTGCCAAGGAGGTTAAACATTACAAAAACCGACACGTCTTGTAAAAGCCTCTGAATTCTCTCAAGTTCTTCAAAAAACCCACTTTCAGAGTTGGATATCGGATCACTTTCGTACGGTCTTACAACCCCTGTGTTGCCAATTTTTCACCAATGTAATTCCCCCCCTAAATACTATACTGCAACACACTAAAAACTTCTGTAAAAAATATCCAAGTCCGACTCCTCGCGTATGCTCTTATGACGGACGATATATGACATTCTGAATGGGTGGTTTCACATATGGTAGGAGGATCTTAGAGAAGCACAGGCGAATATCAACGCGTCAAATACACAAATGATGAGAAGGCAAACTTCTTTAAGGTGGATTTTGAATATACAGGATCTTCAGACAGATTTAGGGGAACAATTTTATTGGAGTGTGCTCTAGAACTGTATGCTTAGAAGAAACATAATACCCCCCTTAAACACATCTGAGCCATATAGTTTTTTTCTCCCTATAAATACTGTGTAATTATAATAATTAGTTATGGAGACAAGTACATGATAAGTACTCTTCGAGTGGTAGTAGTAGTAATATACTGTAAAAAAAAAAAAAAAACAACAGTTAAATTACCTCAGCTAATTCAAGTTCCACCTGTAAGAGACAAACATTAATGTTACGGTAGTTCTACACATGATTCTTTAAGTTAAGTTAAAAAAATGAAATAAAAATTGAGCTCAATCCGAACTTTATGGATCACATAGTTAAAGTTTCCCTACAGGTAGCCCATAGGTACTGATTCTAGTTGAGTATTGGCACCAAATAAGACCCAGGTGAAAAATTGATCATGCTGTAAAACAAAAGCCAAATTAATTAAGCATATCTGAATTTGTGTTTTTTCCCCCGGTAAATATCTTGTAGTTAGCCCAAGTACACGATAAGTACCCTTCAAGATACCGTGTAAACATTCCTGTTGATGTGTTTTAACCATTTTAGTGGCTGGGAAATAAGGGACTAAATTAACATACTGTAAAAACAAAAAGTGCTAAAAATATGAGTGATGGAAACTTGGTCCTAATTACCTGAGCACATATGAACTCATCATCAATTGAACCACCATACATCTGTAAGAGAAACACAACATTCAACTTAAACATAGATGAAGAGCTCTCTGGTCGGAAGAATGTGTGTCTCTTCAGGTCCCATTGTGGGTCACAGGATTTCATTTGGTGAATAACCAACTATCTCTGACATCAACAACAAATCATCTCACATCAAAGGTAATAAAAATCAGAATATGGAGATAAGTACTTTGTAACTACTATTCTATTTTGTAGTATGTTTGTATTGGTTATCCTGGTAGTATATCAGAAGTACACCACAGATACTGTGTAAACATTCCTGTTGATGTGCTTTAACCCTTAAGTGAATTAAGGGCCTGAGGTAACATACTGTAAAAAAAAAAAAGTGCTAAAAACATTAATGATGGAAACTTGGTCCCAATTACCTGAGGAACTGTGAAATCCATTAAATCAAAGTCCAGCTGTAAGAGAAACACAACATTCAACTTAAACATAGATCAAGAGCTCACCGACCTGAAGAATGTGTGTCTGTTCAGTCGGTCACGGGGTCGTGGCGTCCAAACACCATCCAAATCCAAACATTTTTAAAATATAATTCATCTTTGTACACTGGGAAATGGATTCCGAAATAATTTACAAAGACAAATTATCTTTTGAAAATGTCTGGATTCGGATAATGTTTTGGACACATGACTGTATTAGACTACAGAAAGACTACAAACAAAACCATTTCCGTTTATCCATATCCGTGATTCCAGACAGGAATCCTGATACAAGTCAATGGAGTTGGACAAAAACTACGATGAAACCTGTTGGAAAAAAATCTTTTGCGGCGACTTTTGTGTGAGCTTATGCCTGACCAATCGGGGAGTTTCGCGTCTTTGTAAAGGAAAAAGTTTAATGCGTCTTAGGAAAGAATTTATGAGTGCACCTACGGTCCCATTGTGAGGGTGGTGGTGGTGGGGTGTTAGCAAAGAAACCTAAATTTATCGGGACAGCAGCATTTGTCCAAATTCCTATCAAAACCGTTCTATTTCATAATAAAAAGTCTGAAAGCAGGGCTTTAAACTTTTCCTTTAAATTATGATTTTTACGTTTTTAGCCAAACATGGGACGTAGTTTCTGCTCATTAGCAATATGCCGGTGGGCGGAACCGTTGGCGTGGAGCACCATTCTACTAGCTTACAGTCCCTCAAACCTCCAACCTTAGATCACCGGTGCAACAAAAATGGTGTGCAATATTGGAGCTTTCCAGTCATACAGTTTTGAGACAGATGCCAGCTCGGACGCAGAAAACAAACACATAAATAGATCTAGTAGTTTGCAAGTGGATGAATCAAAATGCTATAGTGACGTCTTTGGACATGGAGTGGAAGGATGCAGAAAGATGAGGACTACTAAAACAGAGGTTTATTTTCGATGTTCATTAGCTTTTTTATGGGATTTATTATCGTCATGGACAAACCACTTTAATGGAGAACTTTAATCGGACACTTATGGATGTAAAATGTTTTGTCACGTTCACTGGACTACGAATGGGTAAGTTGTAAATTCTACATCCTTCGGAGGGGTGTGTTTCTTGGCAAAAGCACTCGCCGTGTTTGCAGTTATTATTGTATCTGTGATTGGCATATATCATTAGAATCAAAAGACTTTTAGCTTTCTACTACTACTTTAAAACATGTATGAATACGTACAGAATATCTGTGAATTTATATGTAGAATTGGGGGGGACCCAGATAGGGGCCATCGTAACACTAACGCATGGCAACCCGCTACATCTGGTTGATGTTTTAGTCAACAGAGGCAAACAAAGATTTAAAGTCCATGGCAAGCGCCCATCTGTGTTGTTACAGGGTGTCAGATTTTAAGTCAACTGCTATGTTGGAGCTTTATTTTCAACAGGTGGCTCTTTGTTGGTCTGTTTTCTGGATTTAGACAAGAGTATTCTAGCTTCTTCTGACTAAATCTGAGTGAGATGAACGTTTCTTATTAAAAATTAAAAACGCTTGCGGGAGCAAGAGAACTGCCCACCTTCTCCATCTCCTGCAAACCCACAGGTCTCATAAATACTGATTCTTGTTTGGGTTTTTGGCTCCAGATAAGACCAAGCTAACACACTGACCGTGCTGGGACGTATGAGCAATGTGATACGAATACTAGATTTGTGTGTTATGGCCACAGGATCGGGGTCGCAGTTTTGTGAAAAGAAATTACCATTTCTATCAAATGTATGAACCCTCCAAGAAGGTTCTCAGCTATAATTTATTTTCCTGTAGCTGAGAAATGCAATCAAAAACCTTAATAGGAACTTGTTTGATATTACTGTCATAAAATCCTTGTATTAGCAGTAAATTTGTCACGTGTACATTGACCTTTCTCCCATCTTGTTGTAACTTTATCAAAAACACATGTGGTGTCCCTCAGGGATCAAATCTTGAATCGTTTTCTTTTTCTTCACCTCTGCCGCTCAGTGGATCAAATTTACACTAAAATTTAGTTTAAGTAGAAAGGGAGCCTTACACAGCTTTATAACAGTTAAAAATACTGTTATTTCATCCTCTGGAACTTGAAAATGAAAGGTTCTCACTGCTTCCTGATTGTCCTCAGGAAGAATCCAGCTAATGTAGGGCAGGAAGTCCACATCCTCCTCTGCGACCAGCTTTTGGATGTCTGTGACGCCATCCTCTGCCCTCTCAGAGTCCTAAAACAAAGAAAGTGTACTTTGGTTTCAATCGAAAACGCAATCGACTCTGAACGTGACTTGAAGACAAACGGACCCTCTCTTCGATGGCCACGAAGCTGGTGAACTGTGACAGTATGGAGAACTCTTTGCTCAGATCGATGATAAAAGACTTCAGCTCTGCTTTTTTACCCTGAAGACACAGAAGCAGGAGTCAGAGTGTGAAGCTCAGCCGCGACATAAGAGGACAAAGACAAAGACTGCATGCATACCTCGTGTTCAGCTTCAGAGGTAGCAAGGCTTCCGTCCTCATAGTCTCTGATAAGGGCTCTCGCTGTGAGCTTATGAAGAAACTGAACACAACACATCAATAACTGAGGTTCTGTTTCTTTTCCATGTCGTAATGTGTTTATAGAGAGGGGAAAAAACAGAGCCGTACTGTTCCTCTGGTCTTCTGCAGCTCTGTTGTAGAGACCATGGTTTGTAGGTCCTGACCACGCAAATCTCCAAGAAGAGTCGCCTACATGAAAAAAATGTGATTAAAATAGTAAAAGAGTAAAACAAAATGTTAAAAAAAGTCGAGAACATGTGGGAATCTTGTACATTTTCTGTCTGAATGTATCCGTCCATCAAATCGCTGTGAAGACCTTTGTTACAGTCATATTTCTGTGTAATTAGGACTTAAATAAACAGTTACATCCTTACTAAGTACATCCAGGACAGTAGGTCATGTTAGAAACAAAGATTTTTTGCATGTAATGTTTTGAATGCAACGTTAAACAAGACGTTAGCCGGAAGAGCGGACACCAGGACAGGACAAAAAGGCTGAGCTCACAATGATTAGAGATAAACAGTCATTGACTGCATAATGTTTTACTTTAAATGGGTTGGGGGTGCTTTATGTCCTCCATATTGATTAAATATCAAACGCACCTGAAGGACTCTCAGTCTCATCTTTGTTTAAGAGGAAGCTATTTATTTCTCCACAACACCTTTTTGCAGTGACTGAAACAACTTTGAAATCCGTTTAGTAGGAACTGCAGACATTTCTTAAGATCCCACAGCAGCATTTGTGGTCTTAAGTTCTGAACTTTGACTAGGCCAGTGCAACACCCTAACACTTTTTCCGTTTCTGCCATTCTGTTGAAGATTTTCTTTTTTGCTTAGGATCATTTCACCTCTTATCGACTCAAATTCAGCTATCAGACAAATGACAATCGGCACGCCTGGATAAAAGTCCTGTGTTTTTGGAGAAGGGATGCAACTATAAGCAGGGATGATTAGCAACTACTGACGTTTACTCAGTTATATTTTCCTGAGTAACTTTCTGAAAGAAATTTACTTTTAAGAGTTGTTTTAATACACCACACGTTTTACTTTTATTGGACTAATATTATTATGAAGTTTCGCTACTCTTACTTGCGAAAAACTTCCGGATGCTCTACCAACTGTGAGTAAATTCATTGAATTCACTGATTGAAGAGCAAACATATTTTAACTAAAAATACACCAGACACAGGTCTACAGTTTATTAAATGGGACCAAAAGTTTCTACACAATCTTTGTTGTTCTAATGTGATTTTCTGTCTGTTGAGCTAACTGTTGCATTTGTAGGTAATGTGACTATAAAGTAAACACCTTAAATTGTCCCTGGAATTACTTTTTTACCTTGTTCTAAGATAGATGTTCATTACCGACTGAAGTACTGGGTATTATATTAAAGAAAAAAAATTACTTAGAAGAGTGCTTCTTCTTAAAATGTGTTATTTTGTAATTTGTTTTGTCTTAAAAAAAAAAAATTGCCCTAAAATGTACATTTTTGATTCTCTGAAGACTTTATTATAAAACTATTAAGGTATTACTGAGTACTCAAGGGGCATTTTTATCAAATACTCTTATTTAAGTAACATTTTGGATTGCTATTTTTTAGTTTTACTTGAATAAAAATATTTTTAAGGAGTGCAACTCTTACTTCAGTAACGTTTTTTGTTAATCTACCATCTCGTCTCCACCACCAGGCTATACAGTTGGTATGAGGTGTTCGATTTTTTTCAGAATTTTTGTGGTTCAATCAGATTCATCTTTGCATCCTATGTTAAATCATGCATTCATGTTTGTCAAATTAGCCAAACTTATTTCATCTTTTCTAATTGCGGCTCTTTTTTGTGTAATTTTTCTGATCATTGCACAACTTAGCCTTGCAGGGAAAGCAGGCAAGGGGCGATCCATCCCTCAGCATCACCACACCAAACCAGAAGAGCAGACAGAAGTTTAATACCTGAGTGCAGTGAGGCACAAAGCCGTAAACCAGCGTGTGGCAGTCATTGAAGAGAGCGTGCAGCTGCTTCGGGGCTTGAAGAGGAGGGGGAGCTCTTTGGTTGAACTGCTGCCACTTCACGGAGACCGAGTTGCAGCCGGGAGACGACATGCGCTTAACCTGACGCTCCACCTTCAGCCAGAACATGTTCAGGTGTCAGTACGTCTCATTTTCAAAAGAAGATACGGAAAATAGTCTTCATGGTGAATGTTTTCCACGTAAAAACACTGCATATGGACAACTATGACTAAATCAGAAACTCTCACCTTCTCAGCCCAGGTGTGCTTAGCTTTAGGGTCAAAAAACTCATAAGCCCCGCCCCCAGCCTGAGCCAGTGATCTCAACATGTGACGATTGGCTGTGGAGCTGAAATGGAAAAGAAACAACAATTCCCACTTATCTTGGTTGCTTGGAAGGAAGCTTATAAGGAGAACGATGAAAAACGTCCGTTTACCTGAGGCCGCAGGTGAAGAGGCGGCTGTGCTGAGCGTTCTCTCTGAGCAGCTGCAGGGTGACCGCAGCGTTTTGGATGTGGCCGTCAGACAGCAGCAGCAGGTTACGGACGCCGGAGGACGGCGGCAGCAGGCTGAGCGCCCGGAGAGGCCGCCACAGCTCAGTACTGCCCCCTACTGAACAGCAACTCTAATTGTAGACACAAGAGGAGATAATTACTGATCAAGTGTTAAAATCCTGGACGAGGTATTGTCATAGTGGGTGAACTAAAACAGTGGAATAGATATAAAGGTTGCCGTCATTATTTATACTGTTGTTTTTCACAATTCAAAGCAGATTTTATTCATATTGTGTAAAAAATAAAAATCAACATTGAGGCTAAACTTTTCCTGCAAGTTCAAGGAAATATTAGATAACTTTTTTACAACTTTTTCAAGTATACTATATATTATATATATATTTCGAATATGGTAGAATTGAATTTAAACTTTGACTTGGGTGAGATGTTTTGTGTTTTCTGCCACAATTTTCTCACCATAGTTAGCTAGCATGTTGGCCCATTCCTCTTGATAGAACTGGTTTAACCAAGTCAAGTTTGCTCCTCACACTCTCAACACATTTTCTATATGAAAAAGATCAAGATCTTTGTGATTGCCACTCCAGATCATCAACTTTGTAGCCATATGTCCCTTTGTAACTAATTTGTTTACATATTTAGGTTCAATGTCTATCTGAAGAGCAGCTTTATATCTGAAGCTTATGTGAAATGAAAACGGGAAGTGCAGGAAACTGGACATTTTACCCATGGATAAAGCAGACTTGGAGGCCCAACAATCTATTCCTAATATCTTGATTTCTTTTGTTTTTCCATGATGTTCATCAAGGAATCAGTGTGTTTAGGTTTGATAAAATATATCCACAAATGTACATCAGTCTAACTCAGATAAAATGGAAATGGAACTTCCAAATCCAATAAATCTCCCTCATTCAGCAACAAAAAGTCATACTATTAACCCTAACTGACCTAAAACATGAGTAGTTCAGTCTGATTTAATGTAATACGTCGACATTTTTATATAACTGTTATAAATGTACATTTACATCTTTAGTTTCTAATGCAGTTGAACCTTGAACAAAACAGTTAACACTATTAATAAACAACAAACAAAAAAAATCAAGCATCTTTAAAAATGTAAGCCTCAATTTTTTAAAATAATTTTCAGCATAAAAAGCATGAACTTACCTTGATGAACTTCTTTGCTTCAGCTTGAACCTCAACGAGCTTCTGGGCCATCAGGAAAGCTTCTGAGTGATCTTCAAAACGGAAAACCCGAGAAATCCAGACAAAAACAAAATAAAGCCGGGTTAATTTAGATCAGTTGATCAGGTGGTTTTTCCTTAAGTACCCCAGAAACTACGGTTACAACTATAAAGTTTATTAAAAGCAACAAAAGTTTTCATTTAAGTGGTGAGTGATAAAGAACCTACCTGGAGGGAATGAAGATGTTTCAGTATTAATATCAAACAGTCCATCTTTTTAAATGAACTTAAAGGACCATTAAAGGTTTAAGTTAAATGAAATTACCCTGAAATGTTTAAGTTAGAGAAAAGGAGGTTGTAAGGAAAAATAACCTGAAAGTCTCAGGTAAATAGTGAGAAGTATCTTATATGTTTTTGTTAAAAAACGTGGAAGGTCCATAAAAGTAAACTGCATATTTATATATATTTTCAAGGTAACCTGTATATGTTCTGGGATATTAAACTATATTTCAGAAAAGATACACGTAAACACTCTGGATAGGTTCCCTGCAAGTTTCAGGAAAGTAACTTGTACGTTTTATAAATGGAACCAGGATGTTTTTGGAAAGAAATCCTAGTCTTAGAAATGTCATCTGTAAGCTCGACAGAGTATTTTGTAAATTTGAAAAAAGCAAACTGCAAGTTCAAGGAAAGTAACCTGTAAATTTGAGGTAAGTAACCTGTAAGTTCTGGGAAGTGCAGGTTTGAAAAAAATAAAATGTAGCCTCCAGTTAACCTCCAAGTTACACAGAATGAAATTATGCAATTTCTAAAAACTAGAAGAATAACCTCAAAATCTCTGGAAAATAAAGCTGTCCCAAATGATATACAGGCTCAAAATAAAATATTGACTTGTGATCTAGTTAATCAGTTCTCAGCTTGTATTCCTATGTAAAACAAACCTGTTCCAAACAAAACGATGTTGATTCTCACGTCGTTCTTCAGATTCTTTAAAACCTGCAGGGCGATTTTCTGGGCCAGATGGAACGGCTCCCCCCTCATGGACTCGGATGTGTCCAGCATAAGGACAACTTCATTGGCTCCAGAACTGGAGTCAAACTCGAAGTCAGGGTAGAAGACCAGCATGCAGGCCTGCAGTGGAGCAGAGAGTTAATCAACCTAATTAATAATGCTGCCGATGTGCTAAAACAGATGGGTGTAAGGAGGGACTAACACACCTGGCTGTCCTTGTCTGGGTGTTTCTCTACCCACATTCTGGGAAGATGAACCTCAGAGAGAGAGACAGACAGCTGGAAACCGTCTGGACCCATGACCTGACCCGGCAGAACACTGACGACTGCTTTACAGTGCGTCATCTAAAATAAGCAATACAACAAATAATTGGTTAACAGGATACAACAAAAGAAAACAAGTAAATTAGAAAAGGAAAAACAATTTAACACAGAAAAAAACTATTATAGGTGATTATGCAACAATATGATTGTTCTTATTAAAAACAGAAAAAAACACCTTATACTTGACTTGATGGGTAATGCACTTCAGGTTAGATATCTCATTGGGCATCTCCACCGACATGTCCAACGTGAACTCTCTGAAGAACAAAAAGGAGAAGTCAGGAAACCGCATCTGCACATTCATCTAACCAAACAAAAACAACGGTCGACCGTTCAAGAACCCAAATCAAATGGTCCCTAAAAGAAAACTAATCAATGGCTGCATAGATCAATGACCTCCCCGATTAATTTCAACCTTGTGGATTATAAATAAATAAGCTTCACCTTGCTGCGTCATCGGTCACAGAAATCTTCTGTACAGAGACCTGATGGGTAAGACAGCACAAAAAAAATTGTGAATCTAAAGAAACATTTCTCAAACAAACATTGTTCAAATAGCAATACATGTTTCAATCAAAATTTTAACACCCATTCCTTGCGGAAAAGAGAAAAAAAAAATCATATTTATATTCAAAATGTTTAAACACCCAAATTATTGCTCTTCAGAAAAAAAGAAAAAAGTTATGAAGCATTGTTGCGGTCAGCATCTTAGTTAGACCAAAGATATTAATTTACTCTTCACTGTGGTTTAACTATAGTAAGATTTTTCTCAAAAGTCCAAAAAATAAAAACATAATGCATTGCTGAAGAAACTACAATATCTAATCAAAAGAAATGTGAGTCAGTTCAGTTCATACTACTCAAAAAAGCTGAAAGATTTGACTCCCGGGGGTGAAAAATGTGAGGACAAAAGAGTAAGTATCTCCAGAAGAATGTTTAAAAAAGGAGAAAAACTGTAGTTTGCCGGGAAAAAGCATTAAAATATACTCATTGTTGATTTAAATAAAAAAATATTCAAACAAAAGCACAAGCTATTGTGGTAGTGCAGTTGTCATCTTTAACTTACTTTACTTGTTTATAAAAACCTTTAAATTCAGAGAGGAAAGACTCCAAAGAAAAGTCCTGTAATTAACCCTGTCAAATGTCGAATCTTAGTCAGATTTAGGTGACGTGTTCATTTAACCTGGCAATAATATAAAATAAAATTAGTTCAACTTTGATTGAACTTAACTGTAATTATTTTTAAACCGACACTAAACTGAAATAATTAAAACCCTTCAAAAAGTCGTGTAAAGTGTTAATTGGAAAAATGAGCGAATCGTCCTCTTACTTCGTGCTGATGCACAAAATTGTGTCTTTTTAAGTGTCATTAAATGAATTATTCTGTAATTAATTACAATAATTACACATTTAAAAAGAAAAAAATTCCAAAGAAAGTTCATGCTAAGCAATACAAAAAGAAAGCTAACCAAAAACAAAAAGGCGATTCTCTTTCTAGTCTCCTCTGTGGTTGGATGATGCTGTTGGACTTTTGAAGGTAAGGCTGTTTTTATGAAAGTAGTTCATTTTGTACTACTTATCCATAAGCGAGTTTAAACTTGTGTTAACTTAAAGCTATTCCTGACTTAGTTTATCTTTGTTTCTCCCATTTGTTAAAAAGGTGCAAACTATTTGGTGTTAATAAGAACATACATACGACATGTATCCATCAATATTTCACAAATTTACTGTAGATTTTGGGAGAAAGACCCTGATGAAATGTAGTCTTCATCTCACTTCTTTTCTCCATCTATCAACTATTGTTGAATAACTATACAGGAAGATTAATACACATAAAAAACCTAAAAGATTTTACAAAGTTCTCCGATTTACACTTTGAACCAGTGATTTCAAATTCTAGTTTTAGTCTTATTATATTCTCTATATTTGTTTTGTAAAGTCTCGTAAGTTGCGAGCTGACTTGATTGAGCATAGACAGAGCTGCACGAGCTGCTGGGCACCATAGCACAAATCCTCTGTGATTAAATCTGATTTCTAGTATATTTCACCTCTCAGAGGAAGCAGATTCAGGACAGAAATCAACACATAGATGAAGACCTCTCAGCTCCTCCTGGAGGATCCCAAGGCGTTCCCAGGCCAGAATACACAAACACAAAACCACAAAGGTCTGGGTCCTTTGCCATTGAGATGTCATTAGAAAACCCCCCCGAGGGGAGCAATCCAAGAAGCTTCCTTTCTGGTAAAAGTGGAGGAGCAGCAGCTCTACTCCAAGCCTCCACCCTAGAAAGCTCTCTTCTGCTCTTTGCTTTCAGGTTCTGTCCACATCCAAATCTCATGACCACTGGTGAAGGCTGGAACAGATCGTCCAGAAGATCCAGACCTTCATCTTGGTGTCATAACATTTCCCCTTCTTCTTCTTGTTTATAACGTACATCAACAGCAGGATACCACGGTTCTCATTACTTCCGTTCAAACAAGTGAAGCAGCTCTGACAAACAATGATAAA
The DNA here is from genome assembly GCA_028564705.1 of Apricaphanius iberus. NCBI lineage: Eukaryota > Metazoa > Chordata > Actinopteri > Cyprinodontiformes > Aphaniidae > Apricaphanius > Apricaphanius iberus. The sequence continues at coordinate 789,787 of JAPXFQ010002125.1, read as the reverse complement.
ACCAGATTTATAAATCCAGACACACAGGCCCCGCCCCCTACCTGTGTGGTCTGGTTGAGCGCGGAGCTTTTCTGCCATGGAGCCACACTCCCCGGCAGGGAGAACAGAACGCTCCCGTCTCTGACCACCAGCTCGGACACGAAGGTCACCTTGATGAGGACGGTGGCTCCGGGCGGCAGGTTTCCCACGCTGATGGTGAACACGTCCTACGGAGAGAAGAGAGGAGACGTCAGAGCGGTTCTGGAGGGAAGGTGTTCCCTGAAAACATCAGGCTGTTGCTGCCGGACATACAGGAGCATCCTGGTCCATGAGGTACGCTCCGTGGCCTCTCTCTATAGCACGTTTGTACTCCCTACGAGCCGTCTCCTTCTCCTTCACCTGAGAACAAAAACACAAAGAGCGTTAAGATTCAAAAGCACGACGAGCTCTTTAGCTGGCACATTGGTCCCACCTGAATCCTACAGAGAATACTTCCTTTTTGGATTTGGTCTCATAATAGTGTTATTTTCTAAGGAACTGTTTTTTTGAGAGGGTGCTTCACTCTCAGAATACTTCTTTCAACAGGAACATTTAAGTGTTTCTAGAACTGCACCGCTCATAATGGCAGCATGTTGAAGTCTGTTAAGTTAGTTCTCATTTATTCCTTTTTCTGAATTGTTGTTTATAATTTGGTTGTTGTTGAGGCATTGTGGGTTGTTTTTTGTTTTTATGTGTGGTGGCTCTATAATTCCTCTATAATTCCTTCTGGTTTTGGATGATTTGCACCCTTATGGTGCTTTCAGACTGCAGGCTTTATCAGCGTCAGGCAAAGCTCACAAAGCATCTAGTTTGACGCTTCTATGTTGAAGCTTCCAAAGTCTGCTACTTTTGAGCAAAAAACAACGCGTGGGCGGGGCTTCTTCTGTTGCTGTACGTTCTGAGCTATGGCAGTTAGTATTGACAGAGTGGCTTGGCTTTTTTTGCTAAATAAAGCTAGACAACGTCCACTTCTGCAACATCAGCGCCGTTTGTGGATACACCCTATTCTACGGATGCGTTCTGAGTTTGGGGAGTTTAACCATTTGCTCCAGGAGCTACGTATGGATGAGGTTCACTTCAGTCTGTCCCACGCCCAATTTTACTACCTCCTGGGCTGCATTGGAGCTCAAATCTCCTACCAGGACACCAACCACAGGCGCTCTATTCCTCCCGAAGAGCGCCGGTCCATCTGTCTTCGGTAAGTGTTATTTATAATTTTTTTAATCTGCGTTTTCTAGACTTAAAATGTAGGTTTTTCCTGCTCCCGCTACATTCAAAATCCGTGTAACGACATTGCTACAATTATAAGCTCTGATTGGTTAACGCGCCGCTTCAGGGCCGTCAGCACCGTCAAAAGTTCAACTAGCTGAACTTCTGCACTGCTGGCTTTATGAGCTTTGAAGCTTGAAAAGCAGGAAAAGCTTGAAAAGTTGACGGAGCCAACGCTCACGAAGCGCTGCAGAGACCGTGGGGCTCATCCCACGGCCTCCACCATAGATTTAAAGCCTAGTTTATGCTTCTCTGACTGCAAATTGGCATTCAGACACAGGCGTATTGACGAACACATTTTCGTTTTATAGTACTCCGCTCTTCCACTCCATTCTCTATTGTTTTTTTCAGCGTTGCTCGACAAGGACAGCAGGGGGTGCTAAGTTTTAATTGTGTCTCTACTTACTATCACACAGCGCTGTTTCTGTTTTTTTCTAGGCTTGTGAACGCATTTCTTCCTCAAGGAGCAGTGATCCGTCTCCGTCAAAACGCAGAAGCATAAACTAGGCTTAACATGTAATATTGACGCTGCTGACGTTGACAAAATCTGGGGTCAGAACGCAGCATTATTTTTTTTACTTTTGGACAGTTGTTATGCGCAACACTAGTAACAAGGTATAGTTTTTACAACTGGGAGCGGCTGATTAGCATCTCAAAGGGTCAAATAATACCCGAACATAATACCTGAACTGGGATCGTGCTTTTAAATATGTGAGGGAGGGATGGGAAATTGGTTAATGTGGTGTCATTTTATTTTGTAAAGCACTTTGAAATGCATTTCTTGTATGAAAAGTGCTTCATAAATAAAGTTTGATTTGATTTGGATTTGAACAACGACCAAGTACCCGACTCATACCTCTCTCAGCCCAGCTTTCTAACCGTACAGGCCAGGCAGATTTAAAGAACAGCAGCAAAAGCAAATGAGGTGCATTAGCAGCTTTTTATACCAACTGTAGAATGTCACTGCAGAATATCATCTCTGCTGCCCAGATATCGAGCTGTTAGCATATCAGGATGGTTATGAGACTGCCGTAGAGCAACAATCTTAAAAGAAGAGGTATTTTCAATTTTTTTGCAAGACTGACTGCTACTGGAGATACTTTCGTTCCACAGTAGCGTCATCCACTAAGACTCTGAGGATACTTGGATATGAGTTACGGCGTTTCATTTCCCTTTGTGATAAATAAAAGTATTTTTGAAACAAATAGGTCTGGGTAAAAATATCGATTCATCAGTGCAATGCAATTATTAGTTTCTCAATTCAATATCAGTTCATCAAATCCTATGAAGCGATTCAGTCCACCGGCCACTGGAGGCGCTGTGGGCAACACTTTCGTTACAGAGTTCAGTAATGTACAAAACAAGTACAATATTGTACAGTTTGTGCTGCTAAATAAACCATGTTATGAAACATGAAAATAAACATGCTAGGGTCAATTTGTTCTTAAACATTGTTACTTCTACACACATTATTTAACAATATACTCACGTACTTAATTACGTGTGTATTTATTTATTATTGAATCGATATCGAAGCGAATAAATTAATATCAAATTAAATTGAAATTGATTTGAATGAGGCCCTGAGAATCGGCACTTTTGGACCGAGGTTTGGTGGGAAGAAGGGGACAAGGTAATGTCTGAAGCTTCTCATAGGTTGGTATCCTCAGTGCCATAACGTTTTAAAAGCTTTTAATGCAAAGAAAAATTAAAAAGGGAAAGAAACACATATGAAACAACTTGTTATATAATTTGTTGCATCGATGGGACTCAACACATGAGGCAAAACATTTATGAGCTTCAGCGTGGTGGGTTGGGTTGTGAGAGCTTTTCCATTGCTTTCTAAATGAAACTGCATTTTGCTCTGTGAAATATCTAAATGAGGGATATTTAGTCTCAGCTCACCTCTCCCACCACATGTTTCCCATTGATGAAAGCTTCAAATCCACACACGGCAGCCGAATCGTCCAACGGGAAGACGTACTTGGCCTCAATGGGTACAGAGCTTTGATTGGTGTATTTCTGGAAGATGACGACCTAACAGAGGAAAAAGCTTCTATCAGACCCAGCGCCGAGCTTTATGCTACACCAAACTGAACCAGGCGCTTTGCTTTCTAACCTGAGAGAGCAGATCCATCAGTTTGCACTTCACGTGGACGGCCTGCAGGGGGAGCTGCTGGCCCGAGCTGTCCAACAGTCCAGCTGTAACGTCCTCCAGAGGGTTCTTCACCCCTTCTAGATCTTCTTCTAAATATTCTAACTGGCTTTCTGCAGACAGAAAGTTTGGTTAGATGAGAATTTTTATGATAAGAAAATAAAGTGGCTTCTGTTGCCAGATTCACACACGCAGCAACCATAACCACGGAGGTCAATAACCGATCGCGCTTCTCACTTCCAGAAACAAGAAGATATTCACAATAAAACGATGAACCTTTTCTAGGGGTAGTTGTAGGACTCATTGAATTTTCTTTTTTTATGTCAGGCACGCTGCTGCATCAACACCGTGTCACCTGTAGCTCTTCCGTTTATTTTTATGACCCCAAATTTATATTTTGCATGGACGATACTTTTTAAAAAGTAGTTTTGAAGCGCACCTTTTTGTTTAGTTTTATTTGTTTTAATTTGCTTTGACTCCAGTCTTACTGTCGCTAAAAGAGATGATCACAGCATATAATTGAAACTTTATGTTTAATATTATTGCTGCTGCTTTTATTTGTTTAATTTTTTTAAGTTTCTACTTTTTACTCTTGTCTTCTAACGCATTTTTTTTGTAACTATGTTTTTTGTCTTTTTATGTGAAGCTGTTGGCTCAGTAAAGCTCTATATAGATCAACATTGATTGATTGATTGAAATAAAACATTTTCTCTGCCTCCGCATGCCTGCAGCTGTGTCTTCCTCTGCCTCTCGGTTGCCACGGTTACCCGTCAAACGCCCCATATTAGCTGTCATAAGTCGATGCAGAATATTCACGGGACACTTTGCATTGACCGTTTATGGCAGAAAGTGGGTGTGTAGGAGGCGGGATATGATCCAAACACAGCTGAGCACATTTCTACCAACAGTCTGATTTATAAAGAGGAAATTGCGTGCAGCCGTGCGTACTCAAAATTTGATAGATCAGAAACGTACTAGGCGTAAGTGCAAAAAAGTTCCTGAGCATAAGTACGGTTTTAGTGAGGATTCTGCGCAAAGTTTTATAAACGAGAATCCAGTACTTTGCTCGCTTTGGTCTGGGACAAATGTTTATTTTTATTTTTTTTGCGTTCCAATACACTGCGAGTAAATGCAGCAGGACCAGAGTTTCTCACCAAAAAGACTTTTGTGCTAACGACTTTAGCGAATGGACAGTTAAACATGTGAGCAGACTAAAAAACAGGAAGCCAAGTGAGAATAGGCAAACGCAAACAACGGAGAGCGCTTTTCTTATCATCTTTCTGGCATTATGGTTAAACACACAGCAGTCGTGTCAGCAGATGTTTTCTGTATTTGACTACTGACGCATAAATAGTGCATGCAAGGAAATTTCCTCCCACTGAAGTGAAGACAGAAAACCCTTTGTTTAGAGTGTTTTGCCGTATTCTGACTACTTCGATCGGAGAAATGTCTCCTGATTTCAGCGCTTCAGCTTTCATTATGCACACACATATTACCATGTTCATAACAGATGCAGCTTATTAATCGGCACGATTTGGATTCTTTTTTTAGTTTGTTCGCATTATATAAACTAAAATGAATGAAAATGAATTACTGAATATGCTAACAATTAAGAAGATTGACGGAAATTTTTTTATATTTCTGTTTTTTTTAAACTATCAAAATAACTGACAACCAAAGATTGTAGCGCGTCTGATACAGATGCAGATCTTTGTTTGAATGTTAAGACAGTTTGTACAATGAGATGCAGATGGATGCATTGTGTGGGACATTCACATGTTAAGGCAGCAAAAGATGAATAATTATTTCTCATAATGGGCCACAAAGATATGGGCACACTGAGACTAAAAAGGTTGTTTATGTTTTTTTACTACCATTTCTATTTTTATTGGGATCAAAATCTTTTGGCATAACTCTGGGTGAATTTTGGATCCAGAGGCCTCGGCACAATGTTTTTGGTTGTCTGTCATTTTGACTGAAAGGGTCTAAAAAAATCTGGTCATAGTTGATTTTTATCAATCAGTTAAAAAATAATGATATATTCAGTAGTATTTAATTTAGTAGAAGTACTTTATCAGATTTCTAAGCTGAAGGTCAGGTATTTGGAGCTCACCTTGGTTCTCTGCAGGTCGACAAGGTTCTTCAGTCAGGCTGAGATGAGGACTGAACTGCTTCTGCTGGTCGTCTCCCACTCTGAACTGAACAACATATTTGATCTTGACCTGGCCAGGAGAGTACACCACATACTCGTCGTCCTGCAGCACAGACAGATAACAGCAGTGCTGATCAGGTTCCTTTAAAATGATGGGTATCCAGCTCTTCTGTTCTTACTCTCCAAAGTGAAAGTCTCTTCATTTTGGTGCTCAGCACTGCGTCCTTCTACATTCTGTGTCTTACCTCAAATTCAGATGTGGTTTTGTAGTCGCGTCGGACTCCATGAACGCTGTGGTAGCCCTTAGGAGCCTTGGTCAGAGTCGTGTCTCTTTTATAGAGGTTCTTACTTAATCCCAGAGCGACGTCACAGACCAGCAGGAGGCGAGACCCGTCCGTTTCACTGGGTTTGGAGTACTTCAGGCTGGTGCTGTGAACACAAACAGATGCTCAGATCTGTGCCTAGTGGCGGTCTGGCAGCCTGGGCTCACCAGAACAAAACGGTCCTAAATCTGTAGTTTTCACACCAGTGCAACCATGCAAAATGGCTGAACTTTGCATTCAGACCCACCTCAGAGCATCACTGAAGTAAATCCCGCTGCCAAGGTTCCCGACGTCAGTTCTCTCGATCCCGTGATGCTCCACTCCCACATGAGGAAGCAGCAGACCTCTGAGGAACCAGTTACAGAATTAAAACTCATGTTTTCATGTTTACGATGATTCAACCCAGGAAAATGTAGATGAAAAATGCGTATCCAGTGATCTAAGAATCTAGATATCCTGGATTTCTTTATCTTACTGGGCCTACACCTGTGCTGTAGATCAGATGTAAGTTATTCATAAAAAGATCAACTTACAATATTTTTATTTCCTAACTATCCAAGTAGAAATAATGTTATATTTGGGTAATAGACTGGATTCTCTCCTTTGCATCTGGTTATAACTTACTCTTGATGCATGTCTCGGTCATGTGATATGTCACCGCCAAAAACCCACAAGCTAGAAAAATTTTAAAAGTTTCTTTGCAAAAAGGCTTCAGTAAAGAGCAGGAAGAAGACCCTACAACTTCCAATGAATAGAAAGGTACATTTAGCAGACAATACCTACTTTAAATATGGATTTATCACGACGGGCGATTTCCAGGCACCAAGCCTCTGCTCTGCCTAACATATGGCAACTGGCTTTAAAATGAGTTAATGAAGCCTCTAGTTATAGAGAAACAGCCACATGGCTCCCAATAAAGGCCGTGGGAAGTAGGGGTCAGGAGGGTGCTGCAGCACCCCCTGGTGGATGACAAATTATATGCATGCTGAATTTTTGCAATTAGAAGTGAATTAAACAAAATTATTTGATCCAACACAAAAATAAATCCATGCTTTTATTTTCAAATGATGTTAATGCTTATTTTTCATGTTTGACAGTATACACTTGTACATATACATAGTTCAGAAAAGGCAGTAAATTAACAAATTGGCAAGCCAAAAGAAAATACCGGATTTCTTTTCTAATCTAAAATAGTAAATAAACAGATTTTCAAAAAGCTAGTTATTTTATTTTTTGTGTTTTAGGTCAATCCTATTTTAAAGGCATGTTTAAAGGTTAGGGGACAGACAGGATGTTACTAATCTTAGCTTGACGGTACGATGATAGGGGCACGCTGCAAATGAAGTTGCAAGCACAAAATCGACTTACATGTAATAGTGTATATAAAAATAACACCGTTTTTATCCTGGTCTTATGTTTTTATTTGTTGAATTTATCCATCACACTGTGAAAGCTCGTCCGTGAACATATTGTCTAATATCAGGCAGTTTTGTGATTTAAAAAAAAAAAAAAAAGGTTGGAGACCACAACTGTAGATGGATCCAGGTTGGTTCTCAGGTTTTATAAGGACAGATTGCATCTTAATATGATGAATCCATCAAAAACGTGTTTGGGAATGTTTGAATGATGCATATGAAAAAAAAAAAACCACAGCCTTGGGAACTGATGATTAATGACCAATTGATTTCCAATTAAGTCATTTGAGTTAATTATTCTTGTTGTTTGATTAGAAAACAGAGCTATTTTAGTGCAACATTGCTGTTGTCGACAGGTGATAGTGTTTCTATGTGATCTGTGTGGTTTGGACTTAAGAGAAAGAAAAAAACATACACGGATGACTCTTTCTTTTTACTTCGTTAATAAATCTTTAGTTTTTCTGGGTGTATCAGCTGTAAACCGAAGGTCCTCAGTCTCAGGACTCACCTGGACAGGATTCCTACAAAGTTACTGGGGCTGGATGAATGAAGGAGGGGCTTTATATTCCCCAGCTCTCTCTTAAACATCTGAAGTTCCACCGCCCTGCTGACGCGCATGATCTGCTGGATCTGCACAGGCCTGAAGACACAAAGAGACGTTTTTGTTGGTTTATAAAAAACAAAAAGTTTGTGGTGATCATTTGTATTTTTATTTCGAAGAGGTACCTGTCAGCCAGCAGGGCGGCGATGTTCTGGAACACAGCGCTGCCAGAGGGAATGGCCTCGATGCTGCACCGAAGAGCTCTGTACTTCCCCACGCAGGAGGGCCCGGGGTTGTTCATGGTGGTCTCGCTCACATTCAGAACATCTCTGATTAACTGTAGGGCGACGCATGGATCAAGTTACCCCAGGAGACGCTAAACGTCCCATCTTAAAGATGTTTGTCAGAGTTACCTGACAGAGATCCAGCTTCTGAGAAAGAAACTTGGCTGTAGGAGACGGTGGTGTGGGCTCCACGTGAGGCAGCAGGGTGAAAACCTCTTCCAGGAGAGACGACGCCTCGGCCTGATTTCCCTCCTTCAGCTTCCTCTGAGCCTGAAGCAGCAGACCCTCCGCTCTGGTCACCTGAAACAGAGACACCTTCATCAGGGCGGAGCCTCTGATTGAACCGACCCGATTGTGGACTGTAGCAAACCCACATCGTTCAGGCTGAGCTTGGAGACAGGAACCCTGAGGATGCTTCCAAGGCAACCGAGAGCTTCGGTCCACAGCAGCTCCACGAACAGCGCCACCTCCTGGGACAACTTGCCCGAGTTCAGCATCTCCTCCAGCAGCAGCTGATGATCGTTCAGATCAGAGGATGAGTCAGCTTATCCGCGGCCGTAACATTCAGAAACTTGAGTTTCTTTCAACTATATTTAGCAGGTAATTCAAGCAGTTTTTGCCGTTTGTCACTTTTCAACGACAAATTTCCGTGCATTTTATATAGATTTTTTGTTGTAAAAAAGTTAGTGCATAACCATGAACGGGAAGGACAATGTTGGAAAAATAAACACCTCAAACTGCATCTTTGCATGTTTCTACCACCTTCGCTTAACCCAAGAATGAAAGTTTCACACATTCTTGTCAAAGTAGCTTAACCTCTGGGGTATATTTGTTTGTTTTAGGGGAAATGTTGATTTTACCGTGATATTTATCAATAAAAAACATTAATATTGGCTTATGTGGTATAATTTTTTTCAGAATCACATGGCATGTTTGAATTTACAGAAGTTGTTTTAAATTAGACATACTGTGATTGCATATTAGAGCATAAGCTCCACAAAAACGGAGATGGAAAAAGTGTTTTTTTTCCCCACTGATGAACCCACAAACATGTATAACGAATTATGTAGAATGTAAGTATAGTCTACTTTTCCAAAATCTATTTACAAATATAGCAAACAACACAGTTAGATAAAATTATTAGCAGCCAAATTAAGGAAAATCTTCATTATTTTGAGTACAACTATTAAAAAAGCAACAAGTGTCAAAATAATATCCAAAAAATATATAATTGTGCCAAGTAATTAAAACTTTGGAATTTCTTATTTACATTTGTACAATTATTTGCAAAGGCTCAGGAATTACAACAAAATACGACCCAACGTTATTGTGCAACTTTTCACCATCCCTCAGCAACAAAATGCCGCCCATTCCTGTTGACTGAATATCAGACATTTTTACCAATAGCAAATTGATCTTATGATGATCTTATGAGTTTTTATGTTTTCAGGTGGATTCTGAGTCTACAGAATACCCTTTTTTTAACATGTCTTTACTACTCTGAAAAAAGTGGTTAAATTATTTCACCATAACTCCAGCTTTACTTGGACTAACACAATTTAAAAAATGGATGTGTAGTTTACAGTCACAGATTGAAACAGACTCAGAGAGCCGGATGCTTGTTGACATATCAGAAATGGTAAAAGGTATACGTGTCAGATTCCCAACTGTATTTAGAGCTGAACTTTGACCAGGCCACTCTGGACGTTCATCTAAACCAGCCTCATTCTACCATTAAGTGAACTTCGGCCCAACTCATGATGCTGCCACTACCCTGTTTCACCATGGCGTTTGTTTGCTCACACTAAATGCGAGTTGCTTTTTCCCCCTCAAATAACATTCTTCCTTTACATTCAGTTTTTGGTCCTGTCTACCCTGAGTAGACTCCTCTACATGTCAGACAAATCCAGGCAGTTATCATTTCCCCTCAGTTTGCTGCAAAAACTTGATCAATGAAGAACATTCTGTCTCATAAACTCAGATAAATACGCATATTTTTTAATGACATTACAGAACCAAATTCTACATAACATTTTTAGCTGAATAAAAATGCAGATTACATTTTTTTCTGATTGTAATTAGTAAAAAAACTAGAAAACAGTGAATTAAATTCATTCATCTCCACAATTATGTACCACTTTGTATAAATCCATCACAAAAAGAAACTATTCAAGTGGTTTGAATACTTCTGCAGCATCCATAATTAAACCCTCAGAAACATCCACACACATTCAGCAGCTGAATAATACATTTTGCCAACACAAACACTCCCATGATGACACATGTGGTGCAGAGTCAGAGTATCAGACCTGCTGCAGGGGGGCGGAGCCCAGGTGTGTCGCCTCAGCAGGTAAGCTGCTTCTCCTCTGCAGACCAGAGCGCTCCATTTCTTCAGTCAGCGACTTGTAAACCTCCAGAGCTTCTTCAGAGGTGGACAGGAACACCAGCTGATCCATCACGGCCGCCTGCTGTGAGAAACAACCATCGCAGGTTAGTTTTAATCCAACATCATTTAAGGCAAGCTCCGACAGACAACAAAACCAACAGTAAAAGAATAAATCAGGGACTTGTGATCTGATTTTCCATAAATAATCTGTCTTAAAGACACCTGAGAAATGGATCCTTTTGTATCTGAAATACTGGAACATTGTTTTACGAGGAGGAAAATTTACAACTCTATCATATTTGCTGTATTAAAACAGGAGCTCTTACCGTCTTTAAATGTCAAATTCCTTTGAAGGTTTTTTTCTTGTTTGCAAGAAAGGAGTCTCTCCTCCTGAAAATATCCTCCTTTTTGCACCCAATCAGCCCAGAAAGACAGGAAACTAGTTTCTAATGTCATGATAATTTCATACCTGTGCCGCCACGTCGTCTCTCCGGTATCTGACCACGCGATAGCAACGTTCCTGCTCAGCTCTGGCGCTTTGCAGTTCCAACACAAACCACCTGTTGCCATTGTCCTGCAGACAAACCTGCCTTAGTACGATTCACCACGTTAAGACAGAAACGGACGATAAAGCTTCTCTTCACCTGTCCGAAAATGGAGTACTTCGCCACCTGGAAATCATCAGGGAACGCCGGGAGAGCAGAGTCCAATTCATTGTAAATTCTGGGTAAATTAACAATGAGTTGAGGATTAAATGGCAGTTTTAATTTCTTGCCATTTTCAGAATAAGTTTTATATGAAAATATCCTCATGCAGTGGTATTTGTCTGTGAAAGCCATTGTTGTGGCTTAGTGATTAAACCTTTAGCCTAAAACTTTCCCGTTTACATCAGACACAAAGATAAAAACACAGATTATTTGAAAGTAAAACCATCATGATGTGATCCAGAGTCGCTCCCACCTGAACCTCTGCTTGTTTCTTTCTACAGCTGGTTGCACAGTCGGGGTTGCTTGTTTTGAGAGCTCTGCTACAAAAACAACAAAAAAGCATTAGAAACAGAAAACATATTTCCACATTGCTCAACCGCACTGAACACTTTTTATTAAAAACCTCTTCCTGATAAAGATAGATTACTACACATTTTAGGTGCGTTCATGTGCTATTTTCAAGTCCTGTGACAAGGTAATGCCTCTCCACAGATTTCTTCAGTTTCTGCTCTTTTAAATGTACACTTTTGAGATCTTAAAACTTAAATACATTAACTTAAATACATCAAAATAAAAACAAAAACTTAGTTTTTGACCTGCTATCTTTTTGAGTTATATTTGTATTGAGTTTTGCATCTCAGGGAGTCACCTGATTCAGAACTGTCGTGGAAAAAATAACTTTCTTCTTTAAGCAAGGATGACGACACTGTTCACACTGCAATTTTTATATTTACCAATTAGATTTGTTAACAAGGGCCCAGAGCTGGGAAGAACTCTAAGTCTCCCACACCCTCTCATTCCAGCCAACTAACCTAATCTCCCTTATGACACTGTCTTGATGTCCAGCCCCCCCAAGGTTAACACAACACTGGGCACAGGAGAGCTAAACAGAACTAGGTCAGAGGCCATCTAATTAAATCTGCTCTTCACAAGTGTCTGTTTAAACACTCTGAGGATCTTCTACATGAAATATTCCCTCAATGCATTTACTAACAAGTGATTAATCATTTAATTCACATTACCTTGAAATAATTCTAAAGAAATTTACTCTATAAGATTAAATAATAAATGAGTGGAGCAGGGCGGTATTTTCACATCACAATATTTTTTTAAACATATCGGTATTATGGTATTTAATTGTATTTTTTTCCATACAAGACCGTTAATATCCATATTATCTTATTAGAAGGAATAATATAAAAATGTGCTTTAAATTGCCAATTTTACAGTTATATGGACTGCACTATGTTGTTTTTTCCCCAGACACAGGTGAATGATATGAAAATAATTAAAATGAATATGATTCTAGTAGACATTCTTGATGTTCTAAGGCTGAAAGTATAATTGTTTTTAACCTCACGTTGACGCAAAGCAGCAAATTGCATCTTGTACTGGCTTTGCATGTAGTACTGAAGAATCCCGCTAGGGGGCAAAGTACAGACTGGATTTTGCCAAAGAAGAAGTAAAATAAACTTTGCGACCGTAGGAGATTATTAGCTGGTTAATATTCAGATAAAAACAGCATAAAAGCTGGCAGAAGTATCGTAGTAAATATGTAAAACATATTTACTACTTAAGCATGTACCTATAGATGGTCAGTTAGTGCTTAAGCCTCCCCCTAGTGGTTACTCGCAATAGAGCTCGTAAAAGATATGCTGTTGGGTTCTCATCTGACCTTTTAAAGCCGAAAAAACTTATTAACTACAGACGTGACTCTTCTTTTTGGAATTACTTCCTCAGCATTGTGTGCTTCCCTCTGGTAGCTCCTGCCAGCAGCTGTACTTAGTTACTTTTACTGCTACACACACTGTGGTGAAGTGTGTGTAGCAGTGAAATCAATCATCGCTTAAACACTCCCCCACATTATCCGGAAGTTGTTTGAGCTATTCACCGGTATAGTGGTATATTAAAAATGTATATACTGAAAATAAACACAGGTTTTTAGTATGAACCAGTATACCGCCCAGGCCTAATTAGGAGCTACTATGAATTTTAACTACAATGAGTTGTACTGGACCTGAGAAAGGTTTACTTTTCCTAACTGCATTCTTCTGCACCCAAACAGCCTCAGGGTGTTTCACAGTGACAAATATAAATTCACGTTGGTGCTTCTTCGTGTGGTAAGACCTCTATGAGTTAGTGGAGCTTTCTGCGACGGCTTCACAGGAGCAGGATCTGAAGATGATGAAATGGGTGAAGTGTCCATCTTGTAACCATCTACAGACAGAAGAACGCCTCTCTCCACACAGTCGTACAGATAGTCTAAACCGACCACCGGCGTCTGGTTCTTCTGGATGCTGCGCAGCCTGTTGGAGCTCAGGTTGGAAAAATCGGCAGTCACCACCAGAGAGCACTGTGGAATACACAGGCAGAAATGTCATGCTGCATTTTCATGAATTTGCCATTATCTGGTTCATTAACAATGCTAAGGATCATTATCAAATGTTTAATAAAAAGCTTAAATAAAAATGCATCCTCTCACCTGTTTGTTAACAATGAAAGTAATTTTGCCTCCATTATTGGTCACTACTGATTGCAGCTTCTTCTTCTCCTTGAAGGGCAAGCTTTTGAGCTCCAGAAGCACTGAGTACTGGTCAAACACACCCATGCTGCAAAAGAGAGGACAAGAAAAGGAGTTTTCATCAAAGAGGGAACGGATTTCCAATGGTTTCCATTGCAGTTCTCTAATCATACAATCATGCAGTCTATTTTAGGCTCACATGCTCTTTATTAACCGAGCAAAATAAATAAACGAAATCACAGCACACCACTTTTCCATAAAATAACATATTTCTACACAATGTTAATTATAAATATAAAAGATGACACCAGACTGTAAACACTGGGTAGACAACTTAATATATATAAGAAAATCAGACAACACCATTATCATTATTATAAGTTGACCCAGTTTACTACTGCATTCACCGACTTAATTGGGTCAATAGAGCAACAGTCCAGTATGGAAATTCAGTCCCCGAGTTCCACAGCAATGCTCTCCAGCTCAAAGCATTCAAATGCCAGGACACATATATAGTCCCTAGAAAAGTCCTGGTTTTGGTAAGAGGTCTCCTCCCAGTGGAATGCACCTTTTAAACATGTCAGGAAGCCCAGAAGAAATCCTTTTAAAATGCCTCATCTAACTCCTCATTTCAGCCCCTATGATCCACGCTCCTGTTCTTTCAACCATGATCCATATTCTCATGGCGATGGGTGAGGATTGGAACATAAACAGATCAGCAAAACTTTCCTTTTTGACTCAGATAACAGACCGGAGGACAGCTCACTGCAGGGCAGACATGACTCCAATCTATCCGATTTATTTGAATGTTACACCAAGATATCTGACGTTCTCAGCTTGAGGAAGAGTCCAGACTAAGATCCTGAAGGACTTCCAGATCCAACAGATTATTGCTAGCTAATAGACATTGTACAAGAGGATAGAACAGAAAAAGAGGGCAGTGGTAATCATGAGGAAAACTTAAACAGCTAATCTCCAAACTGGGAAAGAAACTATAGAAGCTGACACTGTTGGTCATGTTTCTATATGCAACATAATTTTAAAAGTTTGACAGTCTTGACAACTCTGTTAATCTGACACGCAGCCTGAAGCCGGTTAGTTTATTACCGCCGACAAAAAGTGTCAGGAATGTCGACAGTGGGACCAGGACCCAATTATTAGATTTTGGGGGCGATACGAAGGAAGGAGAAGGTTTGCACTTTCCAATTGATTTCCTTTTTGATTATTGTACGTACCTCTGGACAAGTTTTCAAAGTACAGACGACGTCGGCAACATTCAGCTGTCTTGCTGTCTTCTGTCTCATTACACAAGCATTTATACATTCTTATTGCACACAACGCTGTGATAAGGAGAGGCAGACTGGAAACATCTGGATAGCAGAGTCCTAAAGCCCCTTTTTAGCTAGTCCGGAAGGATGATTGTAAAATTTGACAGAAAATGAAGTTGGATAAATATTATAGGGCAGCCCCAGGGCATGGTCCCTGATTTATTCACATTATTATGACATCCTAAATGATTTTCTGTAAGCAGGTTAATGGTTTTAAGAAAGCTAGAACCAAAGTCTGAGCTGCCAACAGTCATCCGTGTAAAAACATTTCTTGAGGTTACTCTAATTGCTTCATCTAATGGTGCATACGTGAGTTCGGCTCGGCGAGCAATAATCCGTCCATTATTATATCCTGAAAAGTCCATTTTCTGCATTAAAATGGACATAGGCTATTGAAATTTTGGCCTATTTTGAGCCGATTCAGGCGTGTAGAGCAGGGATGCATCTAAATGTTGCAGGGTAGTAGATCCCGAGGTGCAGGCGATAGAAGTCATCGCTTTTGTACCAATAATGTTAGACATGTTGGAAATCAGCACTAATGATTACAGAAAGGTGTATCAGTCTTCTAAAGATTGGGTTTTCTGTCACATCTGGTCAAAAACACTTATTTTCAGCAGGTTAGTTTTTAATATTGTGTAATTCTGGGCCTCCAGACACATTGTTCCGTATGATTTAAATGCTTCCTGCACCAGCAGCCCTGAATCAAATGAATGTATTACCTCCTAATCATGCAATTAACGCGGCTGCACTAACCTCTTATTCACCTATTTATTTAAGTGAGGTGGGCGGAGGAAGGGAAACGCATAAAACCTGCAGGACAGCTGATCTTGAGAACCAGGTTTGATTATAAAGTGGTTTAACTGGATACTGACCAACACCCAAGAACAAAACGGACGCTCCTTCAGCTGACATTGTGTAGTGTGTGGCAGCTGTGTGGTGTGGACCTGCATGAGTTCAACGGAACTGAATCGCGTTGAAAAGAACTGCTCTGTGACTCTGAACTGCATTGGCTGAGATCACAGCATCGGCGGGAGGAGATACGTGTTTTTAGTTTTTCTTTCTTGTGTGTTTTAATATTCGTAATTCTTAAGACTTTTTAGATTGAAACTACAGCTGGAGGAGGGGAGGGGCAGCCTAGTTAAAGGGAGGTTACCTGCATAGTGGCCCATATACCACTGTGTTTTAAGGATCTACTTGTTTGTGCCTCACCCTGAGTTAGGTTGGCCTTCACTGAGGTCTGTGCTGTGTGTTGCCTTAAATTATTGTGCAAATAAAGATTTTTGTTCTTTTGTAAAACCTGGTTCCTCCCCTTTTCTTTCTGGTGAATCTCTTTAAAAACAAAACACTGCTGTTCCTGGAAGGCTTATTACAATATTGTCAACAACGTGA
The DNA here is from genome assembly GCA_028564705.1 of Apricaphanius iberus. NCBI lineage: Eukaryota > Metazoa > Chordata > Actinopteri > Cyprinodontiformes > Aphaniidae > Apricaphanius > Apricaphanius iberus. Next base: position 773,299 of record JAPXFQ010002125.1, on the reverse strand, counting down.
TTAACCTGACAGAAAATTAAGCTTCTTTCGCGTTGAAATAATTACTTACGTGTCATTATAGTTAAACATCTGATAAAATCAAAATTTTAAGAAGGTGAAATCTGATTAAACCAGCCTGCAGGGAGAAAAACGCGGAAGTGAAGCTGCAACACCGAACAGAATCTAAAGACAGCTGAATCTGCACACTCAAACTGCGGGGGAAACACCAAAAATAAATCTGATCTTTATTCATATCTGCAGCTAAATAAAGTGCCAAAGAATATAGTTTTTAAACTAAAGCTGGATCGATCAAAAGTATTTCCATGGCGAAAAAAACAAATAAGAGGCACTTCTTTAAGTTTTACTAACGTTAAAACCTTAAAACTGTCTCTGCGTTTAGTTACTTGCCTGGTTTTGATGCAGGAACCGAAATACTGTTTTACTGGAGAAACGTCTGCGTCGCTGTCTGGAACAACGTCAAACTAACAGCAGCGATATCCGGTCTTCAAAATAAAAGCACCGGAACAAAGAGGAACGTTTTGACAACACGCTCAAAATCCTGATTCCTGACAAAAATGTTCCAGGGGATAATCTAACATCATGTGTAGTAGGATATATGTTAAAAAAAAGGCGAGACAAAGGATGCAAATTAATCAAAGGGTTTAAAGTCACTCAATCAAACTTTATTTATAAAGGGCTGATATCATTCTCATTCCATATACTTTCCATGCAAAAACCCACAGTTCCAAGTGCAATACAGAATAAAAATGACCACATTTAACCCCCATACCCCAGAGCAACATTAAGAGAATAAAAAATAAGAGAAATAAATATCTAACTGGACATTTAAAAACATATGATTTAAAAATACATGTTTATTATTCTTATTTAAATTATAAAACACTTTTTTTCATTTTTACCTACTCAGAAATCAACTAAACACTGTATTTATTAAACAATCAACGTAGTCAGAGTTCCCCCACCCAAAAAAAAATCTCTACATTTAGCCCAGTTGAAAAGACAAAAGAAAAAGAAAATCTGTTTCTCACGTCTTCCTTATGTTCTGACCGGAAGGTACCTCACCTTCTTTTACTGTAACTTTACAGGTAATCAGCTGATTTCCTGTTTCGGAACAAAACATTTCCAGTTATTCACGTGTTCAGGCCCATACTGCCTCTTAGTGGACACCAATGGCAAGAACACACATGGGTGAGGGTTCTTATATTTTCTAATCAAAGCAGCGATTTTAGATTGGTTTGTTAATAAAAGGCATTAATTAAAGTTGTATCTACTTTGCACTGAAATTTACAGGAATCTGGATCTGAAGATGATGAAAGGAGTGAAGTATTGAAACATATAGAAGAAGAAAAAGCAAAAATAAATTTACCAAATAATCTGAAGACTCTTTTTGGAAATACACACAGCTATGGCAACTAAGGAGTGGCTCCGTAGGAAGCATCTTAAGGTCCTGGAGTGGCCTAGCCAGTCTTTGGCCATGAATCCAATAGAAAATATCCACTTATTTTCTGCATTTTTGTTTAGGATTCCGTCCCTCACAGTTGAAGAGTACCTTTGCTACAAATTACAGACCTCTAAATGCTTTGTAAGTAGAGAAACTTCAAAAATTAGTGTATCAAATACTTGTTCTCCCCACTGCATACGCATGCATTAAAGTTTGTTGAAACCTGAGAAAGTATGGGATGCGAATACTACTTTTAAAGTAACTTTTATTCTATTTATGTTAACCTTTTTCTGAAGCTACTTTTACGTGAGTAAAATTTTTCGTTTTTTATCACCTCTACATCTTCGGACGGTAAATCTGTGGCACTTGCCATAAAAAAACATTTAGGAAAATAAATAGAAATAAAAAAAAACATCTTATAATTGGTTAAAAACATTCTTAAACTGGAGTCCATCCAGCCGCAGATAAACATGCAATACGCTACATATATAAAAAAAGTAAAACTAACAGAGCAACAATGGCCAAAAACAGAGACAGAACAAGGTGTTAATTTTTCAAAATAACCCTTTAAAGACTGGCCTCTTCTTATGAACAATGACTCATCTCCTTTTTCATTAAAAGTGCAGCAAAGATCATAAAAACACAAGCATATCCATCTTAAAAACAATACAGGAAGATACAGGATCATCTATCAGGTGATAAAAAAACAACTTTTGTATCATAAAACTGACAGAGAACGGATACTAAGGGTATCATCTTCGTTCTGTACAGCAGAATTCAATGAATCCCTGATTTAAATAAAATAAAAAAAGTCTCTGCAGCAGCAAAGTCGCTTCGTTCAAAGATTTGCTCTTAAATACAGAATTTAAGACTTTAATTACAGCGACAGTTAAAAATGTTCCAGTGGCCTCAACGTTAATAAATTACCCCCCAAGGTGACGACAAAGAACAGCTTCCAGCTCAGAAATATATTTAGATTAGTGAGCAGAACCACAGAGAAGGAATAACCTCCAGATGTAGAGGTTAACAATAAGATCAGAACACAGAACTGATCTCAGATCAATTTTCACAGACATTTAGTCCAAAGAGACAGAATGACTGCAGCAGACTGGGATCACTGGACCTGGAAATCCAGCTGAAGTAAACTGGTTTAGGTCGGACCAGAAACCAGGACTGAATCTAAAGGTTTGAAAAACCCTCGAGGTTCTGATCTCCTCAGGGTCCCCTTTAAAATGTATCTAAATAGTCTGCCTGGAAGGTACTCTTTAACCGCATGTAAAACACAAAAATGCTCCCTTTTTGTACCTAATCTAAACGTGTGACGCATTCAACTCCAATTTCCATCAAAAAAACTATTGAAAACATACTTATATTTTAGGAGCAGGGGCCATATTTACACACACAGCGCTGACAAAGCCAGATGGAAAGAATAAAAGGTTGCAGCATCCATCCGGCCGGCTCGCTGTTTAACCCCACAGAGTCTCTGTGCGGCCGAACTTGTAGATCAGAGAGCTGAGGAAAGAAGAGACACTCATCAGTTTGTGGTTGGCTGTTTTTTTCTCCGAGCATCTCAGCCAACAACAAGTTATGCTAATACAGAACCTACACTAAAACGTAATTTACGCTAAAACAAGATTCATGTCAAAGAGTTATTTATGCTAAAACGGAACTTATTTTATAGTGGAAATGATGCTATAACTATAACAATGCGGTAAAGCCATCTTACACTTATATATTTATTACAAACTAAAAATAAATCAGTTGATTATTCCAGGGTGGATTATGGACAAAAAGTTTCATCAACATCTGATTTGAAATTTCAGCATAGCATTCCACATCAGATGTTGATGAAAAAGTATCAGATAGGGATAGAGTACTCCTAATATGTCCATAATTCACTCCGGAATAATTAACATATGTATTTTTAAGCTATAATAAATGTAGTGGATTCAAAAGTTTCTTTTGTTGCCATTTTGAAAGTGATTATATTTTAAAATTGCACATCAGACGAAGATGAAAGTTAGTTATTCTAGGGATGGTAAACTCTTAATCTGTCCATAAACTACCCTGGAATAACGGACAGATTTATAATTTCTAGGTATTATAAATGTGGATTTTATGTGTGTAATTTATCTGCTTAAGGATCCTTATTTTTTCAATTACAAATCAGATGTCAATTAAAGTTTTAGTGAAATATCCAGTAGTAGTTTACTTGTAAAATAGATATAATCTCTAATGATCCTGCTGTTTGTATTTACTTAATACAACAATAAATTAGTAAAAACAATTAATAAATAATACAATAAAATATATATTATTATGGCCATAAACTACCATGGAATTCAAGATGAATATCTTTAAATATGGATTGTGAATACTTTCGTATTTTGTATTTATTTTTTCCATCATTTTCAATGTAAATTTCGAATTTTGAAATTCCAGACCAAATTTCTATAAAGCTATTAGACGATCACTTTTGGTTCGATTGAATCGGTCAGAAAATACGATTTTAGAGACTGGCTTTTATTTTAAAAAACGTTTGTAACCCATATTTACCGTGTAAAATCAAGTGAGGACCGATTTTACCGTTCTTTGCCGAGTGGAGCCTGGCTTTACCACAGTGGCGCTGTACTAGAACTTCAGCTAAAACTTAATTTATGTTAAAACAGAAATTATGCTAAAATAGAAGCTATGATAAACTTGTTAGTATAACTTTAGAGGGCAGGGCCAAATACGTGTATACTTCTGTCCGGTCCTTTTCAAACAAAATAATGGAATATTTTGTATTGACTGAGAATGTACATATATGAAATAAAAATGAACTGAACTTCTATTGTATTCAGGATCTTATATTTTCTTGACCCCTCTAGGCCAATGGATCGTAACTTCTTGGACATTATTTTAATCCGTATTATTTAATAAAAAAGTGTTTTCTCATCTGAAATAGCTCAAATAGTAACTCTTTGTAGCTGAAAGTCAAGTTAACACCGCTGCTGCTGCTGCTTAATGGTAAAAAAAAAAAAAAATAGTTTCTGTTTTAGTTTAAGTTCATTATCACCTGAAGAAGATGAAGGCGTTCTGAAAGAACACGGCCAGACCCGGAGCAACGTCTTTCTCTGACAAAAAAAAGAGAAGACCATAAAGTTTTCATTATTTCCAGACTCCTGACATAACCAACTAGAGTACTAAACCTAATCACAAGAATAGGGAGTTGCGCCAGATGAAAGGTTCAAGTTGTACCAACAATTTATCATGTAAAATCTTGCCTAAGAAATTAATTTAATTATTCATTTTATCCATGAAGTTCTCACATTTTGGTCAAAATCACCGAAGCCTGTTTCTATGCCATATTACTTATCGGTTGTTGTTTTTTGTCCTGATCAGAAGGATAAAAACATGTAGGAAAAGACGGGGAGAAACTCACTTGGCACCACGTAAGCTCCGAACAGGATCCAGACGGAGGCGATGAACGATCCAAACATCATCATGAAGCCGATGAAGAGCCAGAGACGAGCTCCTGGGGTTACAGACACGACTAAAGGTTGGCAGCTGTTCGTCATCTTTATCCAAACGAACCCGAAACCATCAGAATCTGGGTTTAAAAGGTCAAAGAGCTCACCTGTCCTCCCAAGGCAGCCTTCTCCGTATGCGTCTCCTCTCACCTGGCCGTTAGAAACAGCATTGATCCTGAACACAGACAGCAGCTACAGTCGGCCAGGAACGCCAGCAGATACCTCCATTAACTAAAACAGGAGCGACTGTCTCGGTCCCATAGCCACCTACTGGTTTTACTGGGACAGGGTAATGCAATCGTGACCATCCAAAGAGCCATTTTGTGCTCAATCAAGCTAAATCAAACTCATTTATAGCCAGAAAGTTACATGACCTTTTGAAAAACGTAAACTTATTTTGTTAAGTATGTACTAGAATAAAATATGTTGTCATTTATACACGATTATTTCTGAGTTTATAATAGACAGTAAAACATAAAACTTTAGCAAAAAAATGGATGGATCCACTTAAATATATTTTTTTAAAATAAAAATATAAAAATGCACACAGTTTTAAACCTAATGACTAGAAAAATTGATCTAAAATGATCATTTTAGCATCACTCTGTCATTGAAATTCAAAGCAATTATTCAATAAAAAAACAAGCAAAAGAAAAACTTCTAGAGTCTGAATTTGCGATAAAAAAAAACATTATTTGGGTTAGTTACTTTTTGCAAAATTTCTTGAGAGCCAATTTGGAGGGTCTACTGGTAAATCAATCAATAAATCAATCAATTTGTCCTTCCCTCCATTCCTAGTTTCATTCATCCATCCATCCATCCATGGTTTCATCCATCCTTCCATCCAACCATCCATCCATGGTTCCATCCATCCATCCATCCATGGTTCCATCCATCCATCCATCCATCCATGGTTCCATCCATCCATCCATCCATGGTTCCATCCATCCATCCATTCATGGTTCCATCCATCCATCCATCCATGGTTCCATCCTTCCAAGGTTTCATCCATCCATCCATCCATCCATCCATCCAGGTCCTCACATGAAGAAAGCGATGGTGGAGAAGACTCCGCAGGTATGGAAGGAATGGTTCATCAGTTCCTGAGTCGGATACATGACTGCAGCATCGATTATGATCCACCAGCCTGTGAAGAACTGCAGAAAAATAAAACTGTTCATTCACAGGAAGATTACATCCAAACTGGGCTGTAAAACTAGAACTTTAAATAATCTGAATGTCACAGAGAGCATCAGGAAAAACAACAAAAACAACACTAAACCAACAAAATTCAATAACTACAGTGGAGGATGCAGTTATAATCATTTCATTAGCGCTCCTCAGACTACTGTGTCAGCTGTAAATAGGGTTTTAAACTATTACAACTGTTCAGTATTGGAGGACGGGAGTCTTTCTGCTATATTATCAAAGAGCTAGAAGTAAAATATTATCCAGTGAAACATTTCTCTTCTCACAGTTTAAAACCAGCCAGCCAGGTCCCACTAACCAGGAATCCAGCCACCACAGAGGCCACGGCGTTCCTCCTCTCTCCCCAGTCTAACCAGTCACACTCCGGCCAGCGGAAGTTGTCCAGGAAGCCAGCCATCTGCAGGGTTTTCCACCCACGGATCGATCCGTCTCCTTGGCTCAGTCTGAGTCGGCTCCTGCAAGCGACTCTGAAACAGCAGCATGAAATAAACGCACAAAAAGAAACACAGTGGCTCAGTTATCATGTCTCAGTGAGTAGATAGCATCCTATGGACCAGATCCTGACTGATGGGGACGCTGCTCATGGAAGTTTTTCTGTTTGCACTAAGCATGGCAGGGATTCATCTGGACAATTTGCTGTTTGTTCCCATCTGCTGCGGCTGTTTTGCTGCCTTTCCCTAAACATGACAGCAGGCTCCCTCGAACCCACCTGCTGCTGATAATGAGCAAGCTCTGCACTGGTGGCAGCAGCCGGCTGCTGGACACGATAAAGGCGTTCCTCTCTGCAGATGAATCTCTTTGACTGAAGCTCTTTATGATTCAGATAGCATTCACTCCAGGAGAATGTCGGGCCCATCAGGATGCAGACCGATGATGGTGCCGGTAACCATTAAGTCAATTATTTCAACAACTGTCCTGAAGAGTTATACATTGACTACTGGGCCCATCTATGGCTTCTGATTATTATTTAAAATCAGAGGTCTGCCTCTAAAGGAAGCTGCTATCAGTCTGGGTTTAGTTTCACTTTCCAACATACTAACACAGTTTGATAATTAAAAAGGAAAACCGATCATCTAAACCATTTAGATCTGATATTTTTGTCTCTTTAGGTTGCTTCCTGTTTCAACTAAACAGCCTGATCCAGATTCGTGTCGAAAATCGTGATTTATTTGACAGGAACAGAAACTAACGATGAAAAATGGTTTCATAGTTTATATTCTAGAAACAAAAAGCTCTGTTCGTCTGCTCAGATATTAATTAGTTTATATTGACACACTGGGTTCGTTACAACAAATGATTTAAACCGTTATTAGAGCTTTTTTATTTGGTTTTAAAATCAACCGTTTGGTCTGTGTGAGCGAGAGATGTCAATAACCAAGCCATAAATGCTTCGCCGTTAACTAAATCTGTTTTAAAACGTCAAACATGCTGTAAATACTCACCTTTATTTACTCTGATTACCCCTAAAAATACTCTGATTACTTTAAATCAAACGCTGATGTCCCTGAGCCCCTGGATCATCTTCGTTTCGCTCTATTTATGGTTAGAGAAATGGCGGCTTTCGGCGCTTCTGCCCCCTGCTGAACAACATTGTTACTACAGGGGGGTTTAGTGGAACGGGATAATATTAACTGTTTTTAAGGTTTGCATTAAAAAAAAAATAATTTTCAAATATTTAGGAGGGGCTAAAAAGAAATGTTTGTTTTATTCTCAGTAGAAAGAACAGAGGTCACTCTGAAAATATGTTATTTTTAGCTATGTTTGGTTATCTCTTTGTCTGCTTTTGCATTATTTAGGCAATAAAATAAAAAAACACATGATTGTTAAAAGATGGGGAAAAAAAACATTTTTGTGTCATGGACCATTTACTAATCGTTTTAATTTGTTAACAAAAATTATGCCCTTTTAATAGAACGTATCCTGCCAAGCGCAGAAACTATCAATCATAGATGGAGGTCAACGGCTGTACAAAATCAGTCCAAGGGCCATAAATTGGCCCCAGGCTGCACTTTTGACATCCCTGCGATAAATAAAATTAATTTGGCGTTTTCTTAAAGCAAAAAAGGAAGACATGTAAAAACAAAAAAAAACAAAAATCCACCCAAATAAAATATCAAGAGTAATCACTGTTAAAAGATCAACTTAACAGGTATTTAAAGAAACAATAAAATGTAATAAAAATTAATTAATCATGTTATAAAAGACAAACAGGATTAGATGACAACCATTTCAAAATGAGAAATGTGAAACATTTTAATTTGGAAAACCAAATAAATCAATTAAGATAAAGTATTAGTAAAAAGACACTCTAGATCTGTTCAGCTCTTGTTTGTATAAAAACACAAAAATGAATGACATGCATTATTTTTACAACTCCCGCTAGTTTAACACAAAAAAAAATTTGGAAGCTGTTGATTTTGTATCAATTATGGTTTTTTTTTAAGACTAGAAACGAACAGAGAAAAAGAAACACGTTCGGTCCTAGACAGGAATACATCTAGTTACATCAGGATTCATCATAGTTTACAGTTGGTTGGGTTTTAGATTGAGTCCTCAGCATAAAAGTCACAGAGGTTGAGCACAGACTGTTGTTGTAGCCTGGTACAAACTTTATTGATCAGGTGAGGGAAACAGTACAACACATTTTTAGCTGCTTGTATTGAATCCATATTCTCCAGGATCTAATCCTCCTGCTGATCCCAGTGAGCTCCATCAGTCCACTGGATCAAGCAGCTCAGACGCCTTCCAGAAGAAGAAACGCAACCTGCTTGTTTTCCAGGAACATTTTGCTGTTGTTTTACCAGGAGTACCCAGGAAAATATCTGTAAACACTTCCGACTGGCTACCTCTGATCCAGGATGGATGTCCGAGGATCCGTTTCATAGAGAATAGAACCGCAGATATGGGATTATTTTGAGGCAAAATAACCAGCCAAAACATTCAAACCACCGAGTAAAAACACAGAACCTCTGTGGGTCGGTCAGGCTCTCTTACCCTTGGCTCAGTTTAGGATATTCAGTGGAGAACCCAACTAAAATCTAGAAATACAAAATCAAGGTCATGGGATTTACTACATTCTCACCAGGTTGACTGGACTTAAACTGGTGATGGGTTCAGATGGGATCTGGATTCAACCTGAAACTAGATCAGGGCAGGTGGATCCTTATCCCGCAGGTTAAGCTGACTCCAGTCCATGTTTTCTTCTCACCTGATTTCCGGTCCAAATAATCTCAGTATTAAACAGAAACATTAGAAAAGTGCAAACAGCTGCAGGAGGAGGCCTGTTCTTACAGGAGCTCCTCCGTCATCAGAACCTGAACAGTTTTAAATGCTCAGCAGCTTGGTCTCCATGCAAGGAGAATCGCAGATCAAATCTGCAAAGTGTTCAGTCCCAGCAGGAAGTGACAGACCCCAGACTCCTCCCTCTGACCTCTAGGAGGCGATAATGGACCAGCTCAGTCTCCTCTGGGCTGCGTTGGAGTTACACTGGAAACGACGTCGTAATGTTCCTCCGAGGGACTCACTGGCTGGAAGGGATAACTCCGTCTTGAAAGCAGCTCCTGGAAAACAGGAGAGGATAAATCAGTCAGAAGGGACATAAAGACGCAAACCCATCCTGGATGATGATGAATATGTTGAGTTTATTTCAAGCTTTGGATGGTATAAATCACGTCCAAACTTCTAGTGTGATTCAGTTCATGAATCCTCTCCCAGTTCCTGATTTGTTAAGAGGAATCGAAATGAGTCTCGATAACCACACAGTAAAATCTGTTTTGGGTTTTTTTTATTGCCATTTTAGTTACTACTGCAAATCTGAGAAGAAAGGAGGATTAGGATTAATTTTTCAGAGATTTTGTTGAAAGAAGTGAGGAAAAACGAGCCTCTCGGCTAAACTGACAGAAAGTTAGACTATATTCTACGCAATTTGTATTTTGAAACTATTAAGGGTTTTAATGCAACCACGGTATAAGTTTTCTGGATTTTATTTTATCACTGAATGTTCAGTTTAGACTGATGATGTCACACTCTAGCCTGTGAAATGTCTTCTAAACTATTTTATACCCACAATTTCATCTAATCTACAATTTATATATGAAAAAGCAGGTATTTCTGTCAACTTTCACCCAGTGTGTCTCCTACTGTTGTAGGACGTAATGTTTTCTGTCAGATCCTGTCAGAGAGCAGAGTTCACACACTTTACTCCCCGTTCCAAAGCTCATCTGAACCCTCTCTTTAAAACTGGAAACACTGCAGCTCTTTAACCCTCTCATCGTATCTCCTACATAAGACACCGCGGAGACATAAAAACGAACGTGTCGGTCCGTCGGAAGGTTCAACCAGTCGCGGTTTGAGAACTTCTCCATCACTAGCCAACGTTTTCACGCTGTGACCGTCTGTGTGTTCGAAAAGTTACAATTCCTGTGGCGGATTCCCGGAAAGGCGGGGAATCACCATAGCAACCAGTGACTCAGACTCTGATTTTAATGCACCGTTTATGTCCTGTTAGTTAAAAACTATTAGTCAAGACCATAAAACTGGATAAAACAAAAACTTGTGTAGCTCCCTGTTGGATAAAGAGTCTGAACTGAAAGCCGGATCTCACCGATGGGATCGTGTACGGCGGTTGGAGGATCTCTTTGATTTTCTTGGATTTGAAGAGGCGGACGTAGGCGACCACGACAAACACGGTGATCCCCAAGACCACGATGGTAATCAATATGATCTGTGTCTTTTTTGATCCACCTGAGAAAAAAAAAAAAATAGGATGGAGGCGATTAATTAGTACTCAGTCAGCTCGAGAGGCAAAAAATAAATACAGATTTCACATCCTGGCATCCAGACACTAAAATATCCCGGCAGCTGTTTAAGAGGAAAATCTGAAAGAGTTACCAGAAACTGTCTTCCAACAGCCTAACATTGCTGCTTAATAAGATCAGCATAAATCAGAACATTTAATATATTTTAAATAAACCTACAAAGCAAAACTACATCTGATGCTCGCCAAGTTAGCATGGAACACTAAGAAATCACGTGGAATTACCAGACAGACTTACATGACTATGAAACTGTTTTATATGAAAACTTATATATCTAGGTTGTTGTTCATTAGGGAATTGTAGATATGCCAACACTGAACTAGTGGACCATTCTAGGGAATTTCATCCCATAACCCGTTAGCTATTTGAAACAGGTATGGAAGTGGTGCCGTGTTGAAACCCCCCCCCCCCCAAAAAATTCAAGAATACGAACGAAAAGTCCAGACGGGCATTGTAAAACTTAGGTCTAATACGGTTAATACAGGCTCCCCCTGTGATTATTCAATTCAATTCAAAAATACTTTATTGATCCCAGAGGGAAATTAAGTGTTGTTGTAGCTCATTACTAATTCATTTTTCAAGGAGTTGTTGTGAACCATAATGGCTGTGGGGAGAAAGGATTTCCTGTAGCGGTCTGTGTTGCAGCGAAACTGAATCAATCAATCAATCAAACTTTATTTATAAAGCGCTTTTCAAACAAACAAACTGAAGAAGCATCCGACTGAAGATACTCTGTTGCTCTAGGATAGTCTCATGAAGAGGATGCTCGGGGTTGTCCATAAGCTTTTTAATTTTATGAAGAATCCTTCTTTGCATCATTATCTCCAGTTGTTCCACAGTCGTCCCCAGAACAGAACCAGCCCTCTTTATCAGGTTGTTCAGCCGTTTTAATTATTTAATTTGATTATAACCTCATTCAGGGTTGGTTCACTGAATTAAATGCATTTAATTATAGTAAAAGCTAAGAAAAAAAAAGTTATTACCACTGATGCATATCAATATGGAACAGCTTGGATTGGTTCGTGATAATCGACTGACTCTTGAGAATCTGAATCAAATCGATTCTTGAAATTTGAATAGACACCCAGCTCTATATGGAATCTAAAAAACAGTCAGCTTTGCAGTGCGTCTAAGATCTACAATACTAATGTCTACATTCCTGGGTTTCATTTCGTGAAGGAAGTTGTTTGATATTATATACTATTAGCGGAGGAAAACGATAACATTCAATGTTCTGTAAGCGTCCGGATTGATTCCAGAGAACACCTGGACTGGTAACAAAGCAGGATCTTACCGAATTCAGGGATGGTTTTGCACTGCACACAGCTCGCTGGACCGAAGGGCTTTGAATAAAGAACAAACTGCACCTTCACACAGTACTGCTGACCCACTTCCAGGTCATCGAAGAACTCTGAGGCGGAGGAGTCCGTGTAATCCTGAAGAAAACAAACAAACAACAAAAGCAGAACATATATTTGGTTTAGTGAGAACAGTGTGTGTCAGGAGATATTAACGGAATAAATCTTTCACACTTCACCTCGTCTTTATCGCCATTCTTCCAGTAATACACCCTATGTTTAAGATGGCCTCCATGCTCCTCCACCTGAACGTGGTTTCTCTTTAGGTTGACCGAGAGAGATCCGGGCGCCGCAGTCAGAGTGAAGTTTGGAGAGCACAAATTACCTGAAACAGACAGGAAACGGATTGAGTCTGAAGCCCTTAGAGAGGCGAGACCTCGGCGTCCGAGGGCCCGGAGATCAGGCGGAGTCAGACGAAATAAGATGACGATGTTTGGGTTTTTTAATTTCAACGCCTGAATAATTTACGTTTTACACAAAGCGAGGAACCACAACTTTTGTCGTGAGTCTGACTAGATTATATTGTACGATTGCTCCAAATTTTTGTTTGTGAATTATGTCGTAAAATCTGATCAGTCTATCTTGATTGTCTAGAACTGTTGCAAGAATTTCCAACCCAAAGTCTTGTCCCAAACCACTGATCCAGCCTCTTTCCTTCCCCTTTACAAGTTTCTCCTGTAATCATGGTCCTGATCAAGAGTTCATCAGACTTATGAGAATTCTTGCTATAGCTGCTTTAGTCCAATAGAACTTCTCCCCATTTCTCTGCCTATTTTGAGCCTAAATGTTCAACAGAAATGATTGAACTATACTTTCGCTAGCATATATTTTAAACGACTTTCTGTAGTCTAATGTCTTTAATGGTACGGCCAGAACATTTACTTTGACTTAATCCTACCAGCTCAACACGCAGAGTGAAGTCTGATATAGATCAGTCAGTGTGTGGAAATATTTTTTCACCTCTCACCAGGTGTGAACCACCCTGGTTAGAAGGGTAACCACAGCTGCAGACAGCCTATTTTTAGACGTGTGAAAGATTGTTGACCCTCTGGATCTTGGCTTGAACTCTTTCCAGGTCTGGGCTGTATTAAAAGGGTTTTGTTAAGTGTGTTTAAATGCAGCCAGAGAGAGTCAAATTATTACCGTAGTGTGAGTGAAATCAGACTCTTGAAAAGCATGCTTTCTCCCCAAAGCTTCTTCTTCTTTTTTTTAAACATTGGTTACTTTTTTTTAAAAAGTTAATCATCATTTACTGAAGATTTCACGTGTTCAGAGGATTTTGATCCAGGTCTTCGCTGCTTTCTCAATTATTGGTTCGGTGACTATTTATGCTACACTAAGTAATCAGAATAATCGTGGTTGACAAATTAAATCACTGAGGAAAAGTGCAATATGAAGAAGTTGAACACAGCACAGATGTCACATTTTGAACACTTTTTAAAGTCTTTTTAAGGTAATATTCCCAAACTCAATCCAATGCTTTAAGGGCCTTTTAAGACCCAGTAGGAACCCTGATCACAGAAGTCTAATTCGAAAAATACGGCGGCTAATACAAACGTAAGCGACTGATCAGTGCATGTGTGGACTGATGAAGAGATGGACTGTGATTGTGCATATCTTGTTTTGACTCCGTCTGCTTCACCTGTATTTACCGCCTGTGTGCAGCTAACCGCTAAAAGGCTAACATGTAGGGGGGCGCATGTCGCCATGTATCATCGGGGAGTCGAACGTACTTGATTTAATAATTACGTTTTCTGAGTGACACGTAAACTGCGACTCTGCTCTCAAAAGGAGACGAGCCTTTAGTTCGACTACTTCAAAAAGCTTGATTTAGATGTGCATGTAAACTTACCGACTCGTGCATCTCTAACTGGTCATCATGTACTATTTTACATCCTTCACGGCTTCAGATGAGCTGTGGCGTACCTCAGAGTCGAGTACTCGGACTCCATTTGTTTCTCGACCATAATGCGCGTCGTCATTTGCGCAGAGGACCCTGATAAAATTAGGCCATAATCCATCATCTGTTATTTGGCGCTTAATGTGAGGTTGGGTTTAGGGGGCAGCAGTTTAAGCAGCTTTTCTCCCTTAAACCAATGAAATTGTCGCTTGAAAACTGCATTTTGAGTTTAATCAGGTGATGATCTGAAGCAATTAAATCTGGGAAGAAATCTATAAACTATAGCAGATGTATGTTGCTTGATTGCCTAATTATTCCACACTGGGGAAAAAACTGCTTTTCAAGCTCATAGACTAATGGACAGTTCAAGGTGAAATGTTTAAAAGTAAAAATTAAACTGACTGCCCACCAACGTCTGGATCGTTACCTTCTCTGCTGCAGACTTCCACCGATTTGGACGTGATCCCGTTTCTAAGAGCTGTGACACGAAGCTGAACGCAGCCGTGTTCGGCGTCGGCCTGCTCCGAAGCGAAATCGCAGGAAGTGAGGGACGTGTTGGTACACGTCTCTATGGGTGTCCAGTGGGAGTCGAACCTGTGGACGAGAAAGGAAAACCAATCTGGTCTCTGGAATTACACTAACTGGATCAAATGAATTCTGGTTTTAAAAATAACCTGAATGTTAAAGAATACGTCCACTATTTAAAAGAAATATGAAAAAACAAAACACGTCAGACTTCATTTTTATAAATAGGAAAAATAATCATTGAAATTCTTCATGTTTTTCCCACCTCTATTTCCTCCAATTTCCCCTGACTTTATCCTGATTATACCCTAATCCTCCTCTGAATTTTCTTTCTTTTCCCCCTAATGTAACTTAATTCTGTCCTCAATAATTATCCAAAATGGATCCCCAACTTTATCCTGACTTTCCTTTTGATTTTAATCCTGATTTTATCCACATCATACAATGATCCCCCACCCCCAGAAAAACTAAAATCATCTAGATTCCCCCCAAAGGTTAATATTGATTTTAACCCATTTTGACCAAATTCTATTTGGATTTCCTCCCCCAAAATGAATCTTGAAACTGCTTTGGATTTGTTTTTTCTTCATAATTTTACCAAAAATATCTAATCCTGATTTTTGTTGAGTATAATCCTTATTTCCCACTGAATTTCATCCTGGTTTTCCCCAACTTTACCCTTAGCACACACACCCCAGGCTAATCTTCATTTCTCTGCTGAATATTATCCTAGATTTTACTCCAATCTTTAATTTAATTTTTTTTAATTCTTCTTAATTTCAACTAAGACTGTAGAACCAGGTGGTTTTCTTTAATAAACTGTAGATTTCTGTCTATGTCTTGTGTCTATTTGTGGTTAATATATGTTTGGATCCACTCCTAATATTCCTTCAATCTAATTTCTGAGGTTTTCTTCTGATTTCAACTTGACTTTGTTCTGATTTTACCCGAATCGTATCTGGATTCTTTGACAGATTTTGATAAAATTTTGTTCCTAATTTCATCCTGATGTCATTTTATGATTCTGTTTTCCAGGAGGACTTACCTGAGATACTCAACGTTAAATGTCACATCAGGCGCTGTTGAATTCCAGGTCAGTGTTGTCTGGGTGATGATGAAGTCACGTGGCGGAGGCGGCGTCTCCTGAGAAAAAGCTAAAAAAAAAAGAGAATCTGTTTATTTTAGTAAAACTTGAATATAAAAGATAAAAACCAAGAGATCCTGATGAAACTGAACAACTAGAAAAGGTTCTGAATGACGTTCATCAAAAACATAAACTGGGTGCAGTTTAACAGGTCAATGAAGTCAATTCAGCAATAACAACAGCAGCAATAGAAGAAGACTAAAGTAAAGATGTTATATGATATATAATCTAACGATAATTTCTGTTTTTCAAAGGAAAAACAACATCCTGTGAAATATTTGGTTGAAAAAAAGAACAGCATCTTTTCCTTTTAAGGCTTCACTAAACAAATCTATCAATAGAGCAATTTTAGCATCTATAAGTGAAGAGAATTGAATTCTCATAATCACGAATTTATCTGTGGTTAATGTCGATTCTATTAACGTTTTACCCAAATTTTACTTTAATTTTAATCTGACAGTATCTTGATTTTAATCCCCACTTTATGATTGATTTATTATGAATCTCTCCTGAGTTTTTCTGGATTATACCATAAATAGATCATAAAACACTGACTTTTCCTAATTTATCTGGATTTTAACATGTATTTCCCTAATCCTGGAGTTTCATTTACTTTATCCTGATTATATCCAAATCTTAAATAATCTTTTGCCTTGACTTTATTTAGTTTTATTGACAGAATCATGATTTTATTGCCGTTTTTCTCTTTGCTTCTACTGGATTTTATGTTATTCTATCCTGGTTTTACCTGGATTACACCTTAGTGTCTTGATTATATCCTGACTTGATCCAGACATTATCCTAGCTTTTGTCTGACTTCATCCTGATTTCATGGTAATGTTCCTTTTTCCTGATTTTTTCTATGATTTACTTTGATTATATCACCGTTTTATTCTACTTTAACTTCAATTACACCTTAAATATATCCCAGTATACCTTGATTTGATACTTATTTTAATTGGGATTTTGACCTGGTTTTATCGATGACCTAATCCTGTATTTATCTTGGCTTTATCCTGACTTAATCTGGAGTTATCGTGGTATCTGGATCATAGATCAAATGTATTTTACTTTTATCCTAACTTGATCCTGATTTCAGCAAAATGTTACACTTTATTTTATCCTGGCTTTATTTCTGATATATCTTGAAAGCAACATGATTATATTTTGATTTTATCCTAACCTCATCAGGCTATCCTGATTTTATTCCCAATTTAACCTTCACTGTATCCAGTCTTTTGGTTTGTTTCAAAAGCGATGACCTCAAAGAAGCAACTGTTGCTTTTCTTTAACCTGGGAACGATTTTAAAGACATTTCCAAAGCATCTGAACCAAAATTCAACCGTGAGAAATAAAATAAAAAGAGCTCAAAATGAAGGAAACTGGACTTCTGTTGTTTCGACTCTCAAATGTCATCGGAAAACCACAGAAAAAGTCCAGCTGCCTCCGTGTTCTGGATCAGAACCCACGCCTGAGAAAAGAGACAGCTGCCAGTCTTCCAGCTGAAGTTCTAGCAGGTTCGGCCCGAGATCTTCAACCGATTCAGGAAAATAAAAATCACATAAACCATCAGAAAACAGCTCAGTCAGATGCCTCGGTTCCCCTTTTTTAATGCGCCAAGATCCGAATCTGAACGGTTCGGACCGAGCCGACAGGAACATTTAAACCCTAAAGGAGAAAATGGTTACAATCTGTGCTAACTGGACCCGAACTGACTCAACCAGACCGAGCAGAACGGACCACCGACGTAACAGAAAGACGGAGCGACGACGCAGGAGATCCAGGGAAACCGAAACCTTTGGATCTTTCGTTAAACCCACCGGTGGCGCTCCGACCTCGGCAGAACAGAACCAGGATACCGATGATCAGGGCAGGAAGACCCGTGGAAGTAGAGACCCGTCTCCGTCGGTCCATGATCACCAACCGATCCGGACATTTACGGCTGGGATCCAAACAATTGGGAAGTTACGCAACTTCCGCTTCTTCCGAAAAGGGATATTCCGCTGTTGTTGTGTAGAAATTCAAATACAAAATAAAATACCAAATACAAATAATATCATTTCTTATTAATATAATTGATTAAAATGAACATATTTTAACGGCTGTTCTGAGTTTTTTTTTTAAAGTAAAGAGGTTTAGTTTACTGGATTACTCTAAAATGAACACCTAAAACTTGTTCCATCATTTGTGAAACAGAAAAAAAAAACGTTTTCTTTGTTCTGCTTCTACAACAGAACCTCTTAAACAGCTTAACCTCGGCTAAATTGCAATATAATGATCAGAACTTTCTTTAAATCCAGTTTTCGACCTATATAAACTATAACTTTACAACAAAAAGTTATTCTTCTCCTTCATTGGTCGCAACAGCAAATAATCCGTCTCCGTTTAGTCCTCCTATGTACCATCTTTAGTATGCATACTTTTAGGACCGTACTGGTACTCATTTTTGCCCTCAGCTTTAATTTATAATTTCATTCATTTTAATTTAAAAATAAAATAGGTTATTTGTTTAGAGCCGGCTCAAAGTCTTATGGGGCCTCAAATAGATTTTGACTCGGAGGGGCATTTCTGTTAATTACACTACCCACAATAACAGCATTTCAATCGATATTTAGGCTGGGAAAGGAAGCAGAGTTTATTTGCCTGATCCTAAGAAGAAATATCTGAAGCTCATACAAAATAGAAAGCTTAAACTAAAACATCATATTGTAACAATGGTAACACAACAACCAAACAATGAATATTTAAAACTTGTTTTACATTTTAATTCAAACGTTAAATAATATTACATTATCTTTTCTAAATTTAAAGGTACAGTATATACATTTTATTTCTTTAAGTGTATTTGATTTAAATCTTTTTGAAACCTTTTTTTAAAAATAAAATAAAAGAATTTTTATAAAAAACAAAATTATTTTTAATAGTCTGCTTTGAAACAAAACGAAATAAATAGGAGTGATATTTACATTTTCAAAAATGTTAACATCGTTAGTTTCCGTTCAATTTCAGCATGTATGGGGGGGGGGGGACCCAAACCCACTTAGTTTCTTTATGCTTTGGGCTGGCTCCTGGATTTGTTGTTATTTTTATTTGTTTTTTTTTTATCTAATTCACCATCATTTGTTGTAAAAGCTAGGAGGAAAATAAAATTTGTCTTCCAATTTATTGCATTTTTGTGTGGTATAAGTATCAGCATTGGTACTTAGTATTGACAAGTACTCAGATAAAAGTATCGGTATTGTATCAGTTTGGAAAAAGTGGTATCTCTTATATATAGACTGCCCCAGCTTGAATTTAATTAATAAGCTTAGTCGGGATGAAGATTTTGATAACCGGGAAGATTGATATTCTTAGGCATTAATGGCTGACACAGAAAAATACATAATAGACATGATAAACATATCGTGTTACTGACAAAAACGACAGTTACACCATGAATAAGAAGTGAAAACAATCTGTTGGATGAAGGAGAGAGCAGCAGTAAATAATCAAATTCGATCTTGACCAGTGTAACTATAACAGAACTAAAGTTTAAAAGATGTAGTTCTGATACCTAAAAAAGAAAATAGGAAATTGGCCTTTTCTGTACCTTAATTTCAGGAATCAGGCGTTCCCGAGGATCACTTCTTAAAGGGACAGTGCTTTAAACATGGTTCTGTAAAATGCTTATAAGCAGTTAATATCTTACCTACAGCAGTAAGGATAAGCCGCTTATATTTTGTTTTCCACTGTTGGAGTTCCGGTGGAAAAAAAATGTATTTTAGAATCAGATTTAGTGACAATTTAAGATGCGATACATACCTTTATAACATTCCAAATCCGTGTCCAGCCCCTTCTAACCAGAAAACGTATTTTCACTCAATGAGCTCCAACTTGCCCCACCCGATTTCCTCCCTTGTTCTCTTAATAGTCCGGTTTTGAATCCAAAGTGAGGAAACCCCTGGTCTAGGTGATCCCTTGGTGAAGCCCAACCTTTCTTTTTCTTGAGGACCCCCTTGTATGTCCCAGACAAGCCTAACCCCCCCAACTTCTATACCCCAATTAAAAGGGATTAATAGCAAGCTTTCATTTGCAAAAATTATACGTCACTTGTAGGTTTT
This sequence comes from Apricaphanius iberus, assembly GCA_028564705.1. Classification (NCBI taxonomy): domain Eukaryota; kingdom Metazoa; phylum Chordata; class Actinopteri; order Cyprinodontiformes; family Aphaniidae; genus Apricaphanius; species Apricaphanius iberus. Next base: position 753,293 of record JAPXFQ010002125.1, on the reverse strand, counting down.
TGTTCATTTTCCTCTTCTTTTACACTGTAGGCTATATAGAACATTCTCTTTTGGGATTTTATAAATGTAATATTTACAGATATTTTAAAGGGACTATATCATGCTATTTTACAGTTTTCAACTTCTGGGACAGACATATACATCATAAAATCTTACTGTTGGTGTTATATAGTATCAATTTGTCCTGAAATGCCCATGTTCTCACTAGAACTAGGAAAGTACAACACATCACCCTAGTTCTTAAGTCCTTACGCCGGCTTCCTGTAGCTCAGAGAATAGACTTTAAAATACTCCTACTAGTTTATAAATCACTGAACGGTTTAGCACCAAAGTGTGTTGGAGATCTGCTGTCACTATACCAACCCAGCAGACCACTCAGGTCCTCCAACTCTAGCTTACTTAACATTCCTAAAATTAGAACTAAAAAAGGAGAGGCTTTCAGCTTCTATGCTCCACAAATCTGGAACAAACTTCCAGAAGAATCCAAAAAAGCTGAATAGTTAGTCTCTTTTAAATCAAAGATTAAAACTCTACTATTCAGAGCTGTCATTGAGCCCTAAATTGCGCTTTATGATCACTATTTCATTCTCGTGGTTTAAGTTTTATTCTTATTTTTTTATTTCCTTTTTAACCTATTGTGTTTTATCTGTTTTTAATCTATATTGCATAAATTTGTTCCTTACATCATCTTTTCTTATTGATTGATTACTTATTGATCCATCATTATTACTTATTGATCCATCTGTTAAACTTATATGTTTCTGTTTTTCTCTAATCATGCTTCTGTAATCATGTATTTGGTATCATTATCACTGAATCGTGTAAGTCACCTTGAATTGCCTTGTGTTTAAAGTGTGCTATATAAGTGTGCCTTGAAATGTAACTTGTATCCTGTAGTTAATGTTGGACCACGAACTAAAACGGCTCGTTTCTCTATAATCCCGCCTCCTGCACCCTACTCTATCAGAGGTAAGCTGCTCTCCCTGCCGTGGCGGTGCAGACCCCCGTAACACTTCCTAGTGGTAACATAGTGATGTAAAATATGTCACCATGTTACCACCAAAAATTTAAAAGTGTTTCACGTTAATGTAATTTTGATTTGCACTTCCCGGCCACCGTATAAATCAGAACACTCAACAATATATTTCCTGATCACCATTTCCAGACCCTGGAAGTAAGGCAGTCCTCATCAGTTTTATCTCTGGTGGTTCCGTGTACAGCGGGGCATAAAAGCATTTAGTCAGCCACCAATTGTGCAATTTTAAAATTGTGTCTTACATGACAGGCTTATTAGACAGGCTTGTAATTTTCATCATAGCTATATCTCAACTATGAGACACAATATGAGGGGGGAAAAAAATCAATAACATGATATGAATTTTAAACAATTTATTTACATATCATGGTGGAAAATAAATATTTTATCACCTACAGTCAAGATTTCTGGCTCTCACAGACCTTTAAATCATTCTGTAAGAGGCTCCTCTGTCTTCCACTCATTATCTGAATTAATGACACCTGTTTGAACTCGTTAACAGTATAAACACAACCTCAAACAGTCGCACTCCAAACTCCATCATGACCAAGACCAAAAAACTGTCAAATGACAGACATAAAAGACCACTTGTAATATCCCTCAATCTGGAGCTACACACAAGAGCTCACCCTGTGGGGTAAAATTGGTGAGCAAAAATCCCAGCACCACACGGGGGGACCTAGTGAATGACCAGCAGAGAGCTGGGACCAAGTTAAAATCCTGCAGTGCCAGACGTGTATTGGGCGCCAATTAAATCTAAATGTTAAATCTAAATCTAAATTTTAAATCTAAATGTTAAATCTAAATGTTAAATCTAAATCTAAATGTTAAATCTAAACGTTAAATCCATCCATCCATTTTTCTTAACCGCTTAATCCTTAATGGGTCGCGGGGGGGCTGGTGCCTATCTCCAGCTGTGCCACGGGCGAGAGGCGGGGAACACCCTGGACAGGTCGCCGGTCCATCACCTGTTAAATCTAAATGTTAAAAAAATCTAAATCTAAATGTTAAATCTAAACCTAAATGTTAAATCTAAATGTTAAAAAAATCTAAATCTAAATGTTAAATCTAAACCTAAATGTTAAATCTAAATCTAAATGTTATGAACATTTAGAACATTGGACATGTTCATTAGAACACTGGATTTAACATTTAGATTTAACATTTAAGCATTTCTACTAAATAACGAAAATTTTACACTCGGCGCCCCATAGACGTGTCCCCCTGCTTAAGCCAGGAAGTGTCCAGGCCGTCTGAAGTTTGCCAAGGAGCTTTCGGAGAAAAGCATATGGTCAGATGAAACCAAATTAGAACTTTTTGGTAAAAACAATGTCGTATTTGGAGGAGAAAGAATGCTGAATTGCATTTAAAGAACATCATACCTACTGTGAAGCATAGGGGTGGAAACATAATGCTTTGGGGCCGTTTTCAGCAAAGGGACCAGGACGACTGATTTGTGTAAAGGAAAGAATGAATGGGGCCATGTATTGTGACATTTTGCGTGGAGACCTCCTTCCATCTGCAAGGGGATTGAAGATGAAACGTGTCTGGGTCTTTCAGAATGACAATGATCCCAAACACACCGCCAGAGTAACAAAGGAGTGTCTTCCTAAGAAGCAGGTCCTGTCCCCAGATCTCAACCCCATACACAATCTTTGGAGTTCAAAGTCCGTGCTGCCCAGCCACATTCTTAAAAATATTACTTCTTTAGAGGAGATTTGCTTGGGGGATGGGCCAAAATACCAGCAACAGTGTGTGGAAACTTTGTGAAGACATTAGCGCAGTTTATGCTTCCCCGACCGCAAATTTGCACTCAGACGCATTGACGGAGACATTTTTCATTTATGGTTTTCCTTTTTTTCTCTCCACTCCCCATTGTTTTTTCAGCATTGCTCTATCAGGACAGCAGGGGGTGCTAACTTTTCATGTCTCTGCCTACTATCACAGCGTTGTGGGGAGCCTAAGTCACGCCCTTCTACTTCCAGTCCATGGGTCCCATACTGCCAAATAAAAATTAATGAGAGTCAATGGAGCGATAGTGTGAATCGAACATATGTCCATGAATTTTAAAAACTGATTTTGATGAAGAGAAAACGCAGATTTTTGACCGGAGGCAATAGTTACTTTAGGTTTTGTGTCAAAACATTTACAACTGCAGAAGTAGTAGAGCGAGGGTTGTAACCTCCAGGACGAAGAAAGGAGAATTAAACACAGAGAAAACCTCTATAAATCAGACCATGTGGAAAGTAGCAGCTATGTCTGGGGTAAAGCAGTCGGTGGAGTGAGAGCCAGCATGGAGGAGAAGCTCTACAAGCTCTAGGAGTGTTTTACGTGCTATAGCTAGTGCTAACTCCCGTTAGCCAAATGGCGTCTTCTGACTTCTGATTTGTAGGCATTTTAAATGCAAATTTTTACAATCAAATAAATCCCAAATCACTGTACAAACACATTCAAAATGTACATCTTTAGTTATCATTTAGATCGAAGTACAATATATGTGTGATTCAGGACGTAAGACAAAGTGGACCAGAACATAACTTTTATCGCTCCTTTGACTTCCATTCATTATTTTTTCGGTTTGGGGACCCATGGGCTGACCGGAAGTTGGAGGAGACTTTAGGCTCCCCGTTTCAGTTTTTTTTTCTAGGTTTTTGAACGTATTTTTTCCTGAACGAGCAATGGATGACATAAAGTAAGTTTTGATTAGGCTGTAAAGCTTTTTGCTTGAAGTGCAGCTCATAGAATACTCTTCTACAAACAGATCGGCGTTCTATCGTTGCCAACGATGGAGATCAAAAGGGTATAGCTCAAAGTGTGGTGATTAACTGTTATTTACCAGATATTTATTTTCCACCATAATTTGAAGATAAATTCTCTAAAAAGAAATCTGGCCATATAATTTTCTGGATTTTTCTCTTATAGTTGAGGTTTTCCCTATGATGAAAAATACAGGCTTCTCTCATCGTATTAATTGGGAGAACTTGCACAATTAGTGGCTGACTAAATACATTTTGCTCCATATAAAATTTTCCCTTAGTCCTTTTACCTTGGTGAAACTTTAAGGTGAACATCTAACATTTAAGCTGCGTTTCATGTGAAGCTAGTTGCTAATGACCATTATCAAATAAATTAGTGATTACCAATAAATTCAGACTTGATACCAAAAATCATTTCATTTTCATATTAGCAATTTGTCATCGGCTGCTTCGCAGTCAGAAAGTCCTGGGTTCAAATCCCGCCCAGATGTCAACTTGTTACTAGTTTAAAATATGTGATTAAGAGAACTCCTCCGGTCTTGAATAAAATTGCAATTCAAACCCCTAAAACAGGTAAATCAGTAATACACGTAGGGTTGGTTTATTAAGAATGACAGAACCAGCTCACATATGTACAATCTGACAACTTCATAAATGTTTGCCTTAAGCCGGTTTGAAGCACACATTCATTAGTTTGTATGTCGTAAAAAAAAAAAAAAAACCTCTACAGAAAAGTTATTCATTAATCAATAGTGAAAATTAATGCTCATCATTAACTGCTGGCGGTAAAATAAGCAAAAACATGTTTCAACATGAATCATAGAATGGATGAAGATTAAGACAGCAGCATCAACAGTCCTTCCTGTTAAATGGTGAGGCGACGCAAGTGAGGAACTTCTGAAGCCTCCAGAGTTCAGCGAGGGTCACCTATCAGGTGTTTTCAGTTGTGTCTCACTCATTTAGTCTTCTCCTGTGTTTTTGCTGGCAGGAGAGAAAATAGCTCTCTCTGCAGGAGGAAAAACCTACCCTTCCTTCTTTCCTTCCTTTAGACCTCCATGTCTACAACTCCCTCGTCGACGATCACAGGGGAAACTTTGAACTCCGAGTTAATGTTCAGCATCTTCACTTTCTCTGAGTCAGAGTGGGGCTTTGCGTCTGGGAAGGAAGACGAGGCGACGTTGTGCTGCAGGGCGCCCGAGTTTCCTCCCGCGGAATAAACTCCTGAATCTCCGCTGCTGCTGCTGTTCTGACGGCTGTGCCTGCCACTGCGCACACAGAAACATTTAATCAGAAATCGGACACGACACGCTTCAGAGTAAAACGACGTACAAAAAAAAAAAAAATGATGACATGGGAAATAGCTCCAGAATTTTTTGCAGGTTTAACGTGACGTATAACATGTTTATCTGTAATAAATAAAAACTAAAATCGTTTAGGGAAAAAAAGGAAACAAACAATATAACGTGGATGCATCAAAGCGCATATCCTTAAATTCTTATAGGAGTCGTCTTGCTGATTTGGATCCAAGTTTTGCCTCCTCTTCTAGGGTTAAAAGCCTCCCAGCAGCCTCTCTGACATCTTTTCTTCTCATTTGGAGGCTACATCCGAAACCACTAAATTGGTAAGAGGTCTTACGCCAAACCGGATGTGCGTCAGCGTCTGCCATGATAAGATGCATCCGAATTGGGCTTCCAGTTAGGAAGGAGTTAGGGAAAGTGGCCTGTATGCTAACCATCGTAGCCACTTTAGCATAGGGACCTCTGATGCTAACTAACTGGCGATTAGGAGCCATGTACCAGAATACAAGCCCACCTCACGTAAAATAACGAAAATGGCCGAAAGGAAAAAGACGTGACATGTGAGTACAACAACCTCTTCCGAAGGTTTATTTTGATATGCGTCATTCATGTGCGTTTACGTCGCGTAATGACGTCGGGTAGAAAGGCTGTTCGAAATGGGCACATTCGCGAACGGCTCCCTAGACTTCTAGCCATAGTGTTCTCACTGTTGACCCCATGAAAGGTTAAGGATTAGTTGCAAGTGTTAGTGCTTAGAAGCTAACATTCAGAGGTTTCGGATGTAGGGGATCAGTTTTGTAAAGATGTCGGATTGCTGCTTATGTCTGCTCTTTCTCTGTATATTTCATTAATCCTGTCGAAATTATCTGGCAACCTTCTCCTGACCGATACCTTCTGACTAGGAGATTCCTCTGAACCTTTTGACGCATACAAATGACAGTATTGGAAGTGCTATGCCGCCATCTAGCTGTCAGAATGTGAATTACAGTTACAAATGTTAAGTTTATTCATACATTTTGGTTAGCTCTACCTTAGTTGTATTTATTATTTTTCATATGAGACCACACAGTCATTGTGAATGTGACTTTGGAGTAAAAAAAATACAAATCTACTGATTTCTCCAAAATTTCATTTACAAAACAACTGATTTTTCCTTTATTTGCATTGAAAACTGTAGTTATTTAGGGATCTTGATTAATTCACAGCTAGCCTTTGATTAGTGAGGTAAAGGATTTTTAATCGTTTTACAGCCTTATGCAAAAAACAAAAAAACAAGAGGGTTTTTGGACGAAGTTTGTATGTTTTCCATTCTTTAAGCACCGGAACAGTTGCAAAAATACTGGTTTGGTACCAGTATCTGATAAAACCTAAATGATATTCCTCCCTATTCAGCAGTGAGGGGATAATCAGAGGCCCTTTAAGTGACAGCCGTGGTAGAGTAACTACACTGCACATTATTTTAGTTTACTGTTTGTATGTTTTTTTTGCCCTTAAACAAAAAATTTATATATATATTTTTTTATTTTTATTTTTTATTATTGAGTCGTAGATGCCATAGGTAACATTAAGAGTAGAGATGGGACCCTTTTATTTTCCCTCTAGATCTCGAGCTACAATGGGCAACATGAAACAAAGCGGACACCAAATGACCTGCTGTCCTCGTCCAGGTCGGCTGGGGGCGCTGCAGAGTCCACAGCTGGATCAACGCTAATCTGCAGGGTGGCTGATTCTTGGCAGACGGTCACAGGATCACATAGATCTACCTCAGGATCTGAGACAATGAGGCGTGGGTAGTCGGCTTCGTGCTTAAAAAAGAAGCAGAGGAGGAGGAAGTTAGGCGAGACATCCGGGTGGAGAAGAAAAAAAACAAAAAAAACCCTTAGCAGTTTGGACATTTGGGAAGAATTTAACAGTCAAACATCACCTACCTGTTTGAAGAATGAGGGCATCTTCTCTCCAGGAAAAAAGGTTGTTTTCCAGAACTGGAAGCACTGATGACCGCCATAGAGGATGAGCAGCACCAGCAAGAAGAAGATTAGCAGAGAGGCAAGGAAGTAAAGGAAGATCTTCCACCATTCAGTAACTCCTGTTTCAACAAACAAAAAGAGGCAGCTTTACATGAACTGGACTTTAGAGAGCGAGAAACAAGAGAAAATTAACTTAATTAAGCCTGCAGGAAATTACAGTTGGAATCGCCATCTTCTCCACTCAGCACATTTGTCTTCACTTCCTTGTACAAATCATCCAATCCCGTTTTTGTTATCCTTCAGCAGACGCTTACTTCAGGGTTTCCAGCTCCAGAGCCACTTGGACACCAAAGATCCACCGTGAATGTTTCATGGCATACACATGGACTCACTAACAGAGTTGGTAGAGAGACACATTCCTCTGACATTTTAAAGACACAGCCAAATAATAGCAACCCAATCACCCAACAGAACCTGATACATGGTTTCTTTGTGTTCAGATTATCAGTTAAATTGTGAAGCAGCCATCTTTATCTTTTAAAATTATATATGTTTTAAGGCTGTAAAACCCATCGCGAAACACTTAATACACTTTTCTCAGACATTAATATTTTACTCACATTTTTCACTAGTTTAAATATACTCAAACTTCAAATCTTTGTAGTTTTTAAAAACATAAAAGCAATAATATGCTGCCGTTTCTTCATCCGCGCACCGATCAGGGGGCGTCTTTTTCCACTGAAGGTCTTAGTGCATGTCTCTTGTTCCGAGTGAGGAACAAAGTAAAGTTATGGGGAGTTGTCTGTCCTATTTTTTTTTCTTCCTTTTTATCATAAGAGTTTTATGATTTGCTAAATCTGGCAAGTGTAGGAGACACGACATGGAGGAGATTGACAATTGCAGAAAGCATTTAAAACATTACTGTGCGAAATGTGCGAAACAGCAAGGGATCGGTGTGCCTCAAAGGCTGCTTCACACTCCTTTCGTTTCGCTTCCATTTTCCGTTCAGCTTTGTCTTTTAACCTTATGTGCGCATAATTGCACACAAAAGACGAGCACTGTGAGGAGCGGCACCTCGATGTGGGCGGGTTCCTCAGTTTTCAACACAAACAACAAAAACAATGGATCTTTCCTGTTTCGAGTCGCTCGGCCCAGCTTCCTCTGTATCGTCTCATCAGCCACCAAGCACAACAAAGTCTGCGTCTCAGCGTTTTCATCCTCTCTTTGATTCGTGTAACGGCGTCGCCCTCCAGACCAACTACACCGGTGACCGGCAGTCTTCTTATGACGTATTTTTTTAAACGGAGAACGCTAAAAGCGAGTGGTTACAGCATTTCTGTTAATGCACTGCAGTTATACGGCCCATTCTGTGCTGGTTCCTTCCCACTCAAACAAATCTGTCCGTAAGGGGGCATTACCTTGGGTATAGGTACAGAGAGGTGAAGTGAATCTGCTGGTCTTGTTGTAGAAGTCGTAGCAGGACTGGACCTTCACACAGTACCGGGTCCGGGGAGTGAGGTCGGACAGAGTCACAATGTTAACGTCGACGCTTAACGTCTGGGGCATCAAACCCTGAAAGACAACACGTAGAAATCAGAATATAAACACTGGAGGGACCATAATCAAAAGAGAAAACAGAAAGAAAAAAAAATCGCAGCAGAACCTCCTGATGGAAACAGAACCCAACCGATCCATAAAAGCATTCTGGAGCAGCTCAATAATGAGAATATCACCAAAAATTGTAAATAATTATAAAAATGCCTCTCAAAAATACAGATAAAGTATTTGCGTTTATTTTAGCAGCCAATGAAAGTCCAGTTTGTCACAAAATGTTAGAGTTAGATGAGAGAAAATGAAAGTTTTTTGTTTGTTTTTTTAATGCAGGAAAGTCATCATGGGGAAGAACTGCTGAGTCAACAGTTGTCCAGCAGACAGTCACTGAAAACCGCCCAACGCGAGATGTTCACCGAAGAAGCTGGCTGCTCACAGAGTGTCGTAGCTTAAAATATTAACAGAAAGTTAAGTGGAAGGAAGAAAATGTGGTTGAAGATTATTAGGAAGCTATAATCACCAAATAGGACAGACATAAATACTACTATATGATAAACGTTTCAACTGAATTACCGCAATAGATGTATTATTTCTTGATATTTTAATTTATCATGATGGACCAATATGTCCCCAACCTTTTTCAGACATAAAAACATTCACTTATCAACATACTGTTGGTTAATACATTTATAGAAAGAATGGGTGGCTTTATTTCATTCAATGATTTTATGAAGAAAATCCGACCCGCAAGTCACCAATCGGAGTCAACTGGTTAAGCTCTACATTTAGAGATTCAAACCAACCAAAATGACTCCTAGTTCAAGCTAACGCCTGAACTTGGTCGTTGTGTTTTTCAGATGAGTCTCTCTGCAGTGAGGCAGGAACTGTTTTCTTCCTGGGGGAAGCCAGAACCATCAGGCAGTACCATCTGGACTTGTTTTTTTTTTTTTTAAAGGTTCTGATGTGGGCAGTGCGCTGTGCCGATTCAGCATAAAAATCGATTGAATGTCTGGTAAAAAGCATGCCAAATTAAACAGTGATTCAAACATTTTCAAAATCAAATTTATTTTTTTTTACTTTCCTCAATTATTTATGGAGAAAAATATTTTTAGGGGACGGACCGGAAGAAACCGTGTGGCTGTTACTCGCATTTCAGCCATGAACCACAAAATGGACAAAATACAGCCAATATTTTGCTGTTTAGTTGTGAAAGGAGCATAATTCTTGATGCGTATTATGCTAGCAACAACGTTTGCTTTTACCCAGACATGTCCACTCCCCACCTGCTGTCAGGGGGGGGGGGGGTCCCATTAACTCCCATTATATGGATATACGCAGATCGCCGTATGCATTCGCTTTCATAATCGATAAAGGATATAGAAACTTCTCGCATAGGACTCCAAGTGGCTCCAAACCCATCTGGGTGAGTATATGAGCATAATAAATGCAATAAATAAGGTTCAGGACGAATAGAAACGGTACTTAAATCATCTTCTGTTAACCCAAACGTGAAGCGTTTCAGTATTGGATCAAGTGTGGTCCTCTTTTATGTGCCCCCCGATCACTGAACAAACGTTAAAATATTGACCCGATCCAATCTTCAAATATCCCTAGAATTAAGTTATTAGATACATGTTAGTTAATGTAGGGGATTTGTTAGGTAGAGATCAGTGTGAATCAGTCAGTGAAGCAGTAGATAGCATCAGGGCGCCCTCTGACCTCCTTCATTCTATTCTTAAAAGGGAAGTTATATAACCTTGAGTAAACAGACATCAATTCTGCGTAGGAAGGACAGACGAAGATGATGTTTGATTACCATATATCATTAGGAATAGGAGGGTTGTAGGAGAGAGTTTGAGCATGGTAGTGTTCTAAGTGCACGGAAGGAAGAAGCCACTTTTTGCGTGACAACTCCTGTGGTTCTCTCTCGTTCTATGAATAGCGACTTCCACAGCCACACAAACGAGCCCTTCTTACGCCTTTTAAGCCCGAACACAAAGGAAACGATGCAGGCTGTCATGCAGCTTTGATACAACAACCAGACTGATGCAGGAAGCACCTGATCAAAGTTTCCGCTGCACGAGTGAAAACCCCAAAACGGTGAAGAAACAGTTTCAGTGACTGTTTTTAGACAGCAGCTTAAGTTTCAGGTTGCTCATCTGGTAAATTTAGGGAACAGAGATCAGCTGTGGGAATTTAAACTCAAGAGGCGCAGAAGCTAACGCTAGCTCCTCATGCCTTACTAAATTATGTCGGATTTAACCTACCTTCCCAGCCTCAGGCTCTTCCCAGTAAAGAATCTGGAATTTAAGATCAGAAATGACGTCCTTCATGGAGGTGTTGGAACTGGTCAGAGGATCGGTGATGAAAATATCCAGGCTACTGACGGCAGTAGCAAGCCGAACCTTGGATGGAGGTCCAATAGCAGCTGTTGCGAGAAAAGGAAGCATAAAATGAGAACAAAGTGATTAATCCTCAACCTTCAGGACGCTGATGATCAAATGAATGGAGGACCTGATCGAGTTGTAACAGTTCTGGGGCAAAGACAAGCGTGTGTTAACAACGTCAAGGTGGAAAAAAAAAACATAAATCAAACATAAAATAAAATATAGCAATCAAATATAGTTCAATCAGTGTTTTCTGCTTTGTCTACTTTCTGATGAGCGACTGTGTGTACACAAGGTTGGAACTCCTTGCTCTGCAACATTCCTCAGAGGTTAGGAAGCCATTCTGCGGAAGAACAGCTGGGGCTAACCTAAAGGCTAGGAGATTGAGACACAAGGTTTTTGTTCCATCAATCGCCACAGCATCGGGACTGCCAGTGCTGGTTCTAATATGATCACCATCAGCATTTGATGGATCATAAAATACTAGCGGAATCACTGGAGAGCTGGGTCGGACTCTCTGTAACACTACTTGGTTTGAATCTTGTCTTAAGAACAGAAACTTCCTTTTGTCAATAAGCAACTTTTCCCAGGGCTCCATCCTGGGGCCTCCTCCTCTTCAATTATCTACATTCTCCTGCTAACCCAGATTATATTGACCAATTAGTTAACATAACCATGCAGATGAGAGTTTACATTAAAACGTCACCAGGAGACTTTGAAACCATCCAAATCATAAGTGAATGCAATGAGTAAATCAATGGATGGGGATGTCCCATAATTTTCTCCAACTGAATGGAAACAAAACAAATAGTCATTTCTGGACCTGAAGAGGAACGAGGAAGGGTTCACACACTTCAGTTAATACAGCTAGAAACTACTGAACAGGCCCGAATCCTGGGTGTAATAATGTAGTAGTTCCCAAAGTTGGGGGTCCAGACATAAGAGTCTGGGGTCACGAGCTCCTCTTTAGAAAATTAGATACCAATAATAAGTATGTGGATTTTAGAAATGCTGCAAAAGATAAATCAGGAAGCTAATTAAAATACGTATGTTGGTTAATATATTGGCTGTTGAATGTGTTGTCAATAAACCACTTCCTAACCGACGCTGTAAAAATCCTTTCCATCTAAGCAAGTGTCGGGGTCATAAACTTCTTATATTTTTATTTTATGGGTCAGAAGCTGGAAAATTTGGAAACCAATGTAATAATGGACTCCAAAATAGCACCAAAATATGCTACAAGATCTGTTGTCCCTATACCCACCACCCAGACTACTCAGGTCCTCCAACTCTACTATACTAATCATTCCTAGAATTATGCTTCATGTGTATCATATGTTGTGTTTGTTTTATGCTTAACTGCAGTTTTTACTTTCTTTTTTTGTTTCTTTATCAATGAATCATGTAAGGCACCTTGAATTACCTTGTTGAAAATGAGCTATACAAATAAAATTCCCTCATTACCTCAATAACTCCCTGACCAACAAGCGTGATGACACTGAAGGGTTTGTTAAATCTCAGCGGCTGTATTGCAATAGCCTTCCTTCACAATTTTGTTTACCTACAACCCTCCTATAGACAGTCGGTGATAAGGGCAGTCTGTAATCATCAGATCATTCAGAAAGTGGACAACAGAGGTTGATGTGTCTCTGATAGAAAGCTCTGAATGCACAAACATACTGCTGCAGGCACAGAACACTGATGTGGTATTGATTCAGTGCTGGACTGCATCACAGACTGTGCCAGATCTAACTGGATAAAAAAATAAATAAAAATAAATAAAGAGTACAAGCAGACATAGCCAAAGTAGTAAACATTAATACCACTTGAAAATTCTCAGTATTAATCTTTATAAATGTTTAAATAATACTTTGGAGTTGTTTCGATATTTTAACAGCCTGTTCTTCCAGCTGTACTTGAATGCAGCATGGGCAGCAGTTTAAAAAAGCCCTCGTCAGCAACTGGGGATTCCACCGACTTGTGTTAACACAAAACCAGGAGTTTGCTACTGGTCCACATGGCTACTGGTAGCCATGTGGACCTCAGCTGTTTTTTTTCTCTCTAGTATCAGTGATGTTTCCGTTCAGCTTGACAGAGCGTTTTATTGATCTCATTGCTTCTGAAAGATGCATTTGCAGAGTGCTGTATATAAGCAATCTGCATGCGTTCAGGTATAAAACGTCTGTATTAGTTCGGGACACGAGCCGAAAGTGCCGTAATGAAAACTCCAAATTCTTTTTCAGTTTCATATTATTGACTGAGAATACCAGCATGGCAACCTCTTTGAAAAGCAATCACCAGCTTGTTATTTTGGGGGCATTATATTGTGTTGTAACAGAATACAATAGTGTAATTACATTAGCATTGATTGTTGATCTAAGAAGGGTTATAAAGCCATTGTAAATCATCTGAAGTCCATCGTTCCTACAGAGAGAAAGAAAACTCTGTAGAGAAAAAAAAAAATTACAGGCTGCTAATTGTTTCTAACCCTCATGTTTGAAGGTGAAGTTTTATGGCTGAACAGGTTTGGCTTGCTTAAAAAGCTATTTGTAGAAAGCTCCTACTGGGAAGAAAAGTTGACAGCATTACCTCTAGAACGTCCACTAAAACAAGAAAAACAGTCAGGGACGGGGGTGGAGGGGTGACGATTTCGGCTTTTTTCCTTCCAACTTCTCCCTCTTACCTTCTTTGTCGGGACAGAACTGTTTGGATTCCCACGCTGAGTGACGTCCGTTCAGGTTGGCCCGTACCCGAAGCATGTAGAGGCCCAGGTAGTGCAGACTTAACCCAGTAAGGTCACATGACCTTGCGGATGTCCCCTCACACGCCGTATTCCATTTGGGGTTTCTCTTCTTCAGCTGGTGATTCCTGTAGGGTAGTGTGTTGAAAAACAACATAAAACCATCCATTCATCCGGAAACTTTGTGTTCACAGTTGATACAGATTTGTTTTGGCTTACAGAAACCTGGCTGCAGCTGGGGGATCATGTTAGCGTAAGACACAAAAAAGTAAAAGCAGCAGTCCTTTTTTATTACATCATGTTGACCGATAAATCAATGTCTCTAACTTGCATATTCACTCTCCTATCAGTCCTTTCTCACAGCTGTTTGTTTAGAGAAATGCAATACCCTAATTTCACTCGTCTGGTGGGTTCGGATTTACATTTTCAGCTCATGCTGAACATTTTAAAAGCATTAAGTCCTGCAGAAGTCCTGAGACAGATGTCTGGCTTGCAGGAGGAGAGATAAAATAAATTGAAAAAGGTTCTAAACTCTTCTAAATATTTCCGTTCTAAATCAGAGAAGATTAATGTGTCGGCATCTTCTATAGGCTAAAGTAGTTTTTAAAACGTCGCAACATTCAGCTATTCCTCTTTTACCTGGTTATCTATAGTTTTAGTGAGGACTTAAATGATTCACCCGGTATATTGAACAGTGAAGTTAACGGAGTCAGATCCCGCAGAGCTCTGGTCCCAGTTCCAGGCGAGGGTGTAGTCTGTGTTCAAGGTGATCATGTGGAGGTCACGAGGAGGGGTCAGCTCTGCTTCAGCTGAAAAAAAGACAAAAGCAATGAGATCAATGCACTCACAGGGTTGTCTCTGTGGTGAGAACGGGAAACACAACCACGGCCTGATGAGGTCAGCTCGAGAGGTTCGGTTCAGCGCAGCGACTCTACAAAGATTTTTGTCTATATTGCACATTTTTCTGTGGAAGATTAAAATGTTTTCTCGTTTATTTTGCTCAGCATGTCTAAGAAATTCCCCAGAAAACGTGGATTTGGAAGCAGAAATACTTGTGAGGAAGGCTAGCTTGCATGCTATTGGCTGGTATTTGCAAAGCAGGCAACGGCTGATTGGCTGTACCCCGAAGAGTGGGAAAACTGAATACCAACTTCTGTCATAGCGGCAAGACGGTTTCCACTTCTCATAGTTATGCATTTTAATGTATATTTCGTCTCTAAACTACTAAAGTAGGCCCTTCTAAGTCTATTCCTCAAGTATTAGCAAATTGTAGCAATTCTGTGGTCCCTAACCCCTACAAATACCAGGGGTCCTCTGTCAATCCTCTGCCTTTTACAACAGACTTTTTTGAGAATGGGTGTGGTCTCTCCTTCAAAAAACGAGTACTTCAAATATCCTGGATTGTCCCCGACTGATTGTGGAATGGAGCGAGAGATAAATACTTGTCTGTAGAAATGAGGATGTTGCTCCAGGCGAGCGGGTCTCTGCCTTAGGGTTAAAGGAGGTCCGTCATTCAGGGAAGTTGGGTTTGAAGTTGCTGGTTCTCCACACCGCCTCTCCATGGAGGTTTTAGGAACTAGAGGCAGACTTTAGGCAGGGTTTATTGAAGGCATTTCTTTCAGCTTGGGAAAACCACCGAATGAGCTGAAGAGAGGGATGTCTGTGTCTCCTTGCTGGACCAGTTACCTCTACAGACCCATGCCAGATAAGACGAGAAAACGGGTGGACGTGATTGTTTTGTTGATTGCTTAAAAATATTAAAAATTGGATTCTGCAGGGTGAAAATCAGTTCATCACACTCCTGATGTTTCACACACAAGAACATTTGTAATGAAACAGACTTCTGCTTCCTCGGGACTTTTTCTTGCACTCATATGATTCCTCATTTACCTTAAAGAGGATTTATTTTTTTGCAACTGGGACCTGTTGCAATAGGGGTGGGTGATATAGCCTCAAATCTATATTACGATATAATCTAAAGCATGTGCGGTAACTATATGTGCAATATATAAACATTTTTATTAATTCATGTCAAAATGACTGCTTATGAACATTCTCACTTTTCAGATACGATGCAGAAAACTTCAAAAATGTTTACAATGCCACGAAAAGACAATGTATTGTGCAAAATGCATAAAAATAATAATAAAAAGTATTTTTCCAACATAATGCAACAGCTAAATACCTCATAATAAAGATAATGTAAAGATAAACAGTTTTCTTTTCTGTTACATAAAAAACAATTTTTTTTTGACTTGCAATATTTAGTTTAAAGTATCAGTATTTATCGTCTTCGCATACCTGGTACAATGTATATACAGCTTGATGGTATCATCAAAATGTAAGTCAAAATCTCTACCTTTGGCTAAAGACAGTACTAGCATGCAATACATTCATTTACTCACCCAGCCAATTTTGGTGCCACTTAAAGTGATTTGGAAGATGTTCTGATCCATTCGTAATCAGCAATGGGAGTTGCACAAACCAACCAACCAACCAACAAAGTGGACTACGCTCCCCGTCCACAGGCTCCCTTTCTACAACCCGCTAAGACTATAGCTGCAATGGCAGACGGCTGCAATGTCACTGAAATCGTAATTAGTTGCAAGTTGGAACCGGTTGGATTAAACGGCTGTAAAACACCCCGGAAGACAACGACACAGCACCTCTGAGACGCTCCGAACTGACAGCGGAATTGTGCTAGCCACTCATAACAAAACATGTTAATGGGTTTTGTGGCAGATAATGGCTTATTTAGAGCCTGATCGCAAATGGATCTAATCTTTCCCGAAGGACTTTAATTCACACCATAATTATCTGGGTGAGTAAATTATTACATGCTACAAATAATGTTTGGATTGCACAAAAAAAGAAATGTTCACGTTGAGTGGATTTTTAATGCCTCTATGGCATACACGTAAAGAGGACATTAAAGCTCAAGGAGAGTGATGAGAAGATCATGAGGACAGGCAAAAACAGGAAAGAAATGCAGCAAATATCAAAATATTCAAAGGTATTTAATGTTTATCTGATATGGTGCAGCCTTAGAAACGGGCATTAACTGAATTCTGATGAAGACCAATCTAACCATACGCCATGAGACCATAACCAGCAGAATAGGTCTGACTAAACCAGACAGAGAAGTTCTGGATGAGTCCAGACGCCGCAAGATTTCCTTTTCCACTGCAGACAAAGTGATGCATCATCACTTCAACGTCTGACCCCTTTTGAGCTGAGTAAATCCTGAAACCTTCACAAGCAAAAGCAGCCATATTGCTTATACCCAGAAGTTGATGACGAATCACTCTGGACTTTTGTTCTGTGTAAAACTATTTTTGGGACAGCTTTTTTTAAAGTCATAAAACAAGTCTGACACTTAAAGGCAGGATGCCTTTCTATGATTCAAGTCTAATCTCTGCACCAGTCATGTGAGGAATCGACTCAGACCGAAAGCTATTGCACAATTTCACAAACCAAAGCCTGCAGAAGTCTGTTGGCACAACAACAAACCAAAACGGATGGTTTCGATCTGAAAACGCTTCCTGTTTGTGTTCACAGGAACAAAACAACCTTCGATGGGCTAGATTTCGACAGTTTCTCTAATTTGCAAAACCTACACGTGGTTCTGATTTGTTTTTCTCCCACTCAAGTGGGTCGATTTCTCCCCAACTCCACAGCTATCCAACATCTAAGCAGCTAATCTGGCGAGGGATTTCTTCCTCTTTCTTCAGCAAGTACAAAAAAAAAAAAAAAATCACTTCCTTTACTTAGTTTCATGCTTTTATTTTCCCCCATATTGTTGAATTAGATCTCTGTCTACGTGTTCAGAGTTTGCTGAATCGCCTCTACGAGCTTGTAGGAGTTTCTCAGGCGTCAGTTCCTTGTTAAGGAAGAGCTGTGTGAGGAAAACCTGTTTTTGTTCTCGGATTAGAACCGGCTGGGATTTCCCTTTAACTGGAGTCAGCCGTTTTTAACTGAATGTTTTCCAGATCATTAAATAAGATGGCACTCGGTCACAGGAACATTTAGTCATTCCAACAAAACAAATCAAGACGGTAAAAAAAAACAAAAAAAAAAACTTGGCCGAGTGGTTTTATTAATCATCACGATAATGGTTTTTGTGATTATCCTGTTTGTGAAATAAAAATCGTACATTCGTTGACCACATTCCAGGATGCAGTGCAGCTGGGAACATTTTTTTAGTTGTTTGTTTTTTTACTTTGACAGTTGTTATGGTGTGTAACCATGACAACAAGGTATTCCCAGTGGAGTTGAAAAGGAGGATCCATGGATGCAGAGCAGGAGCAAAGAGGAGAGGAAGAAGGAGGAGCTTCAAACTAGGGACCTATCAATCCACTTTTTTTCGTTTCAGACACCGATCCTGATCCAAACAGTACTGAATTACATAAACTGTAAGCCGTGAGGAAAAGGCACTAGGGAAATCTACGATACCACTTTTTTCAAACAGATACGATACAGATACTTGCATCTGAGTACTTGCTGATTCAGAGTACCAATGCCAATACTTCTACCACACACAAAAATGCAATAAATTGGATTAATTTCTTCCCCGCTTGTTACAAAAAAATTATGGTGAATTATAAAAAAAGTAAAATATTAATAAAAAATAACAGCAAAATTAAAATTTCAAGAGAAAAATAAATATTTTCTGTAAAATGATTGAAGTGTTTTACATTTTTAATTGTCAGTTCATGGTATCGGTTAGCTTCAACCAATCATAATGTAAAGGCCGCCATTTGACTTCATGTAAATATATCTGGTAAAGTCACTTGACTTGCAAACAGCTCAAACAATGCAGGGAGAGAAGGAAACGCTGCACTTTAACCAGTTATAAAATGACCTAAAGCTTAACAGAATCCAACACTACACAATATTTAGTACCAAAGAGGAACAGTACATCAGTTGTGAGAAATTATATCTATGAAAACGTTGATGCTGCGCAACACCAGGTATTATGCAGAACTCGTCTTAGTATTGTTGCTGCCTCACGAGGTAGGCTACAGTACGAACCTTTATCAACACCTAAAAACATCACACCACCATATATGAGAGTTGCACGGCTAAACTGACGAAAACAGCTGAGTATTTTGAAACAACTGACCTGAGATCAAACCGCTCTACGGAGCCATACCAGAGTCTCAAAGTGCATTAGATCGATGGAGAATTAAAAATCAGAGCTTGTTCCTTCAAGCATCCTACTTCCTGGATAACCACACGGAGGAAAACATTGCAGCCGGAGGGAATTACTAGCTGGGATCAAAAGGAAGAAAACCTTGATTGCAGAATGACACCGATGACCATAGAGTGTGATGATTAAAGTAGATAAAGTTGTTAATATTTGCATTTGTCTTAAAATAAGTAAATAATCTTATGGAATAGAATAAATTATGTATAAAAATCTGTTTATAATACACAATATTTTTGCTTGCATTAATAAAAAAAATGCATGAGAAAAGCCCCACAAAAATAATTGCATATTAAATCGCAATATTGAAGAAAAAAAAAAAAAAAAAATCGCAATTAGATTATTTTCCAAAATTAGTTCAAACCATCATGTCCTCTTCTCAAACTTCTTTCTAACCACACAACCAAACAGATTTCCAGAGAAGTGGCATAGGCAAATGAGGTGGACTAGCAGTGCTTTCCAATAACTGGTGGTGTCACACAGGATGCTGGGAAATTGAACCATTAGCATGTCATGACCAGTGTTGTAGTCAATTCTTGAGTCCAAAAGGCTTCAGGACGTTATTTTTGTACAGTAATCCAACCTAATATATCAAGCCAATATTAGCAATCCCTACTTACTACGATACCACTTTTTTCAAACTGATATGATACCGATACTTGGATCGGAGTACTTGCCAAAACCGAGTACCAATGCCGATACTTCTGCCACACAAAACAAAACTGCAATCAATTGTAAAGCAAGTTTTATTTTCTGCTCAGCTTGTTACAACAAATGGAGGTTGAATTAGATAAAAAAATAATAAAAATGACTGCAAAACAAACATTTCATGTTAAAAATTAAACATTTCTGTGAAATTATTGCAGAGTTTCCACATTTTAGGCATCGGTTCATGGTATCAGTTTACTGTAACCGATACAAGTACATTAGACGGTATAGGGGCCGATACTCGATACCAGTATTGGTGAATCTCTAATTTTGTTTTTATTGAATTTCAATTTTTCATCAATTATTGCATCTGCAAGACAACAAAACTGTAACTTTCAAAACTAATTTAAGAAGATTATTTGGGGACGTCTCCACTGTCACCACTTACTCGGCAACTAATACTTTGTTAACGTTTGTCCAGAAGTGGCGATCTAAATGAAAAACATTGAGGCTCATAGAATATTAACACAAAGATACGAAACTAAATTGTGTAGCATTTTCCGCCAGTGATGTTGAACCTTACAGTGTGCTCTATACACCTAGATAAAACGCCTTCTACAGCACATGGGGAAAACATGATGGGAAATGTCCTCTCTTTATGAAACAGTTTAAAACAATTGGTCTCAGACACCGGGCGATGTGGCGAAGACACCATGAAGAGTTGACATTGTAGCCAAGAGTTCGGTGAATAGTTGAAGCAGCTACTCTGTTAATAAATAAAAATGATTCATAAAACTAAATAAAAGCGTTCAGGGAAATGTAACGCACTCTGAACGTCATATGAGGCATTTATAGGCTGCTTAACAGAGCTTCCAGTCTCCTCTCTAAACTGCAAGAAAACTGTGTGATTGTTGGGACAGATGCGCGCTTTCGTTTTTTCCAGCAAAATTTCTTGATCACTGCTTGGAAAAACGCTGCAAAAGGTATTAATGCTTTGGGCACAATGCTAGTTCTTGTAAATATTAATGTAGAAGCCAAAATTTGGGCCTGCGTGGCACGTGTAATCAACACGTGCATCAATTCTGAGGAGCTGAGAAGATGCACGTGGTACTTCCACGAAAGACTTGTCATTAAGCGATTCTAGGAAATGTTTTGTTCCCAGCTTTCCTGGCCTCTTCAGAACCAGACAATTAGGCGCCTTCAAGATAAACTAATATCAAGCCAAGTGGCTGCGCTGGCCAAGAACACCAGATGTTTCCCGTAAGTGACGCAGTGATTAAGTATAAAAGAGAGAGCTCCCTTTAGAGGAGAAGAGGGTTTTAGTTGGTCTGGCTGGGATCTCAGCGTGGACGTCTGCTCAGAGATAAGGTATGTCAATTGTTAACAGACAATGGATACAGAATGTTAGATATCGAGGTCAATGACCTATGTAGCATTGTATTGAGAACCAAAGATCCAATAAAACCCGGCTGAAGCTACTTTCTAGAACAGAAGCTGTGTTGTCCTGAGTCTTCATTATAGCTATATATCTATATCTATGTTTTGCATGTAATTAAAACCAACAACATTAACAGTAAAAAGCTCATTTCAAGCATAAACCTGGTGCATAAATAGTGGTCCATGGTATGTTACACAAAAGCATATAATTATGCAGGCTAACTTCTGCAAACTAACCAGATAATCTCTTAAGAAAAAGGTTTATAGCTAAAAACGGAAAATCTTAAACATAACACTGTCTGCATATAACAGTGAGGGAAAAATATGACAACTACCCTGTCATACCTTTGTTTTCTACCCGTAATCAACCATTTCATGCCCACGTACATAGGGTGTCCCTTCATTTTTTGTTTAAGAATTTGAGACTTATAGCGTTAAACACTGAATATCACAAATTATTGAACTTAATCGTGAATTCTTGTCTAGAAATTTAGTCTTAGACCTTTCATCAAAACTGGGCTCCTCATTTAACAAAAACCACGTGAATACGGATCCTCTTGACGCATTTACTAAGCAGTCATGATACTAAACTCTCATAACGCTTGATCTAGAGTTCTTGTGGAGACGGTCAATGTGTGAAACATGTGACAATGCAGTCAGTCAAGCAGCTAGAGGGGGAATGGAGACATTAAAAAGGTGACGCCACGTGGAAACGCCTCCAACATCTGCAACACAAGCAGAAGATCGGTGACACGGCCTGAGAAAATACCAACATTTTCATTAAACCAGCTCCAAAAAATAAAAAAAGGAGGAAGGGATATTAAATGTGAGACATCAGCTGCATTGATTTTTGAATTTTAACCACAGAAAACTCCCTAAACCTCAAAGTTCCTTTGATTTGAGGAAGAGATTCAGAGAGCTGGCTTTCAGAAGAAACAGCACCGTGGTCTTCCTGGAGACTATTAGTCTTCAGATAAGTCCTGACATGTTCTTCTTAGATGAACTTTACCAAAACGGCGACACTTAAATAAAGTCTGAGCTCCGTTCCCATCTTTGGGCGTATCCATTCAAGTTTTATTGTACCCGAGCAATAGGTAGCTATAAACACGCTTGTACGTTTCATTTTAGGCAATTTTCTGAAAAAAATATGTATCAATGTTTGCAAATTATACTTGGATATTACAAATAAGAACAAAGAAAGCAAAAGAGCGTCGTTATGTTGCGGCGTCATTCAACAAAAAAACACTTTCTCTTTCCTTTAAGTCTACACACCAGACTCCGTTTAAAAAAAGTCCTATTTTAACCTTTAGCCTTTCATTAAAAACACATCTGCTCCGTAAATATCACAATTTATTTGTTATCTCGTGAAATAAATCAGATGTCAGTTCTTCAGCTTAGTTAGTTTATCCTAATAAAAACGAACACAGGATAGAAGAAAGGTATTTAATAATTTGCAATCGGTCCAACTGATGTTAGCAGACAACGGTTAGCATAAAAGTAGACTCACCATCGCTGCTTTGAAGGATAAGATAGAGGAGACAGAGGCGAACCACCGCGAACATGGTCGGTATTTTATCGTTTAAACCCTTTTTAAACTGCAATCAAGTCATAATTGTGCTGGTTCGCATAAATTCGATTCGGGTCGGTCCAGCTCAAAGCGACGCTGAACTTCCTGCATCTTCTACTTTCTTCTACTTCTTTGGGGTTTTGCAGTAGATGGTATGTCATTTCTGTCATTTCCTCCCCCCCCTAGTGGTGATTTCCTGTCATAACATTCAATGAAGGGCGATTTTCCATCTACAATGGTGCCAAAAAATGACAAGTTTTCACACAGTGACTGTTTCTTTGAGGCTGAAATTCTCGTCTGCGTTTCGGTTTCTTTCGATGAAAAATAGCTGGGGGGGATTTCCTTCCCACTGCTCCCCAGAAAAGGAGGATATCGCGACAACAGCCTGCAAATCAACAGTTTATGATTACCTGGTTTTATACGACTAGAAGGAGCATTGGGAGACAGTCGACAAATTACAAATAAAAAACAGTTTGGAGTACATTTCTGCCCCCAAAAAACTCAACTTTTAAGATTAACATAACATATTTTCCAGAAAAGTTATTTCAAAACAGCTGTAACATTACTTGATCAAACAGAATTTTTAAAAAGAAATTTTCTCATTCAGAAAAGCCGAACATTTGCGAGAGAAATCCCAGAAATTTCCACGAAGGCATCCATTTTTTAATAGGCTATTTAAACAAAGAAAATTTCTGACATTGTAAAGTCAGACATTTGCACGAAAAACAAAAAAACAAAACAGAAGTTTGTTGAGAATGTTATTTACGACGGAAA
Source organism: Apricaphanius iberus (assembly GCA_028564705.1). Taxonomy (NCBI): domain Eukaryota; kingdom Metazoa; phylum Chordata; class Actinopteri; order Cyprinodontiformes; family Aphaniidae; genus Apricaphanius; species Apricaphanius iberus. The sequence goes on along the minus strand of JAPXFQ010002125.1, from coordinate 729,926 downwards.
CTACCAGCCCAGTATTTAAGTCTTAAATTTACAATGTGCATCTGAATATTTTCAAAGTTGTTCATGTAACTATTTTCCTTACGATGGGGCCATTGTAGATAAAATAAAATAAATTCTGGAATAAAAATTTGCCCCAAAAATGTCAACATTTCTTAGATTAATTTCACTTTTTTTTTTCAGTGAAAACTCGAAAATTCTCTGCCGTCAAAAGTTTGCGAAAGAAAACTCAAATTAACATTTGTACACCAGAAATGTTCAAGAAAAAAACAAATCAAACTACTGTTACATTTTTTTAGGGGGAAAAATCCCTCTGAAGGTTGTTGAGAAGCAGAAATTTACAACAGGAAATGCCATAAGATGCAATAAGATTTCACGCCCGGTGTTATAACCTGTTACAGCGTTGAATTTACCGTATACTCTTCTGGATATTTTCCATATTTTCAGAAGTCTAAGGTTCATGTGGCTCTTTCGGTGTTACCTTTTCCTGAGCACAGATGAGGCCTTTAACCACGGGATTGCTGTATTGACTGCAAAGAAAGTGTGTAGTTACTACAATATAAGGCTGCTTGTGCAGCTATGTTGCAGCTTCTCCCCATTCGAGTAAAGTCTGAGCCAGGGATAAATTCATTATTCGTTCTGATCAGGATGACTTTTTTCAGGTGACAGTGTTTGCATAGATTCATTGTAAAATTAACTGTTTTTGATTGTAAAGGTGACCGAATGACAGTGGCTCAGATGTCACCGATTATTACAGTTTACATTTCCTATCATATTATGTGACCCTTCTAAACCCTTTGCAAAACAATATCAGCTCATATCAGATTTCATTAATGGCATTCATGATTTTCACAGAGTGGCACATGGTTTTGCTTATGAGTAGTCAGCGAAACAGCGCCCCCCAGAGTCACAGATTAGGATTGTCGCAGAAAAATGGTGCAACACCTGTTCAAAAGAGCCGAGTGTATGTACCTAGATTTATGAACATTTCCAAAAATATATCTTGGTAATCTAACACCTGGATCTTACAGCAATTAAATAGGATAACCGATTTAAAATTTCAAACGTCGGAGTATTTTTTCTGATAGAGGCATTTTTTCTTCAAAATGTTTGACTTTAAAATGGCATATTTATACCTGTATGCATGGAGTTTTCTCTCGCATATTAACTACTCTCAGATATCAAAATATTTCCAAGTTTTCTGAAATAGTTACGAAATGAATAATATTTTTTTTTTAACCAGGAAATTTACTCCAAAATATTTTGCCTACAATGGCTCTAATACTCTGTCGTGTTACTGGACAGCTTCTTCTTGGTTAGATTTATTTATCAAGTAAATTCCACATCGTTTTAATGCTCAACATGTGATTCCCATACATCTCATGTTGAGATCCCAAAGACAGCAATTCACATTTTTGACATGAAAGACACTTTTATGCTAAAAAAAGAAAAAACAGGTCTAAAATGATATGAGGTGACCTGAGATTTCGTCTTCCGAACATCTACTGCAGCCTTGCCTCACCTTCCCACATGGTTTTACAGTAATTCAAACCACGTGAACAAAACTCACATGGCATTATTAGGTACTTTTTGGATCATCTAGGAACAACAATCTAAACACTAAGCTGAACAAAAAGTAGGGTCACCTGTGTGGCAAGTGTTCATTAAGCTCTAAATGAAATAAAGGTGAAAGATATCAGCAACGCCACTCGGAGGAGACAAAGTCCCCAGAGAATTAAGATTAGAAGGCCACAGGTTTACAGAACACCAAGCGAACAGATGGATTCTTTCCAATAAAAAAGGTTATTTATTACAAAATCATTTAAACATACATAAAATAGACCTGGGCTACAGAAGCCAACCACAAGATTAACCTCCAATGGCTTACGGTGCAAACAGATACCAGCAGCTGTTGAGGATTATTATAAGAATTCAAAATACAAACAAAAATAAACCTGAAAAAACACAGCAAACCAAAATGCATAACAGCTCCCCTTAACCTTGGGTCTGGTGCATTTCCGGCTTCGGTGGGTGATCAGGGGGTTGCCCAATCCGATAACTTGGCTAAAAGCGAAACACAGAACAGTTAAAACAGAGCAGCAGTAGGCCTATGTATGCCTTGGAGAGCTGGGCTAGAAACTGGAGATTCTTGCAGCTGGATGGTCAGATGGAGCAACAGAAAGGCCGGGGCCACGCCAAACACGTCAGACACCGAACTGGTGAGGTGGAGCCGTATGGTATAACAACCCTCTAGCCTGAATAGCACGGCTGCAAACAAACAAAGATGGCATAATCTCCGATATCACAAAAAAACCCCAGCTCCGACCCTTTACTTAGCATGCTGCTAGCTGCTCACAAAGCCACAACAACGGCTATCCAGGAAGACTAATCTTAGTTCCAGCCAATCAGCGTCCGGGTCTCAACCGCTGATTCTGATTGGCTGACGGACGACTTCAGTTCTTAACTGTCTTTTTGAAATAAATACCATTATGAAAAACCTCATTATGAAATAAAACCTGACTTTTAGACACAGACAGTAGCCTCTGTTAGCTAGTTAGCCTGTTAGCTGCTAACATTAGCATCAGCAGTAGAGTGATTTTCTCCTTTCTACCCGACACGTCAGCTTTTTACCTTCTCTCCTAGGTATCCAGGGGTATTCATAGATTGATGAGAATGTCCAGATTCTCTCATATAACGTCCTCTACGGTCCGAGCTGCTGCTTACAGGCTGGTTCTGATCCATTTATGAGGGAACATCAATGTGCAACAAAAAACTGATACTTATTCTTATTTCATTAAAATCCTTACTTTGTCCGAATCTAATGTTTATTCTGACTTTAGATTATAAATGGCTGTGGGCGGGAAGGATCTTTCTGTAAGGATCATTCAATAGTTTTAATGAAGCTCCTGACTGAAGAATAGGCTGTTTTACTTGATAGCTGCAACATCAACAGTGCTGATTGTAATTTTACTACCTTTAGCACAGGTCATGTATCTGCTGTAACACTTATTTTACAGTTCATAACGGTTAAATGAGCTATCATCTTAAAAATCACTCTTTTTAGGTACTACATAACACTTCAATGTAACACGCAAATGTTCGAGCAGCTGCTCCTGCAATAACATGCATTTTACAAGTGATCCGATTAGTCGACTAGTGGGCAAAATAACTACTGATTAGTCGATTATCAAAATAATAGTTTATGGCAGCCCTAATTCAAACACTTCTGATTGTGAGGACTGGGTCAAGAAAGCAAATTTCACTCAGAATGTTATGGTTGTAACAAAAAAGACAAATTTGGGCACAATAAAAGTAGTTTTTTTAAAAGAGAACAGCTTTATAAAGCAAGAACTGGAGATTTAACATTTTAACACACAAAAAGAATAGTTTGTACAGATTTTGTAGTTCAATTTGATCAGAACAACAACAAAAAAGCAAATCACTCAATCAACCAACCAGTGAAGTATAGATCTAAATATTTCTGGACTGGTAAAAGTGCAGAAAATTGAATATTAAGTCTTCAGTTTGTATGTATCGGAACATCGTCAGTTTTTCGTGTTTTTTTAATACTTCGCCTGAAAAACTTCCATGTCTATAAAAACACACTGAATCGTACAGTTTTTGACATGTTATTGTCAGCATAAAACAATAGTTTTAATACAGACCGAGCATATAAGCGTCTTCAGTCACCGTGTTGAGCTGTTGAGGGTGAATTTCATATTGAGATGAATAAAGTTTTATCTTTCTCTATTCTTCTCATGCAGGACGATGGTAGTGAAGTGTGTTGACCTCATTAGTAACACCCTGTAGCATGTCCGTCTTCTATTGCTTCACATTAATCAAGGGTTTAAATTAAATTCTTCCACGTCATCATAAGTCTTTGTAGTAGTCTCTGCCGATGATTTCTCATCAGGACGTAGCCACTGCTTCTTTCCTTTCAGTCTCTCTGCTTGGCTACGTCTCCTCTTCTGCATTGTTCTGTTTTCTGCAGCTTTCCTCTGTTGTCCCCAGAGCGACGACGCTCACCGGGTCGATCTCCTCGATGGGCCGCGTTACCAAATTAACGTAGGAGTCTGATGAAGGCAGCAGCGACTGAGGAGGCAGAGAGAGGCGTGAGCACGTCAGGTTGAAATGGTCTTAAATCCACGCCAACATTCTCAAACATTCACACCTTTTCAAATTCCTGCGGCAGGGAAACCTTTGGCCAGAAGAACTGGGAAATACTTTTCCATTTCAGGACGGCCAGCACTGTCAGGGCAACCGCCACCACGATGATGACGCACACGACCACGGCTGCAACCAGCGGAGGGTTGTCTGAAATGGAGACCACAGGCTGAATCAGATTTTTCTTTCTCGTTCCAACAACATGAAGCAGGCTTAAGGAACTCAAACAGAAACATGCGATGCCCCCGACCAAAATAAACTAAAAACAGAAAAACAAAAGTCTAGCAATGAGGAAAGCCACAAAAAGTTGGGATTCCAGTAAACCACAAACTAAAAAAAAACATGGAACAAGGGTGAAGCTTCCCTGGAGAGGCCAGCTCGCTAAGATTACTCCAAGAAGGCATCGAAGATTCATCCAGGTGGTCACAAAAGAACCCAGAACAACATGTAAAGCCCTGAAGGTCTCGCTTGCCTCGGTTAAGGTCAAAACTTCAGCTGACATTTTTTTGGGGAAGCTGTGGTTCACATTACATTCAGGCACAAAACCAACACAGCGCCTATTAAGCTAACCGTCTTTACAATCAAAGTTGGAGACAGCAATGGTCTCCGAACGCTTTGCTTCTTCAAGACCTGAACGATTTGCCATAAGCACGACTTCTGCTCTCCAGCAGAAAAAGGAGACCTTAACTTTAAGGCATACTTTGGTTCTAAAACAGAATGAGTCCACATCTGTATGGTGGAAAATATGTAACTGTTTTGGAGTGGCTTAGTTAAAGTTTGGATTTAAATCTGCTTAAAAATCAATTCAATAAGTATTAAGGCCATTGTAGATGAGAGAAGAAAAAAAAAGCAAATATCTGCCAAAAAGCTGAATTTCTTTAAGATTAGTTTGACATATTCTCAAGAAAAAAAAGGAAATTCTCAGATGTCAAAATATGTACACTCAGGCATTTCCATGATAAAATACATACATTTTCAATATTCAAACTATAACATTTTCTGACATTGTGGAGTAAAGAAGCTACAAGAAAAAAACTATTATCAGACAAAACGGAGAAGTTTGCAGACAAAAATATATTTCTGACAGAGAAAAAAAAGCCGATATCCTTCAGTATTTAAGTGATAAAGTTACAAAATGCGCATCTGCATATTTTCTATGATAAATACATTTATTTTCTTACTTTACAATGTCGGAAAATATCTTAAACAATGAAAATGAATACATTTTATCATGGAAATGCCTGTTTTTTTTTGCATACACAACTTGACTTGGGAGACTTTCCAAAAAAAATTGGTGGAGATTCACTCCTCAGATTTATTTTCTTATTCTTTTATCTAAAAGGGGCTCTGTAGTAGTTTTCAAACTAATTTAATTATTTTCTTCTTGGAAATCTAAGACATTATAGTGTCAGAAAATATCTTCATTCACTTATCAAAACTTTATGCATTTAATAATAGAATTCTTTTTTCCGAGCAAATGTACAGCTTTTCAACATCTGAGAATTTTCTTTTGAAAATATGTGATTTATATGTGAATTTCAAAGCATTTTGATGGAAATTCTCTCCTCCCTGGCTAGTTTTTTTTCTTCTTCTGTTTTTGTCTGCAATGGCCCAAATACTCAATCGTAATTCAATGATCAGAAAAGGTGAGAAGAAATCTGTGAAGGGGGAAACACTTTTTTACACCACAATAGACGGATTCATCTTTAGTTCACAAGGTTGTAGCTGGGTTTGGGCCTGGAGATGCCTTCTCTCTAATGGAAGTATCAGGACTGGCACTGGGATTTGGCTGTGATAGATGCAGAAACGATGGGAATTTTCAGTCTTAATGGAATTAGTCACCTGGCATCAGTGCAATCTGTCCCACAGCCTGTCTGGACATGTCCACCATCCTCCTGTTGGAGTGAGCTGCATAAATAATAACTACGGAAGCACCGATACCGTCTAATGTACTCGTATCGATTACAGTTAACCGGTACCATGAACAGATACTTAAAATTTGGCAGCTCTGCAATAATTTCACACAAATGTTAAAATTTTCACTTGAAAATTTTGTTCTGCTGTCTTTTTTTTATTGATATATATTTTAAATAATTTACTCTCATTTGTTGTAACAAGCAAAGAAGAAAATAAAACCTGCTTTCCAATTGATTGCTGATTTTTTGTGTGTGTGGTAGAAGTATCTGCATTTGTAGTCAGTATCGGCAAGAACTCTGATCCAAGTATCGGTATCGCACTACTATTGGTATCGCACTACTATTGGTATCGTTGCATCCCAAATAAAAACCTGTCCTCATGGACTTCTTCACTGATTACTGTCAAACACAAGGAGCGTACCGCTGTCGCCGATCCTCTCACAGGTGATGGTGCTGGGCTCGCTGGGGTTCTTGTTTCTGATGGTGTTGATTTGGACCTGGACACAGTACTCACTCCGGGGATCCAGCTCATCCAGAACCACTCGGTCCTGCTGGATGTCGCTGAGGCTTCTTAGCTGCAGAGAGTCAGTTTGGTAAGTTTGAGGCAGCGACACAACGTCAGATCAGTGACTGATAGAAGAGACCAGGTTCTGATAAGTGAAACCAAGCTTCAGGTTTATCTTCCATCTCAGAGAGCCGAGGACGGCAAAGAGGACGTAAGCCTAGTTTATACTTCTCCAACAGTAAATTTGCATTCAGACGCAGACATATTGACGGAGACGTTTCTCATTTATTGTTCTCCGTTTCTTTCTCTCCGCTCTGCATTGATTTTTTTTTCTGTTACAAAGCAATTCTCGACCAGGAGAGCAGGGGTGGCTAACTGTTTCATGTAAGCTTCCGCCTACCATCGCAGCGTAGTTTCTGTTTTTTCCTTCAGCCTGTGAACACATTTCCCCCTTCAAAGAGCAATGAACGACAGAAAGTATGTTTTTATTTAAGCTGTAAAGCTTTTTACTAGAAGTGCAACTCCTAGAATCCTCTAAAAACAACAAGGAAACAAACACAGCAGCCTTTTTTGTTGTTTTCCTACACCTCCTTGAGTTCACAATCACCAAAAGACCAGTTTAGATGAACTATCCATTTAATATAAAGCATGTAGTGGCCAAACGCTGCATTAACTACTAATTATAGCGACTAGAGCCCAGTTTTGGTAAAGCCATCTCTGGCTGTTGCTGAGCTGACCAATCACAGGCATAAGCTCTCCGTTGACGAAGACGGATAGTTAAAAAATGAGGCTTGACTCCGTCCGTCCTTGCGTAGGTGACGGAGAGCCCTTGCGTCGACAGATAATGGCGTTGCGTCAGTCCGGAGAAGCATAAACTGGCCTTTAAGCTTAAGTTCTGCTGCTTACCAGAATAAAAAACAAAAAAACAGACAAGATTTATTTTCTGCGAAGAATGAATTTAGAGTCCAAGGAATTGGATAAACCAGAAATTAATTCCTACGGGCGTAGTGGCATTCTTTTCATGGATGGATGAACAGATGAATGGATGGATGGATGAACTCACTGGACAGTGTCTCCATACATCCATCCATCCATCCAGTCCTGTGTTGTATTTTTGCGCCCCTCTGATTTTGCACTTATTATCTGCGCTCATGTATATATATATCAATCAGTTTATTCCAATTTATTTTTAATTATTGCATGCTTAGAAGTGTTTTTCCTTGGGTATGTTTGCACAAAGTACCACAGCAGTTTCCTAATGCTTTGAATCTGTTCACACATTTGGCAATTAACTTTTCTGTTTCTGATCCAGTCTATCAGGTCCTGCTGTTACTATAGTAATCCTGAAGGTGGCAGCAGAGGACGATTTCTACACAGTCTTATCAGCTGGACAAACAGCTCTGCTACGTTTTCTGCCTGTTGAATTCACAAATGTAACTCGGAACATAAATAGTTTTCAGATTAATGCAGTAAAGCAAATAAAAGCTTATTCCTGAAATTCTAACCGATTCAGCCTGAATCCTACCTGTTCCTTCTGGCCTTTCTTCCAGTAGGTGATGTTGTAAGTGACTCTGTGGTACACACTCCTCAGAGATGAAATATGGAACACCGGATCCTTAATGGTGACCTCCAGAGTCGGACCGTTGGGGTGGAGCGACACGTTGGGAGGGCCGATCAAGGCTACAGAGAAAGATATTAGGATCACTTTCTGTAAATTATGCACCAATGTTTTCTTTAGATCCAAGTGGACATTTGAGGTCTGCGTGTGAGAACCAGACTCACTCTCTTTGTCTAAAGTTGTGAAGTTACTCTCCACCCAGGGTGAGGCCTCTGCTCCCAGCAGAGCCCGGACTCTCCCCAAGTATCTCCCGTACGCACTGATGTTGAAGAAGGTGAGGTCACACTGGAGGGTTGTGATGTTCACGCAGCCTCTTCTGTAGGGTGTAGCTGAACTCCTGAGGTGAAGCAAACAGTAAATGGCTGCACACTTTGGTGACGACACAAGCAACAAGGAGCATAAAATAACAGTTTGTAACGGCAGTGTAGAAGGAGGAATCTTAAATAGACGATCCACTGAGTTGACACTGATCTCCGTAGTCCAAACGTTAGCCCATCTGTCCAACAGCTGTAGTTTGGACCAAACTGGGTCATCAACGGGACAGCAGTCCCCCAACAAATCAAGATGCTGAAGAGAACTAGTCAAGGTCCAGACCACAGCCTGATTGAGACCAAACATACTGCCCTTGGTGACCCACTATCTGAAGCAGAGGCTACCAGTCTGTAGATCATTTAGTACTGGGCTACACAGAAAGAATCAATAACTTATTATATACAATAATGTATTTTCATTTTATTTATCATCTGAGCCTTAATGATGTTTTATTTTGAATACTGACCGGATTTTCTTGATAATATCCATCTATAACTCAGTCTGGAGACGCTTCTCTCGGTCACATTTCATGTCACCGCTAAAAACAAACGCAACCCCTGACAAAATGTTTAATAAACGGAGAGAAAAGGAAAAGGTCTATTGAAGTGTAGATTAAGAGCCTAGGACTTCCAAGAAAAGAAAGCTACATTTAGGTCATCTTGACAGACGATTCCAATGCACCACTTTGTATAATATCCGGCAACTGGCTTTCTAATTAGGCGATGCAGCCTTTAAAACTACCTTCTTGTTACAGAGAAAAAGCCAAAGGGCTCACTTTGATTCAGTGTTCTGGTGAAATGTGTTTTTCATGGATGCTATATTTGTTTTTGGGGTAAATCTTATTTTTAAAACGTGTTTAAACATAATCATAGCTACCAGGGAGTGAAACCAGAAGTAACTGATGAGAGAGGAAGTTACTGATGTTATGTTGTTGGCGCCATGTCACAGAAACGCTAAGAAAGCTACGAGCACACATCGGATTAACATTCAGTAAAATATTTTAAAATCCCTCAGTTTTTGATGCTGGGGTTGTATTTTTTAATTTTGTTGCATTTATCCCCTTGACCTTAAAAGCCGATAAGTGAAACTAGTGTCCGATATTGAACAGGTCTGTGGGGTTAGGTTGGGGACCACTGCTCTAACGCTACAGCAATGAACATATGTGAGCTTTAGGTCTGGACCGCTAAGCTGTTGTGCTGAGACAGACACAGGGTACCAGTATGGACCATAGCAAGAAGGCAAGCTGGAGTGGGAAATGTGATACATTGATATGTTCTCTCTGGAAATATATAACCCCGCCCTTCATGTTGGTGCGTTGAGATGCTGCAACCTTTAGGTCTACCTCTTCATTGGACAAGTACTCCCTTACGGCAGTGGCTTCCAGAGGGAAAACGCTCTGCGGGGTCTAAAGAACACAATGCCCAGTTTGAGGTGTCGACTTGGCTTCCAATTCTCCAGATCTCAGCCCAACTAACTGACTACGTTTACATGCAGCCAATATCTGGGTTATCGTCGGGATAAGGTCACTATTCGGGTTTCAACATTCGGAATAAGCCGTTTACATGCGTAAAGTGAGAGAGTTACTACTGTATACATGGAATTTGTAATCAATTGGCATATCCCAATTTAAACAGTCACCTTCATGTAAATCTTACTGTCAGTACTGTCTGTTAACAAAAGACATAAAGCCTGATTTATCAACGGATTGCGCCTGCTAAACCTGGAGCAATCCATTTTGCTCCATTATTGACAAACGACAAATGTAATTCAAACACAATATAACCTAATAGTAATAAACACTCTAATGGCAATGAACCTGACAGTAGCCTAACGGCTACAGCTAGCGCTAACTGCTAGCTGTAGCCGTTAGGCTAAAGCTTCAGCATGAAAGACGAAACAGAAATCCAGCCCGCCCCGTCTTTGCTGAAGTTAAATGTTTGGGCCGTCTAAAAGGTCTTCTCCATGCTAATGACACCCTTGGCTAAATTTATTAAATTTTTTATTTTTATAAATCTGCAAGTATATAAGAGCGATCTTTCTTTATAAGCTACACATAAACATCCAGCAGCGCGGCACACCTGTGGCGCTTTCAAGGAAGTCCGAAATATATGCTGAGTTCAATAACTTTAGGACTCTTAAAATTTCTAACAAAAACAATGAAAATAATAACATAAGCCATAAATTTCTGTTTAATGATGGTTGATAAGCAACATTTGGTGCATACTAAATATTTTCAATGTATTTTCTACAACATACCAAAGAACAAACAAAATACTTTTTTTTTTCTTCGTAAAATATATCAGCATTTTTTTTCAAGACTAGACATTTTGTTTAAAAGGTCTTGGATGTCCAGTTGCAATTTCATGTCTTGTTACTTTTGAACCAGTTCCCTTCTCTCAACATAGATTGTAATCCATTACATTCATGGCTCACTTCATCACAGATACTTGGCAGATCAAGTTGTGTGTGTTACAAACACAAATGATGAATGAAAGAGTATTTATTAAGATTTTTTTTTATTTGAATCGAGAATCGTTTCTGAATCGAATCGTCAACCCAAGAATTGGAATCGAATTGAATCGTGAGAGTTTGTAAGATTCTCATCCCTAGTAAGCATGTACAATACCAAAATTATAATTGTAATTATATATGACATTTTACAAACAAAATTCAGACATTTCAGATTATATATTTTCAAGATTACTATTTTTTCTCTCCTGCAACTTGACATTTGATCATGATAAAGTGCGGTGCATTTAAACAACATTATGGACATGTTAGTGACTTTGTTCTGGACATGCTGGACATCTGACTCTGAATTGTGACGGAGCAGAGAACAGCACATGTACACAGAAGTTTATTACTGACAAACGATAAACTTAATTCACAACATTCTAATATTAATTAATTCTGTAACAGCCATAGAATTGATAGGTATGTAGTTTTCCCCTTTATTTTGCCACCGACGCGTCATGAATCCATGCGCATAGTCCTCTCTCTAGATGTAAAGCTCACATTAGCGGCTGCAAACTCCTCATTTGAATACTGATACTTGAGCATGTTATGAATTGCTCATGCAATTTAAGTAGATCGCCCGCAAATTAAGGACAACCCACTCGCGCAAATGTTTAGCGCCGCACGCAATTGTGCGGTCATTATCAGGAATCTTGATAAATCAGGCCCATTATATTCATGGTTTTTTAACAGACTAAGAAAGAAAATGGTTTCCTCCTTGCTCGATAAGCGTGGTGCTGTGCTGCGTCTCACCATGTTTACCTCCACTTCATGTTTACTTCTGTATACTGCAAGCGTTTTTTTTCTAAGCGCATACAAGAAGTTCCTCTACTCGAAAGACAAAGATTCCATGCTAATAGAACATGCGCAGAACACAAATCGATGATCCTTTGATGGGGATATGCCAATACGCATTTACATGACCAAATATTCGGGTTAGAAAAAGGGGGCACCCAAGGGATCATATTCTGGTTTTTGCAACATGTCCGTTCCTGACCGTGTTAGTGCTAATATTCCGTTTTGAACGGGTTATTGGCTGCATGTAAATGTACGTCAGTGATCAATGGAGACTCCACCTTACAGAGCTTCCGACTTACAGAACTTAATGGATCTCCTGCTGGCAACTTGAAGCCAGATCCCACAGTAAACTTCCAGAGAAGATCCATAAGGGGATAAGTCCTGCTTGATACAGACAGTTTTCCACTGAGCAGAACACAACGGGTTGGTGCGGTTCCATAGGCTAGTTTTCATGCTCAGGCAAATTCAAGAGTGTTTCCAAGAACAACAAATGTGACACACTAGGTCTCGTCTTTATCGCAATTATACTTTTTCTATCCTCCAATCAATGAACTGTTGTGCGACACCAATAGCTCCACCCTAACTATACCGCACCATTGTCCTAGGAACCTACCACTGAAGGGGACCAAGGAACAGAATCAGAACCAGAAAAGACTTTATTGCCAGATGTTGAGCAAATTAACAAAATCAGGGAATTGTCTCGGTACTTGGTACGATATACCAAAAACACATGGAAAAAAAAGAAACTATGACAAGAACTTTGAAAAGAACAGAAAGTGTAAAAGGTAAGTAAAAGGCATGTAGATATATATATATAGAAGTTCAGACTATAGTCTGATCAAAGGCACATGGATCATATTCCTGAAACAGAGCTGGGGAACGGAGCAGTCTTATGGTTATTGTTCATGAGCTCAACAAGAAGGGGAAGAACTGTCCTTATGGTTCTGCTCTGAATGGACCGTAGCCTCCTACCTGAGGGAAGCAGGTTGAACAGTGCATCCGTTCCGGCAGGTTGAATTTCTTCAGCTGCCTCAGGAAGTAGATCCTAAACTGGGTGCGGTACAGGACAGGCTTTAGCATGGCAGCAGACAAAATAGCGCACCGACCCGTGCCGTACTGCTCAGTGGAAATGGGGCATCGCTGTTCGGGCTGAGGGGCGTAAATGTGAGGCACGTTGGCCCGTGTTCTGTGACGTTTAAAAAAAGGAAAAACCTGAGGTTGATAAATAAGTAAATAGGTCTTCTCAGCAGGCATGTCTCGAAACAAAACTGGCCCTTTATGGAATTTGCTATGACGACCGTTTCGGCTATGAGCGACTTCACTGATCGGCGTCAAAAAGGGCCCACAGCGGCACAAATAACTAAAGAGAAATAAATTAATAAAGAGATTGACTTTAAATTGAAGATTCAGGAATGGTTGCTATGTTGTTATAAACTCCTTCGCCAGAAACTCTTTAAATTTTACAAAGCTGGTTGTTAGGCGACGTCTCTTGGTATCATTTTCCTCTGAATTACAACCAATCAGCGTGACTCAACCACAACTCCTGCTCAGCGACTCTACCGGGCAATTGCTGAGTACATACCCCAAGACTTGTGCTCCGTTGGTTCCTTAAATGGCCCCAAAATGGCCTGTCAGCCCGACCTGATTAAGTATAGACACACGCATACGGTGAAATTCCAGTAAATTTACCCTCAGGTAATCAGGACTCCTTAACATGAGTCAATCTAAGCCGTCTTTATTTCCCACAAGAAAATCCTGATTCATAACAAAAAAACTTCTGTTGTAGCTGACTCTGACTTTCAGTTCACACATTTCTGTTTGAGGAACATGCAGAGAAATGTTTTTTCAGTTTTTCTAGAAAGTGACATAAACATATCAGAATAGAGAATACAGCCCTGCAGAGAAGCAGAACTGCATAAACATCTGCAGACTCAGGCTGTATATGTGGTTTTAAACCACTGATATGCTGATTGTACTGCGGTGATTAATGTGGCAACGATGGGAAACAGAAAAAAAAGGAGATGAATCAGGAGTTCCCTCTGAAGACCATGGATCAGGTTCTCATGCTCCATCCATCCCCTCTCTAAGGTGGAGTCACCTCCCGCTCCCAGGATCCATGGAAGTTCCCAGACCACATGGTATAAAGAGCAACTCCAGAGGGTTCAGGGCCTGCTTCAGACTAGGGCTGCAGCTATTGATTCTTTTTGTAATTGATTAATCTAGTACTTTATTGATCAATTAATCAGTTAATCAGATATATTTTTTACGTTTTTTAACAACCAAAACAAATCATGCATAACAAAAATTTTGTGTCAGTAAAATGATCCAGCATTTGCCTTTTATCGCTAAAAAAAAAACTATGAACTCCAACATTTGGCTACAAAACTAGCCCCATTTACAGTATTTCTTTCTTATTTATCTATTTGTCAAGCTAACAGTAAACAGCAATAATGTTAAACTAAGCAGTCCATCCACTTTCTTGTGAAAAAGCTTTTGTGAAAAGTTGCAATGTTTTTGTTTTTTCCTTTTTTATCTTTCACCAATCACTTAAATTGTTTGAAAAGCAAGCAAAGTTTGAGACGCCCCCACCCTGGGCCCCTTTTAGCCCCTCTTCTTTAACCTCCTGGATACGCCCCTGCTTAGCAGCACTGAACGTTTAGGAATAATCACTTATTAATCATTCTGAACACTTATAGGAGTCTCTGTGTCAGGAGAGAGTGAAAACATATTTTTTTCTTACTTTGGTTGCAGCGCAGCATTAAGTCTGTTGATTTTGACGCCGTAACAATGATGTTGGAGTTTTGTTTTTGTCGCGGATAGCGAATTTACAGCACTAAAAACACTGTTTTCATCTGTCCACGCACGGATACTAAAAACAGAGAAAGCGCAGATGTCCTCTTTGGCCGGATTTTTTTTTTTAAAGATTAATTTTTTGTGCCGAAAATCTGTTTTTACGTGTGGATGACAGGCTAAACGGTAAAAAAAATATCTCTGTTTTGTGAGATACCTGGCTATGTGTGGACAACGCTCTCTTCCAATTGAATGTGAATAAGTTAACAGCATCATGACATAACTACAAATACAGCATTAAAACAAGCCCACTAAACAATAGACGTTATATGAACGTACAGATCATGTCTATATTGCGTGGGTCGGTCCAAGACCAATTCTGGACGACTAAATGACGTGCAAATTAGGTCCACTATTTGGACGTCTGGTCATGACCCCATTTGGACGTGAATATACAGTTTAACATTTTAACCGTGAACTACGTGAATGTTTTCAACGTCATGGAGACGTCTTCACACAGGTACAGGAAAATGGTGTTGACACTTTTTATTCATATGTCAGTAGGTATTAATTCCTATATCAAGATATTATAATTGTTAATATTTAACAATAATTTTGTTTCTTTGACTAATTATTTGTTTGAGTACATGCTGGTTTGTTATTTGTTTAAGTTTAGTTTAGTTGTTATAGTCCGCAAAGACTAATGGGTAATCTGTTCATGTTAATTGTAGAATTCCTCCATTTCACATTATAATTTATGTTCCAAATGTAGTCATGTTCTTTAGTTATATTTTGAGTTATGTTGTCAGTGTTTGGTCACGTTTTTTCCGGCACTGTCTTGGAGATGGTAGTTTACAGGAGTTTAATGCATCGAGTGACTGCCCAACTTGGCTAATTTATACTGAGAGTGCATAAAACTGCGCCACCTTGTGGGTGTACAGAGTGAGCGATGACAGAAGTCATGTTTCAAATCATTCGTTTACTTGTTCAAACTGTCCTCCAGTCTCTTGAAAGTTATAGAAGTGATACAAAACAATGTCTAAAATTTGTCTCAATTTGATGTTGAAAAGACCTTTGTACAGATGTCCCATGGACGTGAACATTAGACGTGCTGAAGACGTCCAAAAAAGACGTCACCTGGCATTACAAAACAACCCCTTCAGTAGACCAAAATTGGACGTCTATGACATAAAAAAGACATAAAAACAGACGTCGCTCTGACGTCTCATTGCGTAGTGGGAGCGAACATCAATGTATACAGGCTTTGGGTTACCTTGTTTCAGTAATGATTAGTGAAACAGCATGTGGATGTTTTCTGATGCTGGATCACTGAGCTCGTACCGCTGTGGTAAGCCAGCTCTACTTTAAAGTAAATACACTATACTTTGTTCTCTTCCATTTTGGAACGTAACGAACAAGCTTTACACATTTTCTGCCGTTAATGGGCATCTTTACTCTCCGCCATGGCGCCAACTCAATTCAAAATGTATCGCGCGCTAGTGGTGTGCTTCACATAGGTTCTTCCAAAACAACGGTCTGTGTGGAACAAACGGATCCGAAGGCTATAGTGCGCTTCATGCGAATTCAACGAGGCTTCGATGCAGAGTTTTTGCCTCGAGCAATTTTTGGAATCGAGTAAATCCAGTAACTGGACGAATCGTTTCAGCCCTACTTCAGACGTTTCCTCCCAATTCGTAAAACCTCCGAAGACAGCTCCTTATCGCTAAGGTTGAGGCCGGCCACCTGCAGGTGAAGTATTTACAACCTGCATGAATCACCCGTTTGTTTGTGGCTTTGACGCAAAGGTCAACGCTGTTCAAAAACCTCAGGTTCCATTTGAAAGCTTGGCGAACTCTGAGCAGCAGCATTCCTTTTGTGTCCGATCAGGGAGATTTTCACATTTCTACTCCGTTTCATGCACAGAATGGAACCAAGGACGTCCCGATCCGATCACGTAGTTTCAGACTCGATCGGAATCGGACGTTACCTCCCGATCAGGACTCGGATGTGTGCCAGTCAATTTGTGGGGGCTAGTGCTTATCTCTGGTCCCACTAACTAATATCTATTCAATAGCCTTTATCATTTCTTCACTTTTAATAATATTAAATCCAAACAAGCTGAACAGAGAACTACTTATAAAAGTGAAATTAAACAGTTGAACTTAGAATACACCTGCTGTGGATCCTGCTCCACATGGAACCATAACGCACGTCGGTGTGTAATCAAATAGTGGGTTTACTGCAGGGGTTCTAGTCATCAGGTTTAGGATTTGGGGGGTTTTTGTTCTGGATGCTGTATCCAAGCACTGCCACATAAGCCCAACTGGATTTAAGCGTCGATTCAGGCAAAGTTTTAAAACGAGGAAAGATTTCTCCAATTAAACCGATCAGAAGTCTAAAAGAACTCTGATCGAACAGTTTCCTGATCCGTAAACTACGCTTAAGTGGCAGAGAAGCCAGCGGGTAGGAAAGCAGCAGCAGGCAATGTTCATGGCACACATCGTATCGCGTATAACTGGCCGCAAAGGCAGTCGTGCTCCCGGTCTGCAACATGCCTTGATCAAAGTGTCTGGGAATATTCTCGTTAATTGATTTATTTACCTGGAATCCGCGCGCAAAATGTAAGGCACCTGCACGTTTGCAACAAGTAGTCAGTGTGTATGCTAATCTGTAAAATTGACCAACAGCCTTCCTATTTTTACGTCTCCGTTCTAATAAACTGGTCAAACCCGAAAAAATCTTAAGTTACCGTGAGCCCTGATATGTATACCCATTCTCATTATTACGTTTATTTAGGTTGGAGTGCTACTTGTTTTTATGAAATTCTACGTCCACACTAAGCCGATAAGGTTATACGGGGAGTTAGACGCCTAACGTTATCCACTCAACACAAGCATTTACGCCCCGTTTAATGTCCCATGATTGCGCAATCCCATACCGACCTGTGCAAATACTGGGCATGCGCGAAAAGACGCACAAAACACGCGTATAATCTACGTGACGCCAGCGCCTACATAATATATACAAGAAGCTCTACAGCACAGTACGTATCTGCTTGTCCCGTTAACCGAAGAGAATAGCTGCTCAGAAGAAGAGAGAGTTTTTGGTGTGGACAGACGACTAGATCGATTTATTATTCTTTGCTGTTGTCTTTGTCTGTAGTGTCATATTGTTATTGACGCAGCAATCATTGACGCCACTTCCTTTCATTATCCGGGGAAGCTGTCCACACTAGCTCGTTTAGCCGTTGAATTAAGATTTATACGGGTCTCTTAGGCCACGTCCACACTAAGCCGGATAATGCCTTAAACGTATAATTATTTAGTCTACACTCCCCTATCGTCCACACTAACCCGGCGTCGTTTAAGGTCTGTGGCTATTAGCCACACCAAAAACTCTCTCTTCTTCTGAGCAGCTATTGTTCTCGTCGGTTAACGGGACAAGCAGATACGTACTGTGCTGTAGAGCTTCTTGTATATATCATGTAGGCGCTGGCGTTACGTAGATTATACGGGTGTTTTGTGCGTCTTTTCGCGCATGCCCAGTATTTGCACAGGTCGGTATGGGATTGCGCAATCATGGGACATTAAACGGGGCGTAAATGCTCCTGTTGAGTGGATAACGTTAGGCGTCTAACTCCCCGTATAACTTTATCGGCTTAGTGTGGACATAGCCTTACAAGGCTAATAGTTATCCGGCCACAGACCTTAAACAACGCCGGGTTAGTATGGATGATAGGGGGGTGTAGACCAAATAATTATACGTTTAAGGCATTATCCGGCTTAGTGTGGACGTGGGCTAAGACTTCTTCATATTTACGGTTGTACTAAAGTTCTAAAAGTGAAAAATGATGTTAATTATTTCTTGATTGTTCAAGCTACCTCACAGAAATGCCATGTTTCTTAGCAGAATTGTTAAATGTTCAAATAAGGTGAACTAAAAAAAGAACATGCTTGATCTGTTTCTTCGCTCTTCTTCATTCTTTTTTATGTATTAGAAGTATCAGATGTGGACTCGGTATCGGCAGATACTGATAATCAAACGACTCCGACTCTGAATCGATGGCAACATCCCTACATAGAACGATGAAAGGCAGTTCAACTCACTTGAACTCGGTGGTGTAAACCAATCCGCTGGGCGCCTCTGCGGTTGGTTCCCAGGTCAGATTCAGGTTCAGGTTCCTGGAGGTCAGCTGGACGTTGGTGGGACTGCTGAGGACTCCTGATACGACTGTACAGATCCGAGAACAGAGTTAGGAACGGCGGCAGGATGTCCCTATGCTCACAGTCTGCTCACGCTTCATCATTCCCCAGATCCCCAGCTTTCTCGTCAAACCACGTTTTAACCATAAAAAAAAAAAGTCTTGATTAATGGTTCTCCAGACTTTTTAAAGCTCTGACAGAATCCTTCTCTGCGTGTGAAGACTAATAACTCTGACCTATGACTCATTCAGCCTTCAGTCACCTAAACCTAACAGATAAACTAGAGCAGCGCCTACACACGTCAGAGAATTGAGCAAAGGGCCGATATTTAAACGGCATATTTAGGTTCTTTGCTAAAAGTTAACATTTCCTTTAGTTTAGTCATCATGAAAAGACCAAAAAAAAAAGAGGGGTAAAGTTAATGCCGCTTGAAAGATAAGAAAACCCCGCAGATACGCTTCAAGAAGGGTCAAAGTTCAAACCTCCGAGCTTCCAGGGCAGAAAGACACAGAATCTGCACCAGACATTCAGAACTTGAAGTCTGATCTGCTCACTTGAACTTTTGCACGCCACAATTATAGCCTCTCTGGGAGGACTGCGACATTTTACAATAGATAAATATGCTGCAGTTGATTTTCTAGAGGTAGTAGTTCTCTATCCTACAAGAAATGAAGGAATAATAAGATTGTCCCAGGTTTATAACCACAAACTTTACTGGGTTTTTATGCATCTGCTCAGGGTTGATGTGTTTATAGACAAAATGGTGGAATTACATCGCTTTGAAGCATTTAGGGAAGGTTTTTTCGATCACCAATCAGAAATGAAGAAGGTAAAAAAATAGCCAACTGTAACTTTGAAAAAAAAAGATTGGTGCATCGCTATCTGGTAGCAGGTTTGGGTCATCTACTGGTACGGAGTGCAGAACTGCCAAGAGTTGCACAGGGATGCAGTTATCGCCTTGCAGCAAGAAGGTCTTGGGTTCAAAACCCATGAGTACGTGCATGTTTATCTTTCCTGTGATGGCCTGGCTACCTGACATTGTGTTCATAACCGGGAGCAGCTACGTAGCGTCCAAGAGGAGCTGAACGGGACGCGTCATGGATGCGGAGCAGGACCGGATGAGAGAAGGTCAAACCGTCTCTTCCACCCGGCTTTCTAACCAAACGACCAGACAGAGATCTAAAGCGAACGAGGTGGGTTAGCAATGAATGCCAACAACTGATGGTGTCATCCAAACTGCAAAGCTGTGTGTCTAACCAAGTCCTACAATCTTGTTTCCAGACAAAAAGTATTTTTGATCTTGTTTTGAGGCCTATATACTAAGTAAGAGTAGGTGTTATATGATTAACCTTATTTAGAGAGTGTATGTCTTATTTTGAGAATTCTTACCAAGAGCAATTGTTTTACTGCACTGGCAGATTAAAATACTATATGACTAAAACTTCTTAAATTAAGTGAAATAATCTGCCAGGGCAGTACGACAATAGCGCTTGGTAAGAACTCTCAAAACAAAACATATTCTCTAAATAAGATTAATAATCTAACGACGTCTGCTCTTGTTTAGTATACAAATCTCAAAACAAGATCAAAAATGCCTTTTTTTGGGTTGGAAACAAGATTGTTGGGCTTGGTTAGACGGACGGCTCTGACTGCTACTGAAGATCCTTCCTGACCCACACAGACTCTCTGAAGATACGAGTTATGACAACATTTGACTTATTCATTTTTAGGATAACGTATTTTTGAATTGGATTTAAAGTAACACCATCCAGCACGGAAGACTGAGCCAAAACTCCTCGAGAGAAACTAAATGATGATAAATTTGGCACAAGAAATATTGGGTTTAGCGTGAAAGTACTTTGTCATGTAGGACAAAATCATTTTGGTCGGCTTTTGTCCATTTAATAAATAATTCTAAAAGCAAGCTTTAAATGTACTCTGGTTGTCTTCATCTAAAATGAAAACTGTTTCATAATCTGAATTATAAAAGTCTGAAAAGTTTTTTTTTTTCTTTTGATCCCTGGCAAACAATTTAAAACTAAATTTAAAACGCTAGAATTTCTTGAATTTTATCTTAGTATCATCTGAACATTGATCTACCACTAAATCATGTACAGCGCCTTGAAATGTTTTCTTTTATTGATTCTCATGTTTTATGCTCAATTTCTGTTTTTCATTTTCATACTTTAACGCGTTTTTTTTTTATTCTTACTACTAATTGCTGGTTTTATTTTCAATGCTTTTATCATACTTTTGGTTCCTTTACCACATAATTAATAAAAAGCACCTTAAATTACCTTGTGTTGAAAATGTGCAATAAAATAAAATTGCCTTGCCTATCTTAACCTCTTTCTAATAAATAATAAAAAATTACATTACAACATAAATTATAGAACAATTATTTTTACTATTTTGCTGTACTTTTTTTAACTAAATGTTATTTTGCCCATTATTAATCCCTTTGCTGCTGCTGTTACACCCGAATGTCCCCATGTGAGACTAATAAAGGATTATTCTATTCTATTGTATTCACTGGATCCGTGGTGCCTAAACTTTTTTAACGTGGGCCAAAATTGACGAATCAAAACAATGAAAAACACCAAAAAATATATTAGGAACCATTTTTTTATTAAGAAAATAACATTTTTTTAACAAAACGATGTGAAAATCACAATTTCAAAAAGAGTTTTACATGCTCATTAAAAGAAAGGCATCCAGTTTGCAAATTATTTTGCTCAATTGAATTAATTGAATCTATTGTAAGCAATAAGTCGCCTATGGTTTTGGAGTCACCATTTATTTATATAACAAAAAAAGGTTCAAGTTTTAAAAATGAGGTAAAAACATTTTTTTTTTGTGTGTACCAAAGTGGGCTGTAGAGTGAAAGTCACCGGGTATTTGTGGTCCCATTTAACTTGAACGTTTGGTTATAAAACCACAAATGTATTGTGGTGTGCCGAATATTTTTTTCGTTGTAGGGTTTAAACGTTTTAGCAAAAAATAAGAACATCTCCATCTGCATCAATTACCTTATTCTGGAGGGTCAAATGTATTTAATTCATGAATTGGAGTCAGTCATGAAATCAGCGCCTTTTGGGGACCTCTGCGTTATTTGGTCCACTCCACTTGGTGCTAAATTGGAAATATTTATATATAAAAATGTAATTGTTCACATTTCCTTTAAGAAATAAAGGACTTCTCGGGCAGAGAAGCGTCTGAAATAGAAACATCTTGCATTTGATCCATTTAATGAACAGTTCTGTTGGACCAAACGTGTCCTACAGACTTTATCACACCCATAAAAACTGTGAATAAAGCAACATTTAGGGGTTAATCGCAACCTGGTTTTTTTCCATCGGGTTCTTTAAACCAGCAGACCCCCAGATTCACCGCTTTGTTCCTCTAATTTGTTACAGTAACAATCAGAACTTTTACCTCCGCTTAGTGTAGAAAGTGTCAGGAGAAACACAGAAACTGCCGCTGACATGTTGACCCAAAGGTTCGGTCCAGCCCCCGTCCCGTCTTCAGCCCAGAGTCCCCGGCGCTGGAAGCCTAAAACTCGCCGTTTCGTCCAGTTCCTCCTCGCATTCATCAGACAAACAGGGGAAATACGCGGAAACAAGCGTTTCAGTTCTGCGTGGACACGTCACGCTTCACGCCAACAGTCGTACTTTTTATTTCACTTCGTGGAAACGCGAACATGACGCTACGGTAGGTCACAGCCAGCTATCAGCTGCGCGTTTTTACACTGAGCCTTACGGTAACCTTTCAAAATAAGAGTTCTGATCAGAAACTATGGTGTGAATTGGCTTTCTTTAATATTAGGGGCAATTCTTAACAAAATTGGCGTATTTCTTAACAAAAGGAGCGTAAAACAGGTTGGGGAGAGGGTAAAATGATACAGTGGGGAGTAAAGCAGTTATCAGGAGAAATCAGGAACCGAGAGGACGCAGCTGGAGAACGGAGAGAAGCAAGAAGAGGGCACAGATGAGAGAAACAAGTGTAGGGAAAAAATACCAAATAACTGAGAGGTTTGGTGAAAGTGAGACCAGATTTAGGTAATGTGAGGAAAATAAGTGATTGTATACTCCCCACGTTATGATTTTACCCTCTCACCAACCTGTATTACACTCTTTTTTGTTAAGAATTGCCCCCTTATATTAAAGAAAGCCAATTCACACCATAAGCAACACTCAATCATGTGGGAATGGAAAAAGCACATAATCCAACTAAGTGGTTGCTTAGGGCCCCTGAAACCCATCCGCCCCCCCCCCCATAAATGCTGAAATTGAATAGAGACTACAGATGTTAAAATGTATGAAAAAGCGAATATTTCATTTTATTATTACATTGGATTTTGTTTTTTTCCAGGCTAGATTATAAAAAATGATCAGTTGTTTAATTTTTTGTGTATTAAATAGGCAAGTTTCTTTGTAACTAATTATTTTACTGATAATTAAAAAAAATATATATATATTTTTTTGTTTTGTTTAAAACTTTAAAAAATGTTCCAAAAATATTTTTAATAAAATACGGTGGGATAAAAATGTATAGAATAGAATAATCCTTTAATAGTCCCATGAGGGGAAACTCGGATATACTGAACCTTTAAATTTAGAAATATTTTACATTTTATTTTAAAATCTGAATAAAATCTAAATTTAATTTTGAACAACCTTTTTTAATTATTGGTTTGATTGTTACAATCTGATGCTTTACTTTCACCTTTTTATTTTGTTTTAGCTTCAGATTGTCTCGGCTAATATTAACAATTACCTCTTATCGATCTTTAAGATCCGCCAAATAAACTCTGCCTCATTTCCAAGACTTCCCCAAATCCTGAATGAAATGCTGTTATTGTGGGTCGTGGTCTTAACAGAAAGAGGGCGTCCCAGGACCAAGACTTTTGGGTCGGCCCTGTCTCTGTTAAAGGGGAAGTACTGTTTTTTTTCAAGCTGTACCTCTCCACTGTCGCTACATGCTTGCTCAGTAATTGAATTCAGATGACTTTTGTTGTGAACTGGCGCTATATAGATAAAAGTGAATTGAATTGAATTTATAGCATGTGTGACATTAATTTACTCACAGAGACAAGTTTGGTGCAACTTGAAGTCCTTCAGGAGATGTTTTGATTAATTTTTGATCAGCATGTCCATATGATGGTGCTGCCTTTAAATAAAGCATTATCTGTCACAAAAATCCACCATTTCACCAATTTTTTTGTTATGAATCGCTTGCACTTTTCCCTTGTGTATTCGGAGCGTTTTGGATGTGCTTTGCTGTTAGGTAAGCACTTTACAAAGCAGCCAATCCACGAGCTGCTTTGATTTTAGTTGAAGCGGATTGTCTCTGACCCTAAGAGCGGTGGATTTTGGCTTCTGCTAAGATACGTTTCACTGCGTATCGATACATCTTAAAGTATATATGAACTATTAAAATAGGCACGTATGAGTTTTTAAGATCATCCTTAATGATGGGTGATTGCTGAGAGGAAAATTACTCTAGCTGATTCTGGATTAAGGTTAATAAAAACTCAAAATTAAGTTTCTCAGGAAAAAGTTGAACTTTAAATGCCTTTAGGTGCATCCATTAGAATATCATGATTTATGGAAATAGACTCCATAGTTTTATCGTTAACACATTTTTTAATTTTATTTTTACATTTCTGTTTTATCAAACAAATAAACAAATGGCCGACTATTGGCCACATTGTGTTCAGATGATGTGTCAGTCATGCCAATTATATTGTAATTATTGGCTGTCAAGGCAGCACTGATAAAACGTACAGATGGTACAAATAGGAACCTACAAATAAGGGAACATAATGGTACCAACCCAGTGACAAGACATTGAACACCCATAAATTCTGAACTTTTATTTCTGAGTGTGAACTCTTCTTCTAGACTCTTCAACCTTGATTTGTAGACGACAGGAAGCTCATTGAAAGGAGGACGTTGGACCACTGAGCTCCAGTCCTTTCCTTTTACCGCCTTAGCCCAGATCTGACATGCTCTCTGGTTCAGGAGTCAAAAATAGTGTGAAACCCATCCTGTCATCATATTTTTAAATTATAGCCTTATTAAATGTGACCAGGGGTGGACTGGTGTTGAAATTCAGCTTGGATCTCAGTTTGGAGAAGCCTTATATCTGATTGCTCAAAGTATGCAAGTGGGATTTATTTATTTTTTTAAATAAAAAATACCTATATTGGTAACATGTTTTTCTACTACTAATAATATTAATAGCACATGTAAGGTAATAATAGGCTAATATGATTTATGTTGTCACAACCAGAGGTGGGTATCTAGTTACTTTTACTTGAGTAATTTTTTTTTTAGAAAAACCAAAAACTTTTACCACACTTTTTACTTTTACTCGATTCAAATTATTATGAAATATCGTTGCTTTTCCTGGCTTCTCCATCTACTCCGAGTAATTTCACTGAATCAGAACAAACGTTTCAACTAAAAGTGCACCAGATTTGAACACAAACCCACAGCTTATGCAAAAGTGATATCTCTTTTTTGTACACAAGCTTTATTGTTCTGTTATTTTCTTGCTGATGAGCCGTTTGGAGATCAATTAAATGTACGGTAAAGATGTTACATTGTCACTGGAAACCTGTCCTAACATAGATACATATTGTGTTAGTTTGATGCATTTTATGTTGATTTTTATTTAAAATCTGCTTTAAATTTAATTGTAATTAAATGTATGTGTTTTAATTATGGGAATAACTTCAAATTTGTGTCTATCTTCTGAAATCATTTTCGATAATCACTGCCAGTAGAACTGATTTGATCAGTTACTCAGTACTTATGTATTTTTACCATTAAGTAAAGTATTGGATGGCTACTTTATTCTTTTACTTTAGTGCTACTCTTCCTTAAATACAATTTTGGGTACGTTACCCGCCTCCGGTCGCAACATAAAAACATTCTGAAATATTCCCAAACTCTGTGGAATGGAGCACAGCCAGAGAGAGAGACTTTTCTGTGACTGATTCTGTGTTTCAAGACTGGAGAAAACATCTTAAACCAGGGACTGTAGACCCTGAATTACAAATTATAGGCGCCTTATTCCATAAATATTCATAGTTAAGCACGGATGTAGATTCTCAGTCATCCAGGACAGAGTAGTCTTGAGAGTTTAAATGAAGGCAACATGACTTTTCTTGTCTTGAAAACGTTTAGTCTCTAACAATCACATTTGGCTTCAGTATGACATGAATTAAACTTCATTATAACAATATAAAGCAGCCACAATTATTGCCACAAAATATTAACAAATGTATAATACAGGGACTTTATAATGTTTAGGAAAATAAACAATTTATTGCATGTTACAAACAAATAAAAGGCTCACAAATTAATTGGACAAACGTCCTGGAGAGTCGCTGTTAAGAGAACATTTAACATTTTATGAACATAAAAACACTCGTGGATGTTCTTAAATCCCAGTTTCATCAGAATCTGCTATGAATGTGCACCTGAGTTTAAACTTTATTGGATTAATAATCCCATATATTAAATTCTTTCCTATTACAATAGTTAATGTCAGTACAGATTCATCTACAGATGTATGTCTGTGCAGGTATTTGTGTCAGAAATCCCAAAACACAGGGTGTCGGATTAAAAAGAAAACCACTTCAGGTATCATTTGCAAAACAGTAAAACATTTTCTCACTCGCCTACAATATAAAACAATTCAATTCCAGACATTTTCCCCACATGTTCACACATTCAACCCAAGATATCACAGCATAGAGAAAGGATATTTCTGTTATTCTTGGATTAAATCACACTGACAGAAACATCCTCAACAAGTGGGAAAAACAAGAATGACCGAAATAAACCTCAGTTAGAATAGAAAAACCAGACACTAACAGTTCGTATTAGTCTCTGCACTGATTATTATGATTATTTCACAGTAAATGGAACAGTATGAAGCTCCCCCTAAATTTCCTGAGTACAACTCGAATACAAAAGTATACATATTATAAAAATCTTCCACCCAGTAGACAAACTCTGAGAAAAACCAAACATTTATCAGGCTCTTTCAGATCACACTGCAGTCCTCCTCAGTCGGAGAGGTCATCAGGCAGCTGTATGGCTGCGATGTGTACCTCATGCAGGGAAAATATTGCTTTTTAACCTAGAAAGCAACAAAAAAGGGACGAAAGTTATGCTTGTGGAGGTTTGTGTTGTTCATTTCATAAAGTTTTGATCATCTTGAAGCTCAGGAGAAAAATATTTTCCCCAACTGAGAGAAAAAAAAGAGACAGAAATATGCAGAGTATTAAACAAAAGGAAAATATTTTGGAGTAAATTTCCACCTACAAAAACTAGGAAATTCTCAGATTAAAGTCACATATGTTCCAGAAAAACCTTGGAAATTCTCTGTCAAAAATTAGCAAAATGACAAGTAAAAACTCTTTAAAATTAATTGCACACAATTTCCTGCAAAACAAGAACTCAAAAATTCTCTGTCACGAAAGTAAAAAAATTACAAGTTAAAATACAGAAATTTTCAGATTAATCTCAGATATTATCTAGGGAAAAAAAAAACATAATTCTCTGATGTAGAAAAGTAGAACATTTGCCAGTAAAAAACTAAGAAATTACTGATTATTTTTCTTAAAATCGTCTGACTTTAGAATGTCAGAAATATGTTAGTTTAGAAATCGAAAATGCATGCCTTTAATCATAAAAAATTCTTTAGACTTTCTTACACACAACAGATCGGATCTACAGAAATTAATTGATTTATGTTAGAAACGTAATTAGCAACATAATTCTCACTGCACCTCCATCAGTTTGGATTAAGTTTGTTCATGTGGTGTTCTGCATTTCTAAGGAGAAAGTTAATGAGCTGAGGCAAAAAACGAAATGACCTGAAATTTTAATCAGCCGACTGGAGACCGAACGACCATCTCTGTGTCACGTGAGTTATCCTTGCTTTAAAGGAGACATATTATGAAAAAAAATCACTTTTCCTGGGATTTTGGGTGTTATTGTGTGTCTCTGGTGCATATAAACGCATACAAATCTGAATAAATAAACATCCATGGTCTTGTGAGTGAGATACGGTTTTCTTAATTGATCCTGCATTCAGTCTCTGGTTGAGCTGTTCAAAATCTACCCGGCTTTCTACATCACAAGCCGGAATATTGGAATATTGACACCTCCTCAGAGCGCTGTCTCCACCCACCAGGTACAGCAGTAAACAAAAGTTACCATTCAGATTATGGAACACAGTGTTGAAGCTCCACGCAAAATGCTCCGTTTTTGGCTGGTCGAAAGAGCTCAAAACACTTCATCAGGTCCCATTCGAAGAGGACAGAAGAGCGGCATGGGTTTAATTTGATTTTTTATGGTAAGATGCTGGCGGTAAGGGCGGGGAAGACGGGAGATCTGCCGCCGAACTGAGCTGCTGAAACACGGGAAGAAGACGAGAGATCCGCCGCAGAAGAGCGGCGTAGATTGGCTTTATTTTTTATGGTAAGAAGCTGGTGGTAAGGGGGTGAAATACGGAGGACCTGCCACCGCAAAGGGCTACTCAAAGTCCGGGCGGAAGACGATAGGCGAGCCGCCGATCTGAGTCAGCGAGATCGAGCTGGAAGGCTTTAGAGTCGTCGTCTCAGGAAGATATCGGAGTACCAGGTAAGCAGTTAAATATATTCTTTAATCTTAACGTCATTTCTTCAATAACAATTCAGAATGATCTTGCTGAATTCTCTGAGTATCGGGTTCTCGGGAGATTCCCCTCCTACGGGAGCAGATTCTGGTTCAAACATGTATGGTTGAACTACTTTTTTTGTATGGTTGAACTACTGCATCAGCCATGTCCGTAACTTTCACACATTCTGGTAACAGTCACAATGTGAGTGAACAAAGATTGTAGAAGCGTTGGGCGTGGCCAACTCATGTAATATGTAATGAGCAGCAGAAAACAGCATAATCTGCAAGGGGCTGAAACAGAGGGTAATACAGGTTGGCAACAATTGTTTCCTAGAAGCTATTTCCAGCAAACAACTTCAAAAACATGTCTTCTGGAACTCATAGGAAAATAGTTGGAAAATAGTGGAAAAATAGGTATAATATGTCTCCTTTAAACTGTAAAGTGACAAAAAGTGAATGTTTTGATTTCCCAACAAGGCGTTCTTGGTATGAACTGACCTGCGTAGGTGCCGTCTCAGTAATTCCAAGCTCACCTTACTTCTGAAGAGGACCCGACCCACGATGAGGACCGCCACAAGAGTAAGACCCCCAAACAGGCCGAGCACCAGGAACACTGCGGGGTAGACGCATGAGGCGGGTCAGAATCCCAAAAAAAATATTTCCATGAAGACTGCTCAGATGAGAAAGGAAAGCAGTGAAATAAAAACAGCATCCGGATCCAGAGCTACTGAATTCTGACACCGATGAGGGGAAATCAGGAGGCGTACATGTGTGCTGGGGCGGCGGGGGACTGGTGAAGGCGCAGCAGCGTTCACTGGTGATGCTGTTGTGATTTGTGATGGACATGAAGCTGACGGAGACGCAGTATTCCACGCCCGGCTGCAGATACGAGATCACGCTCTCCTGTTTGTAGGGCAGCTTCAGGCTGAACTGAAACAGAGAACAGAGACTATTAAGCGTAACCCCAAGAGATGAGAGGAAGGGAATGAGTCTCTGATTTCAGAGCTGGCTAGGATTCCTGAGATTGTTGGAAAATCCAGGATCGTTTTGTAACGTTACAGATTTTTAAAATATTCTTCGGGTGAAACAATGTTTGTGCAGAAAACTAGACAGCCTGGTAAATGATTCCAAGTTGTCTTTCACTGGAAACTCCAAACACAGAAGATAAGGTTTTTAAAAAGAAAATAAAGAAAACATGACGACCAAAACAGAAGCATTGGATTCTTCCAGGAATCTCTGAGTTTTTCTTCTGTTGGGCCTGTTAAAGCGAAACCAACATTCTGATTGATTATTGCAATAAACAAGCAGCTGATGAATAATATAAACACCAGAAATGAGGAAAGTACAGAAACACAGGTCGTTGCTAGTATAGGGTGATGGAAATCCCATGATCACTCACTTGGCGTTTTACCAAAGAAATCTTTTAGTTTCAGGGCATTTTTTGACATTTCATATAAACTTGTTAAATTCTACACTTTTTTGTTGTCTAAAAACGTTTTAGTGCTGCCACTCATGGTCAAAGTGTGACTACTGCATTTTAATTTTGTGGTTGGCTGAGAGCGGTACATCTTTTCCATTGTCTAAGCCACAGGCAGACAGTGACTGTGCGAAAACTGTAAAATATATGTTAAAAAAATATTCTGAAACCATGATCAAAGTCCTTTAGTGATCA
The DNA here is from genome assembly GCA_028564705.1 of Apricaphanius iberus. NCBI lineage: Eukaryota > Metazoa > Chordata > Actinopteri > Cyprinodontiformes > Aphaniidae > Apricaphanius > Apricaphanius iberus. The sequence continues at coordinate 699,758 of JAPXFQ010002125.1, read as the reverse complement.
CACTTGGATTTTTTTGTATGTTTTACAGTGTTTTATTGAGGATACACGCTGGGTTAAAAACAGCTTTGAATCCGACGCACAACAAACAGGTCAGACTTGTGCAAAACCATCCTAATAACGTTATATGTAAAATATAAGCAGAGTCTTCTTCAGTCTCCCATGTGGTGCCTCCTCCTTCCCCAACTAACACTAGTCTGTTCGATCCAGCCTCAATCTCTAGTTTGGATGAGACGCCTTTGTTTGTGCATCAAAATCATGTGTTTCTCCCTCCTGTCCATCACTTATCCTACTCAGAGTTCATGGCAGCTTTTAGCAGCGGCCATTAGCAGCTGAAAATGGAAGAACCGCCATAAACGATTTAACTGTTTAAGACCCAAAATGCAGCAAAACAGAAGCAACACTAACACGCTCTGAACACATAAAAACAAAACCTGTCATGATTTCACGTGGGTAAGTTTCCTCTGTAAACTTGGACGTTTTCGTCGTTGCCAGGGGTTTACATTAAGCAAATACAACATATCAAAAATAATGGGGGCACGCCTCCTAGTGTAAGAGTTAACAGACACCAACTGTTGTTCTAAAGTCGATCAGAGTGAGTAGTTACTATTTAGGATGTTTATTTGCTTCTTTACAATGAAAAAAAGCTGCTAATGTGTATTTTTTTCAGGTGGAATTCCTATTCATATTTAATATTTTCTGTCTTTCAACACCAATTACTCATGCCCACTATGATTTTCTTGAGGATTTTCACATACACAGTATCCCAATAGACCTTCCTGTTATATGAGAGCAATTTGAACATTTTAGACAAGCTGTAAAAAGCCTTCCAGAGCGTAAGTATGCCAAATAAACAGCCTAGGGCTTAAGAGGTTAATTTGAAACCTTATAGGATGAGTCCTAGTCATATACTACAGTGGACTGGCCTGGTATTCGTGTGGATTAGGATCAAAAGCTGTCTACACATAGCTAAAAATCAGCAAATATTTGAGATTGCCTCTCAAAACTGTTTTTAACTGCCAATTTTAATAGTGTAAAGTTAACAGAATATTTATATATTTGTATTATTTAAAACTGTGATTGAAAATTTTGAAGGCCGTCCATCATTTTGACGGATTAGTACCACTTCTTCCAAAACCGCAAATGAGTCTGGGTAAATAATCAAAAAGGAAAAAAAGACAAAAACACTTTCTGCGTTTTCTCCCTTTGATCCCGAATAAAATATTTTGTCTTTTATCAGCCTTGATTTTGCATCACCAACAAACTTGAAATGCAATTGAGAAAAATTGGCAAAGTTTTAAAGTCTAAACTGCTCATGTGGAAATCAAACTATAAGCATGAAAGTGGTCTAAGATTAAAAATGTTTCAAATATTTTTCAGGGTCAGAATCTAGTACGACATCGCTCTAAGCAGAACACCCTGTGCTTAAAAATTAAAATATTATCCATCAAACTTGAACTGTGATTGTGCAAAAACCATAAAACCTATTGAAATTCAGCAACCTCCATTCACCAAAGCCCCATTATTATAATCACTATGGGAAAGTTTTGGGCAACAATAATTGATATATTGCCCATGATTCATCATTTAACAAGATTCATAACTGCAACAACTCTCCTCTATAAATAGGTTTAATCTGCAACCAACACATGATGCTGTCCACGAGTCTCTTTATTCAATGAATTCAAACAAACATATTTCTCCATGATAGTGCCTGTTTTCTTTTTTGATTGTCTGTCTTTTACAACCCGTTTCTTGTAATTTCTGTGAAATGTTTGAAATTACAAGAAAATGATGCAGTGCATCACTTCCTGCTGCACGGTGGCTGACATGTCAAGAAATGTGAAGCACGACCGGGAGCCAACCATTGAGGTGTAGTATGAAACGGGAAGTTCAGTTTCACTTTATTTAATAAAGAAACTGTGGCTTGATTTCAAAACACCGCTGAGATGGTTTGGTTTTCTCCCCCCGTCGTGTAACGGCGTCCTGATAAATAGTGTAGCTAGAATTTCCTTTTATGGTAGGTCTAACAAAAAATGATTGGGCCATATAAGTATAATTGAAATTAAGTTTATTTGTGAGTTTTACTAACAAATGCTTCTTTATATATCAGAAATCAACTAGTTTTTAACAAACAGCTAAGAACAAAGTACACTACACTTGGACTACAAAGTCCCGTAAGGGGACGTCCGCCAGTCCTTCGTCCAGCCAGAGGGCGCCATTCGGGTCGCCCACCTGACATCCGTCTTGCCAGAGGCTGCCCGCCCGTCTCCCGTCCAGCCAGAGGACGCCATTCGGGCCATCCTCCCGACTCACGTCCCGTAAGGGGATGTCCGCCAGTCCTTTGTTCAGCCAGAGGACGCCATTCGGGCCGCACGCCCGACACCAGTCCTGCCAGGGGACCCCATCCGAGTCGCCCACCTGACACTCGTCCCGCCAGGGGCCGCTCGCCCGTCTCCCGTCCAGCCAGAGGACGTCAATGCAGACACTCCATGCAGCATATCCCTGACAATTTTCTTTATGTTTTTGTAATTTGTGTTGTGATAAAAAAAACAAAAACTTAATTCACTAAAAACCTGCAACATCATAATCAAAATACATTTGGTTTTAAACACAAGATAAAAAAAAAATCAGCTGTGGAGAAAAGAAAAAAAAAATAAACCACAAGGCAAACGTCAGAATGACGGCATGAAGGCTGTGAAATACCCTCAGAGGAAGAAAACAATCAAAACCAGACAGAACTTATCGCAAAACAGACAAAAATGATAGGAAGGAAACACAAAACAGCCGCAGTGAGACAGGATAACCACAAAGACACACAAACTAAATGGCTCTAGGTCAGTTCACCCCTTCACACATTCATACCGACATTTCATCTCAAGATGATTTCCTATCTCCTACCCACTAAACCGCTCAGTTAAGTTTATTTCTCATTTAAAATAATTTAAAAAAAGTAAAATTTCACATATTTTATACTTTATAAATTAGTTTCTCAATGTGCCCCGATTGTGGTTTATTTGGGCTAGTTGATAAGTAATATGACATATTATGATCGATGATAAAACAAAAATTAGGTTTCTGCTTTGGTACCTTACAAAAATACGCACACCAATGGAGTATTTCCATATTTTCTCACACCACATCCACAGTCTGCAGTGTATTCAACTGGATTTGATGTGACAGATCAACACAAAGTAGTCAGTTCATCCCTTTAAATATTTATGCCCCGAGTTGCTATTTTGTTCTGACCCGCCTTCATTGTGTATCCTTCAGAGTTAGAAAAGCGAACGGAAAAATCTGAAAAAGTCTGAAAAAATTTGCGCGCATTTATGTTCAGCCTCCTCCGCTCTGGTGGGTGGAGATGCACACACATGAGGAAAACCAGCAGGATAACAACCCTATCCATACAACTAGAGTTGGTTTAGACAGGGACGCTGCAAGGTACGCAGAGTGCGTAGAGCCTCAGCACCTGGGGGTGGGGCCCAAAAAATTATTACAGAATTGAGTTATTACAGTAGCAGATTGGTGAATTAGCTGGAGTCTGAGCTTCTGTGCTGAGGCTTGTAAATAATCTGGTGCTAGCAGAGGCTAGCTCTAGTAAAAACGCAGGAGACTCAGTACGTTTACATGCATATTAGTTGAGCTTTGGAGAGAAGTCGGACTAAGAGCTTAGCCAGTGTCGGCCTCTTTGTCCCAGTTTACATCTCAGTCAGAAAATCTAATTATTGGATGAAGTGAGCCACATAAAAATTAGTCATTTTTCAACAATAATTTTGACCTTGTTGTTGGCTGTTGCTTTGTAACTTTTCAGCTGTCTGTCAGAAAACAGCCTAATATTTTCCAGTATGTCTTGTAGTTCACAGTAACCTTGTTAATTAACTAAACACTGCTAATGAAACAATTATTATTTTACTATGTTTACTTCTATATGATTAAAAACAGCTCTGACAAATTATCAGCCTCTGGGGAACGTTATCATTTTATGCTGCACTGGCAGAGGGTCAAAATGCCCCTTTCTGACAGTCCTACATTGTTAACAAAACAGTGAATCATAAAATTTGTTGAATGCAAAACTTTGGACTGATAGATTAATTAATTAAACAATCCTGTTTATAATTCATTAAATAGTTTTTCTTATGCATAAATAGTACAATTTCTAGAACTATTTAGTTCAAGTATTTTTATTTTCTTAGTTTCATTTTTGTACTATTGACTTGTTAAAAAGGCTCAAAAAGCATGTTGAATTACCTCTGGAGAAGTGTATAAAAATAAATTGTTTTGTTCTATAGTTGAATAATAGTGTCTAAATCTGATGATGCAGAGGAGGCTTTAAATGTATTAAAGGCATCTTTGAGAAAACTGAGACTAAATGGAGTATAGGTTTGGTCCATCTTCCATTTTACAGATAAAACTGCAGATTGACGATGCTTCATATTTTTTGTCACTTTTTATCGCACTGTGAAAATATTTCATCAGAAAATCCTAATGTGTTTTTACTTTTATTTAGTTTTTGCTAATCCCATTTTTTTTACATTTCAAAGCATTCACAGGATGAATGCTGAAATATTTACAAGGAGTTACATGCAGCAAGGAGGAAGATTCTGAAGACGAGGAACAATCTTCAAACACTAATCAATAACCCCATCTTCCTGAAAAAACTCCAGCAGCACTTCCACTTCAGCACAAAACCATGCTGAACCCCCAAGTAGCATTACACAGACACAACACACAGCAATTGTCTCAGAAGGTACACACACCCATCTTAGAAGGTCCTCCAGCAGGTGATGAGATGGATGTACCATCTCCAACAGACCCCCACCCTTTGAGCTATAAATTATGTAATATATCCTTTGTATTCCGTATACTTATTTAATTCCAATTTTAAAATAAATAGCAAGAGATTAAATACGTTTTGGGTGCGTTTCTGTTTGGGGGAGGGCCTCCCTGGCCAATCAAGCTTAGGGCCTCCAAAAGCCTAGCAGCGGCCCTGGGTTTTAATTTAGGGGTGCCTGACTCCATCCCTCAAGAGCTGATCCCCTGCAACAAACCTGAATTAAATGGCTGAATTCCCTCATCAGCAGTAATTCAGTCCTGCAGAGTCCTGGCAATGAGCCTTTCATTAGAGATGGATGCAAAAGTTGGAGGATAGTAGCTCTTCAGGATCGGAGTTGAATATTTGTGGTTATATTCATGCGTTAGAATGGTCTAGTCAAAGGCCATAAGAAAATAAGAAAGAGGAGTGGAGAGTGACACTGAGACCAGACAAGTATAATCAGTGTAGAGCAAGTAGCGGATTAAAGGAGAGGAGTAAACACAGAAAACACAGAGGAAAATGAACCACATCTAGGGTCATCCTCACACATGATAGTCTACAAGACTCGGTTCAGTTGGAGATAAAAACTGCGCTATCGTTATCGTATTTTCACCCTACACTTTGTAAGACAAACTTAACCTCTTATGCAACACGTATACCTCCTCGGCACTGCAGTCGGGAACACTTCCTGTTTACATGAAACTAAGGGGCATTGGATTTCTCGTGGTTTCAGGATTGCCCTTTCTGGCAAATGTGCCAGACGAAAATGTTTCAACGGTTCGCTCAGCACGAGCAGAGAGGGCAAGGCAGAGTAGATTGTAATTACACAAAATGCCCTGCACCTTTAGTCTACTTCCGGCTTCCGGAGTGTCCTCTTCACTTGGTATCCACATATGCAGTAGAACCGCAGCAGAGTTCACTTCAACCGAGCCGAGGTCTTTAGGCGGACCACAGTTTGCGTTTTTGGTCCGCATCAGAATACATCTGTAAATTCACATCTGCCCAGAAGACTTTCTGGGCAAACAAACTAGAGTTCAATAAAGGAAACTGAACAGGACCGCTTTGAAACGATAAAAAAATGTAAAATATTAAAGGCAGAAGATGCAAAATGACCGGCTCATGAGCCAATGACAGAGAGAACACTGGAAACGCTAGAAACAAGTAAAAAAACAAATCAATATAAGATAGTTCTTCCAATGGAACCAGTGAAAATTATCTTGAAAATATGTCTTGAAATAGGCAATATATTTAAAAAAGTCCATAAACAAGGGATTTTGAGCTTCTTGAAAATAATTTTTTGCAGTGGAAAAGAATGAGAACAACAAAGCATTGGTTCAAATTACCAATCCTTTCCCCCGCATTGTACTTGTGTCCTTAAGCCAAGCTGCATCAATTTATTTTTCTTTGTATTTGAACATTTTCATAAACTTTAGAGATTAATAGCTATACAATTCAGAAATCTAACATGTTTATTAGATATCAAGGAATTACAACCTCTTTCCGTTAATTTCACCATCTAAATGGTTGAGCTCCTCACGGAGGAACAACGATGCAACACAAACCCCCTGCAGAACATTCACATCCAAAAGTCCCATTTCAAAGTGAAAACTCTCACCTCTGCACCGTCTCTGGTTCTTCTCACGTTCACATTGAGCTCCCAGTACAGATCCTTCAACTTCACGTTGTGATCAAACAGACTCCCTGGGGCGTCTCGGATCTGCAGGATCAAGCAGTTCCCACAGCCGGACACGGAAAATTCAGGAGGTCCAAGCATGGCTGTGGAAGGAAAGACATAAATTTGTCAGGGTGATCCGAAAGAAAGAGATGCAGGTTAGCACCTGAAGACTAAATGATCCTTAGCAAAAGTCTTTGTGTTTCAGTAAGCTGTAAATGCTGTGCAGGAAATAAATGTTTAGTAACAGGCAGACAGTATCTGAAAAGAATGGTCATTTTTAAAACTTTTAAATTGCATTTAAAGTGACAGCATTTAATTCATTATTCTTGCTTGGATAGAAATGGATGAGACAAACTGGGGTTGAAATAAAACTGGATCATACTAAATATTGTAAATGAATTGGATCAAATTCAGGTTTTATTAAAGTTTAAAACTTGTGAAAACTAAACTCTACAGATATATATATATATATATATATATATATATATATATATATATATATATATAAATTATGTCTAAGCATTTTTTACTTCAAATGTGAAAAAAATGGTAATAGTATAAGTGCTGAAGCTTAAAGACATTGACCGGTATGTACAGGTTAACAGTGTTGACTCATGTTATCTATGGGGTACCACAGGGCTCTTTGCTTGGTTCAATACATTTTAAATTGAGATTAAATGATAAACGGAATGAACCAAACGCTAAATGTCACTTTATTTACAGATGACACCACATTATACAACTCAGACAAAAGCACAGTAAGAAACGGGAATTAATTTCAAATAAATGGTTTGATGCAAATGATCTATGCAAAAATAAACATTAAAAACACAAAATATGCAATAGCACTGCTCCTTACCTGTCTAATTATTAACTTATGGTGCAGAGTATTAAAAAACAAAACAAATTAACATATTAAAACTGTATAAAAGCCGTAAGAATTTTTTTTTGTAATTAATTTTACTGTCATCCAATGAATGAAATTCTAAAAAATGAAAGAAACTAAGAGTAAACTTAGAGGAAAAATGATGTTTTTAAAAGTAAATAGATGAAAAAAACAGCTTTATGTCTATTTGTTAAACCTGTCAGGTCTCCGTATGATGTTCTGTTAGTGTTGTTGTCTCTCACTGTCTGCCAGAGGGTGGAACTCCTTCGATCTGGTCCATTTGGAGGTCTGGTTGGTTCTGAAGGCTCTGACTTGGCCCGTGTAAAAGTCAAACGCGTCTTTTAACGTGCTGGTTAGATTGCACGTCTGTCCAGCCTTGAGCTCAGCACACCCGGCCACGGTTTTCCACCGCTGCTTCCTACACGGCGAAAGCAAACCAGCAGTCAGGACCAGCATGTCACACTACAGATATGAATGTTTCCCAAAGGCAGAGGCCGACGCAGGAAACTCATGGTTTTTATGAAACTTTCACAATTGCTCAAAAGGTAAAGTGCTCAGTCAGACATTTCAGAAACAAAAATGAAACTTACGAGCTGCTCTGTGGAGAAATAATGGAGCAACAGTTCAAATCAAAGGGGGCTTTATAGAGAGATCAAGGTCCAATTAAACAATCCAGACCAATCCTAAACCAACCAATGATGGTTTTGTTTATGCTGATATGTAAAAAAAGTTTTTCAACTCAGTAAATATTTATCCAATCACATATTTGTTTGCACCCATGAACTCAGAAACCCATTGATACCAGGTTTACTCTTTAATTTTGCTTCATTGGCTGCAGCACGACATTGATTATCCCACATTCCACAGCCATATGTTTCTTTTTGGACCGCTTCCTGAATATGGAGGACTGATCAAGACAAAATTCATAATAAATAAATATACTTAATTAAGTAATACAACTGGACATAAAATAAATACAAATAAGGAAATAAATGAATAAGAAATGTAACTATAAATGTCCACATTTATTTATTTAAATTTTACATTATTTTATATATATTATATTATGATATTATATCTTCTATGTTTCACAGTTTTGGTAGGAACCCTCCTCCATACATAAACTGATCTACCACCACATGTTTAGCTGCGTTTCTTCCTCCATCTGTTAACTGAGAATTAAAGTTTAAATAAGGGTATTTACCCATTTCTTGTTTTATATTAATGTTTCAGATCCCAGCTTCTGTGAATTCAAATTATTTTGGACACTTATTTTTTGTGTGTGTCCAAATTTTTTTATGTTTTTATTAGTTAGAAGCTGACACTGAAAATTACACATATAACCACGTCTTATATTTTAAGTGAATGAGGTTTTCTGTATTTTGTTTTGGTTTCAATCAATCACCTTTCAGCAGCATCTCAGATATTTTCTGTCACACTGGACAGTCCATTTTATTTAAATAGATAGTTTCAAGAAAAAAAAGTCATTTTAAAGCCATCTAGAATGCTGTAGATAAAATCTGAAACTATTAAAACCTATTATAATATTCAAAATAAGAAATGTTCGCCTCAAACCAGCTTAGTTATTCCAAGTAAGATCCAATTATTAGGTAAAGTTTTTGAGGAAAATCAATCCATTTTCTTCTTTAAGTCAATATGTGGATATTTTTTTGAAATTCCAGGGTTTAGGCCAAATTTTCTTTTAATAAATTATTTTTTTAAACTGCAGGATAAACAAATGTCCTGCATAGATATTCAGCATTTGAGTCTCCACAGGCGGCTGAGGCAAACCACTTTGTAACGGTTACTTTTCTCTGTTTATGTGCAGCATTCCACTATTTTATGCCTTTAGAAAGGTAAAAATAGGAAATTATGTCACAAATTCTCAATAACACATCTAAGATTTTAAGAATAAAGGCAATATTTGGGAACAAAAATTGATTACATCTATATCTTTAGCTAGAAATGACTACTCGCCAGTATTAATAATTTTTTAAGGTCTATATGCTGCATTGATAAGATTAAATGTGTTTCTTATTATCCTTAAATTCCGGCTCCCATATTAAACTTGTATCCTTGAACCTAAAAAGCAGGAATCGATTTATACCTTCACGTATAATAAGTTTTTATCATATTCAAAGACTGTGATCTATATCTTAGGGTTCTAGGGCTGTCAGGGGGAATATTTCGTTTTATTTCGCTTGGTTTGAGGGGAAAAAAACCTCTGATCATTAAGAAAAATACCTGAGTGATATCTGTAAGGAAGAATCGCACCAAACAGGTAAATCTAATCAGTTTCAGGCATCTAAAATATGTAGAAAAATTCATAAGCAAAACAGCTCATATACAAAGGTCGCTAGAGCAGATAGAGCCCAGACAGTCACCAACTTCCTGATGATGGATTAATACCAGACAAAAGAAGGAGACACTTAGAAAACGCTGTTTAACTGGTTAAAGGCGGGTGTGGAGAGCCCACAGCATTACTCTTTAAAACAGACGTGCAGAGAGAAACATGGATTAAAGCCTAAAAACCACAATATTAAAACAATCTTGAACCTTCTCGTGGTTAATTATGTATTTTTCATGTGTCTGTAGCGATTTTTGTAGGAGAAACAATAAGTTACAGAAACCCTTCAGTATCCGATTTGAGGCAAAGATTCAAAGAATTAAAATGGAGGTAAATGGGAAGCTCGGTGTGCACTTTCTACACTTTGGGAGGATTTGATAAAAACCTGTGAGTCTTTAACATAGGAGCAACCTGTGAGTGAAAAAAAACTCTAAAATACACAGCCTGTGGTAAAATAAATAAATTAAAATCAGTAAAAAGCATCAGGATGCCAATCTAGCGAGGTGAGGTCCACCTTTAACTGCTGTAAAGCAAGACTGGATTTTCACCTTTGATTTTGCAAAAATCACCTGATATCATTGTCATCATTATTTTTATTTTTCTGATTCCTATGAGCCTTTGTAAATACCGCACGATCAGTTAGGAAAAGTCAAAAATACAGACATTCCCAAATTAAGCTGCATTTTAAAAAACAAAAACACTGTGGGAGGAGCAGCAAAGTGAAGACTTCCTGGTGTGATTTTTTTGGTTTGGTACAGAATACGTCATGAAAGTTCTTCATGACGTACCTGAGTCCAACCAGCGTCTCAGACATTTGGAAATGAATGCAAGAGAAACAGAAGAAAAGCGACTGAAATTTGCTCTGAAACGAACCTTCTTCGTCTATCCTACCTGGCAACTGTTGGTGCAATGAAAACAAAGGGAGTTCAAACAAGAAAACACAGCAGGCCTGAACTTCTACAAGCTCCAAATATGGGCAAAGCTTGACACGCTGACAAATTTACAAACGATCAAAACCCATTTCAAAGCAAATCACCGAAAATATGTGCAACATTACCCATTTAATATGAGTTTTCAGATATAAATGAGCGCAAAGCGCTGCTGTGGTACCTGGGGCTCAAGATCTGAACCATGAAGCTGGCATTCGAGGGGGTCCGAGGGCCCGGAGCGAAGCTGAGGATGTGCTCCATGTTGTAGGAGGAGATGGAGACATTGGATGGTGCTGGGAGGAAAACGCCGACTGCTGCAGAAGGATGGAGAGAACAGATAACTTTAAAAAAAAGACAGTTCTGGTAGGCGTTCCTGAAGCTTGAGGACCTTCTGTAAAGAAATTTGGTCGTAAAGGTGCAAAAACAGAGGAAGACATACAAATAAGTGCCATTAAGGTGCATAAACCCCCCCCCCCCCTAACATATGAAGTGATCTGAGCTGCTGTAATCTGTAAGGATCCACAGACACCTCCTGACTGTGAAGGCAGGTAACATTACCCAGGTGTAAATGCAGGAGAAGAAGCGTCCTCAGCCCCATCGTCCCTCCATAGACGGTCTGCTGGTTGAACCTCAGAGCTGCCAGAGCAGGTTTGTTTTTGTGTCAGAAGCAGAGAACATATAGAGGGAGCTGATGGGGGGTGGTGGAGGTGCGGGGGCTGGGAAATGAGTACTGTCATACAAAGTTTCTGTTTCCTGAGAAGTCCCTCCCCATGTGTGTGTCTGCAGCCTGAACGGACGGTAAATGTAAACTAGCTCGCCTGGCTCAGGCAACTAAGGCTGTAAAAGTCAGACGGATGATTGAATCAACTCGCAGAAAGGCAAGTAAGTAAGAGGATTATTATTTATGATCCTCATTAGTAGCTTATTTCTCTCTGCTTTAACTCCTGTGGAGCAGATGTTCCAGTCATCCTGATCAATAGCTGTTCAGACTTTCTCCAGGAGTCTTTCTTTAAACGTTTCAATCTAACCTGACCATTATAATATGTTTATCAAGCCATTTAACTCCATGTATATGAATCACTGAATCATAAAAGCTCCTTTACATAAGAGATGAAACGGACAACATAAAGCAGATCCAGTTTTTAAATCGGGTCTTAGTTCTGCAAAGACTACTTCAGCACCCAAAAAAAGAGTAAGCACACCATGATTGGATAAATAAGTAAATATAAAAGCAATTTGATGCAAAAATGATTTTATATTCCTCCAACTTTTCAAATTAGACCCACATATCAGTCGCACATAACCAGAAATGGAAGGAAAAGCTAAAAATTGTACTCATAAGATTACGTAAATATATTTTTTACAAAGTAGCGATTAAAGAAAGTAAAAAAGTACATGATCAAAAGGTAACTGAAGTTTTGATTAACTATTTAATTGCAATATTTGATGCCGTATTAAAAAATTGCCCTGTGCAAATCTCTGTATTCTAATGATCAAGTTAATACATACTTACAAAATAACACATTCAAGAATGAGAAACAAGCAATTAAAATATATATTTCTAATAAAAAAAAGCTTAGAAATCTCAAACTTTTTAATAAGGTATGGTGTTTACTGTATACCTCCATGCATGGAGGTGGGAGACTCCGTCCATCAGATGTTATTATGTCCTCCTGTCTCCCACCACCTGCTCTGGATCCAGGGTGCATGTTCTAACTTGTTCCTCTCAGCTGTCCATAAACTTCTGCTCCAACATACAACACTACAGAAAAAGACGGATGCTACCACAGCCATTACGCAGAAAATTAGTCCAAACTCTGAGTCATCTTAGAATAGATTGATATCTGAGAGCAACAGCAGCCAATTACAAAGAACTGTAGCCTACAGGAGAATGGATGGTCATTATATCTAACGTGTGTCATTCATTTGAATAACTTTACTCTTATGTAGGCTCTTGTGTACTGAGGTGTGGCCGGGCCCGGTGAGCTTCCCTTCAGCAAGACGTCGCCCCACTGTGTTGACTGAGGAGCATCTCTTCAGCCCTCTGGGTGGTGGTGGTGGACCGGGGTCAGCCATCTTTCTGCTGGCTATAATGGAGGTCAAACGTGATCGTATCCGGAACACCCACACTTTTCTTATAGACGATATTAAATACTGGCAGTGACGGTGTGGCTGATTTGGCTTTTTCTTCTTTTGGGGATTTCCCTAATTACTTAAATATATCCATGACGTGTAGAAGGTAACCACTGAGTGCAGTTTAACGAGAGCAGGCTAACCGACACCACAAACGCTCATAAATAACTGATAGCTCACCTGTTTGAACTATATTTTTTATATTTCGTCTTTAGTTGCTGCCATGTCTTTTTTTTTTTTTTACACCTGTTGGGTTGCTTTTTTATTTCTTTTTTTAAGTGATTGCGTATTAATTACATAAATTTGTTCCTTAGATTATCTTTTCTTACTGATTGATTACTGATAAACTTATATGTTTCGTTTGTAATCATGTGGTTTCATTATCACTTAATCATGTAAAGCACTTTGAATTGCCTTGCGTTGAAAGTGTGCTATACAATTGCCTTGCCTTGCCTTGCACCTGTGCATTCTACAATATATATATATGTGAAATGAGTGGAACATTCAAGACCAAACATTTCTTTTTTTCCCCTCTAATTAATGCTCAAGTCTTGACTTAATCAGCCATTTTTCTGTCAAACAAGCTCTGCTTTTTAAAGCTGCTGCTAGATCGCTTTAAAAAAAAAATATGCTCACTTTCTTCATATGCAGTCATTACTATATCCAAATCCACTGAGAAGTAGCAGGATCTAACCTTTTTTTCCAATTGTTGCCATAATGAATCATGTTATCAGTTTACCATGGCTGATGGTTTTTTACATCCTCATGCACGACTGTAACTCAGGGTAACTCTGACTCAGAGTTGAAATAATTCTTAACTGAGTTCAAGTTTTGACTCAGAGTTTGTTAAACCTACTTTCTAAAACAGGCCCCCTGGTTTGCAAAATAGCCACACAAAACCCCCCCAAAACCTATTAGACCAACTGACCTTACAATATAAAGCATCTAGTGCCCAAGAGTGACATCGACTACTTAAATCCACTATAGAGCACTGTTCTGGTGAAATTGTTGGGCTGACTAATCACAGGTGTGTGCTTTCAGTTGCATTCGATATAGTAAAAAAAAAAGATAATGGCGCTGCTCTGATCCTAATTAAGCTCTTATAATACAAATTATGTCCCTGAATCTTCAAAGTCTGATTTTTTTTATTACCTCAAAAGATGTCTAGGTATGTAAGAATTTCTCATGCAATTCTTATTTTGTAAATTTAGCAAGTTGGAAAAAAAATGTTTTTAATTAAATTTCTATTGTAAATAGATAATCCCTGGAAAACATACAGAAAATCTTTGGTTTCTTTCGTTCATGATAGATTGCTCAATGGAAACACTTCATCCTGCAGACATTTCTTTAAATAGATTCTAGTTCTCCTCCACTTTTATTTATGAAAATCCTCCTATATGGAGTGAAAGACCGGCCAGATGGATATTTCTTCCCCAAATGAAACAGTCACAGTAAAATCAGTTGTTGTAAACAGATTTTTAAGGAAAAATAGAATATTAATTCATGTTTGAAAGGTTTGATTCATAATCTCTAAAAACTGAGAATCTAAATCCCGCAGTGAAATAAGATGGAGGCCCTGCCATGATAAGTGCCAATTTTTATTTTTTTTGGGAGATCCTGTAAAACATTTAATAAATAAATGTCCAAACAAGAAATCAAACAGACTGAATATTGAAAGGAGCAGAAGGGAAAGGTCGTCTCTCAGGGCTGGAAAAATGTTCCTGAGAACAAATTATAGGAGAAGCCAAGTTTTAAAACCAGAAACACACCAACAAGACTTTTATTATTCAATTTATTTTAATTTGAATATTCGAAAAAAAGATACAAAAACATAAAGGCTGCCTCAGATGGCGGCACATATGGACCGATCCCATTTTCACAGATAAATGTGTTCAGATTATGGCTGAACACAATGAGGTGATGAGGTGCATTTGATTGTACAGTCAGCATAATAAACGGAACATTTTTGAACATGTAAGCTCTAAACTACTATATATGGGTTTATTTAGCAGAATGAATAAACAAAAAAATATATATAAAAAAAATTAGGCTTGGCTGTAACATGGCTTTTTTTGTCCTCAGCCATGAAGAAGTTTCCTAAACCTTAAAAGATCCAAGAGGAAGTCCCAGTATACAGAGCGAGTCAGAGATCTGTTCCTGCCAAACGAGAGGAAATATTTCACCAAAACATACAGACTGAAACTTAAGGTACCAGGAGTCTCATTTCAACTTGGAATCACCCAGGTTGCAGGAGTCAACTTCTACATGAAAGATTATTATAAAAAACAAAACAAAAAAAACGTGTAAATGTTGGTCAATACATTTCTAACCAAAATACTGAGGAGACTTGGCTTTAATGAATTTAAAAACAACAAAACAGAACATACTGGTGTGTTTATTAGGGATGTAATGGTACAAACATAAAAAAAAAAAAAAAAAAAAAAGAAAATTGGTAAGTGTTCCAGTATTAAAGTCATGGTACGTTATGTTTTCAGCACAATTTAATCAAGATAACAAAATACTGACCTGGCAAAAGCCACATCTACGTGTAGCCCCACCCAGTGTTGAGTCTACACATGACATGCAGTCATGGGACTCACATCTGGTGAGAAACTAGCTTGCAGCACAAGATTAGCAAAATACAAATGTGCATTTAACTTTTTTTTTATCAGCAATACACAAATCACCTTTTTCCCTTAATTCCTTAATGAAATTGATTTAATAGTATTATATTCTATAACTTGAAAATGAAAGTATACAACTGACTGGAGAGTTGAGAGGTTAAAAAAATAAAATAAAGTAAAATAGTACAAGCAGACATAGCCAGAGTAGGAGACACTATAACCACTTGAAAGCTGTGAATAGCTACATTTATATGTGCAAAAGGTCTTTAATCTGATCATAGTTTCGGACTAGAGTTTGACTGTTTACGTGGGCCCTAAAAACAACATATCCGATTACAAACAGCATTTACATCCGCTGCATGTTTAATTGGAATAAGCCATTTTGACATGTGCAGAACCAGGCAGAACCATCTGAAATGCCAGAAACGGTCGTAGAAGAACACGTAGCAGACTTCCGTTGTGAACAAATACGGCTGCTTTAAAATGCAGCAGTCATGTTCTTCCAAGTGTGCTTTTATTTATGGTCAGGCCTAATTGTACACAAATAAATAATAGACCGAATCCCTTCATTTTTTAGGCCGACAAACATCTACACATGATTTAACAGACGTGCAGTAATGACCCACTTTGATTCGGCATAACCCATCCCTCTCAATCGGAATTCAATTTTGATCCTAATTAGTGTAATCGGGTTAAGATAAGCATTTCTGTTCCGATCAGACTTTTAATCCGATTACTTGTGTCAATGTATACGTTGCTAGTGTTAATTTTTATAAGTGTTTAAAGAGTACTTTGCCCATATTTGAGAATATAACCTGCTTAAATCCCCATGGAGTTGTTTTGATATTTTAACAGCCTAGTCTACCAGCTGTACTTGAATGCAGCATAGGCAGCTGTTGGAACAATCCTCCAACTTGAATTTTATGAATATTAAGGAGTTTGGTTTGCTACTGGTAGCCATGTTGACGTCAGCTGCTTTTTCTCAAACTGATGTTTCCATTTAGCTGGAAAACTTTTCACGAATCACGGAAAATCCGAATATTAGTCGATGTACCGTTACACCCCTAATGTTTATCCAGAACAAATGATGGCTGTCAGTCTACCGTAATATGAGGGGAAAATGAGGGGATGCAGCATCTGTGTGTGTTGCTTATAAAGCCGTTTGTTCTTGGTACATTCAAAACAACAAAAATAACATTATTAAACCTTCATAAAAAAAATAAAACAATGATAAAAATACCGTAGCCAGTGAGCCACGAGCAAAATGTGAGATTTTCATTTAACAGCTGAACATAAAAAGAAATACCCACAGAGAAACATAGGAAAAAAAACAAATCAGTGTACCTTTAACATCAAACAAAATGTAAAAAAAAAAATGACTGAATGTCTGAAATCCAAACCTGCTTGGTGTCACTCGGTAACAGAGTGGTTAAAGTTAGATATTAGGCAATAATGAGCTGCTGTAGCTCCACATCAGCTGGATCTAAACGGGACTGAAAGGAAAACAACCAGGTGGAGCAAGAAGGAAATATCAATGCGTGAAAGAGAATGCATAAGAAATTGGAAGAAAGAGAAATCCATGTTTGGGAACAATCATCTAAACATCGAAGAGGTTAAAGAGGTTCTACGTGGAGCTTTAACAGGCAGAGAGACAGAGAGTTGGATCGGGTCTCCGCGTTTTGCGGATGATGTGGTTCGGTTGGTTTTGCCGGAATGTGATCTCTGGCTTTAAGTGTGAACCGTGATGAAAATCAGCGCCTCTAAATCCGAGACGATGGTCTAGAACTGTAAAAAAAAAAAAAGGGTAGAGTGGTTTCTCCTGGTCGGGAACGAGGTCTGGTTTAGGAATGAGGGAAAAATGGAACAGGAGAACGGTAGGTGGAGCGATGCTAGCGCTGTTCTGGTCCATCCTCATCTATTGTTGCGAGCTCTTATTAAGCCTGGCTGGCCTTATAAGAAGCTGTGGTTAAGTTATGCTGATTGGTTGTAATTCAGAAGGAAAGGAGATCAGCAGACAACCGGCTTTGTAAAATCGGATGAGCTGCTGGTGGAGAAGTTTATAACTACGGCAAACAGAACCATCCCTGGTTCTCCCGTTGCCGATCTGCTGCTGTGGCTCCTTTTTGGCACTGATCAGTCATGACAGGCTGACATCTTAGCTGATTCCTTGTGTATTCTAAGCCGTTTTCAGATGGACGTTCAGGAATATTCGCAAACAATTCGATCCGGTCTTCAACCATAGTTATCTTTTCAAATACGCAACTTTTTTACCGGAACATCGCCTTTTGGCTGATTTCAAACAAGAATGTACCGGAGGATCCTGTTGAATGCCTGGGAGGTACAAAAGACGTCAGTCATGCGCTCGTCTTTTGTGTGTGATTCTGCGCACATAGGCTTAATGGAAGAAGCTGAGCAGAAAAAAGAAGCTAAACGAAAGGAGTGTGAAGCAGCCTTTCATACAGACGTTGAAACGTGACGCCGGAAATTCTCTAAATAAAACAAAAGGTGCTTCTTTCCGGTAGCTTTACTTTACTGCCTGTGTGGCCCCGTGAGAAGTCAGTAGGTCGCGGGAGGGTCATTAAATGTCTACACTACCTCGGATCGCCACTAACATTATTCTTTTGCACTTCGAGGGATTTTGTATATTCCCTGACATAACATAAACTTATTGGCGAATGTAAAACGTACGGAAAATAAAACACAGACCTTTAGGTGCCATGTTGTAGTCTTTTTTTCCTGCTTGTTGCGTTTACTGACGAAACCACGCGTGATTTTGCTGATCTGGCATGATTTCGGGGTCCTTCGATGACAGCTGCTTCCCTGCGTGCTGCTGACGTCACCCGTGGAAAGGGCCAAGCAGCAGAATAGGCGAGTAAAACGTGCTGCTGACACGTCCAGTGGAAAGCCCGGGTTGGAGTGGAAGATCCATCCATCCGGGGATCCAGTCTGATGAACGAATCTGCTCATCTCCCACACTGGAGGTATGTTGATATTAATATATATGGATGCAATGTTTGCTTCTGCTGTGTAAAGCTGAGTCATGATGATGAAATAACTGCCGACGGTCATATCTGAGGAGTTTCATCCTGTAGCTGGTTAGCTATTTGAAATGGTCTGGAAGCTAACTCTGAAGGTTAGCTCTTAGCTATCTCACGTTACTTACACATTTAGCTTTATGAGGTGACTTTCGATCATCTGCACAAAGATGGTTTAGCTTTTATTTTGTCCAACTGCGACCACGCGGCTTCGCATAGCGGTGTGGAAGCTTTTCGCCCTCCATTGTTGTATGCACGAAAATACCCGGATGAAAACATTAACATTCAACGTGTGTATATATGTGCACAGACTGCTTTCCCTGTCCCCCTCACCCCCTTTTCCGGAACTTTACCTGATATTCTGAACGCAAACCCCCCTACTGTGCCAAGTTCGCTCTTGTAACTAGGGCTTCAGGCATAAATATACCTCTAAAAGTAACCCACTCAGAGTCTGGAGGTTTGCTTTCAGACTCTAAAGTAAAACAGATGAAATCCGGAAAATTAACAGTCACCATGGCCTGTTTGAAAGGGGCTCAATAGTGCCGTCTACATATCTGCTCATTATTCTTTCATATTTTAAGCAGAAGAAGAACATTTTCTACCAAAAACCCATCAGTGGAGCGCCCTCTTCAGTTTAAAACTTCACACTGCACTTAAATTTGAATCAGGCATTGCTACTGGCTTCACTGTTATTGTAGACATCAGCCATCCTGCCGGTGTAGAGTATAAAACAAGCCCAGTCTCGACCACACCTCTGTAGTTGGGACAGCAAGGAAGGGCTGACGCTCCCTCGGTCGGTCAGGGAACGCCTCGTTTTGTCCGCATTTTACAAACCGGAAATGTAGGTGGAGGAAGACTCTTGAAGGGGGTGAGTTGCTCTTTAAGGGGAGAATTTAGTAGGGAGACATGACGGCTGAGAGGGGCAGGGGGACTGATTTACCCTACTAGATAAACGATACCTGAATTTCTCACGTTTCCCCATCTGGTCTTGGAATGGATCCTGGGAATGACTGGAGTCCGTCTTTACCCGAAGACGAAAGATGGAGGAATGTACCATCTGTTGCTTTGCAAAATCAGTCAGATGAATACTGCTACGAATTATTAACAACAAGGTGAAATTTGACTGAAAGTTTTTTTTCTGTAAACAATAAAATAGAAATATGTGAGCGGAAACTAAACTGCTGTTCACTTACAACTGTAACTTTGTGTGACATGATGGAGCCTCGCTGCTCCAGCCCGAAATAAAAAAAAACATCAGAGCGCATCGAATGTTATGAAACCGCTGCAGGAAGTCGGCACATATAGTCACAGTCCCCGTATGCATCCTCCTCTTCGTCATCTTCAGCAGCATTAGCAGCAGCAGGAAGTTGAGGCTGAACCAGAGGAGGCACAAGAGCACTGAACTCCTCCGGAACATCTGGACAGTCTTCCTCCTCCTCTTCCTTCTGCTTCTCAGGGAGGCCGAACGTCAAAGTGAAGAGGTTCACTTCCTCTCCAACCATCTCTCCCACATTCATCACCTCTTCCTCCTCCTCCTTCTTCGGGAGGCCGAACGTTAAAGTGAAGAGGTTCACCTCCTCTCCAACCTTCACCTCCCCCTCAGTTCTCAGTCCTATCACACTGTCGGGTCTTTGAGGGTTCTGTTCAGCTCCAGGCTGAATCTCTAAAACGACCAGCGCTTTGGGCTGCAGCAGCTGGGAGCCGTCTGCCGCCTGGTTGCAGCAGGAACTGGGTGGAGGCTCAGGTTTGAAGGATGAAGATAAAGACGTCGAAGAGGCTGATGAAGAGGAGGAGAGAAAGCTGGCGCCCGGCCGCAGAGCATAATTCGCTCCCAGGGAGTTCCTATTCGAGGTCTCTCTACAACTCTCCTCATCGGCTTCCTCTGAAATGCTGGAGCTACTCTTGCCTACAGGGGGCGCCATCAACCAGACGTTCTGCAGGGAGGACAGGGAAGCGCCCCAGGTTGGAACCCTGACTTCTAAGTGATGGATGGAGGTCTGGTGGAGAAAACAACAAACAGGCCTGCTGAGTTCATCTGGCGGTTAAAAACATTTTCAGACACATTCGAGATCATCTAAGCCTCAGGAAAGCGAGAGGATTACGAGTTGAGATGCTTCAGAGTGCTGACTAAAGGTTTGAGAAGCGAGAATGATGGACAGGCATTCATCAAAACAGAAATACAGTAAAGAAAAAGTTAGAAATTAAAACATTTTAAAGTTTGAACCATCACAGTATTTCTCCCTTCATGGAAACAAAACAGGAATATCAACAATTTTGTCAGAGATTTTTTTTTTTAAACTAGAAATATTTCCATGTGAAAATACTAGATGAGAGCACAGCCAAGAATAAACGAGCTGAAAAAGCAGATAATTCGCTGAAATATTGAATTTTGACAAGAAACCTGTTGAAGAACAAACGGCTGACGATGTCTGACGCAGCTGAAAAGCTCATCAGCCATGGCAGTGTCAGCATGTCGCAGGATAAAACGCAGATTTAGATCACTGCCCTTGGGCACCCAAAGTAGACACATCCAAGGGTAGCACTGCGGTAACGCCAGTAAAGATTATTCTAGCCGTTTCTGTCAGAGGTATAAATATTTTTGGGTATAACGGTTTAATTTTCTCCCTCTTCTTGCTCTAGTTGAAGTTGGATACTTTTTTTTTTGTCTCTCCTCCCTCCCAGTCTTATCCTAGCCGCTATGTCTTGTCAAGTCTATCTGGAGCGTCTCTCTGCATTTTCCTCCAAAGCAGTGAAGTTAAACCATTGATCGGGTCAGCTGGTCTCTAAATGCGATTGATCAGATCTTTTCTGATCCAAAAACGGGTCCTCTGGAACCTTCCTGTCCACACGGTACGTTCCTTCGTGGGTATACGATTGATTCCTGGGGGAAGTGGAAACTCTTACGTCCCTACGGCGCTCTCTTTCGAGGATGTGGAAGATGTCTGTGGAATCGGATTGGTTTTGGGTCGCCGGGTTTCTGCCGTTTGGGCGCGTGGATTCCTGGTCTATTGCAAATATTGTGACTTGTCGTTAGCATTTGGCAAGCTACCTGACCAGCACATGTGGATGCGTCTTGCTTTCAGCACCCAGACTCATGCGTCACAAACAGAACCACACCAGGTTGGACGTTTTGCCTGCCAACCTGGCTTCTGTTTCGGTACTCGCAGGTAAAACGGAATCAAGCTTCGAGAAACATTCAGCCCGGTTTGGCGGAAACAGACTTGATTCAACGGGGTGGAGTCCACTGAGAGACTCTAAAGCCCAGTATAAAATTTTGCACCCAGACGCAGACGTATTGATGGACACATTTTGCTTTTATAGTTCTCCGTTTCTGTCAGTGTTGCTAAACAATTCCCCACCAGGACTTTTTACTAGAAGTGCAGCTCATAGAAAACTCTAAAGAAACGCATGGAAACATACATAGCAGTCCGTTTTGTTGTTTCTCTACACCTACTTGTGTTCAAAATTGCCAAAAGACCCGATGAGATAAATTGTGCTTTCAATACAAAGCATGTAGAGCCCAAAACGCTGCATTGACTATTGATTACAGCGACTATAGAGCCCCGTTCTGGTGATCTCTGTCTGTTGTTGAGCTGACAAATGACAGGCATACGCTCTCCGTTGACAGGGTAAGAGACGTGCCTATATGCAAGTATATGCAGGGACATTGACAACCTGAGCAGTTTGCCAGTTTCCAAAGCGGAAATTAAGACATGCAATAACACTATGAGGCATGTACAGGAAGCTGCATGGTCTGAGCAGATAGGCGTGTTAATTTTTTTCTGTGTTGCAGACCACAGATAAACCTCAACCGAGGGCATGTTTCCAATCGGGGAGTGCTGTGTGCTTACTTAGGTTCTTTCCTGTTGTTCTCGCCTGTGTTCTGTGTCGAATTTCTTGAAGTCCGATACTAAAATAAGCTGAAGTTTCAATGTAGCAGGGAGTGATTCTGGTTACTGCAGACTGTAAGACGATAGCTACATCATTAGGTTATAAATGATGCATTTTTGCATAACTCACACGTACGTGGGTTGCAATGATAATTCTATATAAAAGCAGGAGGATACAGATGAGCGCCAACACAATGTTGGATGGTTTTAGAGACGCAGCTCATTATTTTGTGAAGAGTTAAATAAAAAAAACTGTCAGCATGTAGGAGAGCAGCAGCTACCTCTCACAAAGTGAGAGGATGCTTTCCTCGAAGTTAGCTTCCTGTTTGAAACCAAGGCGGCGTTTTTATTTCTTCAGAGAATCGTCTGAAGCCGATTTTTTCAGAAACCTTCTGATCTACTAGCATCCTTTTTTCAATCTAGACTAAGGCTTCATTTTAACCTGACAAATTTATAAAACATTATAATGTAAATGAGTTCTACATTTGCTGTTTAATAAATTAGAATGATAAATAAGATCAGATTTTAAACAGAAACATAAAGCTTCTGAAAAGAAAGTTTATTTATATGCTGTGAATACATGGTTGGGGCTCTTTTTGCCTGAATTCCTGCATCATTGGAGGAGAGCAGCCCGTGGTTCCTTTGATTTCAGCCTTCAGATCATCTGGATCGTTGGTTCTGGTGTCCCTCATCTTCCTCTCGACAATGCTCCATAGATTCTCGATGGGGTTGAAGGTCAGGAGAGTTTGCTGACCAATAAAGCCCAGTAACTGCCTGGTCGTTGGACTCACTGCTTGCTAAACTCCCCCAAACTGAATGGATTTTGCTTGACAGTCCTCTAAAGGCTGAAGTTATCCCGGTTACTGACAGCGATGGAGCACCCGAATCCTGGACTTGTTTTTGGAATCAAGATGACGTGTTGCTATACTACAAGTAAGGTTGCTGGTTCATATTTTCCTTGCACCTAACTTTTATCAATAATCACAATATTCAAATTGTAAGCCATAAAATTGAAATCTTCAAAAAATTGAAATACTTTGCTATGATAAATCTAGAGTTTCTGAAATGAGGATCAAAGAATATTAAACTTTTTCCATTATACTCAAACTTTTTTGAGCTGTATTTCAAAATTGAATAACAATCTTCACATTTCTATTTCCTAAAGTGGTTTAACACGTAGCTCTGATGCAATGAGCTTCCTGTCTGTAAGGGTTTTACTCACCAGGACCGATGGCATCGGGCTCTGTTTCAGACAGATGAAGCCGGTCCAGAACAGCAGAACCATGACGACGATGATAGCCAACACCAACAAACACAGCACTACAGAGACTACTGCGTCTGCCAGGAGGACACGTTAAAGAATTAATCCTCAGAAAACAGTTTCATCATGGCACATAGTGACTGGACTTTCCTCTCAAATTCAGAATATTGGTTCAAATATTCTGAATTCCACATGATGTGAATAATTTTTTTCACAGTTTAATATCCGATTACCTCCACCAATGTGTAAGCATATAGACTTTTCAAGAAGAAATCATTACTTATGAGGAAAACTATAATAACGTACGTTTCCTTTCCCAGTTTTGCTTATGGTGATCAATTTTTCAAACAAATATGGATACATTTTATAAAAATAAAAAGGTACATGTATTCTGATTTTTCGATGGTTCAAAATTTGTAAACATCTCCAAAGTGATTAAAGCATGTTTTTTCCCCCCTCAAACATGGGCAAAATATTAGTTCAACATCAACATTGTTTTCAAGGGGTTTCAAGCATTGTGTTGTACTCTGGCTATGTCTGCTTGTACTATTTTATTTATTTCTTAAAAATCCAATCAAATCTCCAGTTATTTCTATAATTTGTAGACTTTAATTTTAAATAACAGAAAGAAATCCAATTAAATTCAGGATTAAAAGGAAGGAATTCAGAATAAAAAAGTTCTGTTCAATGCTGATAAAAGTAAACAAAAAAGAAATCATATGTACATTTCTATTCATTTCTCTTGATAAAAGTGTCCTTAAAACTTGATTTTTACATATAGTTACACTCCTAAATTTAATGTCCCCCCCCCCAGTTTAAAATACAAATGGGCTCACTTATTGGTGCCTAATTTGTTACCAAATATTTTTTTTTCTTCATATTACAATATAGTCGTTTTAAAGTTTGAACTTCTGCTTTAGGCAAAAACAAAATGAAAGTTAAAATGACTTTTTTAATCCTATAAACTGGTGAACTGTATAACTGCAGATCGAGGTAGCTCTACTGAAGCATAAAAACAAAAAAACAAATAACAGAACCAGGTCCCACCTAAAACAGTCTTTCCTGGGGTCGAAACGCAAT
The DNA here is from genome assembly GCA_028564705.1 of Apricaphanius iberus. Classification (NCBI taxonomy): domain Eukaryota; kingdom Metazoa; phylum Chordata; class Actinopteri; order Cyprinodontiformes; family Aphaniidae; genus Apricaphanius; species Apricaphanius iberus. The sequence goes on along the minus strand of JAPXFQ010002125.1, from coordinate 675,088 downwards.
ACGGTTTGCTGAAGTTTGAATTCAGCTCAACCAAGTTGTCAGAGAACCGGATGGAGAAGCAGTATTCTCGGCCCGGAACCAGGTTCGACTCATTCTGGCTTGTCAGGGAGTGGAACGTCAGAACCTGCAGACAACGTGAGGATGAGATCCATTAGACTCTGAAGACAGGAAGGAGAACAGGCATGTAACTCAGAACCTTTAAAATGTTCTTGCTTTTATTTTCGATGCATACAGGATTTGCAAAGGGACGGCGCACAAGGCTTTTTTTATAATGAGTCCTTATTTGTTTAAATAAAACCACCTACACCCTGCCCTCCAGCACTGTGCTCATCTACACAGGCATTAAAATGGTAAATAGAGAAACAGGAGAGTTACGCTTAGAAAATTCTGATCATGAGATAAAAAAAATGAAGTGATTGTTGCAGATTTAAGGTGTTATATATATATATATATATATATATAAAGAGAAAATACTTTCTGTATATGTACATTTTTATGTAGTAACTACTACATTTACCTTAATAGTGGTTAAATGGTTCTAACCTGTAACCTGCTCTTTAAATAGTTAAAAAAATATATTTTACAACATTTCAAAAATTTTTCCTCATCTTCATTTAGGTTATTTTCTGAGACGACCTTATGACCCCTGATTTATATGTGATTTAAGTGTGGTTCCGACCACGACTTTGGGAATTACTGGGCAGCCATCATATTCGACTGTTAGCGGTAAAAGCTCCTCTACAAAGTACTAAATGCCCTCATCATGAAAAGGTAGAGTCATTTTGTGACCAAAAGGGTAATTAAATGTTTTATTTTTTGTCCAATTGTGAGTTGTATCGAGGTGCTGGTTTCTTGACTTTACAGAGGTGGGGTTTGTATAGTCGTATGGTTCAACAGCAGCTGCTGGGGCTGCTTTGGGGTCTCCTCCACAATCGGTCGGTCTGTTCTTCCAGCTCTTCTTCTGCGGGGATATTTGTATCTGAACATGAAAACAGTACCGTCTTTATTTTTTGTAGCGAGATAAACATCTATTCTTGAATCCCTAGGTGACCCCGTACTGCCGTTACCCAGATACTAACCTCCAGGCTGCTGTGGAGGTTTTTAATCAAACCACATGAAGATATTTGTAATTCCAGTTCAACAGGTCGTTGTATAACCTTCTGATTCCAGGAATTACCCCTTAAACGCCGTTTAAGATCTGATTATGCTTCAGAACATCCGAGAAGCCACAAAATGGTGTCTATTTAGTAAAATATAATTTCGGGTTATTGCCAGAAATATGCACATCTATACTTAAAACAATACAAAAAAAAAAAAATATATATATATATAAAAAAAAAAAAATCAATAGAATCCTGTATTAGCACCTATGGAATAAAATATTAAGCCCAAGTTTGGTCTTGTAGGCAGTCTTGTTTTTACCACATTTGAATAATGTGGCAGTCTCTTATTTTCTCCTTTGACATCCAATAACAATAAAACCAGTTTAAGATAAAAAAAAAAGAAACAGTGTGCAAAACTAGTCTACTCTGTTATGTCAAAATAAAAGAACCCCTAAAACAGAAAGGAGGAAATATCTAGATAAGGATTTGGTCATACAGGGTTAAACAATACACTATGTAAACAGGGTCAGCAAACTACCGGGAAATGTTACTTTTTTTAAATAACTGTGGAACGGATATTATCCGCATTTGACCCTTTCTTTTAGAAGGGTGACGGATGAATCAGCAGATTTGTTTTCACACCTCCCTCTGACCCCTTTAAGTGTTGCGCAGATATTATTATTTTTTTACTCTTTGCACAGAGTAAAGGTAAATAAATTCCATCCATTATTCATCCTGCTTCTCCTTGGAGGGTTGCGGTGGGTCTGGTGCATTTTTGTTATCGGGTGAGAGGCGCGGTGCACCATGGACAGGTCGACAGTCCATCCTTCCCAGTTAGACGCGCTCCAGAGCCCGATGTGCGCCACAGACAGTTGTGCGGCGCCTGCTGCTGCTTGAAGGCTTTCCTCCGGTAGTTTACGGGTCAGAAAACCGCTCGTTCTGAGAGTCTTCGACTTATGGTTGCTACAATTGGAGAAATGTTTCCTCATGTTGAACTTTTTGTCTGAAATGAATAACGTAATTGAGGTCTCCAATGGAGCGAAGCGCAGATTCTGCCTGCAGATCAACAGCTATGATTACCCATGGTAATCATATGTATTCTGTCTGCTGAAAAAAAATCTAAAACCTAATGCCAATAACTTCTGCAACAATCCGACTATTAGATTATGAAAAAGAAAAGTGAGCATTTCCGTTCCATGCCATGCAGGAACGCACCAGGTATTCTCATTTAATTTAGCTTTTATGTGTAGTTCTACTTAACAGATACTATTGAATAGGTATTAACTCAGACAATTGCTAGAGCTAGGACCCCCCCCCCAATCGCGATAAAATTTGACCGATAAAAATAGATTGTGACTGGATTTTTTTTTTACCCTGACAGTAGAGATGACAGACAAAAAAAGGTCTAGCACAACCTCTGTGTGGAACATGTTCATTCTGTTAAGAGAAGCTAGAACATTTCCAACATACCAAATTGCAACTAGAAATCAAATTTCTACATCTGAAAAAAAAATACTGAGATTTCTTAATTAGATAGAACTAATGGAGATATAGTTTTTGTTTTAATATTTTGTAAAAATAAGTAGGGCATATTTAGTATGCATCAAACATCGCTTGTCAACCATCATCAAACGTTAGTTTTTGGTGATATTTTCAGTGTTTGTTATAAGTTTTTAAAGTCCAACGTTATTGAGCTCAGAATTTTCCAACGCTCTGTGAATGCGTCACAGGTGTGCAGCTACAGTGTAGTTACATACAAACGTTTTAAAAAAAAGGCGAGGTTTGAAAGATGAAGAACGATGTTTGTGTGGCTTGAAAAAAAGTTGCTAAAGGGGATGAAAAAAAAGTCTGCATATAAATACCAATGGCAGCGGGCTTAATTAATAATTAATGAGGGGTCGGACTTTGATTGACAGGCTGTTTCATTTGAATTGAATTACAGTAACACTACATTTTAATAATCATTTCAAGTTACTAGTTCTAACCTTTTGAGGTTTGAGAAATAGGAGAACCGTCGGAGGAGCGCAGATACGGCAGCAGTCAGGCATGGGGCTATTAGCCTTTAGCTTAGTTAGCCAAGTTTAGCATCAGAGCTAAAGACACGGGAGCAGAATGGGCGCCATTAACCGAACTACACGCTCATACACGCCCCGCGAAGGCAGAGTCTACAGTGAAGATCCCGCCCCTATGCCCTTTTTAGGAACATGCTTCGTCAGAGCTAGGGAGGAGGACTCTGTGAATCCGCCATGAATTCCCCCATGAAAGTGTGTCATTCTGGTAAACGGGGAGGAGTGAGGAGGCGCTGTGTATTCTTTTTTACAGTCTATGATAAATATGCAATACAGGGTGTTGTAGTTGGAAGAGGGGAAACATCCGATGCATGCATTCCTGCTCTGGATAGCGGCTGTCGCAAATCGTGGCTGGAAACCATACCAACAAGTACAGTGTCGTAATGTCCATAATGTCTGTTAGTCTAAAAATAAGAGGTCAAATTTAAGACTATAGTGGGGGGGGGGGAAAGTATTTTTTCTGAACTTTAATGCTTTTAAAGGAGACATATGAAAAAAGTACATAAAAATAATTTTTCCTGGGATTTGGTGTAGGGCTGAACGATTTTGGAAAATAATCTAATTGCGATTTTTTTTCTTCAATATTGCGATTGTGATTTAATGTGCAATTATTTTTGTGGGGCTTTTGTCATGCATTTTTTAATTAATGCAATCAAAAATATTGTGTATTATAAACAGATTTTTATACATAATTTATTCTATTCCATAAGATTATTTACTTATTTTCAGACAAAGGCAAATATTAACAACTTTATCTACTTTTAATCATCACACTCGATGGTCATCGGTGTCGTTCTGCAATCAAGGTTTTCTTCCTTTTGATCCCAGCTAATAATTCCCTCCGGCTGCAATGTTTTCCTCCGTGTGGTTATCCAGGAAGTAGGATGCTTGAAGGAACAAGCTCTGATTTTTAATTCTCCATCGATCTAATGCACTTTCAGACTCTGGTATGGCTCCGTAGAGCGGTTTCATCTCGGGTCAGTTGTTTGAAAATACTCCGCTGTTTTCGGTGCGGCTTTAACTTTATGTCGGTATTTTTTATGCAGCGCAGGTAAAATGTGGCTAAAATGTGTGTGTGTGTGAGATTGAATCCTATCTTATTCATCATGGTTAACAAAGCATACTTTTGGCTATAAAACCAATTATAGCACGAATTATTTCAGTGTGCCTTTTTTTTATGTTCGTAAGGAGCGATTCTTTCAAACAGCTCGGTCAGCGATCCCTGTCGCCTCGAAGTTTGTTCACTGGAAATTTAAACACTGGTGGCGGTCAGTTTAGCCGTGCAACTCTTCTCATATATGGTGGTGTGATGTTTTTAGGTGTTGATAAAGGTTCGTACTGTAGCCTACCTCGTGAGGCAGCAACAATACCAAGGCGGGTTCTGCCTAATACCTGGCGTTGCGCAGCATCAACGTTTTCATAGCAGATATAATTTCTCACAACTGATGTACTGTTCCTCTTTGGTACCAACTATTGTGCAGTGTTGGATTCTGTTAAGCTTTTGGTCTTTTTATAACTGGTTAAAGTGCAGCGTATCCTTCTCTCCCTGCATTGTTTGCAAGTCACGTGACTTTAGCAGATATGTTTACATCAAGTCAAATCGCAGACTTTGCGATTAGGAAATCGCATTTTACCAAATCGCGATTTAATTGCAAATGCAATTAATCGGTCAGCCCTAATTTGGAGTGTTATTGTGTGTCTCTGGTGCATTGAGCTGTTCAAAATCTACCCGGCTTTCTACGTCACAAGCCGGAATATTGGAATATCCACACCTCCTCAGAGCGCCGTTTCCACCCACCAGGTACAGCAGTAAACAAAAATTACCATTTAGATTAGGAAACACAGTGTTGAAGCTCCACGCAAAATGCTCCATTTTTGGCTGGTCAATAGAGCTCATAACACTTCATCAGGTCCCAGTCGAAGAGGACAGAAGACCGGCAAGGGTTGAATTTTGTTTTTTATGGTAAGATGCTGGCGGTAAGGGCGGGGAAGACGGGAGATCTGCCGCCGAACTGAGCTGCTGAAGACTGAGGATATGCAGCCGCGCGGAGCTCAAAGAGCGGGGTCTCCATCGTGCTAGAGAGCCTGAGTCAGCAAGATCGAGCTGGAAGGCTTTAGAGTCGCCGTTTCAGGAAGATATCGGAGTCCCAGGTAAGCAGTTAAATATATTCTTTTAACTTTAAATCATTTCTTGAATAATTATTCAGGAGTGTCTTGCTGAATTCTCAGAGTATCGGGTTCTCAGGAGATTCCCCTCCTACGGGAGCAGATTCTGGTTCAAACATGTATGGTTGAACTACTTTTTTGTATGATTAAACTACTGCACCAGCCATGGCCGCAACTTTCACACATAGTGGTTAACAGTCACAATGTGAGGGGTGGGCGTGAGCAAAGATTGTAGAAGCGTTGGGCGTGGCCAAGTTAACAGCAGCTCATGTAATACAGTACAGACCAAAAGTTTGGACACACCTTCTCATTCAATCCATTGTCTTCATTTTCATGACTACATCGTAGATTCTCAATTAAGGGCATCTAAAGTATGAAGGAACACATAATGTATGGAATTACTTTATGTACTTTAACAAAAAGGGTGAAATAACTGAATACATGTGTTATATTTTAGATTCCCCAAAGTAGCCCCCCTTTGCTCTGATTACTGCTTTGCATTCTCTTGAGCGTCCAGAGGTCGTCACCAGAAATGGTTTTCAAACAGTCTTGAAGGAGTTCCCAGAGATGCTTAGTACTTGTTGGACCTTTTGCCCCTTAGTCTGAGGTTCAGCTCATCCCAAATCATCTCGATTGGGTTCAGGTCCAGTGACTTTAGAGGCCAGGTTATTTCTCACCTTTTTATAAAAGTACTACATAATTCCATATGTGTTCATTCATAGTTTTGATGCCTTCAGTGATAATCTACACTGTAAATAGTCATGAAAATAAAGAAAACGCGCTGAGTGAGAAGGTGTGTCCAAACTTTTGGTCTGTACTGTATGTAATGAGCAGCAGAAGCAGCACAATCTGCAAGGGGCTGAAACAGAGGGTAGTACAGGTTGGTAATAGTTGTTTCCTACAAGCTATTTCCAGCAAACAACTTCAGAAACATGTTTTCTGGAACTCAGACATATTTTAAATGGTGGAAAAATAGTCATAATAGGTCTCCTTCAGGCTTTAAATTGGACTCTACTGAATTCAAGCTTTTTTAATACTTTAATACTCTGCGACTACCCTGCAACAAGCAACCAGGCTCAAGTCTAGCTGCAACCAGAATCCTGAACGGTACCTTGGCTTCGTCATGATCGCTGCTGTTGATCCGAAGCTGGTATTCTATCGCATCATATTGCTTCTGGATGTGTTGGAGAAGGTGTGGAGCAAGGAAGTCCACGCAGATGTTTGGGCCGCAGGGTGCGGCTTTCAGCCTGGGCAGAGGCAGTTGGCCTGGGAGAGCAGGAACACAATCACATTATTTATTCATCATAGTATGATGACTGAACGGGAACGGTTTAAAAACGGATTGGCATTATTAATGAGACCGTTTAAGTTCCCACAGAGATGAGGCAGTAATTGCATCCAGGAGGTTCTAAAAAGTTAATGTTTCAACCTTACTTTGTGCCAAACATGATGGAGATAAGTTTGGGTTTTCCACACGGAAGAACGGGAATATCTGGAAAACTAGAAGGTTGACTATGATTATGTTTTCTCCAACCCAAATATGACTCACTGAGGGGTTTGAATGCTATAAGCTCGGCCGACTGGGAGGTCCGATCACCCAGGTGAGCCTTCACCTGGATGTCATAAGAGTCCGTTAGCTCCTTAAATGCTCCGGTCAGGTTGCAGATCAGCGGACTCTGGACCTGCTGGCAGCCGGACACCGGTTCCCACACATATTTGCTAGTAGGTAGATACAGAAAAAGAGAAGATCGATAAAGGCAATAGTTCTATTGATAGATAAATGGTCAAGTATCAAAAATGCAGAAAATCTATTTTAAGCGCATCCTTGGTCAGTTTCTGCTACTCTGTAATAAAATAATAAAGAATTAAATTCAGCGCTTTATTCAAACACCTTTGGGTTTCTTTTATTTTTCCGTAACTGAAAGTTTGGAAGAAACAAAAAATAAAATAAAGTTTAGAGACCTAACTGACATCAGTAAATACAAAGAAAAGTAATATTAACCATCATATTACCGTGTAGACGGTACCAAACACACTGGACCCCAGTTCACTGACTGAGTGGTGAAGCCTGCAGGTCTTTCCACCCAGTTTGTATTTTCGAAAGTGTTTTAGCTTCTGAGGATGTTGCAGAGAACTGGGAGAAAATTAAAAAAGCCGCTGGTAATGTTAGCAGCGCAGCCCAGGACCCTCATTTATCATGTATCAAGTGCAGTTACGCACAGACCGTGCGTATGTCGTGTGTAGGAACAGTTCTACGCATTGTGTGGCATTTATCAATTTGTGCTTGTGCGTAGAAATGTCCTGATCCCGTCACTTGCAGTCAGCGCTCTTCGGCCGCAGACTCCCTTTGTTTAACAATCTGGTCTAGCTGTGTACTGAGAGATGTTTTACCGCATTTAGTTTAATATAGAACCATTTTTCTCCTTAATTTCCAACAGGAACATCTCCCCTGTCCCGACCGCGTTTACTTTCCGTCAAGTTTGTCCCAGGCGGAGTTGTTTCTTTTATTAGTTTCCCCTGAGCTGATAGAATCAAACAGCAATGATAATTATTAAATTATTTATTATGTTCAAAGACGTTAACGATTTCCACAAAAGTTAATATCAGCCAATTAATAAATGTAACTCACCGACTGCATGGCTGTTTAAGCTTTTGATGCTCAACTAGCTTTTTTGGTTGTTTTCCCATTTTTAATATTAAATGCCTCACACGTAATTCACAACAGGTCTGGTACGGACCCGACACGGTTACCGTACAGATCGCAGTTGACACAGACTACGGTTTTTGTGCAGAACGTCTCTGGAGATTTGCTGCAGACAGAGCGCCACATGATAAACTGCTACAAACATAGAGAAGAAGGTTAACAAAAGGCACACTCACATTCTCGTACTTTTGTTCAACATAATTTTAAACACTTGAGTTGTTCAACAGTACTCTTTTTTTTTTTTATATATAATATAGCACCATGTTTAATTAAGTTAACGGAGCTATTGCTACATGTTTGGTAAGTATTAGGGATTGCTGTGAAGGAGTATTGGGTGATTTAAACAATATAAAGGTATAAATTATATACATTTCACTAACAGTATAGATTTCAAATAAACCAGCTAGCACATGGGTAGCACAGATCGCAGTTTTCTGGCCAATCACAGATCTTTACAAAAATCAGACCAGCCGATTTCGATTTCAGCCAATACAGATTTATTTCATAACTAAAGGAAACTACTTCGATGTTTTGATTTATTTTTATTGGAAAAAAAAACCCAAACAAGATATAAATACTCGTGAAACAATACAAACCAGTTTTAACTGGTCATGACGGAGAGTTCTCAACATATGAACATTTCTTGGCATTGTGGTTTGAGCTACAAAATTATATTTGTTCCTCTAGTCTCGAATTTTCCTGATTTGAAAACAATTTTTTTAAAATCCAGTTTTGACCCACTTTTCCCTGAAAAAAATATTCCATAGCAATGCTTTGCTTTCCCATCAAGACTATGGAAATGCGGTCCGATTTCCGATTCCTCAAAATTAAAGAAATTGCGCCTTTCTAATGTCGACCTATCGCAATCACACATTTTAAAGATATCAAGACGTTCAGAGTTCGTATTTAAATTAGACATTCAACGTTTAAAATGTGTTTTTTTCTAGTTAACAGAAAAGAAACCTGTTTAACTTTTTTAATTCAACTATTTATAATCAGGAAGGCAGAAAGAAATATTTCTTTTTTTTTTTTTTTTACATTTTTTGTTTTCATAACATTCCGCTTTTTACTTATTTGAAATATTCTCATCTTTATTTATGTTATAAGATTTTTTGTGTTGCATTTCTGGAAAAGTTTTTGAATGCATTTTGCACGTTAGATGTTCTTTAAGTCGCATTACATACTTTTTTTTAAGCTGATGTTCTGCTGCAATGTATAATGTGAGAATGTTCAAAAACAGACATTTTGACATACATAAACACAAATTTTTTTTCATGATCATCACATTCTTCAGACTATATCGTAACATACATTTGAGGCGATCTCCTGTGAAGTTCACAACAACGCAGGTGACCGTCTACTGTTGCTACACGTTTTTTTCAGGAGTGAATGCAGCAAGTCAATGATCTGATGCAATCTGCTGAGTTTCCTTAGAGAGAAAACTTTTAAAGTACTTACAACAATTCAGTTATTAATAATTCTACAGAATTTGTTCACTGCAAGTTTGTTTGTGAAACACATCCAGAACAGAAGCTCATCGGGGACCTCCAACCGTCACTCAGGGTGTGGATCATGGCACAAACAGTGACTCATCTCTACCGTTTTTTTCCCCCATTGGAGACGAAACCACAAAAGCCTGCAGCAGTTTCCTATCAGAGTATTTGTTTGGATGGACAACACATCTCCAGGTGAAACCTACTGCCTGGTATCAACGCTGAACGACGTTGCAGTGGCGGTTCCTGCTCCGGGTTCCCCCCTCAGGATATAACCCGACTCATCCAGGGTCACTGTGAGATTGTAAGGCGCTGGGAGCTCACTCACAGCTGAAAAACACAAACGAAAAGCCGGAACAATAAAACAGAAGGTGATAAAATGCATGTTGTCTCAGTCAGTCATGGGAAACTGACTGCTTCTTCAGCACCACGGCTTTACAAAACATCAACCAGAGCGCAGTTAAAGTCCGTAGCCTCATCTAATTGTTTAAGTGATCATAAAGATGGAGTGGAATTGGTAGAGGATAGATAATAGTCAGCAGATTGCTGATGAGAAAACCCCTAGAGTCTGAGGTTATGGTTTTAACCAGAAAATGGAGGAAGGCTGCTTTGTGCTCGCCTCAGTCTGTTGAGATGATTTGGGTGATTAGGAAAAAAAAACAACAACCCAGTAATAAACAGTAAAAGCATAAAGCACATTAAACAACAAAAAACAAAAACAAAACATGACATTCCAGCTAATATTAATCACCATTTGCTCCATAAATGTGGAATAAACTTAAGAATGAATGCAAAAACGCTGAATCGCTAGGCTCTTTTAAATCAAAGATAAAATCTCTACTATTCAGAGCTGCATTTGAATCTTAAATTGCGCTTTCTGATCACTTTTTGTTTCGTTTACCCGATTGTGTTTTATCTGTTTTAATCTCAAATTTTTTTCTTAAATTTTTTATTTTTATTGTTGTGGTTTAATTTCTATTCTTACTTTTTTATTTCTTTTTTAAGTGATTGTGTATTAATTACATAAATTTGTTCCTTACATTATCTTTTCTTACTGATTGATTACTGTTAAACTTATATGTTTCGTTTGTAATCATGTGGTTTCATTATCACTGAATCGTGTAAAGCACCTTGAATTGCCTTGTGTTGAAAGCGTGCTATACAAATAAAATTGCCTTGCCTTACTCACAGGCAGCTCTAAACAGAAAACTTTTTTGTTTCGATTTAAAGAAGCTCAGTGTTTCAGCAGCTTTGCAGCAGCCAGGAAGTTTATTCCCGATAAGTGGAGCATGGAAACTGAGACATTTTGTTTGGTTCTGAGTCTAGGGATGATTCATAGACCAGAGTTGGAGGCCCTTAGTGGTCTGGGTGAGTTAGTAGGTCCTCAACATATTTTGGTGCTAAACCATTCAATGATTTATAAACTAGTACGAGTTTTAGAGTCTGTTCTATGAGCTACAGGGAGCCAGTGTGAAGACTTTAGAACACGAGCAGCAGCGTTCTGGAACACCTGCAGCCGTCTGTCTGACTTTTTAGGTAGACCTGTGAGGACGCTGTTGCAGTATTCAATCCAAACTAAAGAGAAACGCATGGATGAGTTTTTCGAGGTCTCGTTGCAACATCAGTCCTTTAGTCCTAGAAATGTTCTTTAGGTCACAGAAAGCTGACCTTGTTGTTGCCTTTATGTTACCCCGGAGGTTCAGGTCTGAGTCCATCATTACACCTGGATTATGCACCTGATCAGTAGATTCTAACCGTTTTAACTGACACTGTGTGCTGACTCTTGATTGTTCGTCTTTAGGTCCAAAATAAATTAAATCAATTTCGTTTCTATTCAGTTGGAGAAAGTTATGGGACATCCAGCTATTGATTTGCTCAATGCATTAATTTAGGTGGGTTCAAAGTCACCGGGTACGTTGTAATAAAAAGCTGATTTTCATCTGCATAGTTATGGTAACTAATCATATTGGTTACTATAATTTGGCTAGTGAGATCATGTAGATATGAAACAGAAGGGGCACCAGGATGGAGCCTTGGGGGACCCGACATGTAATACAAAGTGTTCTTAAAGGAAGACTTAAACTAAATAAGAAGGAGGAGGAGCTTAAAAGTCAAGCTCTCGATTTAAATGTCTGTCTAGTTTGCAGGCCAGGATAAATGGAACCATAAGATCCTGAATAATCCTAGACAAAAGCTGCTGACATGAGCTTCCAGGAAACCTCTGGGTGCGTTTACTGAAAGTTCTGGTTAAATCCATTTTTCTTTCTTTTTTCTACTGTAGCTGCATGAGAAACCATTAATGTTCCCAAACAGCAGAGTCTACTGATAGCTGGGAGTCCTTTCGGTTTCTTTTTGGTGTCACATTTTAAGGTCGCCCCAGACATGCGCTCTGAGTTCCCTACATACACATTCTGCCTCTGGATTAGTGCAGTACACCGAACAAACCGAAAAATCTGAACACATGTTCCATTCCCCCTCTATTTAACATGGATCAAAATCGCTGCAGTCGTCTATAAAAGGAGAAGTTTCAGATGCATTAAACAAACTGCCCATTAGATGTTACATTTATCAAAGTTTCATCCTGATTCTAGCCTCAAACCATTTACTCCTTTTTTTTGAAAATAACTTATTGATTCTGACTTTATTTTTATTTTGTTTTGGTTTCATTCTGATTTTAATGTAGGTATTTCTAAATTTTTTCTTCCATGTTATCTTAGTTTCTGTGTACTGTTTGTGTCTGGTTTGGTACTTTGAAATATTCATTGAAATAGGATTTTTTTCCCTCAAGTTTTTACCGGAATTAGCACAATTTCATTCAGGTTTTAGAACAATGATCTCAGAGAAGCTTCTGCACATCATGGGAAGGGGCACAATGCCATTTTTTAACTACCTGAAGTCAATTTCTACTCAAAAACAGATCATTTACCACTGGAACCATTTTAAGAAACTGATAATTTTCCCGGAACTCAACATCTCAGCTAATTCACCTCAAGGCAAGACCTAGCTAGAACAATATCCACACCCTTGGGTTGACATTTTCTCTTTACATTACCCTACTTCTAGCATGCCGTTTATTCAAATTTTATTAGACAGACCAATACGACATGGTTTAATAAACTAAAATCTCTAAAAAGTTTTGTGTGTATTTTTTCCCCTAGCCATCTTTGATCAAGATCAGAGACACAGAGAGTTTCCTTTTCTGTGGCCTATACCAGTTTATTGCTTCTCTGAGGTCCGACCTACAGATTTATCCTACCTTTATCTGATTCGGATTTTTACTCAACTCAAAATAATGAATTAAAGTACGAGCTGCTGTTTCATGTTTTTACACACAGAAAACACGAGAGTCCTGGCTTTTGATGAATCTATGAGATAAGAAAAACAGAGATCATGTTTTCCTTATCAGACCTGATAACCAATTAGAAAAGAAGAAAACCAGATAAAAGCTCCCTAAAACAGCTGAAAACTCAAATCTAGCTGTTGTTTTTCCCTCTTTTTACTTTTACCATAAATAAATAAAACAACTTTGTTTGATTTTATTATGTTCCATTAGTAAAAAGTAGACCAAAATACTATAGAATATAGTACAAGAAGACTTAGCCAGAATAGAATATAATAAAACAAACTGAAAATGGTCAGTGTCAATGTTTAAATAATACTTTCATCATATTTCAGAATGAAACGCTAAAAATAAATAATAATGGCTCAGTCTGTATTTCTTTTTCTACTGTAGCCACATCAGAAACCACTAATGTTCCCAAAAAGCTGAGTGTAGTGATGGTTGGGAGTGCTTTCGGTTTTTTGTGTCACATTTTAAAGTTGCCCTATGGAATGTTGAACTCCATATGTTAAAGGTAGAAAACACAGCTGAAAAACAGAAACGCATATACCGCCACACCCCTAGTAGTTAGATTGTTATTCTAGTACTAATCAGACTAATATGGTCGAGTAATCCGGTGAAACATTTAAATATTAACAGTAAACGACTAAATAGGAATCCTGAGGGGAATAAAGGCTCTATGCTGGTTATTGTCCAATTTTATCAGAATATTTCTTTCTATAAAATGTAAACTCAAGGTTTTCATGCAAAAACCCTGGTTCTGAAGGAAAAATTTAGAGGAAACAAAGAAAAGTTCTCCGAAGGGAGGGAGGCTGTTGACTTCTGCTAGGCCCAGAACCCAGAAAACAGAGTCAGGAGGAAACTGTGTGTACTGTTGGGCCAGACGGCTTCTGCTTGAGACCCTGGAGGTCCGAGTGGGTCATCTCTATGGATTCAGAACCACATTGAAATCCAGCGGTGTATAAAGTCAGTCCAGCATTCAAAATGATTTAGTTCCTTTCCTTGGGTCAAGAATTTTTTTTGACAAAAGTTGGTTCTTTAGCAGAGCCTCTGCAGATATTTGAGATGTGGAGGAGGTTGTTGGGCTAAAGACAGATCTAAAACTGGCAGGAAACGAGACAACCAGGCTGTAACCTAAACAGTATAAAAATATTCTGCTATATTCGTGTGGTTCTGCTCTCTGCCACAGCTGCATGAGGGCAAAACAAAACTTACCGAAAGATTTGATAAAACAAAAGTCATGCTATTGTTATGGATATTAAGAATGAACTTTACTGTTTATTCTTACATACTGAGAGAACTGTGTTCCATTTCTTCATGATGTAGTGATAGTCTGGTTGTGTGACACTGTATAATATTAGGTTAGGTCAGGGCTTCTCAAATGGTGGGGCCCGCCCCCCTGGGGGGGCGCATAGAGGTGGTATGGGGGGCGCCAGAGCACCACCCCCGCCCCCACCCCCTTGTGCCTCCCGGTAGCCGAGGCTTTTATTAATACTTTAACGGTGATTAAGCCTCCAGTCACTAGGTGGCAGCAGTGCTCAAACTTATCAACAGGCCTGTTCAGCCCAGCAGAAGAAGTCCACACAGAGAGGTGAGGGTGCTGTAAACCACGTTGTGGGAAAGGGAGATCGAATCGCCAAATTTAACCGCAAAAAATGGGTTACACAATTAAAAGATGGTCCTGTAGTGATCCGGCGGCTCCCGCTTTTGTAAGGTAACAAATATTCACAGTTTAAAAAAGCTTTAAATGTTACAGTTTAGTTTAAAAATGCACATCCCAGTGAATCATTTGATGTTTTTTCTGTTCTGAGCATAACACAGATTTAGCAGTCTGGATTAAATTTTACCTACTGAGTTAATAAACTGAACTTGGAAATAGTGTTAAGACCTAAAACAATAAAATAAGATGTGACCATTTGTAGTAGTTTCATCTTATTTAATCTTTTTTTCATAATTAGTATATATTGTATGCAGTGTGCTGGTGCTAGTGGTTTGTATCAATAAGTAATTGAATATTTTCAGATATCAATCTGGCGGTGTGGTTAGGGGTCGGGGGGCATGAAAAAAATTCTGTTCTCTAGGGGGGGCATGGCTGAAAATAATTGAGAAGCACTGGGTTAGGTCAAATGAACTGATATTGGTGTTCCTACTCTTGTATTGCCATGGAAACGACCCTCTGAGCCTTGGATGTCCTAACGTATCCTGAGATCGAGCGTGTCCTATCAAGACGAAGAAGCCTGAGAGTCTTCGTCTTGAACACCTCTTTCTTTCCTTACACTGGCTTCCTGTAGCTCAGAAAATAGACTTTAAAATACTCCTACTAGTTTATAAATCACTGAACGGTTTAGCACCAAAGTGTGTTGGAGATCTGCTGTCACTATACCAACCCAGCAGACCACTCAGGTCCTCCAACTCTAGCTTACTAAACATTCCTAAAATTAGAACTAAAAAAGGAGAGGCTTTCAGCTTATATGCTCCACAAATCTGGAACAAACTTCCAGAAGAATCCAAAAAAGCTGAATCGTTAGTCTCGTTTAAATCAGAGATGAAAACTCTACTATTCAGAGCTGCCTTTGAGCCCTAAATTGCGCTTTTTGATCACTATTTGATTCTCGTGGTTTAAGTTTTATTTCTTATTTTTTCCTTTTTTTAACCTATTGTGTTTTATCTGTTTTTAATCTGTATTGCATACATTTGTTCCTTACATCATCTTTTCTTATTGATTGTGTCTATCTGTTAAACCTGTATGTTTCTGTTTTTCTCTAATCATGCTTCTGTAATCATGTATTTGGTATCATTACCACTGAATCGTGTAAAGAACCTTGAATTGCCTTGTGTTGAAAGTGTGCTATATAAATAAAATTGCCTTGCCTTTCTTTGGAGATGCTCCCCCACAAGAGGGATTCAAGAAAGCCTGCAAACAGTTCCGTTCCATAAAAAAAGAACCTTAAATAATATGTGGCAAGTAATAACCA
The DNA here is from genome assembly GCA_028564705.1 of Apricaphanius iberus. Taxonomy (NCBI): domain Eukaryota; kingdom Metazoa; phylum Chordata; class Actinopteri; order Cyprinodontiformes; family Aphaniidae; genus Apricaphanius; species Apricaphanius iberus. The sequence goes on along the minus strand of JAPXFQ010002125.1, from coordinate 659,238 downwards.
CTAAAACTGATCATTAAACCGTTAGATTAACCAGGAAAGGAATTCTGCTCAATGTAATAAAAGCCTTTTATTTGAGTTTGCATAAGCACCTGAGTTTACATTGTGCATGCACTTGCTAAGAGACAAATCACACAAACATGATATGCAAGCAAACAATCTAGGCCATAAATACCTTGCAGAGCCTCACTGCAGGTATGAAAAAAATAATAAATTACACACAGATGGATTTACCTTATGGCAGTAAGTTGTTGCTCCACATTTTAGTACAAATGCATGCCACACATATCATTTGTAATTCTGTAGCAGTCTGTCACATATAAACCCCAAAAGATTTTAACTTTGAGGCTGTAGCACACGGAGCCTAGCATTAAGCACAGTGGTGGCTGGGTGGTGATTTGGGCTGGTCTTGCAGCTACTGGCTCCACAAAGTGTTTTAGAGTAAAATACGAGACAAAATCTGTCCAACAGCTGAAACTTGACCCAAACCGGGTCAAAAAAACCAAGTAGAGTGGATCAAAGTCTCCACGTAAACAACACCAGACTCTGGTACTATGGGGCAAATAAATTGTTCTCTATTTTAATATGATATATTCACACGGAATCACAATAATCCTCGTGTTTCTGGTAGCTGAAACGGTGAACTCACCTGTCAGAACCAGCGGCAGCCAGGTGAGGATCCACAGCAGTTCGGTCATAACTGAAACATCTCAGAACATTGTTCTTCTCCTGGACTCCGCTGCTTTCATGATCCTTCCTACAACCCTCCTCACTCAAACAGTACTCTTTAACGGGTAAAACGACACAAACATAACCCCCCGACAGCTCCAGTTAACTCTGAATACTTCAACTATACCCTAACCCCCCCCGGAAATGTGTCGCTAGCTTAAACGCGGACTAGCATCGTTCGTAACCGGAATGGAACCGAATTCGACTCGGAAGGATTTGGTTGTTTGTTTGGCATAAAAACAGAAACATTCTCTATTCTGTCCATCGACGCTCCAGATAAATATTCCCAACACGGAGCGATGAGGACAACCGGTCCCGAGAGCCGTTTATGTACTCCAGTGACTAATGCGTTCAAAGACCGGTGGTTACTTTCGAAACTCCTTTAAGATGTGTTCAAGACGGTTCCGAGCCTGAAGAGAGATTCAAAAAATTACTCTGTTAGGATCACACATCTCTAAAAGGCTATACTCCTGATGATTATTCAAACTTTTGTTATTTTTGTTATTTTCTTTCTTAGACCGCATGTTAATTTGTCCTCAAATATCCGACTCATCATGAATACAGCACCATGTGAAGCGGCTGATGGGAAGTCATGTGACCTACCTAGCCTTTTTACACGAAAAGCTTCACAGATGATTTAATTTACAGTTTGAAAAAGTTTTGATATTATTTCAGCTTAAAAATCTCAAGTAAACATGAACTCAAGTTGACTGTGATCGATAAACAGGGAAAATATGGGAGTTACAAAGTAGGCTACTAATAAGTGTCTAGATCTTTCAAACATCACCAGAGACAAACGTTATGTAACAAAACAGAATTAAATAAATAAAAATGAACAAATACGTGAGGTTAAAAAAATAAGTAAGTAAAACAGACAAATAATAATAGTTAAAAAGAATAAAATTCTGGTAAATATGTGAGAACTAAATAAACAAACAGAAAAACTACCTACTGTACATAAAATACAAAATAAAATATATGCATAAAATTAAGCAAGAATATATAAAGAAACACCTTACTCACCTTACACTACACTCACAAAAATAAATGAAATGAAATTTACCTTTCAAAATCCTTTCAAGAAGAATAGAAAATCTTTAAAAAGAGATAAAAGCAAATTAAACTACAGAATTATACAAATTTAAGTAGAGCTAAAACGCCTTAAGGTAAATTAAATGACATAAGAATTTAATGATTATTTCTAAAACTATAACAAATTAATAATAAAGAAGGAATGATTTAGATACCATAGAAGAAAATATTATTCTAAGAGGTTTCAATAAAAGGAACGATTATGTTCAGACATTACATTTACTGAAAGGAATAAGCAGAGAATGAGGGCAAATTCCCTGGCAAATAAGCTTCAATACAATAAGTTTTGGAACCAGTAAAAAAAACAAAAAACGTATGAATTGCAGCAAGTCGTTGTCACCAGCCACTGCTGACCGGGTTACTGGAGATAAGAATATTGCTGAATTGTAGAGGCAACATTACTTGACAATTTCTAATTGTGTAAATACTGAAAGGTTCAATGTTTGCAATGTTGGCTACAATAGAAGTAAGATTATTCAACTTGATGAAGTATGTCTATTCAGGTCTATTCAGGGGTTCTGGAGAGGAGGGTCCGACGAATGTCGAACCTCGGATCCAGGAGGAACAATGCGGTTTTCGTCCTGGGCTTGGAGCACTGGACCAGCTCTACACCCTCAGCAGGGTCCTGGAGAGTGCGTGGGAGTTCGCCCAACCGGTCTACATGTGCTTTGTGGACTTGGAAAAGGCGTTCGACCGTGTCCCTCGGGGAGTGCTGTGGGGGGTACTCCGGGATTATGGGGTACCAGGCCCTTTGATACGGGCTGTTAGGTCCCTGTATGAATGGTGTCAGAGTCTGGTTCGCATTGCCGGCAGTAAGTCGGACTCGTTTCCAGTGAGAGTTGGACTCCGCCAAGGTTGCCCTTTGTCACCGATCCTGTTCATAACATTTATGGACAGGATTTCTAGGCGCAGCCAAAGTGTTGAGGGGATCCATTTTGGTGACCTCAGGATCAGGTCTCTGCTTTTCGCAGATGATGTGGTCCTGTTGGCTTCATCTGAACGTGATATACGGCTTTCGCTGGAGCAGTTCGCAGCCGAGTGTGAAGCGGCTGGGATGAGGATCAACACCTCCAAATCCGAGACTATGGTCTTGAGCCGGAAAAGGGTAGAGTGCCTTCTCCGGGTCGGGGATGAGGTCCTTCCTCAAGTGGAGGAGTTCAGGTATCTGGGGGTCTTGTTCACGATTGAGGGAAAAATTGAGCGGGAGATCGATTGACGGATTGGTAAGGCGTCTGCAGTTATGTGGGCGCTGTACCAGTCTGTCGTGGTAAAGAGAGAGCTGAGCCGAAAGGCAAAGCTTTCAATTTACCGGTCGTTCAACGTTCCTACCCTCATCTATGGTCACGAACTTTGGGTGGTGACCGAAAGAACGAGATCACGGATACAGAAATGAGTTTCCTCCGCAGGGTGGCTGGGCTCTCCCTTAGAGATAGGGTGAGGAGCTCCGTCACCTGGAGAGGGCTCAGAGTAGAGCCGCTGCTCCTCCACATCGAGAGGAGCCAGTTGAGGTGGCTCGGGCATCTGGTCAGGATGCCTCCTGGACCCCTCCCTGGTGAGGTGTTCTGAGCACGTCCCACCGGGAGAAGGCCCAGGGGAAGACCCAGGACTCGCTGGAGGGATTATGTCTCCCAGCTGGCCTGCGAACGCCTCGGGATTCCTGCCGAGGAGCTGGCCCAAGTGGCTGGGGAGAGGGAAGTTGCGGTCTCTTTGCTTAGGCTACTGCCCCCGCGACCAGACCCCGGATAAGCGGAAGAAGATGGATGGATGAAGTATGGTATCCTATTAGGACAATGTTGTCAAATAAAACATGTGAATTGTGCTAATCAAAGAGCCCACCTGCTAATTTAATTGTGCCTAACATTATTTTTCTTTTCACCTTATTCCATGTTATCAGTTCTTTTAGTGCCGGTAGTAAAACAAAAAAAACTGGGTAGAGATCTTGCATTGATAATTACAGACCAATTGCTTTGGCAAGTGTATTGTCTAAAGCAGTGGTTCCCAGATCTCTGACACACAAAATAAAAATGTAAGAGGCCCGTAACCTCAACTCTTGATGGAACATACAAGCATTTTGTCTGAATCATCTAAAAAAGTGGTACAATGGTAACACAACCTACAGCAAATAAAATAAAGATGGCTGTTCTTTGCTATATCTGGTATAGAAATTTTTTCTCAAGAGAATCCCAAGATCCAACACTTACCTATTTGTGACCCCGAGTGGGATCCCAACCCAAACTTTGGCAACTTTTGATCTAAAGTGTTTGAATGCATTCTATCGAAAAGACTCCAAGAGTATATAGTGTCAACTGATAATTAGTCAAATAACTTTGTAGTTATAGCCCTAACATATAGCGACATGAGGTACTCTAGCTTTTTCTAAACACTGAAAAAACTGTTGGTATGTTCAGTAATGGATATTTGAATTTGTCTTGGTTGGTTTAAAAGTAAGATATATAAAAATATATTATGCTAACTTTAATTGTTCTGCGTTCTGTCTTGTCCTTCTTTCTTTGTCATGCCATCCAACATGAAAACTTTACACTTTCAACCCAAAAAGATTTCTGGAGGGATTTCAGTTATTTTATTTGACTTTTATAGTCTTAACATATGAGCTGTTGGTTTAATGTTTCACTGAACTGTCCCCACTAGAGTAACCAGAGCACTTTTCCTTTTGGTTTAATTTCTGGTAAAATGAAAACAAAGCAAAGAGAAATGTCATCTCCTCAACAAGACCCCCTGATGAATATTCAAACCTTCAAAATAAATAATTCATGATCTAACATTTTTCTCTATGTTCTTGGAAACATCTATAAATAAATTACTCACTGGAAGTTATCCTCAAATATTGAATTGCCCGAAACAGAGTTCAGACTTTAATTAGAAAGGAAAAGGAAAAGAATAGACTGATGATGAGGAGGTCTTCCAACTTCAAAGACATGGAGCTCATTGTAAAACATATGATCGAAATTACCAGTGGAAAAGTACACAACGCTCATAAGCTGTTATATGTAGCTTTAGATTGCCAATAAAAACTTTCCAGCTGATAGCTCAGCTGGTAAGCTTTCTATGAAAATATGAATATCCATACATTCACTGTCTACTCCTGTTTTTCCTCATTGGGTTCTTGGGGAGACTGACGCTGATTTCCAGCTGTCATTGGGTGAGAGGCTCAGGACACCTTGAACCAGGGGAATTTTAAAAAGTGTACGCATTTGACCTTTTAAAAAAAAAAAAATTTTTTTTAAACGCTGATGGAAAAATCTAGAAGACCTCAGACATTTAGACAGATTCAAATTCAGAGCTAAGGAGGCTTGGAGCTCACCTGTGACTGCACCCTACACAGACCGGCGTTGACGGATAACTGCAGCTTAACCACCGATACAGATAAATCCCTCATTTAGAGAGTTTTTCAGAATTATGATCACTTCAGTTGGAGAAAAAAACCCTAATTTCAAAAAATTTGCCAAAGGGGCGGTTGTATTTTGAGTCACCAGTGTGACAACAGAGTGCAGATTCAGCCTCCATTACCCACAAGCAGGAGGGTTCAGGCCACAGCAGTTGAAATCTTTATACTTCATTCATGTAGCCTATTAATCTGCTCAAGGTGGGACGGCACCAGGTGAATCCTCTGTTCAGGTTGGTCAGATTGAATATGAATGAAATGATGGCTTTATAGCCTGATGTTTGAAATGTATTAATTTTTCTTCTATTTTATGGTCTTCTATGTGTCCTTGCACGTTATATGAGGAAAATGTATTTAAGAGCTTTTATTGTGAAGTACCAATTTGTGCATATTGTCTCCGTATCCCATGATTCTCTATTGAGCTGCACCATACAGGTGTTTGACATTGAAAATTTGTTTAACTTAGCACTGTTTGTAGAACATAATTATCCTGAAGAAGGTCTCTGACCGAAAGCTTTAAAAATAAAGATTCATCTCTGAGTTTGAAGTGTGTGGATCCATCCTCTTTAGATTCAGTTCTTTGGATCCAGCACCTCAAATCCGATGAGCGGTGTACTCTGTTTTTCCATAAATGAACAGGTAAAAATTAGGGCTGTCAAACAAATAAAATGTATTAATCACAGAGTAGCTGTGAATTAATCACGATTAACATTCCTAAAAAGGACTGAAAAACTCCTACTTTTAGTGTAAATCAAGGACAACACCAGATGTTGCTTTTTTTTTTAAAGGAAACAAAGGAGAGATCCGTAGAAGTTTTGCTTTGAACTCGTCAAACACATTTACATGTGGCCCTTTGAACATATTCATCTTTTAGCCAGTTGCTATGGCAAACTAACTGCGTAACCGTTTCTGAATTTAAAGCTCATATCTTCTAATTAATGTTGGACAACCCTGAGCACCCTCTTCATGGCAGTATCCTACAACAACAGTGTTTTCAGTCAGAGGGTTCAACAGTTTCGCTGCAACAAGGCAAGGCAAGGCAATTTTATTTGTAAAGCACACTTTCAACACAGGGCAATTTAAGGTGCTTCACATATGATTAGAATACAAATGAGCAGTTACATTAAGACAATAATCAAGAAAATACATCAATGTAGGGACAAGTGAGTAAAAATCACAGGTTTAGTTCATTAACTGATCTTGCTGAAGAAAGCTCACGGTTTTTAACACAAGAAAGCATTTACAGTAATTAAGACAATAATTCGTGTGACAATTAAAAACAAGCAAGTAAAAACAGTTACTCATAAGCGAGTCTAAATAGGTGAGTTTTAATTTTAGACTTAAAAGAGTTTAAGTGTTTCTGCAGCTTTGCATTCTCCTGGTAGTTTGTTCCAGATATGAGGAGCATAGAAACTAAAAGCTGCTTCCCCATGTTTGGTTCTAGGGACGATCAGTAAACTGGAGCTGGAGGACCTGAGTGATCTGGATGGTTTGTACCGTGATAGCAGATCTCTAATCTACTCTGGTGCTTACCCGTGCAATGATTTATAAACTAATAAAAGCACTTTGATGTCTATTCTCTGAGCTACAGGGAGCCAGTGTAAGGACTTTAGAACTGGAGTGATGTGTTCTACTTTCCTGGTTCTAGTGAGAACACAAGCAGCAGCGTTCAGGATCAGCTGCAGCTGTCGGATTTTTTTTTTAGGTAGACCTGTGAAGATACTGTTATAGTAATCAAGGCAGCTAGAGATAAACGCATGGAGGAGTTTTTCTAGGTCTCCTTGTCTCATCATTTCTTTAATCCAAGAAATATTCCTCAGGTGATAGAAAGCTGACCTTGTTATTGCATTTATGTGACCCTGGATGTTCAGGTCTAAGTCCGTTATTACACCTAGATTTCTGGCCTGGTTGGTAGTTTCTAGTTTGACCTGTTTAAGCTGATTATTGATATGTAGTCAATCTTTTTTGGGTCCGAAGATAAGTTCTTGTAAAGTTTTGTTTTTCTTTAAGTTTTGTTTTTGTTCAGTTGGAGGAAATATGGGACATCCAGCTGTTTATTTGCTCAATGCATTTATTTAGGATTTGGACGGGTTCAACATCACCTGGCGACATTGAGATATAAAGCTGAGTGTCATCAGCTTAGTTTTGGTAGTTAACATTGTTGGTGGTTATAATCTGGCTTAGTGGGAGCATGTAGATGCTAAATAGGAGGGGCCCTAGGATGGAGCCCTGGGGGACCCCACATGGGATTTCTGTGTTTTGTGATGAGAACTGGCTAATCGATACAAAGAAGTTCCTGTTCTTAAGGTAGGATCTGAACCAGTCGAGTACTGTACCAGAGAGTCCGACCCAGCTCTCTAGACGTTCTGGTAATATATCACGATCAACGGTGTCAAACGCCGCACTGAGGTCTAATAGCATCGGTACTGTGGTTTTAACACAGTATTTGTATGGATATCATTGAAAACTTTGACGAGGGCTGTCTCTGTGCTGTGGTACATACGAAAACCAGACTGATAAATATCAAAGACTGCTACTGTAGTGGAGGAAACACTGAGCTGTCTATTGAGGTTATGATTCAGGGTGGGATCACTCTGTTCACACTGAACAATGAACGCAACGCTCTTATTAGGAAGGTTGATGAGTATATGTTTTTATTCTGCCAAAAGTTTATATATGTTCACGTTGAAGCTTATATACTCTTACTTTGGTTTATATTAACCAAGTCTTTGCTTGATGCTTGGAGTAGAATGAACAGAAATGAACTCAGAGGAAAGGAGCTGAGCAAGAAAGGACTGTGTTTCTGTACCAAGCCAGAGTCCAAGTTGCACTTTTAATGAGGTGATTTAACAGCAGCAGCACAGAGTAAGAGTCAGGCCCATTTTAATGAGATGAAGATAGGTGATTGATAGCTATAGAGAGGAACTATCAGATCTCCTGTATCTGTCTGCTAAGCTGTGAACACACCTCAGCAGATAGAGAAGCAAGTTCAGAGAGTTTCTCAAGTTTAAAGATTACACATTGAAGTATTAAATACTTTTATAATAGTTGCTTACAATTATGATGCATTTATAAGTTTGCAGAAGGCTGGACTTTGCAAAGATAATTCAATAAACTGGCTTGTAAAAGACAAAGAAATCGAATAAGGTGGGATCCCCGAGATAAAATCTTATTCCCGTTCTGTTTGTTAATGTTTTCAGATTGGCTGAGGTCTAAAAGAACCAGGCAGTAGAGGGAGAGAACAGGGTACTCACTGGGACTCCGTGAATTAGTTGTGGGAACAATGAAATTTTCCTCCGCAACAAGCTCTGCACAGCTACTTTCACTAATTTATTAGCACTAATTTAAATCTGAAAACATCACTTTACCTGAATAAAGCGCATTTTGATGCAGCAGTAAATTACTATGAAATGTACTGAACCTATACAGTGAACCAACATGCATAAACAAGCATAAATAGGGCGCTTTTAGACTTTTTGCATCGCGACAGGGGGGCTACGTGGCCATTAGCAAGGCAAGGCAATTTTATTTGTATAGCACACTTTCAATGCAAAGCGATTCACGGTGCTTTACATGATTACAAAAATATGAAAATTAAAACATAGAATCACTAAATGAAAGCACAAATGAATATTTGTAAACACAATAATCAATTCAATGAATCAATTAAAACATTTAGCAATTACAATAATTGAAGAAAATTAGGAAATTTGCAAAATGTGAATATTAAAACATAGAATCATTAAAAGAAGCATAGTAATAATAGTAATTAAAAGAACTCATGTAGAATTATAATTTAGGAGAACATTTTTGTAAAATTATGAGAAATAAAACAGAAAACCTTTAAGAATTGACAAAGTTGATAACAGTAGTTAATAATATCAGTAATTCATAGGCACGTCTAAATAAGTACGTTTTTATTTTAGATTTAAAAGAGTTCAGTGTCTGCAGTTTTGCATTCAATCGGTAGTTTTTTCCAGATATGAGGAGTATAGAAACTAAAAGCTGCTTCCCCATGTTTGGGAGTTGGGAGTACATAAGCCAACAGCAGAAGCAGATGGAAACAAGTCAGGACAACTCCCAAGTAATACAAACTCAAAGCCAACATTTAATTATTAATATACTCACCCTTTCAGTTTTGGACAAACATGCTTGAACTTTGTTGTGGTGTTGCTCTCCACCCAAATGCAGTTAGAAGTCTGCCATGCCTTTTAGTGTGGAGAACTGAACGCATCCTGGGCTGAATTTTAAGATTATGCCTTAAAAAAGTGCATCCAGATAATTGTATGAATTAATCAACCTGCCTTAAAGCGTTCATTATGACCGACCTAGTAAATATAGATTATGACAAGATTTTTCTTTGACCCTGTCAGACATAATGACCTACAACAAAAAATTGTACCGTGACCTCTGCCTTGAGAACTCATGTATTTATCTATATTCAGCTAACCTGGTTACTAATATAGGATATAGACCTGACTATGTTGACTGCTTTCCTGCAGCTATGCTGCCACTTCTGCTCCTTAGCTTGGTTTGGACCTCGCAGCACTTAGACATGCACGCTTGCTTAATTCACATCCCTCAGGTTCTTCTCAATGCCTCTTTGCTGGGCAAGTCCCAGCATGAACAGACAATTTAAGCATTTATCCCTTCTGATCTGGTGAATGTCTTGGGATTCCGCAGTAGGAGCTGGAAAATGTTGCTGGAAGAAGGGATGTCAAGTTTTTCCTGCAAAACCAGAGGGAACCAGGTGGATGTTAGAACGAACAACGAGAAAATATAAATAAATCCAAAATTAGGAAGGTTTTGCGGTTAAAATGTTGAGATTTTATTCGGCAGGATATTGAATTTATCTCAGTCTAGGTCCACAGAGCAGTTATCCCAAAGCACTTTTCCTTTTGGTTTAGTTTCTGGTGAATGGATAATAGCACATGGTGATGTCATGTGCTGTTATTGTCGAAGGGTCATGAAGGTTTAGATCATTCAAAGATCTTCTAAAGGGGGGAATATGAAACGTAATCTAAATAATCCTGAAATGTAGGCTGACTTTTTAATTATAACTCTTAAAACAAAACAAAAAAAAGTGTAAAGCTCGGAGGTGTCTGGTAGTCTAAGTCAGATTTTTTTTTTTTAGGTCTCTGAAGAATCTTCTGCATCAAGGTTCTAATAAATAAATGTAATATTGTCTTAAATTGCCTTATCTCATGTTCCTCTGAATTAACACCCGATTACATTCAGAATCAGAAAAATCGATTTAATAACATATCACAAAACAAGACGATCACACTGGAAATGCAGTGAAAACTTTTATTATTTGTATCCTTGCACCATTAAAACAGGTGAAGTAGATAAACACTTGAGCTCTGAGGTACTGAGCTGGTCCTGTAACATCCACGAAATATGAACGGTTACAGAAACATGAAATGTTGCCATAGGAAGACAGGAAATACAGTCAAAACCCTTGAGGCCTGATAACAATCACTAGATGCCCCACTGGATTCATTTAATCCATGGATGATCTGACAGACTGACTATAAATAAGTAGTTTACAGTAGCTCTGTTTGTAAAATAATTCCTGCATTCTCCTTACTTGGGAGGGTTAACCTTTCTGTTGGGTTTCTAGGAAATGATTAACAGTAGGGATGCAACGATACCACATTTTAAAAACCGATACGATACCGATACTCGGATCTGGGTACTTACTGATAACGAACACCAATGCTGATACTTTTACCACACAAAAAAATGCTATAAACTGGAAGACAGGTTTTATTTTCTTCTCTGCTTGTTACAACAAATGGTGAATTAGATTTTTTTTTTAAAAATATTACCACAAAATTTAAATTTCAAGTTAAAAAAAATCTAAATTTATGTGAAATTATTGCAGTTTCCACCTTTTAAGTATCGGTTCATGGTATCTGTTAACTTTAACCTACACCAGTACATTAAAATGGTATCGGCCTCAATATTAGATACCATTTTATCGGTGCATCCCTAATTAACAGCATTCAGTAGAGGTGTAACAGTACACAAATATCATGATTCGGTACATTTTAATCAAGAAAAATAAATACAAATACGCATATATCTTTTTTTTTAAAACTTTGATTAGCATTAAACAAAGAACTTTGAATTCCTTTCTTTCAATTCAATGTACTAAGGGTTGTATATGGAAAATGAGCATGATAGCGACATCCAATTTATCTAGGTTGTAGTTGCATTAAGAACATAATTCCAGTTGTTGGGTTGCCTGGTTCCCTGCCGATACGCTCAATGACCAACCTGAACTGTGTGCAGTGAGGAATGTATTTTAGGGGAGTTTAATTGATGTTAGCAAAGTTAGCAAGTGAGCTAGCTTACCGATCCAGGAGGAAAGTTGCTGTTTCCGCATGTGTTTGATGTCATGGAAATGTATTACGTGGGTCCATTTAGTGTAGGCCTCACCTAAAACTACTCTAGTTTCTGTTCTTCTGAGGTCACTCCTCTCCTGAGATGGTTAATGATATCTGTGAGTTTCTGAAGCAGCTGCTTGACTTGCTGACTCCACCATTCTTCCCAGTACCAGCCGAGCTGACCGTATTGTTGGAACACATCTGTCGAGCCACATCCCACGGCTGCTACTAGCTCGTAGATATAAACATAATTTCTTTTTTGTGCCCGATTTAAATGTACATTTTAATTCAAAAACAATTTGTTTCAAGGAAATGTTATACTTTCATTCTGCACCCCTCTAAAATTCCAGAGGAGTTTTTTTTATTTGTATGAAAATGTTTCATATATAACCTATAATTGGATTTTACGTTTGCTAATTTAAAAAAGTTGAAAGCGTAGAACTTTTAAAAATAAATAAAAGTACAAGTAGACCTAGCCAGAGTAGAAAAGAGTTCTGAGTTAATGTTGGGAAGCAGCTGTTATAAAAATCTTCATCAACAGTGATTCCGCCGACTTGCATTTTGTACAAAATAAATGGGCTTGGGCTGAGTGGATGCTACGGGTAGCCATATGGAAGTCAGCTAGTTTTTCCGCTAGTATCAGTGATGTTTCCATTCAGCTTGACATTGTTTCGGGTGAGTAATTTTTTCAGTGGAGAGTACATTACAGACTTTATTGCTGTTGAAAGATGTGTCGACTGACAAAGTTCTGGTTCGGTCCATCTTTCTTTTTGTACTGCACCTACATGAGGAGCATTAAAGTTCCCGAATAAAACTTTGTCATAGCTGGGAGCCCTTTCTGTTCTGTTTTGGTGTCACTTTTATCAAGTTTCCCTGTTAAAAAAAATCTGCATGTGCTCAGGGAGAAAATAGCTGGATTCATTCGGTACACGTACATCCCAAACCAGCAGGGCTGTACCAAAAAAAATCTGAATGTATGTACCGTTACAGTCCCAGTAGACAGAGTACCTGTAGTAAACATTTTCTTTGAAGAACATTTGGGACAAATTCTGAGGCAGAATTCGGCAACTCAAACATTTGTTAAAGATGCAAGAAATTATTTTAGCGAGCTGTAAACCTGTTTCTCAACTGAGTCACAACCTGAAATCACAGTATCTGCTGCCACTTTTTGAAATCAGTCCGTATGATCAGCCTCATTCTCAAGGTGTGACTCTGTCAAATCCTTTAAGAATCTTGGAAACTTTTGGATTATTTATGTAAACAAGCAGTTCATGTCTGCATCTCTCCTTGTGAATTTTTGGTTGAAAAATTTGATTTTCAACTGATTGTTTTGGACTTGGAGGTTGACTGAAGTCTTATATCTTAGTGAGCACCTGTCAAAAGAAATCCTCCTCAGAGGGAAAAAAATCAGCTCAGGGTACTACTACCCGCTACTCTCTTTAGGAAGTTTTGTTAATACCTAAAAACCTCCATGAACAATCCTGCTGCATCACATTCACAACATAGACCACCTCACAGGACGCTGGAAGTACCATCCATGTCCTGGATGGTTACTTCATGCATCATCTTCATTTTTAGTGAGCGCACACAAAGGAAACCAAATGACTGCAGGCCTTCATCCAGCCAGTCGGTTGTAGAAGCAGAAATAGACCTTGAGATCTGCTGTTGCACCCGCATACAGTACTACAGATTGGGGAAACGTTTCATCCGTTTGTGAGATACCCAGACAATTCCTCCTCTTCCTCCTTCTCCTCCTCCTCTTCATCCTTATCCATCCAGGACTCTGCACATTTGCCTTCATACCCAGACGTTGTGAAGTTCTCCTCTGATGGATGCGTCAGCGGTGCAGATATCCCATCATCCTGTTCACTCTGAGAGTCCGTCTGGCTCAGAGGTTTCAGGGTGTATATCCTCAGGAAGTGAGTGGAAGAACTTCCCGAGTCCTTATCTTCTTCGACCTCATCTTCATCACATGTTGTCATGGAGGCGAGGGTGACTGAGAACAGGTTGACGTTTCCGGAGAAGTCCATTTTCATTTCCTCCTCCTCCTGCGCCATGACTGGTACCTGGAGTCCAGACTGATCTCCGTCGTGCGTGAAGGAAAGCTGTTCAGCTGCTGCTTTGGCCTCGTACTGGTCAGCCTCCGCCAACCTCTCCTCCACCTCTGCGGGCTGCTTCTCCGCGAAGCCAACACAATCCCTCATCGCACCCTCGCCTAGGTTCCCGCTGGTGGCCGCAGAGTTCTGGTGGGAACCTCCATCCGAAGAAAGTTCTGCGTTTCTGTCCATGTACAGGTTCACCGCACCTTCCACATCACCGTCTTCGTCCTCAGAGTCAGCTTCCCCGGTGGAAGACGGAGACTTTGTTGGACAGTTCCTCGGTTTCACCGTCTGGGGGATGATGAAGATCTGGTTGAGGTCTATCGTGCTCGGGGTTAGAACGTAGTCCGGCCACAAAGAGTTCTAAAATGAGAGGGAGAGCAAATATGGAGACAGAAAAAAAAGCCACTTTAACAAGAAGCAAAGTGTGGTTAGGCAACAGGAGCTACCAAAATGGGTCCAAGGTCATAGAATAGGTCATTAGAAACATTTAAAGTTTTAGGTCAGTCGGGATTACTGCAGCTATTTCACTTACCGAAATGTCAAAAATAATCAGGAAATTTTAGGGCATTTGTTGATATTTTCTTTTAAACTCTGAAGCTTACATATACTCAAATGATTGTGGTATTTTGGAAAGAATAAGTGTCAATTTAGATGATATCCAAGGTGGGTAGTAACTAGTTACTTGAATTACTTTTTGGAAAAAGATTACTTTTAAGGGTAGTTTTGCTATGCTGTATTTTTTGCTTTTACTTAAGTAATATTACCAAGTATTGCTACTCTTGAGTACATATTTCTGAATAGTTGACCCACTGAATAAAGAGCAAACACATTTCAATCAAAAATACACGAGACACACACTTAATTAAAGGAGATCTCCTGTTTCTACATAACTTTTGGTTTTCTAATGTAATCTGTCTGTTGAGGTTGTTGCATTCAAGCGAATATATTTTAAACACCATAAATTGTCACCCAGAAGTAGCTACTTTTTAACCTTGTTCTAGAATGTATTTATTCATTACCTAGTGTAAGTATTGGTATTATTTTGAAAAAAAAGAAAAAAGTATAAAAAGTCTTTCTTCTGCTTAAAATATTATCATTTATTTGTATTTTTTTTATTTTAGTCTTTAGAAAACCAGAATTTGCAAATAACTATATTTTTTGTGTGTCCGATGACATTATTAAAAAATAATAGATAATAGAGTAGTAGCCTTTTCACTTTACTCTTACTAGAGTTATTTTTTGGGAGGGCTTTTTAAAAAAACTTTTATTTGAGTAAAAAATATTCTGTGCTACTTTCAATGAAGCACAGTTTTTTGGGTACTCTTCACACCTCTGGATGTCATAACCTTTTAAGCTTCTAATAAATTCATTGGAATAGAGCTGGGCAATGTGGCTTAAAAATGAAATCTAAGATTTTTTTTCATACCAAATCAGATTTTAATCAATTCTTTTTCTACCATTGTTTCCTCCAAAAGAAATTGCAAGTGACAAAAATATGTTCAAAAACTTGCTTTTATTTCAATCACCCCATCCCAGAGCTGACCTGAATTTAAAGTCCAACTAAAAACAAGCTGTAAAGTATCCTTGGCCCAGGGCGGATTGACATCAATCTCAGCTATGGAAGTCTCAGTAATGCAGTGGCAAAAAAAAAGCCAAAATAAAAAAATACAAAAAACATATCAAGCTTCCTTGTTCCTTCTTCCTTGGTAGGGATGTTTCATGCTTGGGTACGATTCCCAGATTACTGACGGTAATGCTTTCATCCGAACAAACAGCTATAAATATGCCAAAAATATTTTCCTCCCCTTATTAAAAAAAATCAAATAAATCCCCATACACACCTAACCAGATAAGTGCATTTTTAAGCACATTTATAGCCAAACCTATAGGGGGCGGTAGTTCCTGCAAATCCTGTGCACTCAGAATAACTTTCTACTTTCTAACTTCTAAATACAGCAGCAGCGATAGAACATTGTAAAAACAAGCGAGCAAAACGCGCTTGGATCATCTGTACTGCCATCAAAGCCCTTAGGGTATATGTGAGAAAATGTATAGTTATTTATCATTTAATCATTTTAACATTTATTCTATAATCAGTTAAGTAATACTTCATATGATGATAAAATTGAATAAGTTGATTGTTGACTGAGTTGGTTTTGATTTCATTTGTCAGCAACATTTAGAGTTAAACCCATTGACTTTACACCTACTCGTAATCACGCGTGGTCTGAGGCAAGACATGTTATTTTTGTTTTCAAAAGGTATTGTGACACGTCTATAAGAAAGGAGACAAGCTGTCGTGGTCAATCAGTACGTTTACATGCAGCAAGAAAGTCAAATGATAAAATCAGTCTGACTGAAATCAGACGTTTAAAATGCATGTATGCACCTCAGTCTGGCTCGAGTTGAAGCAAACTAATCTTTCAGAAGCTTAGTTAAGTTATCCAGATAATGAGATTGGAATAGGATTTTTCTGCAACCAGCCCGTGGTTTAGTTCGTGCTGTACTAGCTAGCTGATATAATGTTGTCCAGTCTTAAACCTTAAAATAGTTTGAATAAATAGGACTATAATTAGAGATAATAATGATTATTTATATATAATTACTTTGCACAATTTAAAGTAACACTGTAAAACGTTTAAAAATAGAAGAAAATAGGTAATTAAAGCTTCATTCTGAATCCTGATTCTTCTGTGTTAACGGGTTTAACAAAATAAAACAGAGAAAGCCTTAAATTTCTCTGACAGTATAAATGCTGGTTTCTGAGAGTAAAAACAGGTCGCACATGTGATGTTGGAGCATTTTTTGTCATGGACAGAGACGCTGGGACACCTAAAACCCTGGCTACATCTGTCCACATGCAAACGTTTAAAATGGAGAAAACCCAGATGTTTACTTTGGCCGGAGTTTTTAGAAAGAAGCGTTTTCGGGGCATTTTCCCGTTGATGATAGGCGAGATGGTAAATTTTTTTTTTACCTTAGTTGTGTGAGATACCAGACTATGTGTGGACTAGGCACAAATCACACACAAAAAGCACACCTGAAATAAATCACTAATAAAAATTGAATATTTACAGTTGCGGTTTCCTCAATTTGAACATGGGGAGAAAATGAATGTCCAACAGGGAACATGGTCATGTGATCAATGATTAATTAGTGGAGCTTATGCCCCTTTCCACTGAGGACGACTCATTTTGGAACAGGTGGGGTCAGCCCCTATTAGGCATGTTTCTACTATGTTTGTCTGGGCCAAGCCGACCCCTTTTTTTGACGACCTCTGCCTTGGTCCAAACCTAGCCGAAGCGACCCAACACATTCACTCCTACCTAGTAGTTGTAGACACTGATTGGCCCAGCATTTCTTCCAAACGCCAAGGTGATGTATGTAAACACATAGACAGCGGAGTCTTTATCTCACCGTGAGGCCTGCGGGCATTTCCTTCAGTTTGCACAGGAATCCGGTGTAGTAGAGGCAGAAGATTCCCGTCGACAGAACAACCAGGAAAAAAATCAAAACAGTGGTGACGAGGACTAAAACAAGCATTCCTGAAGACAAACACACGGAATGACAAGGAATTCTGTTAGACTGGAAATGCTAGATCTGCTTTCTAACATCAC
This sequence comes from Apricaphanius iberus, assembly GCA_028564705.1. Lineage (NCBI taxonomy): Eukaryota > Metazoa > Chordata > Actinopteri > Cyprinodontiformes > Aphaniidae > Apricaphanius > Apricaphanius iberus. Next base: position 641,906 of record JAPXFQ010002125.1, on the reverse strand, counting down.
ACATGGTTTTGTTTTGTGTCTAAATGTGATTTTTTTTTCTTTTAAACTGGCCTGGATAATAGATAATTTGTTCTCTCATTTGAAACACAGATTTTTACAAGTCTGGAGGTCCAGCTCACCTTTTTTTGGTTGTGGAATGCTGGTGAAGGTGCAGTTCCAACCGGAGGGGAGAGTGTTTTTGTTCACACGGATCTCGATGTGCACCTGCACGCAGTACTCCACATCTTTCTCCAGGTTCCCGAGAGTAAAGTTTCTCTCACGTATTTTCAGCTCCTGAAATTTATTGAGGCACACGTCAGTTAAATCCTGCTCGGCTTTTCTCTGTGTTCCTCAAAGCTGAGTCATGTTTTGTGCCAACCTCATCTTTAAGCTAGTTGTGCTGGGTGGGTGTAGTGATTAATGTCTCACCAGTTCCCTTATTAATAGAGTTATACTGGACTCTGATGCAAATTTATTCACCTAAAATTATATCCTCCTTTCTCTACATCGATGTAATGCGGATGCAGCTGTAGGAAAAGCAGGCTTAACTGATAAACTAGAGCATTTGGAGATGGAGGCAACGCTTCCTAAATATCAAAAATACATCAACTTCCTTCTGTCTGAATAGAGTTTGAACTGTAAAGTATAGCTGGGTTTGCGGTCGAGGTTTTTCCTGAACTCAAAAGCAGGAATAAGAACAGTAATGGGTGGAATCCTCAAGTGTTCTGCATTAATTTCTTAGAATAAATGCAATCATTTAAATAAAAGAGATTTCATATTAAATGTATAGCGTACCTGTGTTTCTTTATCATTTCCTTTCCTCCACAGCACTCTGAAGCTGGGATCGAACGATCTCTGCATACGTTCATCAGGCAGTGAAATGTCCCCCTTGATGCACGTTCCACATCCAGCCACCGAAAGCAGCGGAGGACCTATCACAGCTTTTTCACACGGCAGGAAAGGAAAAGTTAGTTTGTTCTCTGCTTCATCATCGACATATCCTGAAAATTCCTGTTTTTTATCCCTTAAATGCAATATTTTTGTGCACAAAAGCATAAATTAGTCACCCAAGGGGGTTTTGGCGATATCTTTGTATGCTGCTTTTGTCATTTAGTTTGACATTTAGTTTTCTCTATCATCTGTTACGTTTTATTGAACTATTATGTCACAGTACTTGCACTGGAACTGCTAAACAAGGTCATGGACTTTCAGCTAAACATTGAGTGAATCCGCCATCTTTATTTGTAGTCCTAGTTCAGGAAGGTAAAAGTGGAAAAGTCGCTTTATATTTTAAGAAAAACTCATTGTTATAGCTTTTGAGTTACACTGTATTGTTGTGTTAGTGATGGTGTTCAGATGCATTGCTAAACATTACTTTATGTTTAATGAGGTTTTGGGCCATTAAACACCTGTCTCATATATAGTTAGTTGGTTCGTTAGGTAGGCCCAGCCCAAAGTCTTATGGGGCCTTAAGCAGATTTGACTCAGGGGCCCCCCATTTCTGTTAAGATCTTTATCCACATTAACAGTGTTTCAATCAAGATTTAGTCTAATCTAAGAAAAGGAAGCAGAGTTTATTTGGCTGATCCTAAAAATGAATCAGAGGTAATTGTTAATATTAGCGGAGAGAATCTGAAGCTCAAACTAAAGCATCAGATTGTAACAATGGTAACACAACAATTAAACAATCAATATTAAAAAGCAAGTTTAAATGTTATTTTAATTACATTTTTACACAAAGTGAACATTTTTTGTAAATTAAAAATGCAAAGTATATACATTTTTATTCCTTTAAATGTATTTGATTTAAATATTTTTGCAACTTTTTTTACACATTTTTTAAATAAAAATAGAATTTAAATTTAAAAATGATTAAAAAAAAATTGTTATAAAGAAACTTGCCTTGTTACTGCAGAAAAATGTAATAAATCAAAATTTTTTATATAACCTACACAAACAAAAGTAAATCAAATTGACTAATATTCACATTTTTATAAATTTGTACACAATGCAGTCTTTATTCAATTTCAGCATTTATGGGGTGGTGGTGGTCTGGGGTGGATGGGTTTGGGAGGGGCCCTAAGAAACAGCTTAGTTTGCTTATGCCTTGGGTCGGCTCCAACGTTGGGCAAAAAGTTGCGGCTGAATAGAAAACTCTTCTGACATCTTGTGAATATAAAGTTTCTGCACCGTTAGATTGCTGTGTTTCGATGAAACTACAAAAATGCCTGACCGGGGGAAAGTGGAAGATTCTGCGACCTGGACTGGGACGGTGTATGCAGCGCCTCGACCATATTTAAAGAGTCCGCACTAAAACGACTCCTCAGAACAATCGTGGAAGGGGAGCATGTAGAGCCACTAAAATGAGAAATTCAGACCTAAGAAGTGCAGTTCAACTCTATATAGACCACAACTGAATGACTTAGATGTAAAAGGGAAGAATTTAAAAGCATGATACGTCCCCTTAAAAGCATGCCGTCTCTCTTTTATTGAACTGAAAGGTCAAATGAAACACTTCCCTTTGATTTCAGCCATCGCTGATTAGTAGTTCTAATAATATAAATCAATAAATATGTATATTCAAGAACAGAGGGGTAGTTAGAATGTCAACGTACTGTCAAACAGGGGTTCAAAGGTGATGCTTTTAGAGAGACGTGAATGGGTGTTGTTATAGTACGCCTTGACTGCCAGCTGGTACTTCCCCTCGATATCCAGTTGCAGCTCATCGGATGTTGAGTTTATTAGTTTTCGAATCCGCTTTTGCTTCTTGCCATCAACCCTGAAGAAAACAGAAACAAAATGATTCATTTCTGCAAAGCACCAGTACGGGTAGATGAAACACCACAACAGATATTAGAGCTTAAGGATTAAATCAGAATTTGATACCGGCTCCAATTTCCTACCAGTAAATTAATTTGGGAGTAATCTTGGGATTGATTCTATCCACTTTATTTCTAAATCGTAATCTAAAAATGAAGACGTTGCAAATTTAAATTGTGAGTTTTCTTGTTTAGCTGATCCACACAGGAAGATCGGCAACTTTTCAAAGACTTGTGACACAGTTTACACATGTTTCATAACAGATTGTTTTGTTTTAACTGGCTGTCCAACAGCAAATTCATCTTCTCATAAGAATCTAAAGTAATAAAATTTTTAAGTCAGTAAGGCCTGTGACTCGGAAACTTGTTTTTGAATATTTATCGTCTACGTTAAGAGTGCACCTTCCTGGCTCTCGCTTCTCAAACAAGTAATGAGTAGGGAGAACCTCTCTGTCCAGGAGAGAAGTTTGAAAACCTTTAATACTATTTTTTTGTGATTCCCACAGATTCCCCAGATGGTGAGCAAGAAAAATGTAAGTAAAATCAACTGCTGGCAGATTAAACAGTCTGTCCAAGATTTTGCGGCAGATGTTTTTATGTGCGATTTTCTTTTATTTTCCGCCATTCACATGAAAATTATTTGAAAAGCAAGCTTTTTTTTAAGAATACATATTTATATCATTATTAGTAGACTTAAGAGTCTACATTGTCGCAGAAATCTTAAAATTGCAAAACGTGCAGAATTTGCAGGGATTGGGCAAATTTGCATTAATAGCTGTGTATTCCTGGAGGGACTGATTAAAGCCTCCACATCTTGAACAATTTGTCACACTTAACCAGCCGACGCACAGGATTGTTTTTATACAATCCAGGGTGTAGACACAAAATGAGACACGCTCTCGATCGTATCTGTGGCTTATTTAGGCCCATCTTGTCCTTGGATTTTTGGGAGGAAACTGTGGAGATAATGAGCTCCCACTCAGAAATCACTATCTAAACAGGAATCCTTTTTCATACCTGCAAATATGGGGTCTAATTAGGGATTTAACAGTACTCAAAAAGCAAGGTTTGGTATATTTTCAGTATACTTTCAAGAAAAATAAATACATGTATGCGTGCAAGTTTTTTTTTTTTTTTACTTCATTCCACCTTTACTTGTTTTGGGGTGGGGTTTGTGTCACTTTTTAAAGTTTCGTTGCTAAATGTTGCTCTGCGCTGTGAGTTCTGCACATAAACATTCTACGCATTCAGATAGAAAATAGCTGGACATGTCCGGTACACTGATGTATCAAACAGATATGGCTTACCGAAAAATTTGAATCCATGTACTGTTAAACCCCTGGTTCTAATTTAGAATACATACATATATATATATATATATATATATATATATATATCAGCTCTATGAACTGCGACATTCAGCCACATGTGTCCAAGTATCCGGCACTCCTTCACAACACTGTCCACTTTTTGTAATGCCCCACAGCATGATTCCACTACCACCATGCCACAGTTGGCGCAGTGCTCTTAGCTTTGAAAGGGTCACCTCGCCTCTTTCAAATATATTTCTTGTTTTTGTGGCCAAAAATCTCAGTTTTTCTCGTCTTACCAAGTTCTTTTTTCTAAGGGGAACATAGTTGAAAGGTTCATCTGATGACTTAGAAAAGAGGAAGAAGTTTAGGGAACCGTTTCGTCTCCAACTTCCAAAAGTTCAAACCAGCAGCTAAATGTCCCAAACAAATTGCTGATATTTGCCTTTCATTTTTAATTTAGCTCCACCTGATAGCGTTCGTGAAGACTACATCCATGTTGGGCAGGAAATTATGATTCGGTGAAACAATGCAGAAAAACATTTAGATTTTTAAAAAGGTCATTTGTATCAGAGAAGACAAAAAGGTTAAAAATGACGCATCATAGTTTCCATATAAAATGATTCATATTTCACCCATAAATGCAGCCGCTATGCCTAAAAGCGAAGCCTCAGAGGACGAGGCGATCTAAAACTGAAAGACCCGCACGCGAGAACAACCGAAACCCACATCCAGCTGCCTTTTCAGAGAACGTTGGGCCTGTCTGCAGTCACAGCAGCCAAACGAGGCACTGCTAGGGATGGAAACGCTTCTCACTGCAGGAGGGACGCCTCAGATGGAGTCAGAACCTAACCACCATGTGTCAGATGTTCCATCAAAGAGGCTCGAGTCGACCGCATGTTTACGGAATGATTCTGATCCGAGTGAAAACGCGACCAGATTAAAGGTCCACAAGCACACACACACACGCTGAAAAGCACAGATATTAAAATAGAAAACTCATTAAATCCAAATCCTTCTGCAGGATAGTTGGAAATATTGTTTTCTTTTTTAAACGACGCAAATATTTAAAAAAAAATTAGTGAAACCTTTCAGGTTAGACTGCAAACCGCAGAATGCATAAAACACCTGCTGTGTAGCACTCCTCACTTCTTCATTCTCTTCATAAAAGAGGAACAAAATGTCCTGAAGGTTTAACTTAAAGCAATCTGAGCTGTCACTCTGCTGGATGAAACTCTGTTTAATCGTGGTGGAAACGGCTTTGTGGTGATGATTTTATCAGATGAAGCTACAGAGGTTTAAACCAGATCTAAGAGGCTAATGAGATGACAGAAAATCTGACATAACATCAGCTTGTAGCAACACATTCTGGTGATAATTCACGTTTTTAAGCTAATATACCTAAAGACCGGTTAAAAAGGAAAGCTGAAGTGATGTAACTTTTTTCAAACTGATACCAATTCCTGGATATGAGTACTTGCTGATACAGAGTATCAGCAAGTACTCATATCCAGGAATTGGTATCAGTTTGGATAACTGGAAACTGAGCTCTACCCGACCTAAACTTTAAACCCAAATCAAATATATAAAACCAACTCATTTCAGTGAGTCTTTATTTCTGATAAAAAAATAAATAAAATAACGCGGCCAGAATTGTCCGGAAAGCTCGTTGACAGCTGCCAAAACTTTCTGAACAACAGTGAATGTGATGCTTTAGTCGTTTAGTTATCCCAGCGTGGAAGAAAAGAGCTCAGAGGCATCATTAACAGTAACAAATGACATTCTCTTCATGCAGAAGATGGACACTTCTGAGGTTTCATGTCAGCATGTACATTATGGGGCAGTATCCTGTTTTTTTTTTAACCTTACTGTACGGCATGACTTCTATATACAACAAATTTTATAAATAAGCTATTTCTGCTTTTAAAAATGTATTAACCTTCATCGTTTTACAAAGTTATATATTTGTTTCTAATCTTAACTGATTATGTGGTCATAAGTGTCATTTCTCTAGATTTTGCTCTTTTTCTGAATAAATTATGAAATTAGGGACATTTTCTGTTTAATTTTTCTGTAAAATGTAACATTTGGACCAAAGACTTATTAAAAAAGATTATATTAAATGCTACAATGAAGACCAGCTCATCACCACAACTGAATACTTGAATTGAAGCATATTTTTGTTTCTAGGAAAAAGTAAAGAGATAATTTAAGTGAATCTGTTGCTATTAAAAGCAGCTAACTTGTGTGTTTATTACCGTAAAAACGACTGTGATGGAGGCAGGATTATGGCAACATTATTAAATTAAAAAAAAAGGCCAAATGAATCCTGTTAAGACTTACAGATATAGAGCGGGGAGAACAAATATCCGATACGCTGCTGATTTTTTTACGTTTTCCCGCTTAAAAAGCATGTAGGAGTCTGTAATTTGTGTAGAAGCTACTCTTCAACAGTGAGGGACAGAATCGAAAATAAAAAATGATGAAAATCACAGTGGATGATTTTGAAATGATTAATTTAAATGTTATTGTTCTCCCCACTGTATCCGATTTCTTCACATAATCTTGAAATGTTTCTAAGGATAAATGAATCCCCCAAACCATGACTGTGATTTAGTCTTTTCAGTAGACGGCTAGATCGTCTTTGTCTTGATAACTCCCCCCTTTTACTAGTCATGATTTATGATGGAAACCTATAAATGATAAACCTTGATAAAAATCCAACATTTCAACTGCCTGAAACAAGCCTTCATTATAGCTCAGCTTGCTGCACACTGATTGGTTCTGATGGTCTAAGGGCGTCTTTCTGATCCAGAAGGAAAATCAGGTTATCAAATCTGAAGGCCATCCGTCATTTCGACAGATTACTATTCAAACCTCTGTCCATTTAATATTACATTTTATTTATAAAGCGCCTTTTAGACAGACCAGCAGACATTTTCAACTTTATATACGGAGTAAAGATAACTATATAAATAAGGAAAAAAAGAAAGCAAATCTATGGAAAAACAGTTACAGACGCCCTCCTATTCCAGTCCTCTTTTCCAGTCTCCAGTGTGCCAGTGGAGAGCAGATTCAGCCTCTAGAGAAACATCTAAACCCCAATCAGAAGTCTTTTTTTTTTCGAGACATTAAACCCAACAGCAATCACAGTTGAAAAATTTTATTACGCACAAATGGATGCACATTTCAGTTCCATGTAAAGCAAGAGAAAGTTGTGAGGTGAACTATTAATATTTTAAGTACAATCATTTAAAGGGGACATTATGCGTCTTCTCAAACAAGTTCTAATAGGTCTATGGACTGCACAAAACATATTAATGAAGACCTTTGCACAAAACCACACTCACATCAATGCTTAATTCGTCTATTTTCTACAATTTCCGTCCCTTTCAGAATGAGCTTTCATGCAAATTAGCTGTTTCAGGCCACGCCCACCCATCTTTTTACTTGGCTGTGGGTTTGCCGCACATGAGAACTGCATAGAATTTGAATTGGTGGGCAGGGTTTGAAATGTGAGGGGCATCTTTATGTAAAATGCGCTTATTGTGACGTCTTCAGAGAGGCACTTTTTTCAAACCGGTTGTGCACATCTTAGACGGCAAAATTTTTTGAAGAAATTATGTTTTTTAAAAAAATCCATGATTGGAGTGTAAAGGCAGTAGTAATACTACTAATACTACAGGATGAAAAAAAAAAGAAATTTGATTAATTTTCCCCTTAAATGTTATTGTTTATCTGTAGTTCTCTATTCAGCTCGTTCAAATTGAAGATTAATTGAAATGAATAATAATTTTAAAAATTACATTTTTCAAAAACGGATTTTCAGTTCTTACCCTGATTTAACAATTTTATAATTTTTATTAAAGGATGTAATAAAAAAAGAACAGAAACTGTAACAAGTTGTTTTACGGTTAGGAAGGAATAAAATTCCCAAACACCTTCCTTTAAAGCCCATAACCTTCCCTACGTCTCCTTACAGGAAGGATTGGCAACCAACCCCTTAAAAAAAAAAACACACAAAAAAAACACCACTTTTTTTTTTTTTTACCACAGCAGATTGAACAAAGCTGATCAGGAACGGGGTTTATGTTGTGGGCGAAGTAGGCATGTACAGGCAAGTATCTAAGCTGTTTTTTTTATTTCACTGGAGCTGAAACGTCTGTAAGGTTCTCAGAAAAAGAGGAAATCTGTTTGTGAAATAGAAGTCAACAGCAGTGGAAACTCCCTCAGAAAGACGGGTGGGGACTCTTGGGCTGAGTTCAAGACAATGAGGATATAAAAAAAAAAAAAAAACAGCGATCTTGAGCTTCCTTTTGAGGTTTGGTTCTGGTTCTTTGGAACTGCGTTTAATTTCGAGGCGGTCCAGCAGTGACAATAACTCTGTTTTTACTTAGTACTCTGGTAGGAAATCAGTCAGCGCTCTGGTGTTTCCTGTGGCTACAAAAAAAAAAAAAACACAAAAAAACAAATTTTCCATCTGAGATGGTCTCTAACTTTAACAGAGTGGGAAAACATGATTAGACATCTATCATGTAATTTCCTGCAGTTTTTCTGTCCAAGCGACCAATTAACCCCCCCGCCCAGCAGACTTCACCATCAGCCATGATACCAACACACAAAACATAACCGCAAAGCTGTAAATACACAAAAAAGAACTAAACAATTTGTAATTATTCCAGAACTTCACAAAGATTAATACATTTAATGTTTTCTCCAACGTGCAACGCACATAAAGCTGTCGTTGGTTTTAAAAGATTTGATGGCGAGACTGAATGTAGAGTAAGTCTCTAATATTCAGAATAAAATTATACATACACCCTCAATAATGTCTGGATAAACATCACCATAGCAGTTTGCACATTAAACTCACAGTAATACTGTGACCACTTTTACTATCAGAGATGATCAATGCAATTTTAAATGAGTTGCTTTCCTCCCAAAATCTCTGCTTTTAAGTGCAGTCCAGGATTTTCCAGCAGTGTTAGTCTGCTTCATATCTTCCAGAGCAAACTATTTTAACCGTCAAACTAAATGGCAGTTTTTAGATGAAGTGAAAATGGTTCCTTAGGGAACGGTGCTGGAACCAAGCTGAGACTTTTAAATCTAAGAACAATCTTTTTGCAATGAAGCATTTTGGTGGCAGCATCGTTTCCTCAGATCTACAGTTAAAAACTTTGGCACCGCCGGATGTTTTAACTGGAAACGCACCTCAACCCGACCTAAACTTTTAACCCAAGTCCAATACATAAAACCAACTAATTTCAGTGAGTTTTTACCATTTCTGATAAAAAATATAAAATAAAGCGGCCAGAATTGTCCGGAAAGCTCGTTGACAGCTGCCAAAACTTTCTGAACAACAGTGAATGTGATGCTTTAGTCGTTCAGTTATCCCAGCGTGGAAGAAAAGAGCTCAGAGGCATCATTAACAGTAACAAATGACATTCTATTCATGCAGAAGATGGACACTTCTGAGGTTTCATGTCAGCACGTACATTATGGGGCAGTATCCTGTTTTTTTTAACCTTACTGTAAGGCATGACTTGTATATACAACAAATTTTATACATAAGCTATTTCTGCTTTTAAAAATGTATTAACCTTAATCGTTTTACAAAGTTCTATATTTGTCTCTAATCTTAACTGATTATGTGGTCATAAGTGTCATTTCTCTAGATTTTGCTCTTATTCTGAATAAGTTATGAAATTAGGGACATTTTCTGTTTAATTTATTTCTGTAAAATATAACATTTTGAACCAAAGACTTATTAAAAAAGATTATATTAAGTGCTGCAATGAAGACCAGCTCATCACCATGTGTTAGTTTATTTAAGTACTAACTGAATACTTGAATGGATGCATATTTTTGTTTCGAGGAAAAGGTAAAGAGATAATTTAAGTGAATCTGTTGCTATTAAAAGCAGCTAACTTGTGTGTTTATTACCATAAAAACGACTCTGATGGAGGCGGGATTATGTCTGTAATTTGTATCGAAGCTACTCTTCAACAGTGAGGGACAGAATCGAAAATAAAAAATGCTGAAAATCACAGTGGATGATTTTTAAACAATTAATGTAAATGTTATTGTTCTCCCCACTGTGTCCGATTTCTTCACATAATCTTGAAATTTTTCTGAGGATAAATGAAGCCCCCAAACCATGACCGTGATTTTGTTTTTTCATCCCTGATATACAATACACACACACACACACTCTTTTCCCTGTTCACAAGGGAAAACCAGGTTTTTAATGATCTGACATGTTTCAGAGTTCTGCTGTTGATCAATAAAAAAGAAATGATTGGAAACTACTTTTAGATGCTACAAAGAAAAAGGGGATTGGGGGACATATTTAAAATGTGGACCCAGGCCACTTTTAGTGGATAAAAGGAAAATCTGGATCACAGGGGGGTTAGGTTAGGAAGTTAGGAGAAATTACCCCTTGAAGATCTGAAACTGCGTCCCAGGGGGGCTGCCAGGTCCTGGTTCCCAGTGGAGGACATTGTGGAAGTTGAGGGATTTGACCTTAAGGTTGACAGGTGCAGGAAGGGACGCAAAAGCTGCGGACAGGAATATTTGGAGAGCCGCAACTGATTAGACAAGACAGGAAAAACCACCAGATGAATCACGGCTGGACGGAGGCTGATTCCTTACCTGGAGGGATCGTCAGCAGCAGGCAAATGAGAGGAAAGGTGTTCATTCTTCACGGGTCAAACAGGCAGCAGAAACGGCGCCTGATCAGGATCCAACATGATCCAATCATCAGAAAAAAGTTCTCCGCGTCACAAATAAAGCTGGAACCAGGCGCAGAAAATGCGGGGCGCGCCTTCTATTCCAGCTGATTTCACAATCACATCCAACCCGGCGGACTAAACCGTCTGAAAGTAAAACAGCAGCGAGACGCGGAGACAGCAACAGGCTCTCATGTTTACCGTTCATACAGAACCAGAATATATCCTCACAGTGGGCCGAACCCACGGAGGTCACGTGTTCCCGCAGACGTAGTCATGAAACCTCAGAAAGAAAAACGAAATCTCCGAACAACAACAGAATCTTCTGAGCAATTACAGAGCAACCTACAGTCAATACCTTTCATTCGCACGGCTGCTTCTGGACAGACCTTCAAAATAAAGGCTGTTTCGATCTACACCTGAGAATGACAGGCGCCATCAGCCAACCTTCAGAATAAGAGTCGATGTTAGCAACGCTTTAGTAGTTAACATATAAAGTTCAAGTTAACAAATGTATTTAATTTTATGTTATTTGTTTAGTGCGAGGCTCTGTAGGAGATCCTCAACATAAATGCTTACTCTTTCTCGAAACAAAAGCATCAATGATTGTTTCAACCCCTTTGCTATTCAATGTCATTAAAGGTAAATAGACAAAGACATACTTTTTTTAAATAGTATTTCAAAATGAATAGCCTACTTATCTCCGCCTCCTAGCAAATAGATCAAGAAAACATATTCATGTCCGATATTTTTTCTTTTGAACAAACAAAATACAGTAATGGTTCTTTAATTTAGCTTTATATCGTTTTTATGGCTCAGCTAGTAGTTGTGGTATTGCGGCAGTTCGTTTTAGATCATATATTTTGTTTGTGTTACACGATTTATAATGTGTTTTACGTGTCATATGTTCTCTGTATGCTTAATGCTGTTTTTTGGTTTACCTAATCATGTACAGCGGATTGAATTAACATGCGTTTGAAACTTCGGTAAAGTTGAGTGTGCTACATAAAATAGCCTTGCCTTAACATGGGAAAGACTGAAACATTTCTTCGTCTATTCGTTTCCAAATCAGGCACAACTTCCCTTTTATTCGGAGCGTCATGTTCATGGATTAAAAAAGCCTACATGCCAGGTATACAATCTGTGATCGCCTGCGGTCAACTAACCCGTCCACACCTAAGCTTACGTCCTTATTACAGTAGGTACAAAGTACAAAAGACACACCCTTAGGCCGAATGCCAATCATCGCACACGTATCACATTAACATCCTAATATAGATCCTACATGTGGTCATATACGAGCATGATAGAGCCTGACTTTTGGCTCGTAAAAAGGTCGCTCACCTGGCCTGTGGGTGGTAAATTTAAACAAATGTCATGAACTTTAGCATTTATGGGCAATAAAGTAATTTTGTATATGGCATGAACTGAAAAAAACCCTAAACCAATTTGGGTAAAGGTACAATGCTCAAAACCCAACTATACAAAAAGCAGAAGTTATTACAAAATGGAAACATCAAAATAAAACACAAAAGTGGTGGTTATCATTTTTGATTACATAAGTGCACCTGCTTCAGTTTAAATCTAAAATCAACTTCAGTTTTATTTCTGCAGCCTTTATGTTAAGTCATCCACTTGGCAACTATATATATATATATAAAATATAAAATATATATATAGCCTGATCAGACTAAGGGTGCAATACTAGAAGTCAGATATTTTGCAGGAAAAGCATGTGTAAATTATTGTACATCACAAAACCTGAAATTGGTTTTGCATGTCTGGCTTTTTTAAATGAGATGCAAAAAAGGAGCCTATAGGCCTAGTCTCAGTAATACCAGCAGGATCTAGTCTTCGAAAGCATTTGCTGAATTTATTAACGTTTGATGAATTAAATAAAAGCAGATCTTCGTGCTTCAAGATCTGCTGGGACGTAAAAGTCACTGGATCAATGTGGACAAATGGAGATTTAAATTTGAGATACATTTCGTAAGGTGTTGCTTCTGACCAGAAGGTTATATTTAAATAAGAAAAAAATAATCAGATACAGTATGAAAACATTTTTTATGTGATCTTTAATCTGAAATCAGAAAACAGTATAGTATTTAATTTTGCTTTGATAAAATTTTTCTAAAGATGATAAATATTCCAAAATATCTTGAATTATTACCAATGCTACCAAAAACGCTTGTGCAGGTCTGCAAAAAAACATTATTGAGGCAGGAATTTACTAAAGAAAAACACATAAAAGTGAAGGTGAATATTTAGTTTTTTTAGGGTGTTGATATGTCAACACATGGCTGAGTGAAATATTCTATTTTTGTGGTTTCCTTTTGAGGTCATTACTGCTATTAATTTCTTCGTTTTAATCTCCTAACAGCCTCCTTGTGGCCCCAGCCGTCTACTGCAGCCTGTGTATTGGAAAGCTGGGAAAAAGTTTCTCTTTTTATATTTGAGCGCCCCCTGTTGTTAAATAACGGGCGTGAAGCGTCCGTTTCCAACATTCAAAGAAATCTGCCTCTTTTAAATCTTCAAAACGATATTTGGAATCCAAACATCTGTTCATTTCATCTTTTTTTTTTATCCGTATTGCTTTCCAGATTTTGGGTGATTTTTCCATTTTATTTGAGAACATTCCTTTGGAAAGTTGATGTTCCCTGAAGCCTCATCTGTACAGATGCCTAGATGTGCCACAATTTAATGAAACAAATGCATTAGTAACGATTTACTGATACCTAACTTAACTGGCCTAGAAATAAAAAGGTGGTATTTTTAATTAAGTATTTTAGACAATTAAAGAAATACATCGTTAACAAAATTCAAAACCAATAAACCAGGAAACCAATAAATGATCAACTTTTTTCATTGCATCTCTTTGTCTCAGACTGAAAGCTCAGAAACTTGCATTAAAAAACAAACAAACAAAAGAGTCCTCTGTCTTGACTCAAAGTTGGCTTACGAACCATTGCAAACACCCTTTTCTTATATAACTTGTTGTAAAATTCAAAACTGGAAGCAAATCTTTCTGAAAACAAATGGTAAATCTCTGCTGCAATAAAAAACTGGAAGCTTTAAAATATAACTGGAAACAGTTGTAGTATAACACAAGACAAAACTAACTTAAACTAATTTGAGACATAATACCTTTTATGCCTTAAACAAGTTTAAGTGATTTAACTTTTTCATGTTTTAAAGTTTTTTTTAAAACGTGAAAAAAGTAATTTTATACGCTTTAAGTCATTCACAATCAAATCTAAAGTTGCACTGCTCTGGGTGGTTGCATGTTGGAGTGTCTCTGTGAAATACACAATGAGTTTTTTTAAAAATGTTGTTTCCTCTGTTTTCTTGAAAAGTTTGGAAATGAGTGTGGGGCTATTCTTTCAAATTTTTTGGTGCTATGAAGTTGGAAGGATGTCTGCTGTTAATTTGTCACAGCACCTCAGTAACATTGCAAAATCTGAACTAATACCTCGATTGAAGCCACAAATCTCTGACAAATTGATGAGGACGAGACGTGGATGCAGAGCAAGATCAGGAAAGGAGACAGAGAAGGAGGAGGTTAAAAAAAAACTCTTCCTTCAATCATAATCGGCAACGTGAGATCACTGGCTAACAAGATGGATGAACTCCAAACCCTCACCAGGACTCAGCCAGAATATCGGGAATGCAGTATCATGTGTTTCACTGAAACATGGCTGCAGGAGTTTATTCCCGACTACGAGCAGACAGACGACGGAAGAGGAGCAGGAAAAGATAAAGCAGGTGAAGTACCGGTCAGTGCTTGTCGGCAACAGATGGTGAAATCCAGGACGTTATAGTGAAGTGACGTCTCTGCAGCTCAGACATTGAACTCTTGGATTTCTATAATAATAAATAAAGAGCTCATCAGTGTTATTGACATTTTAAGTTCAGCCGTTGCAGACAATGCATGCACAGTCATCAGTAGCCTGCTGTTGTCGCTAACTGTCGGCAAACTGTAAAGGAACAATGTCAGAGATGTCTGGTCAGGAATGAAACAGATCACAGGGTTTAAGGACAAGAAGGACTAGGTAGATGGAAGCCTGGACAGAGCCAATGAACTGAACACCACCGCAGCAGGATACAAGACCAGCTACACCTGGTCTAGTATCCTGCTTAGCTACAACACCCTGTTGGATGGGGAGCCTCAACTGAGATGATGCTCCCAGTGTCTGTGTCCTATTATAATTTTTCAACTTTCTTTAATAAAGAAAATACTATTACATCAGTTATTTTTGTCCTTTCAGTGTCTTTGCTCTGTTTTCTCAAACTCCCAGACGATGGTGGCAGGGATCGCTATGGTTGGAGATTGCATCAACGGGACACAACTACCAGTCAATGAATTGATGCAATCTGCTGGGATTTGTTAAATAGAACACTTTATAAGTGACTGGAATATTTGAACGATTGAAGTGAGATGACTTTTCTTGTTAAGTGCCTTGAGATAACATCTGTAGTGAATCGCCACTATATGAATAAACCAAATTAAACTGAAGAGAACTGAACACATTCTTCAGTAGGCTCAGTTCATTCTCCTCTGACCCACAGCTGTCCTGTCACACATCAGATGTTGTATCTTCAAACTCAGTCAGTGCTTCCACACGTTTGTCTTCAACCAAGTCAGGATGTTGCTGCTACTCCCTTTGCCTCCTTCCAATTGTCTGTCTCGAGAAGTCAGGTGAAAAGGCAGATAGAGAGACTGAACTGGAACAAGGCTGCAGGTCCAGATGGTGTCAGCCCAAGAGTCCCGTAGGCCTGTGCAGAAGAGCTCTCTGGGACTCTGCAGCAGCTCTTCAACCTTAGCCTGAGTAAGGTGAAGGTTATAGTGTAGTGAACAACATCCTGCCTTGTTCCAGTACCAAAGAGAACTCACCTGTCAGTCATCAATGACTATATACCTGTTTCCCTGAAATCCCACATCATGAAGTTCGTGGAGAGACTCTTGTTGGTCCCTCTGAGTAAGCAAATAAGAACATAACAGGACCCCTGGCAGTTTGCTTATCATAGTGGAGTTGGAGTTGAGGATGCCATAATCAACCTGCTTTAACCAACCCACTGACACTTGGACAAAACAGGCAGCCCTGTGAGGATCATGTTCTTTGATCCAGCACATTTACCCCAATTCAGACTTATTAGTTTTGTCAGAAACTCCTGAAGACACAGGTGGAGACCACGACAATCGCCCGGAACAATGACTACCCAGCAAAAATACCACAGTTATGAAACTGAAGGATTCTATATCCAACCAGGTGGTCAGCAGCACAGCAGCACCACAGGGAACTGTACTCTCCCCATTCCATTTCACGCTGCACACCCCTGACTTCCAATACAAGTCTGAGACCTGTCATTTGCAGAAATGCTCAGATGACTCTTTCAGTGATGAACAGAAAAACTGAATACAGAGAGTTGGTGGATTGCTTTGTGGTATGGTACGGAAACAATCGTTTTACATTGAATTTGAACAAAAGATTATTGTAGATTTCTGAAGAAACAGGGATAAGTCAAACACTGTTTGAGTCTAGGGAGAAGAAGTAAAGGTGGTTGAGGGCTATCAGTACCTCCTTTTACCTGGCTGTTGTGGAGACTGTAATCTGTATCAGACCCATTGACTTAAAAAGGCTCACCAACCCGATGAAGAAAGCTGGTTCTGTTCTGGGGACAACTGTGGAACCACCAGAGGTGATGATATAAAGAACGATTGTTCACAAAATCAAGAAAATTATGGACAATCCTGAGCACCCTCTTCATGATACTGTCCTTCAGCAACAGAGTGTTTTCAGTCAGAGGCTTCTTCGGCTTCCATGTAACACAGTGTTACATGGAAGAGACAAACTCCTGCCTCTGGGTGGTGCCACTTAAATGTATAAAGCATTAGCTTATCAGCAAGCAAACTCTATCTACATCCTAAACCAAATGAATTAAAATTTATAGTGATTCAGACCTATATTCTTATCATTATGAATTTATAACATTTGAATTTAATTAGAACTTCTCCCCTTTTGGTTTTAATTCGGAGCATTTCACACAATTTCTCTATGTCTGTCTCCAGTGTTTTGCAGCAGAGAGAGAAAAACTTCATTAGTTTAAACATACAGTAACATGTCTGGATCTTGTTCTGCATACTTTCAGCTCTGTTTCACAAACAAAACAGACTCAACTTGAACTGAGGTGAACTGGATCAGTTGGTAATACTTTCTGTTACATAAGGAAACATGTTTCCATTTAAGTAGTCTTGTAAAGAACTGAACAGATGTTTTGTTGACTCAAAATGAAACTAAACCATCATGTGTTGAAGAGCAGACAATCACAGCACTGAGAAATCCAGAGTTTATGATGAAAAAGTGTAATAGCTCTGTGTGAATCTATTTATAGAGTATCTAACTGGAAACAGATACAGGACAGCAGATGATGGAATTTTGACATCCAGAAAAAACTAAAATACTAAAGGAAAGTTCACAGCAGGTCCACTGTTGCTGCTCATTAAACAGTATGACGCAACATGAACATTTTTTAGTGTAGAAAATCCACTTAATTCACTTCCTGCCAAAATAAACCATTATTAGATAATAGTTTTCCAACCAGAGGCAGGTAAACTGTCTCCTACCAGTGGGTGGGACATATAAAGCAGCAGCAGGTCTACATCTGCAGGGGGTCAGGGCCTTCAAGTATGGTCAGAGAAAGGAAAACTGGAGGATGGAAGATTGGATCATTATCCAACAATTATCCAACTTAAATTGTCTGAAAAGCAAGCTTTTTTTATATAATAAATATATATAATTATTACTTTGTTACATTATTAATACAGTTAAGTGTCTTCATTATAAACCATAGCAAAATAATATGACTAAAGGCAATTTTAAGAGATGAAAACTCTAAAATGTGACCAGCTCAGATTAGGTCCCCACAAGAAGAACATCTCTGCTTTTATTTTGGTGCTACAGTCCCAGATCCACCCTGGCTCCTTTTAGCCCCTGGATACGCCCCTGCTTAGCAACACTAAACATTGGCATGGATGAGCGAAACTCATTAAAAAAAACTTACAGGAGTCTCTGTGTCAGGAGAGTGAGAAAGTACTTTTTCTCATTTTGGTCGCAGCATGGCATTGAGTCTGTTCATTTTGACACTGTAGCTTTGGTTTTTTGCGAGACAAAAAGCACAACCACCTCCGCTCTCAGGCTCTCGGGAACTGGAAAAATAGCCTCGATCCTCTGCCGAAATTACCATCGCGCATCCGAAATAAAAGGAGACAAGAGTTTAGGTTTGCCAAAACAGTTTTTAATCCTTCGTAACTTGGAAGATTTAAAGAGTAATTGAAACCACAGTTTCTGTCAGTCACATAAAGACTGTTCTCCTGAAAACCTGCCGCTCGCTGCTGCCGTGGTCTATGTGCCGTGTGCTGACTGGCTTGCTTATCAGACATACACAAATCACATAGGTGACCTATTTTGGATTCAAAACGACAACTTTTGTACACAGTTGTTTGATTTTCATGACTGGAATGAGGAAAGTGTACACCACTGCACCTTCATTGGCAAAATGCAAATGGAACATATTTCATTCTTGATCCCTCTCACATAAGAAAGGCAGAGTAGGCCTACATGATATAGTAATCTGAGTTGCTTCTATGGCTTATTTTAATAGATTGGGCTTGCAGTAGACTGCTTCCTACTGGTGTAAACCAGATGTGTTCATGCCTATAGGCCTTTACAAACAGTTGCTTTAAGCAATTTAAAGAGGTTTGTGTGTCGTTTATTGTCCCACCACCTTGACTCCGAGCTTCGATGATCTGCAGACGATGCAGTGATGCTGCACAGCTCTGGCTCCTGTTTGTCAGCAGCCTCTCAAAGGAAGTGAGCTGAAACCGGAGAGAGAAAAAAAACTGTTCCAGAGTCAGGTTTCTGTTCAGCCTGCCATTAAGTTACAGTCTGGCAGCCAAAGACTTGGGAACAAAGGCACATTTCAGGCGTTGTGACTAAACGCTGCAGACTTTTTTACTTCTCATCTTCCACCGCAGACGTCCAGTCAGTCAGAGCTGGGCTCATCCATGCCATTGCTGGATATATCCAAGTGTCCTTGTTTTAATCCACAGAGAGGAGGATTTGTTGGCTCCTAACCCTGTGACTCTTGTTCAACCTGTTTCAAAACAACTTGTGTTATTAGGCCATCTGCAGTCAGAACGTCCAGCTGGAAAAACGCAGCGGTGATCCTACTAAGCCGGATCTTTCCACACTGTCCCATTCCTCTACCCGTCCTTTGTCTCCGACAGTCCTTTATCTTTGTGCAAAAAGACTTTGTCGGAATGTCACAGCAGGACCTTGCTGTAAATCACTTTATGAAAAACGGATTCTCTTCCCCAGAAAGAGTAAATCGCTGCTGCAGACTCTGGTGTCGCTGCGAAGGCCCTGGATGTTTTCCAGCAGCATTCAGCTGCTGCGGCACATCGTGTTTTTGTCAGCAGGTGCAGCGCAGGCCACAGAAATGTTATTGGAAGAGACTGTTATGTAACGCAGAACAACAAATAGGCTACATGTTTTTTATCAACACAGGCTTACTAGATTTGAAGTCATGTAAAAATAATTGTTTCGAATGAAATATTTGAATGAAAACCAAGATTTTGATTTATTTCATGCAGAAATAGTAAGAAAAATACCTTTCCTTGACTTTGTCGTAATTATTGCATTAAAATTAAATCACAAACCCTGCTTTTTCATTCTGATCTTCGATCAAAGCTCAGTTAGTGAGATGTTCAGGTTTAAAATGAGATCCCCAGTTTAAATTCAGAAATGATTCCAGACCCTACATCTTTATCTTCTTTGACTTTGAATTTAAATTGTGCAGCATTCACTGAAACACAAATAAATGGAAATACGAACTTAATTTGCTCAACTATTCACCAATCAACAGAGCTCTTAAAAGAAACAAGCACATCTCTGGGATCAATAAAGTATTTTTGAATTGAATTTTGATGAGTACCCTGCAAAAAACGATTTTCAAGAAAGTAAAAGTCCCTTATGATTTTTTTTTTATTTATCAAACATATATCATTTCAAGGCATCTTTTCAAGAAAATTTTACTTGTTTAATTGGCAGAATTTTTTACATTTTTACAAACCTTGTCAGTCTTGTTTTGAGATTTTTTTTACTTGTTCCTCAAGAAGCCTTTTTGGAGTGTTTTGTTTTTTACTGCTAAAAAAACAACCAAACTCTAAATTTACGCTTTATGTATCTGGATAAAACCATCTCCATAGATACAACTTCAGCCGCATAGAGGTGGAAATAAGATGAATGCCTCACCAAACCAAAGATCATCCGCAGAGACAATAGCTCATGAAAGTCTGTAAAAGTGTAGTTACTTTCACCATTTCTAATTTTATGAGGTACAGTTTGGTGAAATGGTCATTACCTTCTTACACATTTCTTTGCCTTTTGCCACATAAAATATTTAATCATCATTTTTTTGAAGTGTAAGGCAATTGCGTGTCAGATAATTATTGCACAAATAACCCAAAGTCGAGTAAGTGAGCAAACTAGCTTTATTACTTTGTAAGGAAAACATGAGATGCTGCAAAAAATAGAGAATTCAGAAACATATATCCAAAATAAAAATAAAAAACCGAACGTAAAGAGAAGAAATTAAATATAGAGCACTCAGACCCGACTTGACTAGAAGACTGCAAAGATTAACTTAGCTGAGCTAGTTTCAGGAAACCAGACAAAATGAGACCATCTGGAACCAATAAACCATCCATCAGTCCATCCATCCAACCATCCAATATGCAGTGGTCAATCGGCAAGGTGTCAACAAATAAACCCAAAGCACAGAATAAGATCTAAAAACTCTGGAGTGCATTATAGAAGAGTGCAGTTGTGAAATGGTTGAAGACATGACAAGCAGGTGCATGAAGGAGAGGAGGAAAAAAAATGATCACATCCAGCCAAAGCAGCATCGATGACCAGGAAGCACGAAATGATTTGAAAAACCAAGCAGGAAAAAGAGACAGTAACTGACAAATTTTTTTATAAACACAGAAGGTAAACCAGGATGAATGTCCGCTCTACATCACATGTTTTAGACTTCTGTTAGGTTGTGCAGTTTCAGCAACATTTCCTGCAGTTTCCTTCATATCAATTGTTGCACCAAACAGGTCCTGAATGAAAAGTGCATTTAGTCATTTAGTCAAAATCATTTTAATGACTTTATTTGAGCTTTCTTATTAAAAAAGATAAATAGAAAAGCTGCAAAATGTTGGGAAATATTCCATCCATCTATTTCTGAACTGCTTAATCCTCAAGGGGTTGCAGGGGGCTGACTGGTGCCTATCTCCAGCTGTCATTGGGCGAGAGGTCACCAGCCCATTGTAGGGACTGCACACCTAAGGACAATTTAGATTGATCAATTAACCTGACAGTTGTGTGTTTGTGGGAGGAAGCTAGAATACCCAGAGGGAACCCTCGCATGGTGAGAACATGCAAACTCCATGCAGAAATACCCTGGGCCAGGATATGAACCCAGAACCTTCTTGCTGCAAGGCAACAGTGCTAACCACTGTGCCACCATGCAGCAACTGGTATTATCAGAGGATACGTTTTGGAGAAATTCCTCCCAGGAAAAGGATGAATGCATTTAAAATATAACAGTAAAAGTCCATTGATTGGTGAGAGAAATATGTTATTTCAAGCAGATGTCTACTAAAAGGACAGTTAATATTAAATATTCCAGCCACTTATGTACATCATCTTCCTTTCAGAATATTTCCCACGTATTGGCAGCTTTCCTTTGATCCGGTCTGTAAATGAGAAGATGTTAGTACACAAACGTGATGAATGTCTGCTCCAAAGGTGCTGTAGAGTTTTCCCTGAACTCCAATGGATCATCAGGAGCATCAGAAGATGTCTTAGTGAATGGGAAAACCAGGTTTGGGAAAAACTGGGAGAAGGTTTGGAGAGGTGGTCCGACAACGCTGTATGCCTTCAGAGCCGAGAGTCCATTCAGCACTCCGACATCGACAAAGGTCATGTGTAGGGAAGAGGAGGAGTCCACTTCCGCTGCAGTCTCTGCTGAGGGGGAAACTCTGATCTCCTGGTTGGGATAAGGAGCTCCTGGAGTGACACTGAGAACTCTGAGGGACTGCAGGCCGAGCAAAACAAGCTGCTGGCTCTGCAGCGGCTTTACTCCACAGAACGATAAGTTCAGATGAGCAACCATGCTGCTGTTCATTAGCTCCTCCAGCACCCAGGCCTCCCTCAGCCACACAGTCAGACGTCCCGGCTGCCTGAGGCCGGAGCGGGGAAGAGCCGACCGCAGAACGGTGTGGCATCGACACAGAGAGTTGGCCAGGGCCTCGTTGCAGTCCTGGATGGGAGCCGAGCAGCTGCAGTTCCGGAGGCCGGAGCCGCTGTCGAACAGCAGCGTGGCGTTATCCGTCTCAGGAGCTCCGTACGACAAGGCAGAAACCATCGCCTGACCGTCAGAGGTCAGCACGAACATCAAGCACAGTGACCATGGCAACAAGGCAGAGCATGCCGTGTTTGGAGACATCTCCATGGAGACCGAGCTGACTACATCTTCTCCGACTGGAAGCCGCAGAGCGGGGAGGGATGGGTCGAGCTGAAAGGAGAGAAGAAAATAACAAAAATTACAAATTTCAAGCCGATCTCAGCACAAAGAAGCTTTCTGTAACCCGCAGCAGCTTCCAGGCTGTGTTTTACAACATGTGGACGCCAGCTCTAGCTGAAAGCTCCACGTTATTTCCCAATCCAGCGTCGGCCGTCCATTTCACACATGCACACACACGTGCACACATAATTGAGCCACTTATTTGATTTTAATGGAGACCAGTCCTTCCAGGCAGAGCTGCCGCCGTTGGCATGAGTTGGTGTGCCACGCTGCACAGCCGCCAGCCACATTAACTACTGTAGGGAGACTAAAACACAGGCTTCATTCAGGAAGAGTGGAAAAGTGTAGCGTCGAGGCACTGCTTACTTTTCCATACGCTCTTTTTCTGTGAGAGGAGAACTTTCCAGTCTTACTGTTGGTCCAACTTTCCTCCACTCTTTAGGATGACTAGATGTGTTCCTGTTTCAGTGTTTAGCCTGTTTCTTTGTTCAACGCAAGTTTGTTTTTCTGCTGGTTAATGAAAACAGCCTGATGTCTTGGTAGGGATACTTTTCACACGTTACTGTCATGGTTAATTAAAAAGCCCTACATCACTCCTAAAAGAGATTTGGTGCGTTGACTTCTGGGTATCTGGACTGACTCTGCCCTAACAAACCTGTCGATATACTTTGCACAACCTCAAACTGAATACATCTCACCCTGTCAGGATTTTAGATTCGCAAAAGGGGCAACTTTTACTTCACATCACGGTGCATTCACGGAACCTCTGACACTGGATATTTAGGGCCAGTGTGCAGCAATAAAAGAGCGAAGTTCCAGCAAATTTACCCCAATGTCAGAGAAATTAGAATAAGAAGAGATATATTTTCATCCTAGACTCTACAGTCCCCAGTTAGAATGTTAAATGAGAAAAAGCATTAACATTTTTGTTAAATGGGTAGTAAAAAAAAGAAGCCTTTTTTCTTTAAAATTAATATGGCATAAGATCCTTCATTAAAGAGGACAGATGGAGAAAACCAAGCTAAGCATGCATCTGTGAAGGAAGCCAGTGATATATGATCATTTGGTGAAGAAAGAGCATAGCCAAGGAGCTAAGTGTTTGTGTTTCTTCTAAAACCAAACCCTCATATATTGTTAAGGACTATGGATACAGGGGACGCCCCTCCTATTTACAGATTTTAAATTTTTCATATAGTTTATTTTCTAAAATATTCCATAGAAAACATAGCTTGGGAAGCTGAGATACCAAGGCAAAATGAAAAGAGATGCAGACTGTAAAGTTAAACACTTAAAAATGAACAGCAGTAAAATAGAATGAAAGTAAAAGTAGAAACAAATGGGGATTCACAAGCTAAATACTCAGTTTCAAGCTAAGTATTTCTTTTAACAGAATATTTAACTTCGAACCAAACACTTGGCAATGCAGATATTGAAATTTAAGTTGAAGATTTAAACTGAAGCCGGCACTCCACTAACTGATTTTTGGAAGAAAATTAATATTTTTACAAAAATGTACTAAAATGCCAAAATTAATGACCACACATGTAGACAGCACAATTAAACACACATTTATATAGTTCATCAGTAAAAAAAAGTTGATTTTGGGGTAAGTGGCACTTTAAATACTTCGTTTCAAGCTAAATATTTAGTTAAAGGTTGAATATGGAACATTTTTATTAAAAGCTATCTCTTTAAAAAAGTAATACTTCAACGAGGAGTTTAGGGGTGTGCAGAATGAAAGTGCACCTTTTTCTTTAAACATTATATTTAACCTAAAAACATAAAAAAATGATACTATTGTAAACAACTGCACGGAGGAACAAGGTATTTCCGGTAGAAAATTGAAAAAGTTTAGCTGCTGTGTCTATGCCCCATAGATTTCATTATCTTTCTCAGAAGAGGAGCGACCTTACAATTTCTAAAACCAGAGTTAGTTTAGGTGAAACCTACAACGGATGGACAAAAATGGAAAAAACTCACGGCATCAAAACATGCACGGAAATGGTGAAGTTTTGGATAAAGGTAAGAAAGCTTGCTAACGGCTAAAATTAGCTGTCGGTAAAACAGCTTTTATATTATATATTATTATATATATTATAAAGACTTTTCTAGCTAGCTTTCTGTATTGACATAGGTCTCCGACCATACACCTCAGTCAAATACGAACGCTGTGAAATCTCTCGGATGTTTGTGTAAATTCTAAAGTATAATTAATGACTTTCATAGAGGACATCACCAAGAGGAGTTGAGGCTACTCAGCTACCGAAATAAGATGCAGAGAGGACACGTACAAAAACATACTGTTGCCTTTGACCCATATTTTTTTATAATTATTTTTCGTTTGGTATTTTAAACGTATTAGTACATTAGTATTTTGGTTCCCATGTTCCATATTCAACGTTTAAACTAAATAATTTAGCTTTCTAGCTAACTATTTAGCTAGTCAGTTTAGCTTGCTTGCTTAATATTTAAATTCAAACTAAACATTTAGTTTCCTACATTTGGTACATGCAGTGTTTAAAATACTTGATGCTAATAGGCGTTTTTAAAGGGGCTCTTTTCCCTAACAGCTCAATGCTAATACCAGAGGTCAACTGTAGGCTATACATATTCTGGATTCTCAACATATCTAAACATTTTTTTGTGTTAAAGAAACACCCTGAAGAAGACAACGAGGAGGGCGTCAAATATCTCTATGTCTTCTTGGTGTCTTGACTACCTCCTCTCAGTCTCCATGGTTCCCAACTGGGAAAGAAGTGGAATGCAGTCTTCAGTTCAGGGATGAGTCTGTGCCTCAGTTGGGGGAGCTCAAGTTTCTTTGTGTCTTCTTTAGGGTGGAATTGTAGAGGGATAGATAACTAGATCGGAGCTTCTTTGGGAATCTCAAGACATTTAAAAAAAATATGCAACTAAGAGTAGATCTCAAACTTACTGGAGGGACATTCTATCCCACCTGGTTTGGAAACCCCTTGGAATACAAAAGAAAGAGCTAGAGAGCGTCTTTTGTATGGTTTTCCCCTCTAAATGGTGGCGTAGCCAGAATTATCTTTTAAGGTGGTTCAAGCAAAAAAAAAAAAAAAAAAATGTGTGGGCCAAATATTTAGTAGTGAGATTAAGTTATTTCCACTGTTTTAAGGTTGCTTCAGCAGATTTGTGTCCGCATACATTGGAAACTCCTTAGAGCAAAGCCTCCTGGCAAAATAAAACATAGCAAAAGCTGTAGCCTAGCACAGGTAGCTCATGTCAGCTCTCTGACATAATCAAAAGTTACTTTTAGGCAGTTGTTCAGCGTTATTGGGCTTCACTCACAATTGAAATGTGCTGGTTTCCCTGCTCGTATCAGACCAGCTGCAGTCATATACTGATTATAAAACTCTACAAAGTATAAACAGAACCACTGTTGGATACCCAATGCTTTAAATAATTATTTGATTTTGTTAAGGGATAATATTAGGTCTGCTCACCATGCAGATACTTATATATTTAAAAACTGGTCATTTTGTTGCTGCATTGCATCATTTTGTTAACCAGGATCATCTGGGCTCTGTGAGACAGGCGATTGGGCAGCTTTTCCCAGGGGTTTATGGGAAATGTAGTAGCAACATGTTTCAAAGAAAACTCCCAAAACTAACTGTTTAAAAAATATTGTGATATTAAGTTATTTTTAATGCATGGAACTGTACTTTATATGGATTGGTCTAGAATACTGAGTTAGGAACTGTAATATTTTCAATTTAAGTCTAAGTTTACACAAAGGAATCTCACAGCTAGCCTTAGCTTATCTGGCGATCTCATGGGGAGCCTAAGTCACGCGCTTCTATGCCAAAAAAAATGAATGAGAGTCAATGGAGCGATTAAAGTTATTTTCTGATCCAGTTTGAAATGCGTCGTGGATCGAACATGTGATATCCGTGAATCGTAAAATAACAAATTTTGATGCAGAGAAAACGCAGATTTTTCGACCGGAGGTAAAAGTTACTTTAGGTTTTGTGTAAAAACGCTTAGCGGACTACTACTGCAGAAGAAGAAGAAGAGTGATGGCCGTAGCTTCCAGGACGAAGAAAGTAGCATTAAACACGGACAAAACCTCTATAAATCTGACCATGTGGAAAGTAGCAGCTGTGTCGGGGGTAAAGCAGTCGGTGGAGTGAGAGCCAGCATGGAGGTTAAGCTCTACAGGCTCTAGGTGAGTGTGCTCCGTGCTATAGCTAGTGCTAACTCCCGTTGGCAAAATTACGTCATATATGCGACTTCTGACTTCTGATTTGTAGGCATTTTAAATGAGATTTTTTTACAATCAAATAAATACCAAATCACTGGACAAACACATTCGAAGCGTACATCGTTAGTTATCGTTTAAATCAAAGTACAACATATGTGTGATTCAGGACGTAAGACAAAGTGGACCAGAAAATAACTTTTATCACTCTATTGACTTCCATTCATTATTTCATCGGTTTGGGGACCCATGGGCCGACCGGAAGGGGAGGAGACTTAGGCTCTCCATAAGGCATGTTATTCAAAACAGCCAATGCCTGCAGGTCTTGTCCAGTTTTATTTTTTGCTTCATTTTATTATCAAGTGACACTTCTCAGAAATAAAATCTAACTATAAATATAATTTGTTTGGATTTTTATTTAAAGAAAGTCATTTATTTATGTGGGCCCTGGTCCAATAAACTTGACATCCGTGTTCCTGCTTCTGATCTTTTTATAACCCAATTTCGGACAAATGGAAGATAGTGAATAATAATAATTCAGATCAGGCAAATCTTTGCCTGTTGGAGCTTCAATGTGGTTTCCAGCCATAGTGGTTGGAAAACCTTCAGGTTCTTTGCTTTTCTTAAGCATCTCAAGTCTTTTCAGCTGTTTTGGTTGAAGAGAGAATTAGCCTTCAAAAAAAGACTGGAACCGCAACATTTCCTGCAAATGGTTCTGGAACAGGACTCAGATAACTGATGGAGAGGAGTTTTATGGTAATCCTTCCAGAGCCTGATGGGTTAAGAAGAAAGTAAAACATCTGACTTGAGGCTAAATTAAAGTTTACCATCTAATTCCCAGATTTGGAAGCGTGATGCTGCTTCCATAAATAAGTGTGACCTCAGTGAGGTTGGTTTATAGAAGCAGCTGCCCTTCATGCAGCCATCTTACCTCACTGCTGATGTTAGTCATCGTCTTTCCAGCTGTTCCTTGGGCCGAGCTTTCCCACACACTATGTCAGTCATTATCCATCACTCTGCATCTGTTCCCGCTGTCTCCACCACTCTCTGACACCATCTTTTTTCACTCTTGAAAATGTCCCTCTCTCTAGTTCAACCAAAACGATGCTAGGGGACAATGTTTTAGCGATGAACTGCATCTCATTTATTTAATGGGAGAGCAGGCTTTAGTTGAGCCATTCGCTGATCGTATTCATGCTGGTAAAACATTTTAGAGCATCAGCTGCACATGGGAAACGGACAGAAAAGGAGTTAATCAGGCAGCGATGCGTCCGCCACACGCTTTCGGCTTGTTGAAGGCGAGGCTCGATGCATTCCTGTGACATCATGCTACACCACCATAATCCTCCTTTCCTCTTTCTCATTCTCAGCACCTCTGGTCCACCATTTTTATCTATTTTCACACCCTTCATCCCAGCTACACTGGTTCAAAACGGCCCAAAAACATCTCATACAACCAACAGTTCTCCCTCTTCTGGCTGCCTGAAATGTGTTAAAGCGGATTTTTTGGGAATTCTGGCTGCTACAGTCCAGAAGGCTTTTATTCGATTCGTAATTGTTAAAAATAAATAAATACTACAGAGCCTGGTGTTTAGTGATGATGATGGAGCACCATCTTCTCTTCTCTGGCTCATCTTCATCCTTCGGAGTAGACCCCAAATCTGGGACGTGATGGTGACTGCCACATATTTTGAACCTATTCTTATCTCTGAACCACCGGCTGATAAAAAATCATATTCTGAACAGATTTCCAAAGCTGAAGAAAGTCTGGACTAGATTCCAGATTCTGAACAAATTCTCGACTTTTGAATTCCCAAAGTCTGGTTCGCATGGCAAGATAAAAAAAAAAAACGGTTGTGCGATTTCCAAATCTTGAGATACCAAACATCGTGGCTATAAAAAGTCGTGGATATAACAGTTCTGGTCCTATAAGTGTTTGGAGACAAAATGAAGACACATCACACACAGACAGATCTTATAGTGCATGCTATTTGTAGTCGAAACTCAGAAATTAAACTTGAATACCCCTCGAACTTGCACTTTTCCACTCAGAAAGTGCATCAATAACGGTAAGTTGTGGTGTAAATGTGTTTATTTCACAAGACACACTTGTCAGAGTGTGTCTATAACCAAATTTACATGTAGAGCCAGCAATTCTAAACGTAACAAAATGAAAGTGGTGTTTGCGTATGGAAAGTAGAGCTTAAAACAATGTTTTTAAGAGGTACTACTAGGGCTGGGCGAAATGAGCTAAAATTAATATCACGGTATATTGAGCATTTCACTTAAATCACACGTGTCAAACTCAAGGCTCGGCCCTCCAAGGTAATTTATGTGGCCCTCTAAACTCTAGAGAACCCTATAGATAGAAAATGTAAGTTCTTTTTTTGTGTGCACACCAATACAATTTTATTAGTAAAATAAAACCAGTGTTAATCACATAATTATGTAAAGTTGTTCAGGATTATTTAATTATAAGACATACTTTTGGAATGCGGAGGCTGATTTTACAGTTTTATCAATATTTTCTGCCTCAATCGGCTCTTTAAGGATATTCATCAGCTCGATGTGGCCCAAAATGGAAATTAGTTTGACACTGCTGACTTAGATAATGGTAAGCGTTTTTTTTCTTTTTTTAACCGTGTCCTTTTCTGTATTCAATATCCGGTAGTAGCCAAATTTAATGTTCTTTAAAATATGATGACTTCTTGCTGTTGAACAGCTTCAAACTGCCTTTAAATTCAGTGTTTCTTTTCCACTCCTTTCTGTATTTCTGTATAGCCACATGAATCAAGGCAAAGCTGATTTCTTTAAGCCGCAGGAGCACCGCTAAACTAAAACACATCTTCTCATTTTTTTTGACATACCAAATTGACGTCGGTAAGAGTCACAAATTTCGGTATCGGTAAATTTTCGGTATACCGCCCAGCCCTACCATCTAGGTACTACCAGGTACTACCAACTATGGCTCCCTGGGTGTCGCCATATTGGAATCCTGACTTATCCGAGAACATTAACTGGAACGAGTTTCACTCTGGTGTAATGTCAACCCCAGTTCTGAGTTCCTATTTCTGGGGTAATGGAATGCACCAATACTCCAGACATTCCCAGCTCAGACGGGAAATCTCACAAAACCTCTGGAGATAAAACGTGGAGAAAAAAACAACACCAAAAGCAAAGGATTTGGATAAAGGAGTGAACACATAAGGAGCTACTTGCTCCAAAAAGATATGACAGCGAGTTATCGGGATTTTTTTTCCCCCATTCGGAAGCATAACACACTCTGCTCTGATTGATCTCTGTTTCTATGCATTTAGGGACTGTGGTCAAGTGAGCCCACACTTGGAAATAATAACTGACGTTTCAAAAGTGTAACGCTTCTTCTCAGCTCGCTTTCTGATTGGCTACACTTCACATCCAACAGGCTGCATGCTCGTTTGTCCTCACAACAAACCACACACACGCTGCGATATCAGGCCAAGATAACCCAACATGTTAAATATCCCCGATTTGTCATCAGGGTGGTCCTAACCTACTTCTGATCAGAGCAGAGCGCTCTGAGCGCACCACATATGGCAAGAATATCTATTAGGATTATCTCAAGAGCCGTGATGATAATCAACGCTTCCTTGTCATTGTCGGAAAGGAAGAATCAGACCTGAAATCTGTTTAAAAATCCTGACATGAGAACCAGCTTTGTAGAATCCAGATTCTACGCGAATTCTTTAATATGAGAAGATTCAGGAACCATTTCTTGCCTCTAAACAAAATTCCTCGTTTTACAAATTCTCACGCTAAACCAATTCCCAACTTGGAACAGATTTATCGTTCTCTAGCAGCAGTTGTTTAGAGTTTCTGAACGTTTGTCCACAGGTTTCCTTTGGACTTTGGCTGCCTTTTAAGGCATCTTTACCACAGTTCTTGTTATAGCACACTTTCAAAGGAGTGTTAATGTTTTTTTAGCTATTTAACTTTGACATTTGGCTCATTTCTGTAGAATGGTAAATGGCCTGCATTTGTATAGCGCTTTTTCAGTCAGAGGACCACAAAGCGCTTTACACTACATTCAGTCATTTACCCATCCACACACACATTCACACACTGGCGATGGCAAGCTATGTTGTAGCTACAGCTGCCCTGGGGCGCTGACAGAGCCGAGGCTGCCGAACACAGGCGCCACCGGGCCCTCCGACCACCACCAGTAGGCAACGGGTGAAGTGTCTTGCCCAAGGACACAACGACTGAGACTGTCAGAGCCGGGGCTCGAACTTACAACCTTCACAAGATCACAAGACGAACACCCAGAGTTCTTATACCAAAAGATTTGAACCAGTGATTTGCCAGCTAAATGGTAAACGTAATCGTTGAGATGTTTTCAACCATTAATCAGACTGTATATGCAACACTTTAAAAGATGCAGCTGCAGAAAATAATGCTTTTATGATGGCCCAGCATTTCCAAAATAGCACTTTGTTTAATATTTATAGAATAAAAAACTGCTCTTATTATACAATTTAAAAGTAACAAATGTAATATACACTGAAAAAAAGAGAATAGGGAATCCAACTTAAATAAATAGCTTTATTTGTTACAAGTAATCGAATTAAGTTTATCCCAGTTATTTTATTAAGTTGTGTGATGTAAATAAATTAAGTGTGATTAACTTAACTCAATTAATTGTGACCAGTTGAAGCAATTTATTTTAGCTGGATCTGCGTTCCCTTTTTTCAATGTACAGTTGCATTGTTTAAACACATTTATATGATGTTGTCTTTACAGAAGCAGCTAGCCTTTATATTCTATTTTTCCTGATGCAGAACCACAAAAACTAGCTTTACCGTCATTGGGGATGGTGGTGTTTGCCTTGTGCAAACAGATTTGCCCCTGTACAAAACTAACCTGAAAATATCAAAAGCTGCCTTTAAAACAGGAACATCTCCAAGCTGAAGTCGTACATTCACTGTGAAACTTACTCTGTTGGCTCAGGCTTGGCTGTTACAGCTGTCTGCTTCCAGGCTGATCTATCCGGCTTCCTCTGGTGCTGAGAGCAGTTTCCACATCTGTTCGGAGCTCGGCTGGAGAAAGTCATCCGGACGTCTGCGAACACAAACAGAGGAGCTGTTCACGACAAAGAACGTGAACAGACTGACAGCAGAAAGGAGGAGAGGATAAAAGGTTTTACTTTGTGAAGGAGAGACGGAAACATTCCTGACCACATGCATCTGTACAGAAAGCTTTCTGCCCATTTTCTCTCCTCTCCTCTTCATGCCCCCCCCTTTTTTTCGCCTCCTCTTTTGGGAAACACCTCCCATCCTCCAACCCAGTGATTTTCTTTCCCCAACACTGAGATTTTCCTTTGAATGCCATCTGGTGGCAGGAAAATTATTACCGTGATAATTTCGGCATACTTTTATGTATTCCATGTGAGGTTTGTCCAGGAGGAGAGAATCAAAAAGAGGAGGAATGTGATGAGAATACATCCATTTGCCCCAAGGAATTATTCCTGATCCCCCCCCAAGATTTTTCCTGAAAATGTCCATAAAGCATCTAACCCAGAACAAACCTATAAACACATCAAGAAAGTCAAAGAAAGTGAATCGAAAACAGGAGATGCTCAGGGAAGCAGAGAGATTTTTAAAATGAATCCTAGCCTGAGAGTCTTTCTGCATTTTCTCCCCATGCATGAGTGGGTTATATCTCGGTACTCCAGCTTCCTCCAACAGTCAACAACTGTTTGGTTAGCTGATTTCTCTAAAGTGGCCTTAGGTATGAATTTGTGCTTCACTGTTTGTCCTGTCTGTCTCTGTGATGAACTTAAATAAAAATTAAGACCTAGATACCAGAGAAATAGGAGCTATCTACATGGCTGCTGGTAGCATCTTATCATTTTATATAAAACGCAAGTAGCTGGCCATGATGCATTCAACTACAGCTGGGAAACCCGTCTGTCAAAAAAAATCAAAACACCTCCAAAGTGATTTAAGCATTTTTTTATTTTAACATATGAGCAAAGTATTATTTAAAAATTTTGTAAACATTAACATTGACTGTTTTCAAGTGGTGATATTGTGTTCTACTTTAGCTATGTCTGCTTGTACTATTTAATTTTTAAATTTTTATTTATTTGATTCCAATAAAATATTCATTCAGTTCTATATTTTCAACTTCAGATTATAGAACATAAATAAAATTAATTTAGTGATTTTTATTTTATTTGTTTAATGCTGAAAGTAAAACGAAAAGTCACATGCACATTTGTATTTATTTATTTTTTTGTGTTTTTAACTTTTGTGTACCCTTACACCCCTAGTGTCCAGGGTGGAAAGTTAAGAAATTTAAGAAGATATATATATAAAAAAGTTTTACCACCAAAAATGGAGATGTGTAACAAAATTTCCAGTTTTAAATATAAATAATAAATACTTTTCAAAGACAAAACTTTTGAATTTTTACATTTTATTTTCATTTCAAACAAATAAAATAATAATAATAATAAAATAATTTATTTGTATTTCTGCCGTTACAAAAGTGTTTGAGGCAAGTTACGTTTGTGCTTGTTTAAATTTCTTTTGTTTGCAGCATTTGAAATTTGGTTCCTTTTTTGTTGTTTGAAAAAAAAAATTTTGATTGAAAAATAAAGGCACAAAATCAACTCCATAGCCTCTCATCCTATCACCACTGAAAAATACGCATCAGCCCCTCTGTGAGCCTGCAAAGACAAGAAAGTATAAACGGTGGATGTCTAATCATTAAAGTGGAGCACTACAACGCTATTAACAATCTGATTAAAGAGCTAACATGCAGACTGATTTCAGCCTGACGAATAAAAACCAAAAAAGCTGATTTGTGCGTCCATAGGACTGATTAAAATCACACTTGGAGGTCTGAATTTAGCTGAGTAATTAAAAACCTCTCTAAAGATGAACAAAGGAAAGTAGAGAAACAACAGATCCAGTTTAACTCTCAGAATAAAACAACAAAGCTGTCTCAAATTAATCTGATTAAATCCTGTGCAGATTACATCCAGACGTTTGAACTACAAATGAGCGATAACTATAAGTTATGACCCGGCTTGGCTGGGGAAGGAAACGAAATACCCTGTAGTCAGGTGATAACGGTGGAATAATATACAAAATAGTTTAATCAGAGTAAAGCAAGATAATCAAGTACAGAACAGAAAATCAACTACTAAAGCAAAAAGAGTCCTTAAATAGGCCAAAAAAGGGACACCAAACAAAAGTCACAAGCAACCTAACTTAAGGCAAAGTTTTGTCATTCAAACTGAAATTTACTTTAAAACAAAACTAAGAGTTCATCACTTAAAAAATTCTAACAAAACAAAAGACAGAAAATTCAAGTCAAAACAGAGCAGGCCACAATTTTACTAGAGGCGCATCAGTGATGGGAGGGCTTAATATGCAGACAGAGGAGAAAAATCAAAACTTATTACAAGACCCATGTAAAAACAGAAAGCTGTAACACTTTTATATCAATTGCTGGTTTTAATGGCAGTTTCAATAACATCATTTACATTCATCTGAATGGAAATAACATTTTTTTTAATCTAGTCACAGATTCTCAATTTTGATAGAAGTTTGGACTCTGTAACACATAAATAGACTAATATCCAAACTGAATGTTCATGCTGTACCTCCACCTCAGTTACCACTTCTCCTCCAGGATTGTCTTTTATTTTACTCCATCCATCATCTCATCAGCTCCGACCAGCTTCCTCAACCCTGAAAAATAAAGGCATCCCCGCAGCATGATGATGCCACCATTATGTTTCAGTGTTGGCTTTCCTTTAAACATACATGAAGTGAAAATCCATAGTGCATTTTTTCAGACAGTCCTAACCGAGCTGTTCCTCATGAGTTAAACACAGCCACCTTGGCTGCTTCTCTGTGTAATCTTCTTCCGTTTAAGTGGGCGGCCATGTCTTGATAGGCGTGCAGTTGTATTCCTTAAGAAGATGGATCGAATTTCTGAAATTCATAACTTCATATCAACAAGCCTTTAATCTTTACAACAAAAGCAGTTCTGTTAGACAGAGGTCAGCGTTAAAGCTCATTAATCCTGATCCTGGTTCCCATGTCTGGACCAGCATTAATCTCTGAACCGCAGGTGTGATAATCTCAAACTGAGTGAAAGCCGTGAGTCGTGGTATGGGACGGCGTACAGGCTCCGGTCCGCTTTGATCACAGAGGAGAGAGATGGGTTGAATAGATCACTCCGGATCAACACAGAACAACAAGCTTCGGACTGATACAGACACAAAAGATTGGTGACGTTCTCCTCTGATGCCGCTGACTAGAAATATAAATATGATTACTGAATCACTTGTTAATCACCAAAAAAGTTTTTGATCAAGACTCAGAAGGCACAAGTGGCTCTTTGGACCTTCAGCTCTTAATAACTTTGGCTAAAAATTAAAAAGAATCACCAGGGGGATCCACTTTGTATTCCACAGGTTTCTCGTAAAAGATTTTCGTATTAGGTAAATCACAAATTGCATTTAAAAAAGAGTATTCATGTTACTTTTCATTACAACACAAAAAAACATTTAAGAAATTATGTTTTTAAAACCTTAATGGGTTCGTGAGGAGCAGAAATAGGCATGTCCCCATTTATTGAAGTTATTGTTTCGGTGAATCAAATATAGATGTAAATGGACAGTAAACAGAATTTTTTTTCCTGCTCATTTTGGACCTACATAAAAAAAATAAGAGGAAAAAAACACAATTTTCAATAAATAAATAAAAAACAGTTTAATCATGGCTCTCAATCCCTCTTTTTTACTAAAACTTTCTAAGCACCAAAGAAGTAACATTACTCAAGTCCTTTCCTGCTTATACAGTAAAAAGTTTATATAGTCTTACCTTAATTTCTTACATATATTATATTGTTTTTATCATCATAGCTGACATTGTCCTGCTCAATCTTCAACACTGTTACATACATATATTATATTTAGGATTATATAGAAATTGAATATAAATCATTAAAATAATATAATAGAAACAAAACTTAAGAAATTATCTTTGGACCTAAAGAGGAATGACCAGGGGTCATCAGACAGCTTCAGTTATTACAACTATAGAAACTACTGATCAGGCCTGAAATCTAGATGTAGTATCAAAAGACGAGAACTAGGTCAAATAATCTTCATCGTTTGCTATTTTTTACCATGCCAGTCATATATGTTCTTGTTAATCAACATGTCAATAACAATACTTTGATTTCTAAAAACAGTCTAATGATTTATCTTTTGAAATAACAGTGCTTTTATGAATGTTTATTTCGGAGGACACCAGGGAGGTTTTAGTTAATTGAATGACTTCATTATTGTAGGAGAAATACATGAAGCAGAAAATATTCTATGTAAGATAGTCGGGTCAGGTTCAGATTTGGATCTTTTAGATGAGGAAAATGATGATGAGCCTGTGACTGAAGAAGATGGTAAAGACAAAGAGAACGAATATGCAGGAGAACCTGATGAAGGGACAGATTAGACCCAGAGAGGGAGCAGGAGAGTCAGTCGTTGAAAGAGAAAAATATCATGAAGAATTTTGTCTTTCGATCGAGTTCTTGAGTTAATGTCATCAGATGCTGTTCATTTTTGTTTTAAATTCAGCTGTCTTTAGATGTGAATCATCCTGTTGTGAACTACAGTGGACATACTGTAAAATAAAATTAAAAAATGTATACATGTATACTTTAGAAATGGTAAGGTGTTCTTTTTGTTCTAAACAGGTTGGAAATAAGATAAAAAAGAAAGAGGAAAAACACGTTCTCTTTGGTTCTCAGGAGGATATAGGACTAATGTCGCAACAGGACCTTAAAACAATCATCCATGTGTTAATCTTTTGTCAGAATGATTACTGTAACAGCGTCCTCACAGGTCTGCCTAAAAAGTCATCCAGACAGCTGCGGCTGATCCAGAACGCTGCTGCTTGAGTCCTCACTAGAACCAGGAAAGTGGAACACATCAGCCCAGTTTTAAAGTCCTTAAACGGACTCCCTGTAGCTCAGAGAATAGACTTCAAAATACTCCTACTAGTTTATAAATCATTAAATGGCTTAGCAGCAAAATATGTTGAAGTCCTGCTGTCACTATAGCAACCCCCCAGACCACTCAGGGCCTCCAACTCTAACTTATTAATAACCCATAGAATCAGAAACAAACAGAAGCAGCTTTCAGTTTCTATGCTCCTATTAGCTTCCAAAGCTGCTGAAACACTGAGTTCCTGTAAATCAAGGCTAAAAACACATTTGACTATAGCTGCCATTGATCAGTCATCACTGAAACATTTTTCATTCAACCCTTAGTAGTTATTTATTTAATGCAACACCTTTTTTTTGCTCATTGTGTTGTGCTTTTATCACATAGAGCACTTTGAACTGCATTTTTGATCAAATATGCTGCACAAATAAGCTTGACTTAACTACACAGTAAAACATGCACCATAGCTACAGTCTGTAGCTCACGCACCGGCTTCTTTTTGCTCTTTATTTAATGACATGAACACCAGGACTAAGACACGAGTCTCAGACCTTGAGTGCAGGTCAAGTCTTGCATCCTTAGGACGTGAGTCTGAAGTCTTTTTTTGCTCAAACTTGAGTCTCTGCACCCCATTAAACTGAGTGAAGCATAAAAGCTAGAGGCCAAAACAGGGGCCCATTCATGCAACATATATATATATATTTTTTTTTAATAAAAGAAAAAAAAACATATTGTTAACTTGATCACACCAAAAAAATGCAACAGGAGCAGAGTATAATAATTAAGGACAGTTTTTAAAGACTAAATAAACTCCTAATGTATGACTTTAAATTGTTCAGATGCACTGATGTATTTATCTGTGTGCCCTTTGACTCATGAAGTCATTATGAAGTTTATTTCTTTATATAGGAATAAATAAATGTGTGATGATTATTATTTGGAGGAGCTGTGAAGGTTTTGAACTGAGGGAAGTGAAAACATACCGTAATTTGACCACAAGAGGGCAGAATTGGCCTAATAATTCCCACCTGATCGCTCGGTCTGCTTGGGTCCGGGCCTGTGGGGGTTTGGAAGAGTTTCACTGTTAGAAGTCCTCTAATGAAACCTTCTCGCTCTGCCTGAAGGACCTCTGCAGGTCTGCAGAGAGCTGGAAGCTCAGATCACTGAACCACACACAGAATATTGGGATTTTTAAGACAGAACCGTCTCTGTGTTCCACGCAGGCTCAGTTTCATGGTGCTGAGGACCAAATATCTGATGAATGAATCCTTAGTTTAATTAGATGAGACATGTTACTTTAGACAATATATCATGTTCAGAAACGCCCCTGCTGAGGTTAGATGACTGCATTTAAAGTATGGTATTCTATTGGAATAAATTTAAAGAAAACATTTTATATATATATATATTTTTTTTTCTCATGTTTTCATTCTGGAATAAATCTACAGGTAGAATTAACCTCAGCAGGGCCGTTTCTGAACATAAAGTCATATGGAAGCTCAAGGTCTGACCCAAAGACCTTTACAGAACATTTTAAAAACCATCCTTTAAATAAAGTAATTTACTTCCCCCTGGCTGGTTATTAATGTGATCCAAATGAATAAAAAATAACTGGACTCCTCCAGGAAATTATTTGAAGGTAAAAACACAAATGAAAACTAAAAATCTGCTGTATCTATTGAAATACTGAACTACATCCAGGTTCTTCCATAAAGAAAAATATATTTTTTTAAATATTTTGCCAGGGTTTGTCTTTTTTTAGTGAATATTGACAATTACATGTATTTGTTGTCATGAAATAAGCAAAATAAAACTGAGTTGTACATGAAGAGATTCAAGATGTAAACATCAACCATTTGATTTATTGTAAATTTTGGATTTTATTTGAGGGATGAAAATGTTCCGTGACTAAAAAAAAATTCTCCACATCGACCTGAATCAGCTGAGACTCCAGGTCCCTTCAGGTTGTAATAAAACCTGCATCATTCTTTGATTTTTTCCACTCAGGTTAGCACATAAACAGCCAGGACTTTTTCAGCCTCCTGACCTTTCTGTGAATAGCTGCAGATATCGGCTGACAGCTCCGAACGGATCGGAAGCCCGGTGGGCTCCCAGTCGGGTAACCTGATCCCCCCCACGTTCCCCGTGGCTCGAGTTAAAAAAACCTCCATCCAGCCGCAGAAAATGCAACAGTGTCTGAGAGGTCATTCTCCTCCAAACACCAACCCCCATTCCTCCCCCCCTGTACTCTCACCCGGGACCATGTCACAGGGCCAAATCGATCCATGTGACCCCGGCTTTTCTTCTGCCAATGAACTTTCACCCTTAGCCTAACAAAGCGAGACAGAGAAGGAGAAAAACTTCGTACTTGGAGAGTGTTTTCAGTGCTGAGCAAACACTGCAGCCCCTATTGGGTGTTTTGTGGGCTCGGGGTTGAGATGGAGTGGTGGGTGAACCTCTCCGTGGAGAACATCCCATCATAAACAGGCCGGAGAGAAAAGTGTGTTCCAGAATAATGGTAGTAACAGCTACTTCTACAAATTTAACAATATATTTGAGCATATTTTATTGACAGATAAACACAAGGATAAGCAAAGTTGTGAGAAAAAATTGGTTTTCAAAAAAAATTTTGAGATCAAAATGGACATATGTGGCTTGGATTTGGCTCTAACAATTTTAAATACCATTAACTCAAGTGCATTGTCTTCATTGGTATTTTAATAGAGCTGATGTATAATTTAATCTTAATGTATGAAAAATCTGTGATAGACTGGCGACCTGTCCAGGGTGTACCCCGCCTCTCGCCCGCTGACAGCTGGAGATAGGCACCAGCCCCCCCGCGAACCCTCGAGGACTAAGCGGTTCAGAAAATGGATGGATGGATGGATGAAAAATCCAGATGTTCTGTGAATGCATCATGAGTTCCCTTAGTGAACATCAGTTAAAAAAAAGCATTGTGGGAGACCAAGAAAGAGCTTTGAGCCTCCCAAACAGTTGAACCTACAGGGTAGCGCAGATTATGCATCGATTAAAGCAGTCAGAAGGTCCAAGTTAACTCTGGAGGAGCTGCAGAGATCCACAGCTCAGGTTGGAGGACCCAGAGAGAGGTTAATCACTCCACACACCTCGTCTGTGAGAAGTCCTGCCTGCAGTTTGCTTCAAGCCATGTGAGAAATCCACCATCCACATGGTGATGCATGGCGGTGGCTGTATCATGCTGTGGGGACATTTTTCTTCAGAGATAGGTAGTTGAATAAAATATAAATATGGTTTTGATTGAAGCAGATTAATGTGTTAAAATGGTCTACATTTTATTGAGAACCTGTAGCAGGACATATAAAAACATGATAATCAGAAATTTGTGTTTATAGATGTACAAAGCTGGTGGAGATGTAAAGTTCTTAGCCGTGGGGGCTGAATAAACATGCACGCCACACTTTTTAGGTTTTGTTGTGTAAGAAATTTAAAAAGGATCGTATTTTCTTTCCCTTAACATTAAAGCCCAATAAAATACACAATTTATGGCAATAAACTAAGTTAATGAACAAAAATCCAAGGGGAGATAATGTTTTTTTGGAAGGCATGTGGATTTCTAAAACATTTAATAACTGTTTTTGCTTCAGAACTTTACCTTCTATCTTCCTTAAAGTTCTGAAATTAAATTAAAAAATATGTGGGAATGCTCTCAGGTGGAGGATAAAAGTTAAATGAATAAGAAATCGCCTTCAGAGTCCTGCAACTGTCCTCAAACGCCCAGGAGGTTCCCTGATTTCTCTGCGTGTGTTT
The DNA here is from genome assembly GCA_028564705.1 of Apricaphanius iberus. Taxonomy (NCBI): domain Eukaryota; kingdom Metazoa; phylum Chordata; class Actinopteri; order Cyprinodontiformes; family Aphaniidae; genus Apricaphanius; species Apricaphanius iberus. The sequence continues at coordinate 601,428 of JAPXFQ010002125.1, read as the reverse complement.
GTGGGAACATACGACATGAAAAACGTAACAATCCTGAGAGAAGCTGCATGCAGCCGCTTCACAAAAGCTTGGAGAAAGTTAGGCAGAGCTGGGAGTGGCGACGGGCCCCGTTCCCACCTGATCCCCCTGCAGGGAAGGAAGAGGATACTAAGACCAGTTGGAAACAGTTGGAAACCGGGCAGAAAAGTGATTCCAGCGAGGGGAATGAGGATATTTAGCAGTGGGCGGAGAGGTGGTCAGGAACTGGGAGGAGAAAGATCAGTGAAGGTGAAACACTTTAGAAGAATCCATTCGGCTGCTCGTTTAATCTGCAGCCATGGTGTCGTTTCACCTATTCTATGGATCCTGGTTTCTCTTTCAAGCGGAAAAAACACCCCAAACAAACTTGGTCCAATATGAAAAGTAAAACATCTTAAACATCATAGCAAGTTGAGATTTCCTTTGTGGCAGCAAATTCCATCAAGCATTTTATAAATGGTGTTAAGTCTTTTGCCTTTTATGGAATCTTGGGCCACTCTTTTTTAAAGAACTGTTCTAGTTCAGTCAGAATGAACAGGTTTCCAGCATGAATGTCCTGTTTTAATCACACTATAGTGAATTCGATTTGAATCCAGACTTTGACATTTTTTTCAAACATAATTAGAGTCAACTTGTTGAATTGCTTAAAATCCAACTGCACAACCCAGGAATGCTTTAACTAAGGATGTCCACATTATTGTTTTACCATTATTATCAGTCCATATAGGCATTAAGAAGTGAAATCAGACATCATTATTATTATTATTTTTTTTAATGACGAAGCTTGTTCTGTATTCACAATATAGCTTTGTGTAGCGAGGCAGCTCAAACAAAGAAATAATCTCCACCCAAGGCTAGTTTTTCATAACTGAAGATCTTTGTAAATATTTTTAGCTGTCCTTAACTGAAACCTGCAGAAAAAAAATACATCACTGACTATGAATCACATCTTAGTGTCACACTTAACAATTAGCCTAGCTTAACATATGCGTTTTACCTAACATTTCATTAACTAGATAACTCTAAAATATGTCCAAAGTGTTCCTAAACACATCAGTAACAAATGTTCTCCAAGGTACAAATGAATAAAGCTGATTCACTGTGTCAGTGAGTCTTTTGTTCTCTATTTTTCTGCCTAAGAATATGGAGGACTGGTCCTGTCAAAACTGAAATAAAATAAAATAAAATGAAAATATATTTGGAATAAAGAAAAAGATTGAATTAAATAAACAAATGTTAAAATACAGAATTAAATTTATTTATTTAAAATTGTATTTAGCAATTGATTTAATTAGCTATAAATTTATCTATATGGTTAGTTATTTTTAAATGTATTTTCAGTTGTATTTGTTTATTTCAACATTTATGTATTTGTTAATTTATTTTTCAGATTTGGCAGGATGAGTCCTCTACATGAACACTTGTACACAGTCATAAAAAATAGATAAAAAACAAAAAAAACAAAAAAACAAAAAAACAACAACAATCAAAAACTGTCAAAGATAGTTGACTGAGGTGAGAGCCCCCACTTGGAGATGATTTTCACTTACAATATAACAAAGATTATTTGTAACAAATGAGTCTCACTCTTATGCATTTTAAAAAAACCATAACATTTGAACCTTTTTTTAAAAAAAATCGAATTATAAAACATATTAACTTATTATTATGTTATTATCTTAAGCAAAAAGGCATCACACAATTACACATCAAACTCTTCATTTACTTCTACTCTCTTTTAAAATAATATGCATTTTGACACATCCATGGAATTTTTTAAAGGTTTTTGGTTTTAATTTCTTGACAAACTTTGAACATTTAGGAAGACATCTATTGGTGTTATTGGTTCATATCATCATCAGAAATTAAGTTTTTCACTATACATTGGTATATTTTGGTAAAATAGGCCGATATCAGATATTTCTAACTTGAGCATAAAGTCATAGCGTGATGACTGGATGTTCATGTTCCTGGCAAAGAGCAGAATTCATGCTTCTATGTGTTGCAACAAGTTGTGAAGGTCAGAAAAGCAACCCCAGACCATCATACTACCAACACCGTGTTTGACTATCAATTTGTTGTTCTTTTCCTGAAATGCTCTATTAGTTTTATACCAGAAATAACAAGATGCACACCTTCAATAAAGTTCCACTTTCGTCTCGTCAGCTCAGGGAATATTTCTCCCCAAATATTTAGGGACATCAGGATCCTTGATAAATGTGAGACGGACCTTCATGTTTTTTTATGCTCAACAGTAGTTTACAGACTCTGGAGCTCCTCTTGGAGGCCATCAACTTCATGCTGAATCAAAACCACTGACATAAACTGGAGTACTGTAAGTGAAGCTATCTGTGCTTTAGAACCTTAAAAATGGATTTTTCTGCAGAATAAATAGATGTCAGTCGCATTGATTCTTCTCTGTTCTTGTGTTTCTTTTAATAGTTGCATGGGGACCTGCTTCTGGAGATGTTTTAGCCTTCCTCATTTTGTCAGAGATTTTGAAGTCAAGGCCAGTCTGATGTTTGTAGTTTATGTCCGGCTGAACAGAATCTGCTGAGGAAGTGCTCGGAAGCGCCCGTGGTGTTTCTGTGTTCCTGCAGAAGGTCTCAGGGGTGTGAATGTGGTCAGATTGTATTTTTTTTTTCTTTTTACAGCCTGTAAAGCTCCCAAGGCTCAGCAGCAAAGCGGCAGTGGAGGATTTTATGGCTTTTATTGCTTTCAGTCACTAAAACTGTAATGGATGCTGTTAGCTCAGAAAGACACGCCCCTCACACAAACAGGTTGGAGGTTAAAAAGACATTTTAAAGAGCAGAAGGCTTTAGCACTTTAAACTTTAACAGCAAACTTTGATTTGAACTTTCCTTGATGGGGAGAAAAATGTACGTTTTTCTTCATCACTCCAAAGTCGACAACAAAAAGGATAACAGAGTTCTTCATTGGTTGTTTGAATGACATAAGAAAAATACATTTATACATTTCTAAGTTATCGTGCTGAGTTTAAAGTTTAAAGTTTGCATCAAACCAAATTCTGGACACACTTACTGTGTGAAAGATGGTGCAGAGATGGGATGCCCAACCCTCGTCCTCGAGCTCTACCATCACACAACTTTTAGATGCATCCCTTCTCATCACAGCTGAATCAATAATGATTCAGGTACGTTGGAGCAAAGACACATCTAAAATTTGCAGGACGGTAGATCTTGAGGACCAGGGTCTGATACCTTGTACTAGTGGTGTAACGTTACATTTATTATTATTCGTGTAATGAATGAATACAGTTGTTTTCTACCTGAACAAATGTTGAATCTTTATGTGGGGAACGCAGAGCAGAATTAAACGTTCTGCAGCGTAGCTTTAAAAAGTGACACCAAAACCAAACAGAAAGTACTCCCAGCTATCACTAATCTCTATTGTATTGGGGAACATTAATTATTTCTCATGCGGCTAGAGTAGAAAAAGAAAGACGGACCGAACCTGAACTTTGTCAGCAAATGTATCTTTCAACAGCAAGAAGGTCCGTAATGTGATCTGAACTGAATGACTAACCAAGAACAATGTCATATGGTTATTTAAAACTTTCTAAGCATTAATTATACTTATTAGTATTGGTCTTACGCGTTTTGGGAAGGTGCCAGTGTGTGTCTGTGTGTGTGTTTGGGAAATGGGTTTGGGAAGGGGAAATAATTGTCATTTTGTTTTTACGATTGTGGGGAAGGGATGGGAATGTGGGTTATGTGGGGTCATTTTAATCTGTAAAGCACTTTGAGCTGCATTTTTTTGTATGAAAAGCACTTTATAAATAAAGTTCGATTTGATTTATTACATTAATTAGAATACTATATTATTTTCTGCTCATACTATTTCTGCTTGAACTATTTTATTTATTTTTAAAAGTCTAATCAAATATTCTTTCACCTCTATACTTTCTACGTTTTAAAGTTAATAACAAAATCAAATTAATTTCAGGAATGAACAGAAAGAGATAAAAAGAAAACTCTTTGATCAAAAAGGTTATACATACGTTTGTATTTATTTATTTTTATTAAAGTGTTCCAAAATCGTACCGAACCAGGATTTTAAAACCAAGTGAAACAAAGACCATTTAGATTTTTGTCACACCTTGAAATTGTAATTAGAAGTGAAAATGACTGACTGAGGTTGATTAAATTGCAGGACAGATTGGCTTTAAATATGCTGTTCTAGCAGCAAAGGCAGCCATAGGCGCTTGTAACAACATGTTAACACAGGGGGTGAATACGTTGCCTGCGTATAGCTCAAAAGAAATATATGAAAACCATGTATCGTGTTCTCTTCACTTTGTGGTTATACACTTACAGTTCTATCACTTAAAGGAGCAGGGGACTGGATTTCTAAAATAAATTATATTCATGTTCAGTTTTGTAATTGTATTGGGTAATGAAGCGTTTTAAACCAAGTAAAATTATCTTGAACAGCCTGTGTGCTGCAAAATAGTCTGCGAATCGGTGGCCGAATTTCCCGCGCTTACACACGGATGTGACCTTAGTCTACAATTCTTGCACGTTCTCGATTTAACAGGAAGAAGCAAGAACCCGGACTTCAGATGAGGTCTATTAAACACTACGTACTTCGTCGCTAGACATGTTGCTTGTTGTCGTACAGGTGACGATATGCGCAAAATGCGGTGGCCTGAAAGTACGCTGCGCCACTGATTTATTTACTTTTTGTGCTCGTTCCCGTGGTGGCTGCAGTTACTCGCAGTGCCGGCAGTCGCGAGTTTAATTTCTTCAATCCGGCCCGCTGCTCCTTTAAGATCCCAATAAAGTACACAGAATAATTTGAAGGGGGTGTGAATACTTTTCAAAGCCTCTGTTTAAATGTGTGAGATACAAATCACAGAGTCTGTGCTGGGGCGGGGCTGGACCTCTTTAACTACCTAGAGATGATGTTTAAATGATGTCAAAGCTTCTGGATGTCCATGCACAAAGAGATCAATAAAGCTGTGTCTCTCTCTGAGGACCCAGGAAGCAGTAAATACCAGACATGTTCGTTGTGTGGGACGAACATGTGTAGTTGGGTGTTTACCCTGCCGACCGTGACATTCCGGGCTTTGTGTGTCTTTATCGCCCGCTCTCTCTCCTCCCACTCCTCCTCATATCTGCTGATTATTGAGCTGTTTTTACGTTTCCCAGCTAATCATAAATCTTGAAGCAGCAGAGACGATTATCTCCAAGGAAAAGGAAGATTCCTGCTTTGAGGAGGATTGGATTTTGGAAAAACAGGTGTGCCTCAGCTCACTGATCCTGCTCGGAAACAGTAAAATCTCCAGTAATGGATAGCCTCGTTTTCCCCCTTCAAGGACACATGAAGCCACCTCTGACTGCCCATCGCCTTCAATTGTAATATTCTTTTTTTTGCAAAACCTAATTAAAGTGTAACTTGATTGACTCCAAGATCAGTGTTTGCATGGATTGATCGTGTGGCATTAAAGGAACAGGAACACAATGCCTGTTAAACACTGTGCACAATGCTCTGATAGCAAGAGACATGGACAGGGCAGTGATAGCATTGTGAGGAGAAGCTGCACTGATTATTGATCAGCTTAAATATTTGTCAAACTCTCGGTAAGAGAGAGACTAAGGTTGGATGTGTAACCTACAAAAGAGGTCAGAAGAAACTGAAAAAAAAGATAATAAAGAAGAAAATCAATTTTTCTGAGAAGGATGCCAATTCTGAAAGTAAGAGACAATGAGGCTTTAAATGGTTTTTAACATTTTTTTTGAGCAGGTATCTTTAAGAGGGTAATCGAGTAAATAGGTCAGAACAAATCAAATCAAACTTTACTTATAAAGTGGTTTTCATACAGAGTTGAATCTCAAACTGCGTTACAGATAAAAAATTCCCCACATAAACCCCTTTTCCATCCCTCCCCCACAGAATGAAAAGCATGATCTCTGGATCCTCCCTCGTGCACCAGAAACATTCATCAGAATTCAGGAACAATTCAAATATTCAAAAAAAGAGAAGGAACAACCTAAAGTTTTGGAATAAAGGCACATTATTCACACCAGGGATAGGAAAGATAGATAGATTGGACAAGGAGTCAACAGCTAGATCAACAAGGCAGCACTTGAACTTATGGCACAATTCTAAATAGAGCTGCTTGTTTTCTCTTATCTAAGTTTGGGTCCTGGGGGTAACAGGTATAGGAGGAAAACCCAGACAGTCCTCGTCCTGCTCATTCTGGGTGATCATTTTAGGCGATCATTCTAGGCGTTCCACTGCCAGACAGAATATACGGTCTCTCCTGAGAGTTTGTGGTCTTCCTCTCAGTCTCAAACCGGAATGTCTGGAAAACCTGCAAAGGGAAGCACCCAAAAGACATCCTGATCAGATGCCTGAACCACCTCAAATGACGATAACTGTAGTGAATGCACAAGCTATGTACAGGCTGTGAACGGGTTATAAACGTGATTATAAATATGAAAGGCATATTATAGATTATAGATATACAATTTTATCAATAAACAGTTGTAGAACTATATTGTATTGTACAGAATGGTTGTCTATACAGTATTTACAGTAGTGCAGTTAAGATCAGTTCGATATATGGATAAATTATATAGTAGTTATGTAAATTGCCAGTGGTTGTAAGGACATATATACATAATTAAGCATTGAAAAGCATAGAAAACAACATCAAAAAAGTAAAAACAGCAATTAACAAAAGCTTAATTAGAGAAACATTAGAGAAAGCGAAGAAAAACAAGACAAACAGGAATCAGGCATAAAAAAATAAAGCATGTAACATGTGATTATATGAGAACATTACTCAAAGACAGCCCTACACAGATGGGGTTTTACTCTTGATTCAAAAAGAGCTTAACGATTCAGCAGCTTTGCAGTCATCAGGAAGTTTGTTCAAGGTAAAAGGAGAATAGAAGCTAAAAGCTGCCTCTCCATGCTTGGTTCTGGTTTTCAGGGACACTGAGTAGACTAGAGTAGGAGGACATTAGTGGTTTGGTGGGTTGGTTTAGTGACAACAGACCCTCGATGTTCTCCCTGTGGATACTTGGGTTCTCTCCAGGTACACTGGCCTCCTCCCACATTCCCCAAAAAATGTATGTTAGTTTATTATATAGCCTTTCGAAGGGAGTCTGTGTGCATTGTTGTTTGTCTTGTCTCTATTCTGTCCTTTGATAAACTGCTGACCTGTCCAGGATGTACCGTCCTTCTCGCCTGTTTGCCTCTGTAGATGAGTTAACAAACATGATCAACCTGTGGGGAAAAGCTGGTATAGCAATTTGATGCAGGGATGGATACTTGGGAAAGGTTGTGGGCTCAGTTTCTTTGAAAGCAAAATTTCATTTAGACCAGTATGGCTCTCAGTCTAACCTCAATCAGTTAGATTTTTCATTTTCAATCAGCTTTTTCATGAAACACAACTTTAACCAACCTTCAGTTTCATCTATTGACCAGTACCTCTTTAATTAATACCTGGTTGTTTTTATCCTTTCTCATATGGTAAAATGGACAGGTTACCAAACCTTTACAAATCTGTTGTCTGCCTTAGGTCATGGAAAAAAAGTCTCTCAATTCCTTTCATTCCTTTAATTAGTGATGGACAGAGTATGGTGTCTAAAAGAGGAGGGACACTCCACTCCTCATGCTGCTTTGTTCTTTCTCACGCTGCGTCCACAGGAGCTGACGCTGTGGACAAGGAGTGAGACCAAACACAGGATTCCTCCTCGTTTCTATCTTTTCTTTTCATTGAGTTCACCAGCACCTCCTCCACATTCCTCAGGCGGCCTGGGACTGAGGAGGAGACATTCCTGAGACCTTTGTTGGGCTCACGATGACCCCTCTGTGAGAAATGAAGATGTAGTAAAAGTAATAAAGAATATATATTTTTCATCCCTTTAATTCATACAGCTAAATGCTGTGCGGAGACCACATGGTTATCCCTTAATTTTACGACTTTAGTTTATTTGGTGGAAAAGTGGAACGTCATTAGAACGTAACTTATGAAATTACCAAAAAAATGAATTAAATTAAATACAATATAAAATTAAATGATTTTCAGGAATGTATATAAATGTTTGGTCAATTTTTTGACTAAAATACTCATAATTAGCCTATGTTCCGTACTAAACCAGGTATCTTCTCACTTATTTTGTCTTTCTCTTTAAGAAAATAATCATGTTGCTTTTTTATAGTAAATCAGTCCAGAGTCTTTGAAGGAGTTAACAAATAGGCTTAATGATTTACTATTTTGTTTAATTTGCTTTTGGTGGCTTGAAACTCACTTCCTTTTTAAGTTTCTGGTTTAATGGCACGTACGGGCTACTCCTTGAAACTTCTGTCACTCTTTTTTTTGTTGACATTTGCTGTTGACTTTTCCTATTTCAGCTCAGCGTACTGTGGTTCACAAAGACTAAAATATCTTATTTTGGCTTAATTTTGTGTAACTTATCATAGCCTTCTTAGCTTAGCCTATTTTATTATATATTTCTTTAGTTTACTTTGGTTAAACCTACTGCTTATCTTAGTTTATGTTAGTTCAGTTTAGCTTACTTTTTATGTTAGCCTCTGCTTAGTTACCGTAGGTTATCTCATCCAGGCTTAGCTTCACTTAACTTTGCTTGGCTTAGCTTAGTTTAGCGTTTTTCAGTATAGTTTAGCTAAATTAACTCTCATTAAAGCTTGGTTTATGCTTGACGCATCCGTGAGGTCCGCACGGCGTCACGCAGCCAAATTACGTCATTTCAGTAACCCCGCCCCTCCACGTTACCTCTGGGAAGCCCCAAGTTTCCGCACCACACACCTAGGAAATTTTCTAACCACGCGGACAGTCAGCGGAAAAACATGGTGGACTGGCAAAAGCTCCTACTGGCGGATGTAAAAAAAAGGAATCTTTATGATTTGGCCCATAGAGTTCACCGTGAGCAAAATATTGCTATCAAACTTGTGAAAGACGAGGGTGCAGTGAAAAAAATGTTTTGTCTTGTTTAATGGACGAGTGGACCATCTCCTTTTTCGTCTTTTTTCCTAAGGGTAGTAAAAGTTCTTCCTCTTTGTTTAACCTCATGGGTGTCGCCATGTTGTAAACAACAGGGATTTCTACTTCTACTATGATGTAGTGTTGTATGCATGCTGTAGAGCCCTACGACGCCCCCTACTTTAGCTTTATGTTAGCCTCTCCTTAGCTACCTTACTTTTTCCTAGTTTATTTCGTCCTATTTTAGCTGGGTTTAGCTTAAGTTATTTTTATTCAGCATATTTTATTATAGTTTGGTTTAATTTACATTGTTTAACCCTGCTGCCTTTCCAGTTTAATTTCATTGTAGTTCAGCTTAGTTTAGCTTTTATGTTAGCTTCTGCTTAGCCACCTTCATTAGCGTAACCTTCCTCAGCTGCCTAGCTTAGTTTAATTTTATCGGTGCATAACCTTCCTTAGCTGCCTAGCTTAGTTTAATTTTATCGGTGCATAAAGCTCCCAGACAGTGTATTCGTTAATCTATCAAACGGTGAAGATCACCCCAAAATAAATTCAATCATCTTATACAATGTTACTATACATTTTTTTATATTGAATAATTATAAATCGTTATTTTAGAGCAGGTATCCTTCAACATTTATGTTATTTTATTTAACCATTATTTAAACATCGTTTTCTATGGACACCTGGCCATGATGGGTTATAGACAGTAATGAAAGTAATAAATGACAGTAATAAAAATAATTAAAGATTCGAATAAAAAGACAAGCAATCTAAGTGAAACAGTTACATGTTATGGATTTGGCTTCAATAATTATTAGTTTTCATCTAAAAAATAAACTGTAGCTAATGCTGATTCTTTTTGCAGAGATGAAACCATTACCAGCAGTTTTCTAAATTCACACTCTTAGTCATGGTATAATATATTATGAGTGTTTACTCTGAACAACACTATAAAATCCCTAAGCATATCTCTGTCTGCTCACGTTTTCCTCAGCTTTGCAAACCTTCTTTCTCCCCTTCGCTCTGCCCTACCTTGGATCTTGAGTTTTATACATCTCTCTCCTTGAAAACCACTTTTCTTTCCAGTTGTAATTCTTCTCTCTAACAGACGTCAGATCAAAGTGTAAAAACCTCTTGCCTTCCCTTTTTCTCTAATTTCAGCTTTCTCTGGATGGCGATAAGGACCATTTGAATGAGCACAGGTTTTACTCCAGGGGAATAAAGATGAATCAGATGCTGCTGCTAAGGATAAAAGGCAGACAGCAGAGTGTAATTTATTCATTTACAGGGCTAACAGCCAATGGGATCAGTTAGTTAAGGTGTGAAATAAAGAGGGAGGAATGTAAACTGAAATCTGCAGAGTTATTTTACTTCCTGATGGTGAGAACTGACTGATGGGTTTACAACTTTACCTTCGGGGAAGATTTTACAAAACAAAGGGGGAAAATGCTGCCGTACTTTTAACTGGTTGTTCAAGAGTGTTAACTTTTCCCCTGACCACCACTCCCTTCCTTTACAGTTCCCTCGGGGAAGGATCCATCTATGTCACATGACGCACATGTGGACATCTCCAAGGTATGTGTTTGCCCGTTAGTTCAGGTGATAGTGTGTGGCTTTGTTATCTCTTGGTCTGTGTGTTGAGGTCAGAGGTGGGGACGTAGGCCTGCAGGTTCGGAGGTTCGAGATGCCACTTTGGCTGCCTGATAAAAATGCAGAAACAATGGAAGAACATGTATGGAGTGAGATAGCGTTGTTCAGAAAGATAATGGTGATGATGAAGAATAGACATTTTTTTTTATCTCCAGCGAACCTCAGACCAGAGTTAATAAACTTGGTTATTGAGTCAATACATTTTTGCTGCCATAAAACTCTTTGGCTAAAACTGTCACTTACCACTAAGTGTGCTTCTGAAGTTTGTCTGTGATGAAATTGTGAAGTCACCAAAATTATATCTGTAAATATTACATTTATAAAATTCAAAACACAAAAATAAAATTGTCTATTTCGCCTACGGAGTAGAACGGAAAAAGTAAGAATAATTGCTGCTTATTTTTTGCAGATGAAATATTGTAATTACTCCATCTTAATGCATACGTATATATACAAGGAAGAAAGCTTGTGTTCTATTAATATTATTACCATATAGCCAATTTATGCTCAAAACTTTGGTGCTGCAAAAAAGTGCATAATTGCAAAAGTTGTGCACATATATCAGCAAAGAAGGAGAGGAAAAATAACTTCTCCTGCTAACACAATTAACAACTCTGCAGGTATTTTAATAAAGAACAACAACTCAGAAATGAGAATAATTAGTCAAACACAAATTAGCAATGGGTGTTAGTACAAACAGCTTCAGGTAGCTTGAAGAGCTGCTACCCTACAGTGCTGTGTGTTGCGGGACGCCAAACATACCATACAACATTGATTTGTAGAGCACATGGAATAAACCATCCAAAGTGCTGAACATTAAGTACAAGATACAGCATTATCAAAACATAATCAAACAATAAAAACAATAAAAGATAAAATATAAACGGTTTAAATGTGTTAAATGCTAGTGAATAGAAGTGTGTCTTTAGCCAGCGTTTAAAAACTGCGACAACCATGTGTCAGACAACAGGAAGAAACCTTTAGCAGAACCTGGCTCAGTGTGAATGACCATCTCCCATGACCATCTAAGGGTTTGAAAAGAAAGAGCACATACTCAAAAGTCAGAAGCTAATGATCTGTAGTAGCTCCTTTAGTGCTTCAACTAGGAGAGAAACATATCTTATATAAGCTCTGAGCCAGTTTTGAAGAGAAACAATGATATCAGTTGGTGAAGAGGTAAACTGACCCAGAGTTAGCTTGGATTTATAATCACAGTATTTTGAAATAAGAATAGCATCCTCTATAAAAACAACAGAGTGCAGTTGGCCGTTTTAAGATCTTTTCTTTATTGGTTCTTCAGTTGTTCCACAGGCCTACAGAGGCCAGTATTAGAAATTCAAATCTCATCAAGCCATTTTCCAAACAACATGACATTCATCATAGATGATTGCTTTCTCTTTCTCTCTATATTCACGTTCTGCTCAAACAGCCAGCATCAAAACCTCTTCTCCTGGGATTTTTCCGTAATAATCCCCAGCCACGACTCTCCTCAGGATCTCCTCTCAGCACTGTTTGAAAAGCTGATGTTATTTTAAAAAGCTGACATAGATATAAACGCATTATTAGGTCTAGCTTCTAAGCTCCAGGCTTAGGATGTCAGTCTCCTGTAACTGCTCTCTTCATGTGTCGTGCCAGGGGAAAATATCTGATCTTGTTCTTTCAACAACGATTTTCTGAAGTTCTGAATGGTAATCCCTTTTTTTCCCCTAAAAATATATTTACAAATGTCTGATTGGCAACAAATTACTAATAGTAATTACGGTGGTTAACCTCACCTAATTCAGGGAATGACATCATTCATGTTCCAAGCAGGAATACCATAGTTATATGCTGATTGTTGTGCTCAACGACCAGGCTAACTACTAGCATTAGAAATCAATAAAACATGTGATCTCTCTGTGTTTTATAAATTTAACAAAAAAGAAGACATGTTCTGAACTGTGTGTGTAACTTATTTAATAGTTACTGCAACCCAAACTAGCTATGTTTTATATGTGTAGCAGCTATATTGGATTTTCTAGTGGTTTTGGGAGAACTAACCTCTAACTTTAATACCTTTATCTTATCTTGATTTTGTTTAGTTTAGGTTGGTTTATTTTAGCCTATTTTTTCTTACCTTAACTTTGGCTGTCTAGTTTACCTAATCTTACATTTGTTTAACTTTATCACCTTGATAAACTGAATTTATTTGAGTTTATCTTAGTTTAGCTAAACTTACTTTAGTCTATTTTAGTTGAGTTTAGTTTAGTTTTACAAACAATCTAAAGGGCCAAAAAAGTTTTTTACTTTAGCCAATACTTTATTTTTGCACAGCAGATATAATGAATCTTAATGGTGAGGGTAACAACTTAGTCTAGCTAAGCTTTGCCTATCTTAGTTTAGCATAATTTAGTTAAGATTGGCTTAGTTTTGACTAGTTATTTTACTTTATTTGGCTAATCTTACTTTAGTTTACAATGACCTTATTTTAGCTGATCTAGCTTATTTGTGCATAGTTTATTTACCTTAGCCTATTTTATTCCCTTTTGGCTTTGTTAATTTACCTTCACAATTTTAAAAAGCTACAAAACTCCAAATAAACTGGTAATTCCTACAGTCTTCCCCATTTCTGTAGGTATAGCAATACTGGATTTTAATGTTGGGTTGACACACCTAATTGAATTCTCTTAATATAGAATACACTGAATAATTAGAGTTTTTAAATTTTTACATTTTTTTGATGATTATACACAATTTCCTGACGCCAGTTTCTGTTAGTCACCCTAAAAGAGGGGAAAGACAAAGGTAAATGGCATTCAAGAAAACAATGTGTTGACTTCCATAACTAATAAATAGTAACAAGAAAACAGCCACTTTGCACGTTTATGTGAAATTTAAAAAAAGAAAACTACAAACCTGCTGCAGAAAGAAAGGCAACTAAAATACATTAAATAGATTACTGACTTTTGTAATGTCTGTAAAAATAAAGCTAAGTGATGCAGGTGTTGCCTGTTACTGAGACTTGTGAGAATGTTTCTAGATATATCTGAGATCATCTTCTCTCTAAATATTTCTATATTAAATAAGGACAAAAATCAACATGTTTCAATTGTGTGAATGCTGTTTGTTGTAAATGAGTTAATTTTATTTGTATTACTAAACTAGCTTCATTAGTTGTTTTTTATAACTTATTGAATTTCCATCTTATCTTCGTTCTTGTTGTAAAAACTGACAGGACGCCAGCTCATGGAGTTTTGTTCTGCTGGAGTGAAAGTTTATGTTTGCACACAAAAGCAGGCGCAAACAGCTTCTTATTCCTTTGTGAACTTATCAACAGTCATAAATGGCCGCCATAATCAGTGGCTCGGTGGAAATACTGATGCTCTCTGCCATGTTTGGACGTTGACATTACTTTTTGAGAGAGAGGCTGAAACATGAACCAAGAATGTTTTGGATAAGATCAAAACTTCCAACAATCCTTCACCGATCGCTGGACCTGATTGCTTTGTTCTCTATTTTAGTGACACCCCTCCCCCAGTATTTCTCTCCTTTTCTATACTTTCTCTTTCACAGCAGCTTATCCATGCAAAGAAGACTGAATAATGAACACAGAAGGGGGATCACAGACCTTCTCTTCCCCCTTTCACCTCCCACTCAACCCCCTGGATCTCTTCATCCAAAGGCTTAAAACCGATCCTGCATGACTCAGAGCTGCAGGGACCACAAAGGCAACTAGGGGATGAAGAGGAGGAGCAGTGTTGGGCAATTACAGATGAAGATAACAATCCCTGATATGGAGATTAGGTTGGAAGGAGGAAACAAAGATGAGACAATGTTGAGGGAGAGAAAGAAATGAGCTCGTTGCAAAGAAAAGCCATGAAGGTTTACATATTTGTACTGTTGAAATATTTTCCTAATATAAAATCCCGTATTCTGTGGAAAGAAGCCCTCTCCTATTTTAGTAATTATTAGAATGACTCTTATGTGTGACTGTGGAGCAAGAACAGTGGTTGACTTTATAAAAAACACTTTGAGAGGAATTCTTTAGAGGAAAGTTCATGACATGAAGGAACTTATCTATGAAGCAACTTAACTGTTGTCAAATGGTCAAATGAAATCAAGATGACAGTCATAAATCCCCCTCCCTGGAAGCTATTGTCAGAAACCGCTTCAGGTCTTAATGTCCCCTAAAAACGTTTGATGCATATGTCACATATACTAAGGATTGTATCTAAAATATTTTGGTCTAGTCTAGTGTTCAGAATTTTGTCAAGTTCTGCCTTATTTTGCAATAAATAGACAGTATGTAGTTTTGACCATTAATCTCTCGAAATATCCATCAAAATATTGTTGAAAAGTATTGGCTGCTTAATAACATATAACCATACATAGTGGATCTAATATTTACACACACTACTGTTATATTTACAAGTTAATGGGGTGACCGTGGCTTAGGAGTTAGGAACTTGTCTTGTAATCGGAGGGTTGCCGGTTTGAACCAATTGGTCTCAGTTGTTGTGTCCTTGGGCAAGACCCTTCACCCACCTTGCACACTGGAGGCAGTCAGATGGCAGCCTCGCTCCTGTCAGTCCGCTGTGGCTACGATGTAGCTTACCATCATCAGCGTGAATAAGTGAGTGTAGTATGAAGCGCGTTGTGGTCCTCACGACAAGATAAAGTGCTGTGCAAGTACAAGTCATTTACCATTGTACGGAAAGGCAAGACAATTTTATTTGTATAGCAAACTTTCAACAATAAGGTAATTTAAGGTACTTCACATGATTCGGTAAAGAAACAAACAAAACATATGATAAAAGCATGGAAAGTAATTACAGCAATTAAGAATAAATCATGAAAAGCATAAAGACTACATCAGATAAGGTAAAAAACAGCAAAATTGCAATGAAGCACCATATTCGTTTACTCAAAGGCAGCTCTAAACAGATGAATTTAAGTTTTGATTTAAAGCAGCTCAGTATTTCAGCAGATTTCCAGTCGTCGTGAAGTTTGTTCCAGATCAGGGGACCATAAAAACTGAAAGATGCTTCTCCATGTTTGGTTCTGATTCTCGGGATGATTGGCAGACCAAAATTGGAGGCCCTGAGTGGTCTGGGCGGGGTTGGTATAGTGACATCAGGTCTTCAACATAATTTGGAGCTAAGCCGATATTGAAACAACATTTTGTTAATCAGTCTTTTTAGTTACAAAACTGAATCTGAAGGAGTGAAGCCTGAGTTCATGCTGGGATTTAATAAAATAATATTTGAAGATCTCAGGTCCTCTGGTTAAAAGTATACTCTGCATCCCCAGAGTTGGAAACCAACATGAAGAAGCAGCAATCAGTTTCTATGCTTCTCTAATCGAGAGCAATAGTTCCAGAAAACTGTGAATCTGCTGAAACACTGAGTTCCTTTAAAGCAAGCCTATAAATTTATTTGTTTAGAGCTACCTTTGATCAATAATCAGTTTAACATTGGTAATTCAGTCTTGATTGCCGCTTTTCACTAATTCTCATTATTTTGTCAACTTAATGTCATTATTTTGTTATATTTTAATTCATGTAAAGCACTTTAAACTTGACTTGACTCAGCGTTTCCGTCTTTTGCTAAAATACAAAGGGGATCAAAACAGCAGGTTGGTTTTCAGAAAGTTTCTTTCTTCTTTATTAAAGATATTCGAGGACTATCACTTCTTCAGGTAAATGTTTCTTCTGAATTTCATCCTCACTTTCTCATATTCGTTTGTGATAGTTGTAGTCTTTTATTAATCAAGTTTTTGTTTGTAATACAAACTGTTATAGAGAATCCCTGTATATTTATAGTACTAACTAATACTCTAACCGTCCTGCATGGGTGGTGCATTTTAACAGATTTTTTAAAATTTAAATGTTAATCTAAATATGTTCCATTTACCTTTTTCATTTATTTTTTTCTTTACAGAAATCCTTAATCATGAAAAAGAATTAAACAAATAAAACGCAGAACGCACAGGTCAGTTTTAGAAGTTTTTTTTCTCTTTTAAATCTGTTGGATGATCCTTAATAATCTCATGTAATCTCTCTAAAAGATTAGCAAAGAGGAACCAGAAGAAAATAAAGGGTTAAATTAACTGTTAAAGCTTGCAGACCCCCATGAGGGAACAAGAAAAGAGGAATAGCATGAAAAAGAAATAATGGAAACACAACAGAAGTTTAGAAAAAGGAGAATAGTAAAAGAAACTAGAGGCTTCTTAAGAAAACATTAGGATACAACTTTCATCCGCCAATAAAACTCCATTTTATTGCAGAAACTTTGCTCCACACAGCAAACTTTCAGAATTCGTTTCTCTTCTAAAGCCAGACTCATTCATTTTTGTTACTGTTTCACTTTAACACAATGACATCAGCTTTCGGCAGAATGTCCAGGTTCCTTCCAAAGTCAGCAGCTTTTTGACGTAAACCCAGAGCTGTGACTGCTCGGAGTGAGGACCCTGTCGACCCATTCAGAGCTGACAGAGCTTTGACTGACAGGTTCAAATCACAGGGCGTCCAGGGACGGAGAGGCCAAGAGGATCAATAAAGACGGCGATGGGGTGAGGAGGAAACAGAGATGAGGCAGAAAAGAGGGCGGGCCGGGGTTAATGCAAGAAAGCATGGGAGAATGAATCATTTTATGAGTTTCTCTGGTCTACAGTCTGCAGATGTTGTCAAACATCCATTTGATACAGAACGACTGAGCAAAACAAAAATCTCCTTTAACATCTCACATTCGTTCAATCATCACCACGAAAGTTGAACGATTACTTCTGTTTTTTGGAGTGAGCTTGTGTGGAGTCTTGTGAATGCGTCAGCGTCTGCATGTTACAGTCATCACAGTGATCACCTTAATTTTTAAACATCACAAGCTTAATTCATTAACTCAGTATAAAAACAAAAGGTGCTTATCATGACAGCTGTTTGCATTTCTGATATTTGATCAGCAGGGGTTTAGCACATTGTTTCAGGATTCATAAACACCAGCTGGGGATGTTCTACAGTGTTTGCAAAATGATGCAGAGTTTATAGATTCTGATGGAAACAGCCAGTCCATGCTACGTATTAATCTAATCTCACTTTCCAAGGGATAATATAAAGCTTCAAGCTTCCCGGAGGAAAAAAATGACCACACTTTCTTCCTCTGCTACTGTTTCCTTCTACTCCCCAATTATACATCATCTGCCGTGATTGGTGACACAACACAAAAAAAACACACACCAAAAAAAACCCAAACAAAACCACCCACCCACAACACAACACACAAAAAACCACCCAAAAAAAAAAAAAAAAAAAACAAAAACACAAAACCACACCCCACCCACAAAACAAAACACCACCACAACCACAACAAAAAACCCCAACAAAAAAACAACCAACAAAAACACAAAACCAAAAAAAAAACCACCAAACCAATTCTTCAAGGATTTGTTTAGATCATGATGGCCTTGTGCAGAAAAGATTTCCTGTAGCAGTCTGTGTTGCAGCGAAACTGTGGAGACCTTAGACTGAAAACAATCTGTTTTTGTAGGATGGTCCCATGAAGAGGATGCTAAGGGTTCTCCAATTGTAATAAGAAACAGTCACATTACACACAGAGAAGCCTTAGCAACTGACTTGAAGATAAATAGGTTAGAAGGGCCATGTGTAAATGCAATTGTGGATTTCAAAACAAGTTCCATGGATCTCTCCTGTATTTCCTTAGAAAAAAGAACAACCGCATCTGGATTTAGCCATTTTTAGAACATTTTCAGTCATATTTAGGAATGTTAATTTATTG
Source organism: Apricaphanius iberus (assembly GCA_028564705.1). Lineage (NCBI taxonomy): Eukaryota > Metazoa > Chordata > Actinopteri > Cyprinodontiformes > Aphaniidae > Apricaphanius > Apricaphanius iberus. The sequence goes on along the minus strand of JAPXFQ010002125.1, from coordinate 583,011 downwards.
TGATCAATCATTAATTAGATTTTTTTTAGGGTTTGACAGCACCAACCCCCCTGCAACCTTTTGTAGATAGATAGATAGATAGATAGATAGATAGATAGATAGATAGATAGACATATAGATAGATAGATAGATAGATAGATAGATAGATAGATAGATAGATAGATAGATAGATAGATAGATAGATAGATAGACAGACAGATAGATAGATAGACAGACAGATAGATAGAGGCTCCATGAGTCCTGGGAAAAAGCGGCTCCCTATTGTGTGCATTTATTTATCTTGTTTGTCCCACACTGATGGTGTCTGCCGGGGCAGGAAGCAGCACAATGCCCTGCAGGCCCTGAGGAAAGGCGGATCAGAACCACACATTCTGGCCTTGTTAGAAACAAACAAGATCATGCAGCCCTGAAGAACAGAAGCACACTTTGCTCCACATGCTGCACACAGTGTATGAGACCCTCTGTGTTGTCTCATACACTGCGGTGCAGGAAGTGTGTGAACTTGCTGCAACAATACACCTGACTAACCGGCCGCCTGAAGTAGGCCTGTCACAGTAAACAATCAATTAATCCCATGATGAATTTAAATGATCTCAACATTTTTTCCAACCATTTTCTTTTGAATTATTTTTTTCATTATGTCTCCCTCTTTCTACCAAAGAGACTGGAGGATAAAATGTATATATGGTGTATATATCCGTAGCAGCAGAGTTAAAGGGATTTCTTTTTTATTGAAACTCTGGGTTTATGTTGTTGGTTTGCACTATTTGTTCACTTCGAAGTTTTAGGATTTAGCTAGCCTGTTTAACTTGCAGGCTAAGTATTTAGCTTTTAACTAAAAATGTACGTAGATAATTAAACATACAATTGGTTACATACATACTACGTTTGGAATTGATTATACAGTGGTAAACTAAATGTGTTACCAAAATTTTAGTTTGTAACTGTGAAATTTTCAGTGAATGCAAATATGACTATGAAAAATAAAACTCCTTTAATGAATCCTACGACAGGCTAAGTAACCAAAATTATTACTGTTAATTTTTGGCTTTGTAGCTTTACAAACGTTACCCTAAAGTTTAAGAAAAACACTTTTTGACATCTAAATGTTTCTCCCAACTTTTTCAGGAGGACAAATGGAGAAATCAGCTGTAATTACCTGTTGAAGTACCAGGTTCTGTTGAATAAACACTGATCTTTGGACAAATGGAAAGTAATGAACCAGTTTAACAGGGAACACAGAGTTAAACACTGACAAGAAAACACACACAAGAAGAGGAGGAGGAGGAAACATGCGTGGCGTTGATCCCGGATGATCTCCTGTCATCCTAAAAACACAAACAGAATGAAGCTGAAGATCTGCCCCCTGAGGGAAGACAGGAATAAAGGGTTAATCCGTCTATTAAAGCTCACACATCCTGAAAAGTCAAAGTGCGTCTGTGTAGCTGCAGAGACAAGCATGGTTAGGAAACAATACATTCAGTCTGTTTATGGTCAGTACTCAAAGAAAAAACAACAAATACCTGAAAAGGTGGCTTCATTTCTGCTGAAAGTCTGTTTCTGAAACCCCCCCAGAGCTGGAAAGAACTTTATAAAACATTAAACAAAATGTTAAAGAGTTGTACAGGAATAATTTAAAATATGCAACCTAGACTCTCTGCAAATAATATTTCTTTGTGCTCACACAATGAAAGTACATTTTAGATGTAATTTATTATTTGCCTGTAAGGCTCTTAAATTTTTAGTCAAGCATAAGCTAATGGTAACATTCAATAATGGTTCTGATAATTGTATGACTTAAACACAAACCGATCTATGTTTTGTGTCTATTAGACATGGCAGGATAAACAAGTGAAACAAACGATTCTTATAAATTAGAATATAAACTCCAGGTAGTACCCAAAAAATACGTTGGAATATGATTAATTCACATGATTTCTACTTAAAACGCTAATTAACATTTATTCATTTCATTATTTTTATTGGTTAAGTTCTTATAGTTTGTTGCATCAGTGCACAGATGACATATTTGAATTTGTAATATTTTTCTCAGTAATCTAAACCTGAAGAGGCTTTTTACATTATAATAATCAACATCAGCAGATAAACTGTTAAGTTTATGTCCCTAAAGCTTGTTTTAATTCAACTTACTGTCACCTTTAGAATTAAAACTGTCATGATTTGGAAAATCCTGTATTGAGAAAACAAATGGGAGCTTTAAGGTAAGATATTGTTCACAATTTCAGAGAACTCCATTTATAAAAATTTTAGCTGTCTCTTTAAATATTTTGAGAACTGCTCACCTGTCCTCTGAAAATCTGAGCATCGGCTGATTTAAGCATCTGATATTCAGCATCCCAACAACGCCTCAACAGCAGCGACTGCAGGAGAGACGACCTCCGTGGCCTGCTCCTCGTTCCTCTACTGCTGCCATCATCATTGACTTCACCAGTTTCTTTCCTACTCTGTACCTCCATTCCATAGAGTTAAAACATCAGATAGCTGCTAAGAAGACACCTTCTCTAGAATCACTTGGACACTGATAGCGGTTTTCTGTGATAGTAGAAACATGTGACTGAAACAAGTAAATATTCAAAAAGTGTAAAACTGAGCTTTAATAGAAAAAAATAAAAAAAATAAATCATCTAATTAATAAAATCTTCAGACTTCATTTGGTGAACAAGTTTTTACAAATTAAATTCATGTTAAGAAACAGCATTGAATTGAATTTATGAAGCTTTAAAAGATATTTCCAAAGTGTAACATTAATTTGTCTGGGTGATGACATTTAAAGAGTTGCTCCAGAGTGCTTTAACTTTGAGGTAGTACCTTAATAGCGAAAACTGCTGGAACACCAGTGTTTCTGTCCACAGTGAAGCCAGTTTGACATCACAAAGAGAGAGGATACTGATCAACAAAGAAGAGCCTGTTCAACAATAGCTGCTCATGTGAACATATCCCATCTGTAAAATGTTTTATGGCCTGAGGAGACATGGACTGAGCAGTCTCACCACCGCTAAAGTATGGGTGGAGGAATGAAGGTGTGTCACCTGTAAAACATGGTGGTGGCCATGTCATGCTGTGGAGCTGCTTTACTGCACTTATTCTAGGCCATTGGACAGGCTGGCCTGATATTGTTTGATTTTTTCTGAAATGAAGATCTATATGGTCAAAGGCTGAACACAGCTGGGTTTTCCTGAACCGTTTCTGGTCAAGGAACACTTTGCTTAGGGACATTTGACTAATATTTGCATGAGTGGCATTTTAAAAGTATTTTAAAGTCTGTTCTCAGAGCTACAGGGGCCCCCCTGTAGCTCTGAGAAAAGACTTTAAAATACTTTTATTACTTTACAAAATCCCCGAATGGCTTAGCGGTTAAACACATTGTCGCCGTAGCAACCTTCCGGACCCCTCAGATCCTCTGGTTGAACCAGACACAGACAGGCAAGATTCAGCTTTTATGTTTCTAGAATTTGGAAAACAAACTGCAGAAACACTGAGTTCCTTTTAACTGAAGGCTAAAAAACATCTGTTTAATATCTTTGATCAATAATCACTGCAACATGATTAATTGTAATCTGGATTGCAGTTTTTCTTTACTGTCACTTTCACATCATTTAATTTGTTTGCTTATTGCGTTATGTTTTCATCATGTAAAGCACTCAGAACTACCTTATTCCTGAAATGTGCTATACAAAACAACTTGACCTAACGTGGGTGTTTGTATACTCTATGTATAATCTACAATTAATTCAAACTTGTGTTATCAGTTTTTAGTTTTAAAATAATTACAGTTGTATATTAAATCCATCTGGGAAAGAATAAACCTTTAAAAGCCCAAAAAGTCAATAACATTCATGCCCATTGTGACCGGACTGAAACGTCTGACCAGAAATCGACAGAAGACCAAAGAAGACCAGGATTTGATCCCTATGGAACTCAGTAAGCAGAAATCTTCCAAAAAACCAAGAAAAAAACTCAAAATTACCAGTTAGCAAGAAATAATGTAAGACTAGAACAGAGGCTTTTATCTGGTACAGACCCTTTTCAGTAAAACTGAACTGTTTCCCGCTTCACACCCACTGTTTTCATTGGATAGTTAAAAAAACAGTCACAAAGAAACCAGACGTTGCTTGTGAATAAAGCTGCATGTTTTCTTGGTGATTCAGTGCAAATGTTAACTCCTTTCATAACAACGTTGACTGGCTCGGATTCTTCGCTTTAATTTCTTTGTTAGTCTCCTTCTGTTAACGCAGTTTCCTCATCAGGGAGAGACAAAGACACCCCATGGAGGCTGAGAAGTCCAAAACAAGAGGACAAGTTATATCCCGACTGCTGGAACGAGCTGGAAATCCTTGTTAAACTAAAAGATGAGGATGGAGGGAGGATAAAGAAGAGAATATATGGGAGTGGTGGTGGTGGTGGGGGGGGAAGCGGAAATCAGACAAGTCACTAGATGGTGGAAGAAAACTGAGACATTTATCCGAGACACCACCAGTGCCTCTTTTCATTCACACAAAGACAAAAAAGAAACACTTTGCATCCCATGGAAGTTACAATCCAATAAGTGCTAATGAGACATCATTTGAATCCCAAAGGGAGCTAGAAGATAGTGGTGTGTTGAGGAGAAGAGTGAGAGTTGATTCCCAGAGACAGAGTGGGTGAAAGAGATGCTGACCCCCCATCGGTCAGAGCGATTTACTCCCCCACATCTCCTCTGTTCACGTCTCTTTTCAGTCTTTTGCTGCTTTCCTCCCTCAATCAGATCCATTCTGCTCCCCCCGGAGGTAATCCAACAGACACAGGCTGAGAAACAGTCTCATTAGCACAGAGTCCACCGGTCAATGCGGCGCAAACAGGAATGCTTCAAACTCAAGTCACTAAATAAACGTCAGGGTCATTATTGCTTGAACAGGTTAAACATTCATGCAGAAAGAAGACAGAAGTCTTTTCTAGATATAAAAACTGGACTTATAGACATTTATTTCTTGAAATGTTGATCCCTTAAAATAAAAATACCTGAACATGAACCATTTGATCTACACCACCAAAAAACATGTTACTAATCTGGGAAATCTTATGCTGGGATTTAAACGGTTTAAAAGTTTTTCATGATTTTCAAAGAAGGAGAACTTTAAAGGAAAAAAAATTTAAACATGAGAAATAATCATATATTACATTTTTAAACCTTCTTAATTCATGAAAATGAACTTATTATGAATCTGACAGTAAATGTAGCATATACATTTTTGTATGAAAAACTGCTATTAAAACCCCCCAGCATATTTTAAATTTTGAAAATGAATTATATATCTGAACTACCTTTTTTGATACCCAAAACCAACACAACACCACCCCCACACACACCCCCAACACACCCAAACCACTACGAGCATGTGTGTCGGTATGAATCGAGTGGGTGAATGGCTCATTAAAGCGCTTTGAGTGGTAAACAGAAAAGCGCTTATAATTCAATACATTTACCATTTGTTCTTTTTATTTTCTCAGTGTTTAATTATAAAGAGCAATAATGCTCAAACCAGACAGTTTACTCTTCCTTACCTTACTGTTTTATTCAATTAGAATTTAAATAAGTGGATTGAATTTTAAAACTGACTGTAATTAAACAATTTTATTCAAATATGCTGTTTTGTACGAAAAAGAAAAGTCAAAAGTAAAACAAACAAAAATTGTTATTTATCGAGGCTGATTGGATCTAGAGCTGAATGTCCCCTTCAGATAAATTTCTAACAACTCAAATTTGATTTTTAGTTTTACTTATTTGAAATCTATTCTGTAAAGCATCCTGTAAAAACGTGCAGATCTCAGCCTCCTCCTTTATTCTTTGTTTTCAGCTTTGATACAAAGACGTCCATTTGTTTCTTATTTGCATGTTTTCTACTTCGCACAGCATTTTAGCAGGTGGGTTAAGGCTTTCCAGTGAAACGTTAAAGCTGATAAAGTCCTGATTTATCATCTGCGCTTTCATTGTGCCTGGTTTTTCATGCCTACAAATCACAGAGGGAGAAAGCTGCAAGGGACAAAATGTCTGAAAGATTTCTCACGTACCACAGCGTAGCACTGAGACACCTGATTGTGTTTTCAAGTGTTTGCTTAAGCTGCTGCTCCTGTTAAACATGAGTTTCACATATGGAGATGGGTGGTGCAGAGGATGAGGGTTAGAGTACATCTTAAAAAAAAAAAAACTACTGTATGGAAACGGATTCTCCTCCTGATCACACCTTCTGTGGTTTTATCCAAACTGCAAGTATCTCACTGTATTCATGATTTCAGTGCAGGGGAGGAAAGAAACTTACCGCAGCAAAGTGATTTTCAAAGACCATTCAGATGAAACCTAAAAACCCAAGAAACACAAACAAGATGAGAATGGAGGAAGTACGAGGTTAAAAAAGCAGCCGATATACTGACGTGGTCTAAATTTTATTTTCCTATACCAACTAAAACAATTACACTGATAGATGTCTACCTAAACGTTCAAGTTTGGCTCAGAAATGCAGAAGCCACAGGATATATTGCGACAAAAATACCTCAAAAACTATCCATCAGATCTATCCTGCTTTAACATTTTGAATGAGAGGGGAAATATCAAAAGAGTTTGATGCAGGAAATGTGCATGATATGAAAGTAAGGTATAAATCTATTAAAAAAATATAACTAATTTCCAAATTTACATTTTAATGCCAATACGTGATATTGGACATAAATAATTGAAAACAATTCTTGCATAAAGTTGGAAGCATGTATTTATGGAGGATTAGAAGGATGTAAGGGTGGATTAATGATGTATGAACATTTTATGTTTTGAACTGGAGAATTTTCAGATCCATGCAGTTATTGGTAACATCGACACAAACTCATTTACTGTGAAAGACTGAGGTCGTAAGGTGACACACAGAAAAACATAGTTGTGTTTATCCACTATACTTGTGATATGAGATGCAGCATTCTCTGAGTTGAGCTCATTGGAGCATGTAAAAAAAGTAGTCTAAGAACAGAGCCTTGAGGAACCCCAGATGTGATCTTTTTTCATCAGGTCAGATATTGCCAAATTATCTGATTATTTGGACCAATTTATCTCTGACCCAGAGAAGACCTTTCAGTTTTTTATTGAAATATCAATAACCTCATTTATGTGTTTGAGTTTTAGTTATACGTTTTGATATAGGGGCAACATTTGACTGTTTGGGTGAAGGATCAGTTTCAGAAATGTTCTTTATTAATCTAATTTAAAATGCACACTTTAAGAGACTAATTTAAGTTTTTTTTAACTTTGCAAATTTGAGATGAATAGTAAATATATATAAAAAAATTGTCAAGTTTTCTCTCTCCATGTTGGAAGCTGCCTCAGTTGTAGAGAGGCAATATTTTTTTCAGTGAAGAAATCTAGAAATTTTTTTGGTTTTTGGTGGTGACAAAAGGCATTAAGTTCTCATTCATAATAGGAATGATTTGCCTGTTTTATGAAGTCACAACCAAGATTTAGAGCTCCTACGTTAGCTTTCGATGTCTGTAAATTATTTTACAGAGACTACATGGTATCAATAGTTCTATGACTCAATAACAGGAGTTTTAAAACTCCTACTTAATCACATCTAAACTGCCAGATTAAAGTTAGATTTTTTGAGTTGACAATCATAAGACTCTTAAATCTTTTCAGAACACAAAAAGACCTTCAGGGATCCTAAATAAACTCCAAATGATTAAGTAGGGACACTCTTCTTCTGCTTTTTATGTTAAGGAAACAATTGATTAAACCACTTTAATAGATTATAAGAACGTTTGGCTGCTTGTCAAGAAAATAAAACTGGATCCGAAGTTTAGAGGACCTTCCCTTTGTTTAGTGTGTCACCAGATGCTGCAGCTGTTGTCTAGCTGCCACATGAACAGCTTTCACACACCTGACTTCATCACAGCTGTGCAGATCTTCGTCTGCAACACTTTTTACTCGCTTAAGCAAAGTGCTTTTAAGGGGACGCTCCAAGCTCCGAAGGTTACGTCTCTGCATTAATCAGCTGCAGGACTCCCCAGCAGGAACTCTGGGGTGGGTCACTTTAAGGAAAGTAGCCTAATGACAATGTCCATTGAAGGGCTGTGCTCTAATTTCCCTTGGGAACATTAGACAGGGCTTTCCTGCTATACAGCAGCTCGCCACAATGGCTTAGTGTTTGGGACGAAAAGACTTTGTGCATGTCTGTATGTGGAAATATAAATATGCTGCATGTTTTACTGTACTCCTGCACTTAAACAAATATATATATGTATATATATATATATATATATATATATATATATATATGACCTCTCTCTATCTCTCTTGCAGTGTTTTTGCATGGTTTAGCAGCCAGAATACGTCTATTTAAAGTTTAGTTTGCATATATGTGCACTTCTTTGTTCCACCTGCAGGATGTGCGAAAAGACCATGAAGATGAAGCATGAACGGATCAGATTTCAGCTGCAGTACTGACTTATCGCTCACCTTGACTACACACACACACACACATACACACACACACACACACACACACACATGCCTCCACTGCCTTGGAGCAGTCCCAAACACATTTATTCCAGCTACTTCAAGGACATCACAAGTGTCAGAAGTTAAAAACCTGCCGGAGGTAAGCTGCTCTCTGTTTGAAGCCAACACAGGAGGAAATAACGCACACCTGAATAAGAAAGAAAAATGCTTTTAAAGAGAAAGACAGCCGAACTGAGAAAGGCTGCCCCTTAACCTCTGCTGGCTACAATAAATGTTATGACAAGTGAAGACAAAAGGTGCCGTCTGCACTTTAATCTGGGAGAAAAAAGGTGTAGATTACATGCACTTAAAAGTCATCAATAATATGATAGAGTGATATGTTGCTGCAAAAAATGTATTACCTATTGTTGAGAGGGGGAACTCAGTTTTATGTTGCAGCAGAATGTTATCAGCTCTGATTTAGAGGAGTCAGATTTTCATTGAGTTGGTACCAGAGCTGAGAATCATAGGAACTACTTAGTTCTGGTCCTGTTTACTTGATGACCTTAAGGGTCAGTGTGGTTAATACCAGACAGATGGAATTAGGATTAAGTTGGGATCCTAAATGGATCATTTTCCAAACAAAAAGTCATCTGAGTGCAGTGTATATTTCACAGTGCAGCCAATAATAGCACTGCCTGGTTAGTAGGAAAGGTGGGGTGATATGGAGTCTCGTGTGTAAAGTTACGAGGTCAAAAGTGAACAGCAGTACTTTCGGCTGTCTAGCGAGTCATAACATAAAATATGTGGCTGTCAATTTTAAAGTAAATTTTGCATTAATTATATTTATTTATTTATAAATGTCATAGTTTCAAACTAAATATTTAGTTTGCGAAATAAAGATTTCGTTTGAAGATAAAAAAAAATAAAAAATAAAAAAAAAAGTGAAATTTTACCATAATGTAACTCCAAGTCAATGGCACTTCTGTAAAATCAAACTGCCCAGTTAGGAAGCAACACTGATTGTAAATCAATTTCACATGCTGTTGTGCAAATGGAATAGACAACAGGTGCTGGTCAGAGGGGCCGATGGTGTGAAATGGCAGCCCCTCCTAGGGCAGCTGTGGCTACAGTCGTAGCTTCCTTTCACCAGCTTGTGAATGTCAGAGTGAATGAATAATGGTTTTTAAACTGCTTTAAGAGTCTTGAAAAGCATTATATAAATGCAATCCTTTAATATCATTGTTATTCTTAACATGTAGAAATTATAGGCAATTGGCAAGACTCCCCCAGTAAAGGAGTGTTTCTGCAGGCAGGGCTGGACTGGAACGAAAAAGTGGCCCTGGCATTTTTAGCCTTGGCGGCCCACCATAATCATTTGCAAAAAAAACAAAGCACACAAAAGAGGATATACTGTATGAGTGTGTTGCATTGTCTTAAAACAAAAAGAAAAAAGAACAAGAACAAAAAAACACAGCCTACACTAGTTGCAGAGTTGTTAATCATTGGGATAATGGCCACAGTGTCACAATTCACATCTTGAAGTGAGATTGGATCTCAAAGAAACGGTGATAAAGATGGTTTTTCAATGTTTTATGTATTGTGCTGTTGATGAAAATACACAATTACGCCTTTAGTTAGATTGTATATCCATGTAGTAATAAGAGCTCCAAAAGTAGCACTGAGGGAGACAGAAAGCAGAACTGAGGTCAACTTTTTAGATCAGTCTGATAAATGTATTATTGCATTCATTAATTACATTACTTAACTTCATTCATAATTTAAATATAAAACTTTGCGCTTTAAAGGAATAAGAGTTGATTTAAAAAATAATTTAATATCAAAGCTACTTTATGAGCAGACAACTCCACTGTATGTGGACAGATATGAAGATTAAATGTGAAGTGCTACAAAATCTTTGAAACCTTTCACAACAGGTAGAGAGACAACGATCTAAGAATAAAATGTATAAATTGAATTGTTACTAAGGCCCTGTCCACACGTCGCTGGGTATCTCACAAAATGGAGATATTTTCCTACGGTTTGGCCTGTCATCCACACGTAACCGGAAAGTTTTGGCACCAAAAACAGCTTTTATGCCCTCAGAGCTGTGTTGGTATCATCCATTGTTAAAGCGCGTTTTGCTTGTTTGCTTGTTTGCTTTTACAAGCTGCATCACTACCACATACTGAAGTAAGAAATTAGAAAGTTACACTGAGTGGATAGGATTTGCCCCCTACTGGTTTGCCACGTCTATGAATGTGCTAAAAAAAACACTTTTATCTGGTTACGTGTGGGTGGAGATTTTTTTTCAAGGAGCAGAGGAAAATCTTCGTTTAAAAAAAGAAAACCCGGCTATGTGTGGACATGGCCTCAGTTGCATAATATAAAATCCGTTTTAAAGTCCATATTTTCCATTAAAATAATCATATTAAATATGTTATCTGTGTTCTCTAATTATACTGTGTTGGTTTGATGTGACTGAGTTTGGTGTGACTAGTTGAAACTTTAAAACAGAACTAGAGGACACTGCAGCGAAAGAGGCATGGGGGGGTAAAAAATTTCATAGCTTATTAGCCTAATACCACATCAGTTGAGAAATCATTTTATGATATGCTTCCAGTTAAACTGTAAAAGCTTGGGGCCGGCCCAAAACTGTGCATCAGTGAGTCCAGCCCTGTCTGAACATGGTGACCGCAGACCACCTCTCAGGCCCCAGGATGGCACATCAATGAGCTGAGGCAATAAGGTTTGCTGTGTCTGTCAGTGTAGGGTCCAGAGCATGGAGGCACTACCAGGAGACAGGCCAGTACATCAGGAGATGTGGAGGAGGGCAACAACCCAGCAGCAGGACCGCAGCATCGGCCTTTTTAAAACAGGATGTCGCCTAATGTGGCTGGAGTATTGCAATAGTTTCTGTAAGATGAAGACATTGATGCTTTGGACTGGCTCACCCATTCCCCCGACCTGAATCCAATTGAGCACATCTCTGACATAGTCTAGCTACATCTGGAAGGGGTTTCAGGCACATGGACACTACTTAGCCTCATTTTGACTTGTTTTAAGGACATTACATCAAAGTTGGATCAGCCTTTACTGTTTTTTTCTACTTTAATTTTGAAACAAACTCCAAATCCAGACCTTTGGATTCCGTTGATATTGTCTGATTCTGACAAGCATTAACAAGAATAAAGTATTCTTTAAGGATATTTCATTCCTTCAGACCTAGGATGTTTTATTTTGGTGTTCCCTTTATTTTTTGAGGAGTGCATTTAGTTTGCAAAATAAATATTTAGTTTGAAGGTAAACATTTAGCTATCAAGCTAAACTGGCTAGCTAAATATAGATTCAAAGTAAATATTTAACTTTGAGCCAAATATTTAGCTTCTGTAAAGCTAGCATGAAATTTTTAAATAAAAGCTGTAAAATTGTAGCTGTAAATACATTGGTAATGTCTGTATTGCTGTTAAAACAGCTCCTCCTACATTTTAAGCTGGATGTTAAGACAAAATAATGTTGTCAGCAGTTTATAGTTTAGGGACTCCAAAGACCTAGCTTTTATTTTGGTAGTCAATCTGGTTTATCGTGAAGTAAATTAGCATATTAGCTAAATATTTGGGTCTAAGCTAAATGTTTATTTCAAAAGTAAATAATTTGCAAGCCAGTTTAGCTTCCAAACTAAATATACCTCGAAACTAAATATTTAGCTAGCTAAGTATTTAGTTCGAAGTTAAAGTTTAGTCATTTTAGTTTGTACATTTAACATTTAGTTTACTAAATAATCCAAATTATGGCTGTACATTTTTGACCATGTAAGTTTGCAAACGGCACCCAATGGATGGAGCATTTCACCCCATTAAGTAGAGTTTAAGCATCATGCAGGTCTGTTCCCGAGTGAAGAGAGTATGAATACCAGTAGAGATGTAGATTGGGATGGTTGTTCTGTCTTCCCTCTCCATGTTGGATGGACACTTCAGGTGTGATGAGGCGTTATGTCTGACAGATGCTGTGAGGAAATCCAAACGTTGGGATATCAACAGAATCTTGCGGAGCTGCACATGTTTCTCTCAGGTTGTTCAAACAGGTTATTGTCAGATCCCTCTCCAAAAACATCTGTCCCGGCCCAGGACAGCTCGGAGCCCTGAAGACATCCTGTGACATTCAGCGTTCCAGACCGGTGATTTAACCTCTCTTTTTTTACCCCCACCTGCTGCTGTTAGGGGCCACTGTGCTGGCCCCCAGCTTTGTGTTCACACACAGCTTCCTGCCGGGGTCTTTTCCAGATGTTGGGGGATGTTGTTCTTTATTCGCTACATTTGTCCCAACTAATGTAACAGACAGCTAAAATTTCCACTAAGGCCTCATTGACTCTTTGCCACTGTGTGATTTTTCAAGGCTGCTTGAATTATTCTGTGAATTTACTCGATTTGTTCTTTTACTTTTCTTCAAATAGCCAACCTTGGCTACTCTGTCCAGTATAAATACTGACATATCAGCTCCCAAAAGAACATGCTTGGGTATAAAATTAATAAAAAAGTGAATAAAAAACTTTTTCTGCTGTCTAGGCTAAAAATGTGCTGGTTGAAACCTAGAAAGGAGGTTTTTCGAGATATCTCCATGTAGATTACAACTGTACGTCCCCTTGGATTGAAATGATAAACAGGTAATTGGTCATGTAGGATATGGACTTAACATCTTCCTCATTAGAAACTCTCTAATACAACAGGAAACAACCAAAAGGGCCCTTCAAAAGGGTTTTAACTTTTTTAGATCTTACAATCAGAACCTTGAAGGTGTTTCATTGGGAATTTATGTGAATAACCAACGCAAAGTAGGTGTATCATTTACTGGTGGAAGGATCAGGACTTTTTTTTTAAAATTCAAATCTGAAATTGGACCACTAAAACAGAAAATTCCTGGAGGAAAATTTTGTCAGATGTTCAATTTCTAGGAGGACGGTTTAAGCCTAGGTTATACTCCTCATTCAGTGGCATTATAAGTCAATGCAATGGCTCTCCAATCGGCATGTGAGGACAGACAGAGTACTTTTTCAAGAACGTTGAAGGCAATTGAGAGCACATGTCGCAGATTTTTAACTTTTTAAACTTTTCTTAATATAGAAAGTACTATTACATCAGATCCGTTGTTCTATTTGTGTCTCTTCTCTGTCTTCTCAAATCCCCAGACGGTCGTGGCAGATGGCCGTTTGTACTGAGCCAGGTTTTGCCGGAGATTTCTTCACGTTAAAGAACAGTTTTTCCTTTCCACTGTCGCAATGTGCTTGCTCAGTATGAGGGATTCCTGAGGGATTGACGTGATTGGAGTCTACATGTTCCGGCCGCAACTTTACCTCAATGCCTTAACAGAGTCTGCTGATAATCCTTGAATAGAAACTTTTTCACTGACTGGAATGTTAGTATAATATTATTGAAATTACTATTCTTGTAAGGTGGCTTGAGATGACAGCTGTTGTGAATTGATGCTGTACAAGTAAACTGAATTGAGTCGAATTATGATTGGTCAGCCCAAGATTATTTCACTAGAACAGTGCTCTATAGTCAATATAATTAGTAGTCAATGCAGCTTTTGAACGCTAGATTCTTTATCAATTTGCAAGGACAGTTAATCTAATATGGTCTCCTGGTGATTCTGTATTCAATGAGCTGCACTTCCAATAAAAAGCTTTTCATCTCACTTAAAACTCGCTCTCTGTCGGCCGTTACTCCTTGAGTGGATGTACGTTTACAAGTTGACCAGAGATGAAAAGGTATGCACCCCCTGCTGTCCTGTTGGGGAATTGTTTTCCTATGACAAAGTATAAAAGAAAAACATTTTCGTCAAGAGACAACAAACTTTCTGATGGAGAAGCATAAACTATCTGAAATCTGAATAAGAATCTGAGCCAAGTCTCGGAAATGGATGTCAAAGATATTCTCCATTCAGTCTGACTGAGCCTGAACCATTTTCCGAAGAAGAGTCTCTCCAGGTAAACTTCCAAGTAAAATAAATAAATACATAAATAAATCAAATATCCACTAGAACACCCTATCGGAATGTTGGAGGGTTTTTCTTGCTCTGACTTATACTTTCAATATGGGCACATCTTAGCTCTGGTGGAAAATTTTTTATTTTACCAGACAAACTAGAAATAGTGCATCTAAAATCAATTTGAAACGTACTGTCTGAACCTCAAACTTCATAAAATAAAAATTGTGTTTGCTTATGGAAAGTACAGTTAAAAACCATGTTTGCAACAGGTACTACTAAGAATGGCTATCTGAACGTAGCTCTACTCGAATCGCAACTCATCTGAATACGTTGGCTGGAACACTGTTTACCCAGGTGGGACATCCAACCCAGCTCCGAGTTACAACTTCAGAGGTAAATGGAAAGCAAAAATATCCTAAAGGAGATGGATTGTCCTGTAGGGGACAGTAATGAACATATACTGTCCTAAATAAATAGAATAAAAGTAATAAAAACAGTATTGTACAGAAGAAAGTTCTGAAACATAACACAGATCATTGAGAAATTCAATCTAAAGTTAAAGAATCCAAAATGTTACATTGGAAAAACTTTAAAAACCACAACAAAAAGCTTGATCCAAACCTTATGTGTTTAAATTGTTGTTGTATTCATTTGTAAACTAAAGGCGTAAGGTAATCATCATGAATGAATCCATGTAGATAAACTGGTGTTAATACACTGATTAATCTGTACATGTGTCAATTTGTCATAAAATGTGAGTCTGAAAAAAACAACAACTCACTACTGCAGTAAGTCCAACCCCCCACCCCGCCAACACACACACACACACACACAGACAAATTTTTTTAGTGTTTTGAGTGACTAACAGGGGTGTGAGAATTTCTTTAGACTCCAACAAATCCAGGAAACATTAAAGTCTGTTTTCCAGAACAACTGCAGGCTCACTTCCCAACATCGCATGTTTATTCTTTCTAGCTGAACACAATTATTATTTAAACTGATAAGTGTGAAAATTCAGTCTATTCTATTTAAAATGCCCCCCCCCCCCACACACATACACACAGAGCTGACATATGGCTGAAGAATAGCCAAAACTGTTAAAATATTAACTTGCTCCTCCTCATTAGGGCTGTCAGAGCAGTAAAACCCTTCTGTGAAGCATCAGGCTCAGTCCGAGCCCAGCCGTGATGCTCGTCAGGCTCAAACACCAGCGGGGTGCGTCCCCCCCCCCCCACCTCCACTCCCGTAGCCTCCACAAAGGCCAGTATGGCATCGTTAATGGCGCATGTTGGCTTAAAATCGACCTGCAGCTCAACGGGGGTGGAAACTCGACGAAATGGCGTCTACAGGGCGAGCAGGAGATCCCTGTGGAGTTGTGTTCGAGTGAAGGGAGGTGGAGGAACTTTCAGAAATGCTCCACGGTTAATGCGAAGAAGCGTTAACAAATAAGTACCAAAAGCTGAATTTATTCAAGGCCTGAAATCATTACATGAAGAAATAATTAAAAATTATAAACTCAGAGATTACAAATGTATTCTGAAAGCTGTGATAGGAAGGAAGGAGAAAGATTCCCAGGAGGGGGAGGAGGATCTTCTATCATCTATCCCAAAAAAAGACCAGCAGCCTCCAGCCCCCAATCATCTCCAATCAGCTGTAACCTGTAACACAAACATCCCACAGACCAAGAACCTGACAACAGGAAGAGGCCCGAGGCTGTTACAACGCCTCACCCAGAAATCTAGAAACAGGACAAGCAGACAGGCTAAATAATTTGAAGAAAGTAACAATAACTCTGATATAGCCACTGATAACAGTCCAAAACTGTTGAAACATTCACTCTGTTTAGACAAAAATGTACCAGTGTACAGTTATTACATTTTTTCTGTTCATAATAGATAGAGATTAGACTTTATACATTATAACTTCTGCCTTTCTTTTCCTCTTGCATCTTTACTAAAGGAAAGCCTCTGTCAGCAGCTTACCATTAAACGCGTGAGACATTTTTTCAGCCTAAACTACAGATAAGAGACAAAACATCTGTTAGTGATAAATGGTGGCATCCTAAATGCACCATGGAGCTTCATAATTAATTAATTAGATAATTATTGGAATTGGAATGAGAATAGGAAAGAAAGAATACATGGGTCACTGAAACCTTCATTTGTTACATTTATTCTGTACAAATAACCGCAACAAGGTACACAACTATGAACAATTATAAACTGAAAGAATTACATGTCAGTGTTGCAGTGTAACATGCTGCTCAGTAGGAGATCTGAAGGCTGCCGCAACCACAGCTGTGCTGTAGGGAATTGTTCATATATAATTAAATATGTCTAGCTAATAAGATTTTTATATTCAACAGACGCTTTTGCAATGTCGTTATAAACAAAGTTTTCCAAAATATATTATTGTAATTGTTGTATTATTTTAAACAAAACATTAAATAACTAACTGTATATATATATATATATATTTTTTTTTTAGACGTATTACTGGTATGTGTTTATGATGTGCACTTACTGACGCTTAGGTGTCCATTTCCACAGTATTCAGTTTTTTAAGTTCCTGAATTCAGGAGAAGTGATATTTTTAAGATTATGATGTCGATATTCACAATCTTTACATGAATCAGTATTTATGAATTTGAATTTCTGTATGACTTTTACATTTCATACAGATATGGATTTTTTTTCTCTTCATTTACAGTTAATTCTAATTGTTTTCTTTTTTTCTCCAGTTTTTCATTTCTCTCAGTTCTTGATATTTCCTGTAAAACTACTTACAGTACCATCTGAAAAATTCATATTTCATTTTTTTCCGATAAATACATTTGGAATTATTTATCAAGATAAAAAGGTTGATAAATCCTAGTTTGCATGCGTTTAAATCCTTAAACACATGCAAAGTAGAAGTGCTGTTTCACTGAACATTGAGACAGCAAAATTTATTTTTATTTAGCACTATATACCTAATAAAAAACCGAAAGATCATCTTTGTGTAGGAAATGTAGCATTAAATCATATCAGGAAGTTTAAATCCGAACAGGTGGACAAGTTCAGGATATCTAAGAACAACAAGCCACCTATTGGAGGGTAATCCTGAACATTTTCAGCCCTGTTCTGTCTTTTTCTCTTCTTGTCAAGAAGTGTGATTGAAACACAAAATATGTCCCATTAATCCTGCCAGCATGGATCCAGTCAGTGTCTCTGTCCAAGCAGCTCCCCCCCCCCATCCCTGTTTTATTCCTCCTCATGTCTCCACTTCTTCCCTGTCACTGATCCCGGCCTTTTGTCAGGATCCTTCTTCTAGCTAGGAGCCGTTGGTAGGGGATTAACTTTCCAAGTGTCAATCAATACTGTTTTTCCTCCCGTCCCCCACCTCCACCTCCACCTCCCTCCTGCCTTTTAATTGAACATGCAGTCATGTGAGGAGGGGGAGGGAGGAGTTATTTTATTCATTTACTGTCTCTCCTTTTCTGCCCCTTCACCTCCATCCAGCAGGCTGTTTTCCCATCCTCCATATAGGAGCGATCAACATCTTTGACCTGAACAACTTTCCCGTCTGAATCACCACTGATTATAACCAAATAAAATAACAAACTAATTATAAGCAGTATTCTATATGTTAAGAGACTCCTAAAGGATTTCTTATTGTTAAATTTAACCAATATAAATTCAAAATGAGGTTAAAAGAAAAGAAAAAAATGCACGGATTTAACTTCAGTTTAGGTCAAAGCGTTGTGGACGTTAGTCTGTATCAGTGCTATTTATAGTGGTACAATGGTTCCTGCACAACATGTTGCTGCACACTGAGATCTAGATCCACCAACATTAGTTCTCTGATGCCTTTTAAAAAGTCTTTATGCGTCACATTAATGTGTTTTGTTGTGATTTGATGTGACAGACTAACAGAAAGGGGTACAGAACGGTAGAGTAAAAGGATTAAAAATGATGCAGTTTTCCAATATTCCTGTGTGAGATGCATTTCTCCAAGACCCCTTAAACAAAATGAAGTCGTAAGATTTTCCCATAGAAATCAACTAATTGCTTAACAGAGCCTGTGTGAAATCTACTTTCTGTACAATACAAGGCGTACACATTTGGGGTTTTAAAGTAACAGTTTGCCATGTTTTCACTACACTTCAATCAAGAAAAATACATACAAATGTGTATTTGCATTAAAACCTTTTTTACTGAATTCCTTCCTTTCAATCCCTGAAATTGGTTTCATGTTTTATAACCTAAAAAGTTTAAAGTATTAAACTGACTGGACATTTGATTGGATTTCAAAAATAAATAAATAAAATAGTAAAACACTACCAGCAGACATTAAAAAACAATCCATTCTTCTCTTTGAAGTGGAGAGTTGGCCTGCAGCTCGGATGAGGATATTTTGAGGAAACAGTGCCATGCTTCAGACGTCTCAAATAGCGATGTTCAACTTCAAACCACAATCTACAAAAAAAGGAAAAGAGGTTGATGCAACTGTAAACCTGTTGAGACATGGCTGTCCACTAAAACAGCTGTGAAAGTGAGCATTGATCAGTAAAGCAGCCAGGAGGTAACCTTGGAGGAGGTGCAGATATCCACATCTCAGGTATGTATATGGCCTTTAGAAAAGACAGTAAAAGTGTTGAAAAGAAATTCAAACAATGTCTGGTTTGTAGTTTGCCCCAATACGTGTAGGAATCAGAGCAAACAGGGGTAGGAGATGGTGGTGGCAGGATCATGCTGTGGGGATGCTTTTTATCCACATGACAGGACACTTGGTCAAAGTTTGTAGGAAGATGGATAGAGCTGAATAAAGTATAATCCTGATAGACAACCTGTTGCGCCTGATTCACACCGACTGAAGAGCGGATGCAGGTTTCCGTTCGCACTGCCATTCACACCCACTGTGATTCGTATGTGAAACATCTCGGGAAACCACAGAGTGAAAGCAATGAATGTTTAGCAATATTTTGCAAAACACATACAAAATGTACTGCAAAATTTATAAAGATATACTAGTAAAATTAACTTGAAATATCATACAATTTTAACTGATATGTCTTTAAAAATAAAATACAGGTGCAGGATGCACCTCCCTGGCTCACGTCTCACTTCCCGTCAAGCCCATGTCATTTCTTTGACTTCATAGAAAACTGAACATGGCGTCCAAAAAATATAGATTTCATGGTTTTCTTTAAACATTCTGGTGTTCTGTCAGTCCAGAATACTTTGTCAGAGTGGCGTACCGTAATAGGAGTTATCCTACCAATTTTAACCAACCAACAAGTTTTATGTTCTAACCCTAAGGTCACAGGACAAAAATACATTCTTTTAAGTGCCAGAACATAAACCTAAAATATACGTATTTTAAGTCGATTTGAACTGATCATAAACACCAAAGAGGAAAAAGTCAACATTTTATTGCTGCGCATTAACTGGAGTAATGCCATTCTGATGGGTATGGTGTAAGGAGCCGAATCCGAATACGGTATTCGGAAAATTACAAATAACATGTTTTTTACAAATACTTATTTCGAACAAATACTTTAAAAAATTGTGTTTGGGAGCAAGAAAAACTTCATCTCAAGAAGCTGCGTTTCCTCACTGCGGTGCATGTACCCCAGAAGAGTAAGTGAGTGAGTGACGTTTAGAAGTCAGGGACGGGGTGGAGGAAAGAGGTGACTGACACTTCTCCACACAGCAACAGAAGGGCTCGACTGAGAGAAAAAAAGAAGAATAAAGACTTAACTGCATCACTGTATTTGTTGAATAGATTTTTGTACCTTAACTGGCTCCGGAGACAGTTTATAACTTTTGTGGAAGCTGAGTTTGATCAGGAGGTTATTCCATTACGATGCATTGAAATTAACGTCTGCAGTCTGGCGCTCTCATGTTCGCCCTGTGCTCTGTTTATGTAGTTCGGTTAGTTCGGTAATTTAGACAATAAGCTGTTGACAGAGGAATTTCAACTTTAGGTTAAAAAGGTTATAACAAGGCTCGTGTAGTTGTGTCAAATTATGTGGACTTGTGGGATTTTTTTGGTATGAAAAGACACTGTCTTTGCAGACTGCAGAGGCAGAGATATCGAACATCTGCTATGCATAATTGCGTGCACTTAAAGCATCCTCTCCTGGTACGGCCTGCCAACCCCCCTAAAGCACCAATCCCCCTACCAGCACATCTTATGCCCCTGTTGGATGAAGCAATGGCTGTTGTGTAATACTCTTTTCATTGATGTTCCTTGTTAAATGTTTTATTGCTGGATTTAAAAAACATCAATCATTATCACATATCCATAATTATTATAACGGATAATTAAAAGAAGTTAATTAGAAGTGTAACGTGAAAAAAAGCAAATTTTTTTTGCCGATATTAAATTTTACTCAAATATAAATACTTTCCCCCCCTCAAAAAATACTAATAAAGATAAAAATACAGGCTGCTTTGCATTCTCTTAGTATGGTGGTTTGTCAGAACATCGGAAATCTGCATCTGGACCTCTATCTTGTAGGACTATGCTTTTTCGTTTTTGCCGAAGCCGTATGGATTCCGCACCCAATCCATTCTGCACCCGGTGTGAATCAGGCGGTAAAAGACGTGAAAGACGTGAACTGTGTCAGAGGTGCAACGTAGAACCAGAGCACCAACGGGATCGTTAGGTCACAGTATGCAGTATCCATCAAAGCTGGTAAAAACACACACCCTAAAATCTTTTTGGTCCATTTATCAATCTCAGCGTCTGATTCACTAAGGAAATGGTAGTAATTAAATACCGGCTTGTTATCCTGTTCTGGCCAAAGCTCAATGTCTTCTACATCCAATCCAGTTTCATTAAAAAACATAAATCAATTTTGAAAGATCTTCTCAAACCCCTAGACGAATGTGGTAAATGACCGCTTGTACTGAGCCAGGTTCTGCTGAAGCTTCCTTCCTGTTAAAGGGGAGTTTTTTTTCTCTCCACTGTCGCTACATTCTTGCTCAGTATGAGGGATTGTCGAGAGGATTGCTTTGGTTGGAAAGTCTGCATCAAATGGGTCCGACCTTTCGTCAGTGACCGGAGCCTATCTGCTGGGATTCCTTACATAGAAAAGTTTTTATGTTTGTATGGTTGTATTACAATTACCTTTCTTGTATGGTGCCTTGAGATGAGAGCGGTTGTGAATTGTTGCTATATAAATAAACTGAATTGAATTGAGACAATCACTTCCTGCAACTGTGCATACAAATTAGATCATTGCATCCCCTGGTTACAAAATTACCTCTAGGTGTAAAGAAACTTTACAAGTAAATTATTAATATTGCCTGTAGAGAGACTGTAGAAAGTGAAACAAAAAAATATGTTATTAAATGCTTGTTATCCTGGTAATATTTTAGTGGACCAAACCCTTATATCTCTGTATTTATTTTAAATGATTAAAAATACATTAAATCTTCCCCTTCCCTGCAGGAAAGTCTTTAAAACCCGTCACTCCATCTCATAGATTGTGTTCTGTTTGTCAGGAATATGAGGTAAGCTGTTAGAACAGCAACAACACTCAGGATCGGTGTTATCGTAGCACATCTAAGCTCCCCTTTGATTCTGGACCTTCTTAGTCTAATGTTACACCAAACATAACCTCCAGGCTCTCTGCATTGACACTAACGCTAACGGGCTTTTAAAGAGACAGAGGATTCAGGCTTGGCTGGGCTGGAATACCACCTGGTTACTGTTCAGCCTGATAATAATCAATAAGGGATAAAACTAAATCAATGGATGCTAATGGCTCCACTTTGGGTCTCTATCAGACCATCAGCAGAGTCTCTCAACAGTTTTAGGGTCTTTGGGGAGGCTCTGAACTAGACACCAGATGTGTATTCTTCAGCTGGTTGCAGGCTTTGGTAAGGAAGGGAGATGAAGGGAGAAAGTTGTGAATGAGTGACTAAACACTCAGTCAATGTGTATTTTAAGGTCAATATTAGGAACAATTAATTTAAAATAAAATAAAGTGAAGTTAATATATTGAAGTTAAACATTTGCTTGCAAACCTCTGATTTATGTTCACAGGTTTGATATTTTTAATTTTTTATGACAAAATTATAAAGAACATGCAGAGTATGGTGCTGAAACAAAAACTTGGGTTTTGTCCTTCTGGTTTCTGTAAAAAAAAAGAAGTAAACTCTGCTCTGCACCTCTCCAGTCCACTTCAAAAGCTAAAAGGCCGGATTAAAGGTGGGCTTTGTTTTTGAAATGAAGATCTGACAGCTGCTGTGTTTGGTTTATTTCTTAGTCTGTGTGTTTAACTACTCAGCCTGTGGTGAGGACCTTCCTTTTAGCACCTGGCTGCTTGAGCTGTCAGGAGGTGATGGTTTTTTTACTCCACCTCTTCATATTTTCCTTGTGATCTCGATCTATGAGCAAACGGAGGAGAGCTCTCTTCAGATATTAAACACTGCTGTAGGTTTCATTGCACATACAGAAAGACTAAACATTTTTTTTCTTCTCATGCAAACAAAATACTTTTCTATTAAATAAAAAAAGACGAGCATTGTTCATGCTCTGGATACTTTTTGTTGTAAAACGTCCACAATCCTGGTACTCAGACCCTACTGTCCTTTAAGTGTTTCTCTGTTGAACACTTGGGTTAAAGGGAAAGTTGATTTTTTTTAACCTGGACCTTATTTTTAGCAATTACATTCCTTTACTCACACAGACAAGTTTGGAGCCACTTGGAATCGTTAAGGAGGAGTTTATGTCAACTCAAAATTTGGCATATATCCATATAATAGGAGTCAATCAGGGGAGGTGATTTGCCGCCTGTAATAAGGCATTATCTGCCCCAAAACTCCCTCATTTAGCCATGTTATGCTATGAATTGTTAGATATTCTCCCGTAAATTAGGAACGTCTTGGAGGTGATAATGTTGGCGGCAGCAGTTTATCAGTGACTAGAAGTGATATGATTGCTTTACCTTACGTTACGTGATACAAAGTATCATTTCAGAAGGCCAGTGCACTACTTACTGCTTGTGTGTGTCCAAAGGATGATGCCAAACTTTACGATGAATCAACTGTGTTACCATTTGAGCCAGCGTAATAACTTCGAACTGTCATCAGGTAATTTGACGGGAAGCCTTTCCTAGGTATACATTATGACTTTTTAACGTACACCCTCCTGCCAATCAGAATCGAGTATTCACCCAAACCATGGCATAAAATGATTTTATTCAGTTGTGCATGCAAACATCTAAAATATGCAGGACAGTGGCTTTGAGGACCAGCTGGGACTGCAGTATCTTTTGACTGACAGTCTTGTTCAAAACTCTCAATCTAGCTCTTATTTCTACACCTCTAATTTGAACACATTTCATCAGTCTATGGTTCTACTGGATTGTATTGTTTGGTATACAAAGACAGGACAAGTTATCAAAGACCCCATTTAGTTCCAGTTGTTTTGAATGAGCCCAATCGGATGCAGCAAATAGTGACTGGGACCTCTGCATTGTTTTTCCTTCTTAAATTTAAAGGAAGTGAGCTAAGCCGGATTAGCTGCGCCGTAAACACAAATACCGACGGATCGGATGGTTGAGAGGAGAAAGAGAATAAGAGATGATAGCAGTCGATTTATCCTCTTATCTCCTCAGCCAACATTCCCGCTATTGTTGGATTCATCTTTCTGAGAAACAGAGGAACTCATTTTACATTTCAGGTCAGGATCTTCATATCTTTCCCTCATAAAGTTCAACAGTAATGTGCATGAGAATTAAATATTCAACGAGCAGATGTGACTGGCCGCTAACCTTAGAGGAGAAAAGAATGTGCTTATTCTGACAGCCAGGTTAAATAAACGGTGATGTTGGAGCTCAAACTGCAGAGAAAAAAAAGCAACAAAAAAACGAGCGGGCGGATAAACAATCCTGCGGGCGAAGCAGAGAGTGACAGAACAATGGGGCAAAGGTTCCCGTCAAGGAAGGCTGGAGGGGAGGAAGAGGCCGACTGGTCGGGTCGGCTCGGTTGTGTTATCATAACAGCAGCTACAGCAGTGCTAATGTGGGAAACCAAACATGGATGTGACTGCAGACAAGAAGGATACCCTCGGTTTTCAACTCAGATCTGCGGCAGCAGGAAGAACACAGCTTTTTAATGCTGAGAAAGTGGGCACCCTGTTTACTCAGTGCTTTACAGTCAGAAATAAGAATAACAGCAGTTACTTATTTCTCTCACTGGTGGACTTTATTATAACATCCTAGCTTTAAAAACAAAACCTGGCTTTTTATCTAGAACCGCTGCAGCTCATTGACAGGAAACAACAAGGGAGCAGTGTGCCGAAACAATGGAGAAGTTTATAAATCTTTCGAGAAGCTCACTGAACGCGGTAGAGAAACATGCTGGTAGTACCCATCGGCATAAAAGAAGGAAAACGTCAAAGCTTTGGGGCACGACACTCACAGGAGCAACAAATACCAAATAAGACCAAAGCAGGAATCAAGCAGCTGTGGAAACATACATTCATAGAAAAAAAGCTAAAAGCATAATCAGTACATGAAAAAAGGAAAGTTAACATTTTCCTAGAAGGATAATTTGATTAAATAAATCCTGAAAATTACATTTGAGGCAAATATTCTCAAAGAAAGGGTCTCCTAATAAAAATACCGAAGGAAACATGCAAAGAGCTGTTCGGCAGTAGGATCCGCTTTTCCAATGATTATTTACAATATAGACATATTCTGAAGTGATAGTTTTTGTTCCAATTTTCTTGGTTGGGTAAATATAACTTTTTAGTCTGAATCTGTGAGGGGTGTGAATACTTTGGTCATCACTGAACAGACTCCACGGAAGGTTTTATTCTGGACATTCGGATGAACCACCTCGGTGCCTGCTAGTAGGGTGGAGCAGCAGTAGCTGAGCTCTCTCCAGATGATGGAGCTCCTGACCTTACAGAAAGGTCAGCTGTGCTGAAAATACAATAATCACAAAACTGCTGTCATGTTTGCTGGTAATTTCCTCTCCCAAATACATAATCAACCCTGAAATTCTGAAGGCTAATGCAGGGTTTTTATTTACAACATCTACAGTGAGGAGATTGGATTGTCTGGTCCAGAGCTGGGGAAGACGAGTTTGATCCGGGTTTCATGTTGGACGGACAAATCTTGAGTGGGTAAAATTCCTGGAGCGGTTTGTTGTTGCTGGAGAAGGCAAGTCTTTAAGAGGTTTGAGGAAAGAGTGTTAGACCGAACACCATACCTTCAGGTAATGCATGTGCGTTAAAATCAAAACCATTATTTCAGCATTCTTCACACTACAAGCGGTACATTTCAGTGTATTATATAAACATTATTAGGGCTGTCAAAATTAACGCAATATTCGAAGAATTAACTCGATTATTTTTTTTATGCAATTAACGCATGCACAGGATAACCCGTCCTGTTCATCCAACAATTCAGCCCGCACTGCCTTCAGTGCGCCTCACATAAACAGCATGGCAGATCGAAACTCAGGGCAGTCATAGGCTAGATAGAGGGATTATAGATCTACATCACTCCCTGCTCTATTGCACGATCTGTCTGCGGAAAAATAAAAGATCAGGTGTTATAATCGATCAGAAGAAGCGACTGGAATTAGTAGATGATTAAAAAAGCAACAATCTGCAGTGATAAATTTACATAAGGTAAGCCTTGGCTAACATGGCTAACCAACACAGCAGCTGCAAGATAGCCAGAAATAACAGTTGGAAATGGGAAATGATGTTAAAGTTCAGTTCCACACAATTTTTCTGACGTTGATAAGCAAATAATCCGTCTATTGTTCAGAAGAAAGCAATTCAATTCAAAAATGTCATATTGATCACAGAGGAAAAAGTAAGTGTGTTGTAGCTCATATTGTAATAAAGGAGTTATAGATCCTGATGGCTGTGTGCGGGGAGGAACTCCTGTAGCAGTCTGTGTTGCAGCAGAACTGTTGAAGCCTTTGAGTGTTTTTGTTGTAGAACAGTCACATGAAGAGAATGTTCAGGGTTCTCCAATGTTAAAACGTTCATCTTTACATACAGCAAAGGTTAACCACTTAGTTTGCCCTTGCAACTTGCTAAAAGACGAACAGGTTAAAAGAACCTGACGTAAATGTGATTGTGGAGTTTAAAAGTTCCATGGATCTCTCCTGTATTTAATAAAGAAAAGAGTAATGACATCTGGGTTTATTCTTTATTCACACCAAAAATGTCACTTTTTAGTCATATTTGGGAATGTTAATAGTGATTAACAATGATTTCTTCACAGCTACTCTGATTAATTAGATAACTTTTTTTAAATGTTTGACAGTCCTACTAATTACACGATCAAAAGAGATATTAGTTTGTTGTGTAATGTCAAGTGAAATCATTAAATCTGGTGTATCAAGGCCATGTTAGACAAAATATTAAAAAAGAAAATTTATGCTGAAAGACTGACATATTTAGATTAACATGTTTTCCAGAAAAAAATTGTAAATCCTGATGTCGAAAAGCCGTAAATGAGAGAAAACATAAGTATTTCATATTTAAACTAAGATGTTTTCTGACAAAAAATAAAAATAAAATGCTGATATTTTAACATTGTTTTTTTCTGACAGAAAATTCCAGTCCTATAATATGTTAAGTGTTAAATTTACAGGACCTGCATCTAGATAATTGTGGAATATTGATGTTGTTCATGAAGCTTTTTCCCAGGTTTAGACTGGCATGAACGCTTCAAGAAAACAACATACCCCTTTATTAAACTGTATTTCTATGAAGCTAAGATCCTTCAAAACAGCATACCCAGACACAAACACTGGTGAGCTCTTTTTATAAAGTCGGTTAGACTGACAGATAAAAATCAACTTTCAGGATGCTATTCTGACAAGGTAAATCATTTCAATCTGAGATGCAGTGGATGACCGTGGAGTAGATTTGATCTTGGGTGTCGTCACAAAGGGGATTTGATTGAGGAGGTTCAGAGTCAAAGAGGATTTTTTTAACATGGGGGCACAAAGAACAAAGGGTGAACTAAAGCAAGTAGACATATCTTTGAAAACTTAGAGAAAGGAAACTCATGAACACAACCAACAGGGCTGATTTTCAGGGGAGAAAAGGTTGTTCTGC
Organism: Apricaphanius iberus; assembly: GCA_028564705.1. NCBI lineage: Eukaryota > Metazoa > Chordata > Actinopteri > Cyprinodontiformes > Aphaniidae > Apricaphanius > Apricaphanius iberus. The sequence goes on along the minus strand of JAPXFQ010002125.1, from coordinate 555,458 downwards.
TGCTCTTTAAATCCACATTTACCCAATGAGAGAATTTCTGATAGGTTTGTAATCACCCACGTCCTTCAGCAGAGATCCATTAGCATTGTTTGTTTTTAAAAATAATGTTGGCAAAATGTCAATTAAGTGTAAATTGTAGTTTTAAAAATTTCTAAAACCTGTTTTTATGCACCAATGAACATGAAGTTTGAACATTTCTTGATTTATCCTACTCTGTTTTACATTTATTATAACATGAGTATGTTATTTTCAATAACTCTAAAGTATTTTTTTTATTAAGTTGTAAATTTGTCCTTACTGTTCAGTCTCTTATTTCTTATTATTGTTTAAATAATTTTACTTTTACCTATGATTCTGATTGATCCCATTTGTCTTTTTTAGGGACAATAAAGGCTTTTCTATTCTATTCAATTGCAATGACATTTTTATGGATTTTTCATTCCTTTATGTTGGATTCCATTTATAATGTAATCTTTTCTTTGTCTCCGTCAGATGAACATATTTTCATGTGTTCTGGAAATCTAGCTGTCAAAAAATATGATATGAGATGAGGAAATAAAATAAAGTTTACACAAAAAAATGAAAAAAGATTATCCAGTTTGTACATTTATTATGAAAATAAAAAACTTTTTTGTTAAACTGAGACTTGTATCCTTAAATCTAACAATTAATGTGTTAAAAATTCAGAAGGTATGTGAATATTGATATTCATATTTAAAAATCAAGTAATTGTTTGGCTTTCATGAAAAAATACAAATATGTTTGATTAACATTATCATATTTCACTTTAAAAGTCCAAGGGACACATGTTGAGCAGCAAAGGGGGGTCCCCAGATTGTTAAACCCACTGTTTGCTGTCTATCCAGATACCTTCTTGTTTGTATTAGAAAGTAGGCATCTCTCACATTAAAAAACATTCTGTTGCTGTCATTGTGTCACTTCCTGTGTCCCGTCTGCAGAGGTTAATCCCTAAAACTAATGCTTCCACATGCACACAAGCTGTCCTTCACTGCTGCATTAGATGGTATTGATAACTCCACCCTCTACCTAAAAGTGGCTTTGTGAGGGAATAATTGATGATCTGGATGGATGCTTGACTTGATGCACAGCAGCAGCACAAAGCAATTCAGAGCAGATCTCAGAGATTGTAAAGGCTTTTTGTGGAACACCAACACTACCTAACCACAGTCATAAGTTAATTTCCCTCTGAGAAATTCAGCAGAGAAAGGCATGTGTCATATAAATGTTGATCTTCTTAAAGGTTGAAACATTCTGTTCAGTGTCAGATTATGTTGGAATTAAATGAAAATGTTTGACTCAAGAAGAATCTGACTTGCTAAAAGCTGCATGTAAAAGTTGGAAGTGTAATCACCTGAATGCTTTGCTGAAGTTTTTTCATTGATGAGCTTTCGCCAGACACTAAATTCTTACTCAGCATCCCCTGATTCGCAGCACTCAGCTCTCTGCTGACAGTCCAGGTCGCAACTTTCTGAACCAAACGCTGAGCAGCAAGAAATCAAGTGTGTTACACGAAGCATTTAAAAAAAAAAAAAAATCCTCACTGTCACCAGTTCAGTTCCTGAGTGAAATCAGATGCAGTGCCCCCTCCTCTGAGAAATAATAAAAATGAATATTGGCAGAACTCACTGTTGCCTGCTGCTGTTGTGCATGACCAGGAATGCAAGAAGGAGCTCAGAGTCAGGCTGAGAGGATTACTGACCAACATCAAGCTCCAAAGTCAGGGTCAAAGGTCGCAGGACAGACCAAGGGTACAGACACTCTCAGGCTTAGGTTATGTTGCTGCATTCACTGCATGCTTCTCACTTGACGTGTAGAGTTTATACAGATATTTTCTTAATTATTTATTTACAGAAGCAGCTATTTAGTTCTATTCAGTTTAATGCTAAAGGGACAGTTCCCCAATATCATCAAAAGGCTGCTAACCCTCAAACAAAAGAGGGAAACAAGTGAGTATGTATGATAGCAGCCAGAACCTCTAGCAACAACCTACAGAGATACATTACTGTGGAAAAAAAGTGTTTTCCCCCAACAGAAGTGTTTGCCCCCTTCTGTTTTTGGTTTTAGTATCAATTCCATGTATTGAGAACATCAACCAGGCTTTCATAACAGAAAAAGATATGTAGAGTAAATAATGAAGGCAGTTTTTAAACAATAATTTTAATTATTAAGGGAAAAAAAATAACATTGCAGATCCTAAAACAGTGCAAAAAAAACAAATTGCCCTGTAATCCTAAAGAAAGACTGCTATCAAATTGTTAATTATTTCTGACACAAGGATTTTCTATGAATGATGAGAAGGCCCTGTTTAGGGTTAGTCCGATGATTCTGAATCAGTTCTAAGTCTATACTTTGACTAGGCCACACTGAAACGTTTTGTTAGCTAGTTGAACTTGCTGGTTTGCAGCAAAGCAGCCCAGACATAACATTACCACAACCATGTTTGACTGTAAAGCGGAGGTAGTGCTACATTTTGTTTTGTGTCCAGTCATAATCTATTTTTACCTGTCATTTTTTAAAATGATAATGACATATTCAGCAGTATCTGAACAAACTGAACAGAGAATCTATATCATGCCGTCTTACATTGAGCAGATTAATAGGCTACATGTTATAATTATGAATATTTCAACCCCCTGTGGCCTGAATGCTCCGCATGGAGCTGAACTGCATTCTCACTTGTAGAAAATGGAGACTCTATCCACTTTCTGCTGCCACACTGGAGACTGCCGCCAAACTTTTGAAATTGGGGAACGTTTATCCAAATAAGTGATCGGAATTCAGCAAGACTCTCTGAACGAAAGATTTCCTAATAATTTCAGTGGGAGGAAATCCCTCCCTTTGCATCAATAGTTAGGCTGCAGGGATCTGACTGTGTAAGGTGAAATCACAGATACGCTCTATGCCTCCGTAACTCTTCAATGTGCCGTTAGTGAGGTGCATTTAGTACAGTGTCCAGGTCTCAGATAATGTTCAGATTATCTCATGGGAATCCTTTTTTGATTGATTCAGTTACCTGAACTTTTTTGCCAAAATGAAGGGACAATTTAGAAAAATATTCACTACCACTTCTTTCAAGTTAAGCGGAAAATTATTAAATATATAACTTGTATGTATTTAATACATTGAATGTTATTTTAACAAAACTAGCAATGGAAATAAAGTTAGAATATGGTCAAATTTGCCACAGAAATGAGAGAAAACCTAAATAAAAAAAGACTGAAACTATGACCCAATTTATTGGAAAAATTCACTGAATTGAAACATTATGTCGCTATGGATCAATTTGGCACCCAAAGAGTAAACAGAGTAGGACACCATCGGACCTGCAGTTAAAAACCTGGATGTCCTCTTTAACAGCTGTGCTCATAAACGTCTAAGTGTCTCCTTCTCCGACTCAGACTCCAGCAATCAAAACTTTTGTTAGTTTGCACTGACAGCCTGACATTTACAGCATGTCTGCATCATGTTCTTGAGCCACACATCAAACAGAACCATTACTTCATCTGACAGCCATGACCGTCCGGTTTCTGATGTTCCTCCAGAACCCCGACGGCTCCAAATGACGTTACGATCGTGTTGGACAAATCGAATTCCTGCTTCTCTGGCTTTTCAAAGTGATCCCTGCGTGACATCATGAAACGTTTAACCGCAGTCCCCTGGAAGGAAAGCCGATTCGCCCATCATCAGCTATCAGGACTTCAGATATGTCTCTCTAATCAACATCTGAGGGCCTAATGGACATCCCAGTGGTTTCTGGTGGAGAATCAAATGAGAGAAGAGAGAGGTTCTAATCTGCTCGATTACTCTGTATCTTTTCGTAATACAATCAACCCGTGAAGACCTAAATGACAAGCCCTCGGAGGCTGCAAATTTAAAGCAAATGCTTTGGAAAAATACATTGTCTGCCACTGTGCAGCTGAGCGAGGAAGCTGGTTAGTGATCGATCTGAAAAAACGCCCCTCAGCAAGAAAGATGGTGGAGTCTACATAACAAAGTCTCTTTTTCTTTAGGAACAGAATCCAACACTACCATGAAACAGGATTTTCTGCCTAGAATCAAGAAAAGTTCAAAGCTCCAATCCCCTTCCCTCCTCCTCATTTTCCTTCCTTATTCCCTTTAATCTAAATGGAAGGTTTTAATTCAGAAGCAGGGACCAATTTGGGGTTGTTGGATCGTCTCACAGTCGGCTGAAAGCTCAGAGATGTAATAGTGACTCCACATAGACAGTAAGTGCTTGTTCTGCTTGGCCCCGCTGACAGCCGTAACAGAGCGGGTTCCACAGTCGAACCAGAACCACAGAGAGGCTTGGAAAAGTGGTCCGCAGCAGCCAGTGTCCTGAAGGCTTTAGATGTGGACCGCTGCAACATGCAGGACATTGATCCTTATAGAACATGGCTAGGGACCTACAGTGCATTATGATAGTAAATGCTCACTGGGCACTTTATTAGGCACACCTATCTAACTGCTTGTTAACGCAAATTTCTAAGCAGCCATTTACATACTGGTAACTCAATGGATTTAGACATATAGAAACGGTAGATGTACAGAAGAGAAAATAGGGAAGAAAGGTGATTTAAGTGACTTTGAACGTGGCATGGTTGTTAGTGCCATGAGTATTTCAGAAACTGCTGATCTACTGGGATTTTCAATGCACAACTATCGCTAGGATTTAAAGAAAATGGTCCAAAAAAGGGAAAATATCCAGTAAGCGGCAGTCTTGTGGACGAAAATGCCTTTTTACTACGACTGCGACTTATAATCCGAAAAATAAGGTAATGCATTACCGGCTTTAATGTGTGATAGCTAACAGCAACCACAAATGCTACTGGAAGTTGATAACTAGTTAAAATTAAAATGCGTTGCTCTGTAACACCAGGAAACCAAAGTGTTCCCAAACAGGAGGCTTTACCAATGTAAACGTTTCTGGCCAGAACTTCTGCTAGCAGGAGGCTGCGCTGTACTTGTTTACAGAGTTTTATTTGTTGTGGACTAAAGCGTAACGCATTTATGCCGCCATGTTTGAAACTATGTACTCCTCTATGCTCTACCAAAAAAGAAAAGTCTACACATACAGATACCTGTACTGTTACACCCCTTAAACCACACACCTCAAGGTATCTGTGATGGGCCAATAAAAATGCATGTAGAATTGTGAAGTGGAAGGAAACTGTTCGACCGTTTTAAGCTAAACTTAGCGAATGTTTTTGCTAAGCCTCATTTACTTTGACACCCCTAAATGACCTAAGCTGAGAGGTGGCATCATCTTGGATTGTTCGAGACACCTTAACTAATCAGGACTAATCACAGAGACTAGAGCTGAAACAGCTAATCGATTTAATCGATTATAATCGATTATTAAAGAATTGACAACTAATTTAGTAATCGATTAGTTGCTCTAACCCCTTAAGCCCTAGGGTCCCCCAATTGGGGGACTTTGTGACAAAAAATTTTAATAGGCCTTAAACAACACTCACACTACAGAAAAAATAGTAACAATGCACATCCAATTAAACAGCACAGCAAGCACTACAACGCTATCTAAACTATTTTTACCAACCGCAATCACTCAGATGCCACGTAAATAAATATTTGCAAACATACTCATAAAATCATATTTTCGTCAACCCAGCCGCCACATTTCTGGCTCTAACGCAACAATCCTTTGTGCTACACACACAAACAACCACTCAAATGAAAACAGAGGTCCAGCCGATTCCAAAAATGCTACAGGAAAGTACCACAGAGATATGAGCCAAGAAATGAATTATCTTGTGCTTTCTTTCTTTTCAGTGAAAAGCTGAAAGTCATAACCAAATATGATTATTAATAAAAGCGATTAATCGATTAATCGTAACAAATTAATCGACAGATGAATCGATTATTAAAATAATTGTTAGTTGCAGCCCTAAGAGAGACAGACCAGAAATCTATCATGACTGTGAAAGAGCTGCAACGATGCAGCTCAGATAATAGAAAACCTTCTGAACCTGGGATGCAGGTTCAGCTCCCAGCAGGACAATTAAAAACATGCATCCTAAGACATCATGGTTTACGTCACTTGTTAGCCAAAGTCTAGTCCTTAAATCCACCTGAGAAATACGTGGCAGCACTTGAAAACTGACATTCACAGACACTCACCATCCAATCTGAATGAGTTGAGCTATTTGATAGAAAAAACAGGCAAAAAATGTGCAAAGCTGGACGAGATAGACACCATTTTCTTATTTAGGAGTGTCAAAGTAAAGGGGGTTGAATACAAATGCACATATTTCAGATTAAACATGTATAGCTTTCCTTGCATGTCGCCGTTATACAGTAGTTTATGTTGGTCCATCACATAAAGAAAATGTAAAAACAATTTAGCAACATGGGGGCTTTTACAAGGTACTTCAAATATTGCTATTCAATCATAAGGGCAAGCAGCGTATTATAAAACTGTTGAATGACTAAGCAAACTGTAAAAACAATATTTTTCCCGGTTTTGTCTTATTTTATAGGGGAAATTACATTTTGCCACAGGTGCTGTTTCTGCCACAGAAGTTTAACACCACATCAGCACAGCAACGTCTCTGTAGGCCTTAGATGCAAGTCAGAATACTTTTATTTACCCTTTGGTTTGATGTAAAACTACAATCTATTCATAATCTATTTTTTAGAGTCCAGGATCCTAAAACACAATCATAAACTCGTCGTAAAACCAGTTTATTTCCAGTTAAACACCAGAATGATGATCTGTTCCTCCAGTCTCCTCCATCAGGTATAACTCATCATACTGATGGGGGTTCTCCATCAACACATTAACCCATTACTGCTCCACTGAGTCGTCTGGCATTTACAATGACAGATTCCTCTCATCTTACCGCTATCCGACTCTGAGGTCTCAGTGCCCTTCCTCGCACACCAACAGCCCGGAGCAAACTGCATATATTGCAGGTTTAATATGGTGAATCCATTTTTAAAATTGAAAAATGTCACTAATTCCAGCAGGCAATCAGCTTTTTTAGACCGAATCTGCAGTTCTTCGAGCTCCTAATGGCCTGGATCGCAGTTGGATTGATCACTCAGCCATGACAGCAATACCTCTGTGGTTTAACATTAAGGTGCTTTTTTATTTTCACAGACTCTGCTGTGAGTTTGATAAATGCCTTGATTTCTGTGGTGTTTTAGGATCCACTTGCGTCTGAAGACAAATCGAATCATCTCTCTGTGTTTATGTTGATTGATGTGACAGAGGCAGAGGTCAGTGTAGCAGGAGAGAGTTAGAGACAGAACTTCATTAGAAGGTTACAGAAAAGGTGCGGAAGAGGTGTAAATCCAGATGTTTTAGTGCTGGCATTTATTATGATAACAGAATAAACCGACATATAAAAAAAAATCTTTATACCATCATTAGAGATTTGCACATCTTGATTCTAAAGATAAATTAATCTGCATCTGAACCAAAGGGGTAACAATCCAATAACTAAATATAAAGCTATATGCTTTATAGGGCACACAAGAATCCCAGTTGGGATCTTACACATAGCCCCATTTCCCCTATTGCCAGTATGGTACGGAACGGGAGGCTTTGGCGTGTTTCCATTACCTGCGTCCGTTCTGAGCCGACTCCAGCTGACCCCTTTTCTCAGACTACCTCTGCCTTGGTTCTAAGCGTGCCGAAGCGATCCGAAACGGCCACCTATGGACTTATTGGTCCGGTAATATGATATCCCTCTCACTCCCACGCAGCAGCGGTAGCCGCTGATTGGTCTGGAGTTGTTTCTTTGCCTCAGAGTAAGCTATAGTTTAAAGTTTCAAATAAGCAGCACACTGCAGTTAACTGCAAGCAGCATAAAATTATAAAGAAATCAGTTTTATTCATTCGATTTCAATTTCACATTTGCATCCCGCTACTGCAGTGCTTAGTCTTTTTCACAGTAGGTTCAGGTTCACAGACATTCTTCCTGGTTAAAAAACCCCACAACTATTTCTGGATAAAAAAAAAAACAGTCTGTAGTCATTGAAGCATGAGATGGTTTAGGTCTTGGGAAGTGGGATACGAATGGCTTTCTTCTTTAAGAGACAGAAGTTTAAAGAAGCAGTCTGCCTTCTGGAACGGATTATGCAGCCTTCAGCCGGTTCGTTTATTGATTTTCTTCAACAAGGAGCACTTTTATTGACCCAAAATGGCAAAATCACACAATAACTGCAATGTTTTTGGCAATAGCTTCTTCTTGACACTCCTCTATATAGGCCAGGTTTGCAGAGTGCACAAGTAACAGCTGTCCTGTAGAAGCAAACCCCTTGATGCTTCTATACACCGACCAATAACATCCTGACCCAGCCTGCCAGTTTAGGAAAACTGCTGTGCCTGGCTAGGTTTGCAGTTGGGCCATAATTTTTCCATATTCAGTTGATGGATTAAACAGAGCTTTTTGAGATATTCAGAGTTTAGGGTATTGTTTTTCAAGCGAACCCTGAATTAAACATCTCCACAACTTTCTCCCTGACCTGTCTTCATGTGGCTGTTTATTCACAAATAACATCCAACAAACCTCTGAGACCTTCATAGAACAACTTGATTTCACATTGAGACTAAATGGTCTTAGATGAATATTTTAACTAATTATGGGTCTTCTGAAGGGACTGGATTTTATTTTGGGGGTTTCAAAGGATAGCAGATACACAAATGCCTTTTATTCTTTTCCTTTTGCTTCAGAATTATTTACTTATGTAATAAAACCCAAATAGGAGACATTAAAGATTGCGGCTGTCATGTGCCACACTGAAATTTGTATGAAGCAGCATGTTTTTGTTGTTTTTTCAAATGTCCTATTGTGCCTCTACTGTGGAGCCTGACTAAATAAGTGAAACTTTTGGTTACCTAACCTGCCCCTGATCAAAGTTGAAGCTCTGAAATGGAATTAATGCCCAACTTTAGATGTTTCGCACGAATCATTCTGACAAACTTCTCACTTGACCTTTTAGATCCACAGAATGACATTAAATTAAATGTTTCACTGACTCTCAGGCAGGAAAAACACCCACTGATTCTCTGCATGGAGCGAACAATGCAAAACATGATTCACTCTGTGGAGTCATTTCACTGAGAATAAAAAAACTGCAGTTTTTCTGACCTCATCTTGTGCACAGCTCTACTGTTAAAGACATGACAGCTACACATTGACACTTCTGAGATAAAATAACTCATATTGCACGCTTGTTAGAATTTTTTCTTCTTATTGTTCTTATTTATTTTTCTAAATATGCTAGTCTGTTTTTATAGATTTGTGCATAACTTTTTATTAAATATAATAATAAATCTGTTATCATTAAATATCTTTCTACATGAGGGGCAGGTTTCTGAATCTAAAACCCGAGTGTCTGCTTTGATAAACAGATTTAATGATGATTTTGGTCTTCCTTTAATCAGTTTATCCCAAAATGGCCATAACCTGAATTTGATTATTTTTTTCAAAAAAATCTATCAATCAATTCTGAATTCTTTCACTTTTTGTTGAACAACATATCATAAATTTAGAAAATAATTAAAATGATGTTTCTCAGATAAAAAAGTAATTTTTCAGGAATAAAATAATTGCATTTCGGTCAAGAGATCCGTTTACTGTTATTCACATGAGGGTCTTTCTTTCAATCATTTGAAAGTGATTTCACAGCCTAAAAGTTAATGTGAGTGAGGAGAATTTGGGAAAATGCCAAAGTTTCCAAACCATGTTTGAGGCATCCGTTTCACCAACACCAGAAAACTGTCTATGCAGTATGCCTCAGTATGTTCAAGATCCTTTCAGTTCTAATTGCAGAAAAACTTTGCCCAGCTCGCTGGATGTTTTAATGGTTCCTCATGTTGGATCTCTTCAGAACTGAATATGATATAAAGAAAAAAGTAAAAACCTAAAGCAACTGTATTGAAGATGCCAAATACCTGCCCAAGATGGAAGAAAGAAGACTGGAATCTTGTCTTACACAATAATATTCAAACATGGTCTAGCATCGTAAAAACATTCTTTAGGTCAACGATTCTTTGTTTCTTGTTGGTTAAAACATTTGACTAGTTCTGAATTTTTTCCGGTTTCTCAACACCATGAGAATCTCAGAACTTACTGTAGCTGCCAGAACAGTTTCTCGATGATGATTGCTGAAACCTACTGAGACCAAAAAATAAAATAAAAAACTATAATTGCAGATAATAGCACCTGGGTGGTGCTAATTTGTCATTCAATGTTTCAAAAATAATTGCATTAAAATAAAATAGATTAACAAGTGTGAAAAGTTAAGTAATCAGGGATTAGTTTCAAACCTTTAAATCTTTAACTTGTTAAAATAAGAACCTTAATGTAGAAAAGTTTGACATGTAGTTACAGTCAACACTCCATGAGCTTTTGGGGTAAAAAATAAACATAAAGGGCCTGATTTATCAACATTCCTGATAATGACAGCAAAATTGTGTATGGCGCTAAAAAAATTTGCGAGTGGGTTGTCCTTAATTTGTGGGTGATTTATTAAGACTGAGCAATTCTTACCAGGCGCAAGTAGCACTATGCAAATTAGGAGTTTGCGGCCGCTGATGCAAGCTGCACCACGGCTAGAGAGAGGAGAAATATGTGCATGGATTCATGATACATCTTTGGCACAAAAAAATTGGGTTGACATATCTTCTTTGGCTGTCACAGAATTAATAACCATTAAGCTAGAATGTCGTGAATTCTGTTTTTGCGTTGTCAGTAATAAATGTAATTCATGTGGTGTACACGCACTGCTCTCTGCTGCATGCACACATCGTATTGCAGGGTTAGAATGATTAAAACTGCAGCATGTCCAGAACTAGGCGGCTAAAATGTCCTTATTCTACTAATGTTGAAATGCATCGCACTTTATTGTAGCTTCTATTTAATGTCAAGTTGCAGTAGTAAAAAGTTTCATCTTGAAAATATATATTCTGAAATGTCTTAATTTGGTTTTTAAAATGTCTGTTTTTCCTGTTTTAAAATATATAAAGCCAATTATCATTGTGGTATTGTATATGATTAATAGATTTTATAAATTGGACTCCAGGGAAAACTAACGAGGATCATACTGTGTGCTCAGCGCGTCTTCACCAGGTGGAGACGTGATGAGAGCTCAGTGAGTTATGATGTGTATTTGGGTGGAAAACAGGTAAATAATTACATAACTGTCAGGTTTATGGCCATTAGAGTGTTAATCACTCTTAGGTTATATTGTGTGTGAAGAACTTTTTTCGTTTGTCAATAATAAACTCATGTTGAATGTGGTAGAGCAAAATTAAGAAATGCTTTTCAGAAGTGCTAAAAATAGACGCTAAAATAGCAGATGCAACCATTTTTATGCTTGGTTAATCACACTGCGCCTGGAACACCTATTTCTTTGCCTGTTCTCCTCCCAATATTCTGCGTCTTCTTACAGAAACGCCCAGATTGCATATTCATCAAGGGCAAAAGCACTAAATGGATTTCGTGTGTCTTGCTGCGAGTTTAACAGGCACAATGCGCTCTGCGCCATGTTGCTAGATCAGCAAGAGCCTGCTTTGGCGACACTGTGCAGTTTCCACAGGTTTTAACAAGCGGAAACTGTTGGTAAATCAGGCACAAATACTTTAGAGATCCAGGGATGTGATGAGATAGGAGGTTAGGATTAATCTGAAAGGTCCATAAATGATATTCGGGCAATGTTCTTTGTTTGAAAGGTCTTAACTGAGTTGTTTGTGCTCACTACAGCATAGTATGGATAAAAACGGTCATTTGTTTAATGTTTTGTAAACACGAAGGATGTGTGAATCACCAGAGTAAAATACGTGAGGGGAACGGTTTAGTTACTGGAAAATCGTATGCTAACACATTTAAATACTCCTCTACTGGAATCTAAACTATCTTTGCTAAAAAGAAAAATCAACTGCAGATTGCGAGATACTTTACTGTTTTGTGAAAATTCTGATAAAAATGTTTTACCTACCCTCCCTATATAACTTTTTCGTAACTTTAATAGGTGCAGGAATGGATGATATAACAGATGATCAAATGACTCTTCTCCACAGTGAGTCAATACCCTAAAGTACCCTAGCCTAAAGTAACATAAAAGTAAATGTATGATGAAAATGTGTCTGCAGTGATAGACTAGTAAGCCAAAAATGGAATCATGTACAGAGAAGAGAGACTGTTCAGTGACTCATTTGACCAGTGAAGATGAGACATAATTTTAATGAAGGTGATCATCATGTGTATCATGACCTAAAGAGTGACTAAAATGACCCATCTGGTAATTAATGCGAATCCTGACCAACGTATGTGGATAACATTAATTTATGCACATCACATGCATGTGTTGTTGCCCTAAGAGAGTCTTTCTTCTGCAGATGTTTCCCTTAGCCAGCCAGAAAAGTTGCACCTTAGTGGAGGAGAGTGTTAAAAACCACCACATGGTGTAAAGTGGAGCTGTAAATCTAAAGCAAACCACTGCTTTAATTTGCGGCCCTGTAGGGTGGCAGATCTGGCTGAAATAATTGGTTGTGGGTGTAGGTCTCACTCTACAAACAGATGAGCACACAATGAAGCCGTGACAAAACAAGTGAGAAGAAGTAGAAACAAATGGTTGAGGCTTTACGGTTAGACCCAGATGTCAGTTTTCAGTGAAGTCACAGAAAAGAGTTGGATTATCCAAAGTGCACAAACTGTCGCAGAACATATATATTGGGCTTTATCATGTATTCAGCTCCATTTAATGAATGTACTTCATTGAATTAAATTGCATCTTGTTTCGAAGGTTTGAAGAAGAAATGCTCTTCTTTCTGCTCTGTACAAGTAAGATGTGTAGCTGAGTTTGCAAAGTCGCATATGAATAGAAACAAAAAACATCTGGAGCTGTTGCTTGGAGAGATAATATTAAATGGTTTGTTTGGAGAAAGCTAAATGTGACATTTCAGCACAAACACCTTCTACTAAGTGTGAAGTATGGTGGTTAAGGGCTGGTTTTAAGGGCTTGTCTGGCAGCCACAGAATCTGGGATAGTTGTAGTCATAATGCCTTTGGTGTTATTTTGTAAGGCTTGATAATCCTGAAACACATCAAGCTGAGCCTTATAAATAGTCAGTCTGTTTTTTTTTCTGAAAAGACGGAGACCGCCAGAAGGTGGGAAACCTTATGCACCTTTGTGAGACCCTTCAGCTGCCAAACCAGGTATTGAAAGAGTAGCAAGGTTGACCATCTTTGTACCTCAAGGATTTGATGCAGTGATGGCATGCTGTGTGATTGGCCTCTAATTATTGTTAGGGGTAGCAATAATTGTAATAGTTCAAGCACATATGTTTATGCCCTTAATGGTCTAACTGACCAGTTGTGGCAAGGTACACAACAAGGGCCCAGGCAGGATTTGATCCCACGATTCACAGGAGAGAGTCATGCACGCCAACCATTTAGGCAAAGGGATGTGCCTGTGACCAAGCAGCCAGGGCACATGATCAATCAGAGCCATAGTGACAGGACCTCCACACTGCCACACAGTGTTTTATGAAATATTTCTGAATGCCGTTTGTGTGTGTGGAAAAAAAATCTGCTCTCTATCTTTAGTGTATTTCAGGTTAGCGTTGTTTGTGTGTGTGTGTGGGGGTTGACTGTAGCACGACGACCCGGTCCCGGGCTCACACTGAGCCTATATGAGGTTAATTCAGCCTCCAGAGCTACCCGGGCAATATTATCACCAAACGCTCGCAGGTCGAACACCGATTCGGCGCTGCACTCTTCCGTCTTGAAGTAAGAGTGCTATCTCTGAGGTAAACATTAATTTTTTCTTCCTCTCCACTTTGCTTGTAATTTGCTAGAATTCACCGGGATAAGCATAGTCCATTTGGGTTGAGCCCCATCCAACTCTGATATTACACTTCATGGTTTGAAGCTTACATTAGGTTTCAGGATAGTTATATCTTTTTACTTACTGTAGCCCGGGAGCTGTTGTTCTACCTTTTGGTACGGATCCTGTTTTTAAATACAGCTTAAAGGAAAAGCCAGTACTGTTAGGCCTGTGATAGCAGTGATGGTTATAGAGTCTAATAGCTGCTGGGAGGAAGGAAATGCAATAACGTTTCTTCATGCACCCAGGATGCAATGGACTGTCACTGAAGGAGCTCTCCAGCTGAGCAACAGCTTCGTGTGTGAGGTGGAAGACGCTGTCTATCAGTGATGTTATTTTGGCCATAGTCCTTTTTTTTCTTCCCCCACCTGGACTGGACTGAAAAGTGTAATACAAATATTTCAAGGTAATGTGAATGATAAATTAGTAAATGCAACAAAATAATATGTCATGTAGATGATCATCAGAGTGTTTAAACAGACATTTGTGAGGAGCACTTTTGATTCATTCAAAATCAATTTAGTTTATTTATATAACGCTGATTTACAACAGATGTCATATCCAAGCACTTTGCAAGAAAAATAATTTCAATACAATTATGCAAGGATTCAAATCAGTTAAAGAGGTTTTCTATCCAAGGACTCCTATCAGATTGCATCAAGTCATTGATGTGTGGTTGTACCACATTGATGCAGATTTCCAACTGCAGCAATCACTCAGCAGTCCCACATACTGAGCAAGAATGTGGATAAACAGTGGAAGAAAGCTCCATCAGAAGCTGGCTCAGTATGAGGAACTGATGTAAGAGTACTTTCGATAATAAAGGAAGTAATTAGTTGATAACAGGAACTGGAGGATTTTCGGTCACCGGGAGTATCATCTCAGCTGATGCTCCCCATCCAACAGGGCGTTGTAGCTGAGTAGGATGCCAGACCAGGTGGAGAGAAAAACAGTGAGAGAAAAAAAGGTTAACAATCGAAATAACAGCAAAAAATACATCTGGAGAGTAGTAAGAGGAAAGTAGCAGAGTGAAGAAAAGTGGCCAGTCTTAAACTCTGTTCCGGATTTAACAGGGAGCCATTAGAGAGAAGGTAAAACAGTAGAGATATGATCTCTCCTTTTAATATTCATCAGACCTCTTGCTGCAGCATGTTGGATCAACTTAAGGTGTTTAATTGCATTTTGTGGACTTCCTGATAGTAAAGAATTACAGTAGTCCTGCCTTGAAGTAACAAATGCATGGCCTAGTTTCTCAGCATCACTCCTAGTCGGGAAGTTTCTTATTTAAGCAATATTCCTGAGGTGAAAAAAAGAAAACCTAGAAAGCTGTTTAATATGGGATTTGAATGTAATGTCTCGGTAAAAAAACACACAAACAATATAATAACAATATTATTAGGGCTTCTAGTCCAAAGACGACAATTTCTATCTTGTCTGGATTTAAAAGCAGAAAGTTTAGAGTCATCCAGGTTTTTATGTCTTCAAGACATGCCTGTAATCTAACTGACTGAACTGATTGAAATTATTTATGAATAAATATAGTTGTGTATCATAAGGATAACTGTAGCAATGTATAACATGCTGTCTAATTATTTTACCTTTTGGAATCAGATATATAGCAAGAAGAATTGGTCCAAGCAAGGAACCCTGTGGTACTCTACAAGTAACTCTTAAGTGTGAAAAGATTAGGCGACTTCTGACTTCAGTCCCTTTAGCTTTACATTGTAAGGTGTTTCGATAACTTTGGGGAACTAGATATCAGACGGTGTGAGGGGGTTGATATCAAATTCCTCCTGGGGGCATTAGGCTTGAGGAATGGAAGGGAATGGGAGAGACAGTTTGGGGCACCTGTATGTTCCTGGCCTGATCTTTTAATAAAATAAAAGAAAAGGCCTATTGGACTGGATCCTCTTTCTTGTTTACAGGAAGAAGATGCTTTCTTGCACTTCAGGGGGTATCCTAGGACAAAGCTGGCCTCAATAGCCAGAGGCAGGTCATCTTTGTGACTATGTGACAGTACTGTTTTGTGAAAGAGGCTAATATTACGTTGGTTTTCCTCCTGGGCAGGCAAAAGAGGTAATCATTGCCAATATGGCAAGTTGGTGTGAAGTCTAGGGTGTTATTTGCTCGTTTTGCAGTGACAGCTTTTGTCAAGCTATCAAACCTGACATGGTAGGTCAACTTATCAAAGACTGACTTGTCCTAAAGAGGGGGTTGGTATTACAAACCTTTCTTCTAAAAAGTCCTTTTAAGGTAACCTTGGCTTCAAAACTGTGTGATCAACAGAGGAGCAATGGAATGCGAGAAAAAGAAAAAAGTTCAGCCCTCAACCTGGTTGAAATGGAAAGCTGTGCATAAACAGATGTCTGCAGACCTTAATGAACTGAAGCAATGTTGGAAGGAAGAATCTCCACAGCGATGTAGGAGATTGATAAAGTCAAACAAAGAAACCAGTGAGAGTTATTGCTGTACAGACACCTGGATCATGGGGGGACTTTCTCCAAGTCGCAGATGGGAATAAAGTGAATTTCCACCGTTAACCCTTCTTCATGATCGCTGCATGCAACATGCTAATCAGGAGGCAGCGTCTTGTAATCTTGTTTTTCTAAATCAGCTGTATGATGATGAATAATGGAGTTCATTTCAAAGCTGAGGAGATGTTTTCTTTTAATCAAACTTCAGTCTTGCTTCGTTCCCTTTCTCTTCCCCCACCTCATTTTTTCTGCCTGTCCCCCACTCCCACACATGTTCACATCTGTATGTTTACTTTGCTTGAGTCGTGTTCTCTGAACGCAACATTAACTCCGTTTTGTCACTCATCACCGAGTCGTGTTAACACTGTGACCTTTCAGCGCACAGACTGACGTATCATTACTGATACCCCGCCAGGGCCGGGTACTCACACTCAGCGTGGCCCCCAGCTACAGCCCATTAGAAAGTCATCTAACGGCCTTCGTGTAATGACCAAATCACTCCCTTATGGTCGAGCACAGGCGTTTAATGGCAATGATTCACATGCACAAAATGCTAAGGTCATAGATTTAATGTAGATGAGAGTAGGGAGTCATGTAAAGATGCAGGCAAAAACAAAGGTACAGAATTTATGGACAGGTATAGGATTGGTAAATGTTGATGATCCTCAACATCCATTTGGACTGGATTAAAAAACCAAACATTCATCACCAGGCCTGTGCAGAAGCTGATGACATGCATATCAGGTAATTTAACAGTTTGTCAGAGTAGAAATCTATTAAAAACGGCGACCACTGAGGACCAAAACTTGACTCAAACTATGCACTGATCCTTCATATTGGAGTCCGGAACATCTCAAAAAAGACACTCTATGGGTGCATTCACACTAGCCCTGTTTAGTCCGCTTTATTAGTTTGTTTGCACAGAGAGTCCGGTTCATTTGGGGAAGTGTGAATGTGCATTCGAGCTCGGGTGCAGACCAGTTCTGGTCCTTCGAAAAACCTGGTTCTCGACTAGATTGAAGTGAGATGAACTCACTTCCAATATGAATGCCAAGCCGGCCAGAGGATGCTCCAAAAGCAGGAAGTGGACTATAGCGCAGGGCATGATGTGAGGATGCAAATACAAATGAGTGGTTTAAACATTATTTCACATATTTTAAATCTGAATCTTAGTTTACTTAAAAATGATTTCAAACAACAGTCTGCTGTAAAATCCTGGCAATTTCAGTGAATTTATCCCTTCTTTTTGAACAACAGAAAGATGAAACGAGCTACTAACGTCTACAATAGTTGAACACAAAATACCAGAGTAAAATACTTGAAATAAGTTCATAAAATGATATAATGTGGTTTAAATAAAATATTTTAATTAAAGCATTAGCATAAAACATTAGTTATCAGGGTTTTTATTTTTCATTTTTGTATTATAGTTTTGATCTTAAATTAAGAAGAATTAAAATACAACATTGCAAATGCAATATCTACGATGGACTGACGACCTGTCCAGGGTGTATCAGGCCTCTTGCCCGTTGACAGCTGGAGATAGGAACTAACCACCCCAGAAACCCCTTGAGGATTAAGCGGGTTGGAACATGGATGGATAAAATACCATATGATCTAAAAACATTTCAACTGCTTCCCTGATCCCTCCTCCAGCTCTTAAAAAAAATATAAATATGGAAGAAGTCCTGTTACTAAGCAACACCTGAAATCAGTTTGGTGTAAGAAGAAAAAACAACAACATAAAAACAAAGTAAAGCCAACCCTAAACATGAGCTAATTAAAGTAAAAAGTTCTCTTAATTTGTGTTTTTTTAACTGAGAGGCTTTTTCTTTCAACTGTTAAAAGAAAAATAGCCATAATTACAGTCTGATTATAAAGCAGCTTTTAAATGCAAAATGAAGCAATAATGGATAGTTATAAATTTGTCCTACAAAAAGTTTTTTAAATAAAAAAACTTTTTTATCCAATGAATGTGTCTGCTATGTTCTGCTAAGTCCTTGATTTGATGTTTGTCCTTGACTTTTTCAAACTAGTTTAAAGATTATTTTAGCAACATCTAACTGTCTGGGCAGTACAAACAGTTTTTTCTTTGTCTTTTTAACCCTTATTTCACAGCAAAATGGCTGGAACTGAAACTGAAGGTTGAGGTAGCAGAATCACTCTCTCATTTAGCTTTTTTTTTATAATTTTCTCGCCATAAAATTAACATGAATTAAGCTGGTCTAGAATTGTGACATTAATAGAGTTAATGGAGGTCTGAATGCAAATAGCTTTGTTTAGTCATTGATTCGTCATTTTGATTAAATTTTAATAATTATTAAAAACATACCAAAAACATGATTGCTTTCCTTCAGAACAAGTTCTAAGAATCTCTAAACAAAATTATGTATTGTTTTTCCATCTGTGCTCAAGGTTCATTCATTCACTGTCCTCAGCAAACTCAATTTCACTCATATATTTGAATTGTTTTTAAAAGGCATTGCAGCATTTTTAATGGGCGAAAAATGTGTTTAATACTCCAAAGTTCCTGTTTGTCCTGAGAATAAGATTTACTCTTGTCTCTGCGAAGCGCTGGGAATCACTCGTTGATTTAAATCTGTCTGCACTCTGAGAGGACCAGGAGAAGAGTTGGTAAAAGTACGCTCTGCAAAGGCAGCATACCCCCCTCCTCATATTTTAGATGCAAAAGCTTACTTCTCTGCAGGTCAGACATGGATTACATGGTTAAACAAATGCCTCAGCCCCCTATCCATGGTTATCAAAACAGCCATTAGCATTTCCGCAGCTGCTAATCGCTGGTGTTGAGTAAACGAAGAGGAAAAACCTCTCTGCTGGCTTCCCACACATTCGCTGCAAAGTGGATTTAATGTCTGTGAACATGGCCACTCACGCAAAGACACACATGGAGGCGTTTACCCGTGGACTTTCACACAGCCACACTCGCTGTGTCACCGGATTCCTGGCCCCTTGGGCTGACGGCAGACACGGCGGGTTCCCAGGGGCCGATCTAGCCCAGCGGCTCGAAAACCGCTGAGAAAACAATTAAGTCATCAGAGCTGGCCCTGTGGAGGAGGAAAGGGAAACTGGCGGCTATAATTTAAAGGAGGAAATGGGATTATAGACAGAACAATAGAAGCTCCTCAGATATTCAACCAGTGAGTCTATTCAACACAGAGAAACGGCTCCAGTATTTGTTTAATGTGAACCTCTAATTTGAGCTAAGCACTGTCGGACCTTCAGGGGGCGCTGTATGATAAAATCCAAGCTTTTTAGATATGTATGAACATTTAACAGGCTGTAAAGTTTCTGTTTGTTACAGATGCAGCAGGTGAATATACATTCCTGTCCCTTTGGTCTCCACCTTACGCCGAGCAGTCACAGTCTTCAGTGTGGCTGTTAAAGACCTCGGCACGGCCATGTGTTCTGGTTTGACCCATCACCCACTCTTTGAACTGCTAATTGTTAATTGCTTTAGCTGAAAAGCTCTGAAACCATCTGTGATTGATTTTACAGGGAGGCCGAGCATCCTTTTGATGTTGATTTATTTCCTTATTTTGTGAAAGTCAAAGAAAGGTTAACGCTTCTATCCGAGGATCACACAGCTATTTACAGTATTTAGAGATTTCTGTTTCCAGATTTGTTGTTAAATAGTGCAGCACAATGATTGGGGACTTAATATGGAGACATCCAGCTCTCAATGATCCAGTGATTCAGGAAAAACTTTATTAAAGAAACATGCACCGTTACATGTCTAGAGGTAGTTAAGCGATGATCTTGAATATTTTTGTTTCTAATCATGTGATCAAAAGTTAATAATGCGGATGTGATAAGGATGAAAACAATCGGCCATTATAATCAGCTTATGCTGTGTGTGCCCAATAAATCCTAAGCACATAACAGTAAATTTACAAAGCATTTTGCTTGTTCAAACCAGAGTTTGTTTGATTAAAAACTTCCCTAACCCTTATTTATATAGAAATACTTTGCTGATACACATATTTTTACAGAGATTTTGCAGAAAATACAAACCCGTTCAGTACAGTCGCTGACCTTAAGATGCACAATAAGAATACATACCCCAGGAGATATTCAAAAAGTCAGGCTACAGAAGTAATAAATCTGAATATTTCTGACTTATAGTCACTTAATTATTTAAGTGACTTAAATTATTTAAGTCAGTTAATTATTTTTTTGTTTTGTTTTAAAAACTAGGACATCAACAAGAGTGACATGATAAAGTTTTATACATCTATAATCATTCTGTTTGGTCTGATGATGCCAACTAAAATATTCGGAGCAAAGCTGTGTTGACATCTACAGATTTAAAAGCAAATGTTGAATAATTTATGACAATCAATTAAAGATTTGTGGCAGATATCACAGTAGGGTGGGTAATTTGAACACGTGACTATTTATTCTATAGCAAAAAATGGCAAATCTAAAGTCTGACAATCCAGGTACCTTCCAACATTTTTCTGATAGTTATAAAAATGTTTAGGATTTAGGGATTTTAGGTTCAGCCCTTACAAAGCCCAAACTTTCCCCTGTCCTAAAAATGACACACTGATATCGTCTAGGACTCTGAGACTATAGCTGATAGTTTCTTATCACTTTTATTTTCTGAAAACACTACAGGAACTGGGGAAGGTTGTAAATCACAAGGTTGTAAAACAGTAAAAGAGGCTTTGACATTTGTCTTTTGGAAAAAAATAGGAATGAATGAAGTAATTTGTTTTGGGAGCATCTCAGTATAACTTGGAAAAAAATTACAAAAATGGCTCCAGTGCAGCTTGTTTTAAGCTTAATAGAGCGCAACACCACAAAAAGAAAGTTCCCACTGGGATACACACTGGGAATGTCCTTGCTCCAAAAACAGACATTTTAAGACTTTGAGTTTTAAAATCTTTAATTGGTTTAAAGTAGTAATAGGAATAGTCTTGTTTTTACTCCTTAAAGGGACTATGATTACCAATAATGTAAGGACCAATTTTTATGGGGACAAAATCAGGTAGATCATTATTTTTGCAGTCCCGTTTCATGGTAAATAGTTTGAGGTATGGGTTTTTATAATTGTCTGGGTTCAGCACTTAAAGTTGAGAATTTTAGTGAGTATAGGCCCACATCCTGATGAGTATAGCAGCATGAATGAGTGTAGGTGTATCCAGTAAAGGATATGGTTGAACCAGCTGTTGTTAGCATAGCAGAACAGATGCCACTGTCAGCTGTCCACAGGCAAACTGTTGTTTTCCGTCTGAACGTCACTTAATTTTACGGGTCACAAAAACTTTATGTTTCTCATTTCAGAAAAAAAAAAAGACAGAAAAAGCCCTCATAAAGTTCAGAGCTAGAACGAGTTCTGAAATAATCCTCCTGGATCTATTCAGCTTGGTGTGTGCGTGTTGATCATACAGCACTCCAGATGCTGACATCACAGCAGGTGGCCGTTCTCTAAAGCAGGTGAAATCTTACAGAAGGCGGCGTCGATGACAGGTCCGTCAGATTCTCGCAGCATCCTCAACATGTAGGAATCGTTCCTCCAAACACACATGCGTTATTTCCCATGACACCTGAGGGAACCGGAGCTGAAGTTAACATTCAGGGTGACAGTCTCAACATGCAGCAGCTTTGGGGCTTTTTTTTTAGGTGGAGAGATTTAGGGGAAGTCTCATGAAGTTTGAAATCCTAGTTGATTATAGAAAACTTTTAAACTTACAAAACCCCGATTGGAGCTCTCAATATGCTCTCTCTGTGTTTGTGTCGTTTTTTCTATTAAAAATATAGTTACTCAAACCAGGTAATGCTTGATGCAGACTCAGGACATTAATAAATTCCTTTTTCAGTTTCTAAATCTAGTTCTTTCAAGGGGTGAGTTTTTTTTAGATGAATCAATCATGATTGGTAATGAATTAAATTAAATAATCTCTTTTTAATTGGATATGTGCTTTACATCAGAGTCTCTAAATGTTTCCTTTAAGATTCCTTTAAGATTCCTTTAAGCGTTTGGAGGTTTTAATAAAAGTTGAATCTATCATGCAGAAAAACAGTACAGATCACAGTGAATGCTGAATGCTGCCCCTAACCTGCTCAAATGAAAATAAGTATTTATAAAGTTCAGCAACCTCGCCTCTATAACTTCTGAAGACAAAACTATTCTCTCAGGGTGGGGATTTCTCAGGATGAAGGCACCTGGCTCTTTAGCTGGGAATAAGTGAATCTTGACAGATACAAAACTGGCAATAGCTTGGGTTAAATCGTAACACAATTAAGAGAAACTCTCAAAACTAAGTATATAAGAAGAATCAATTTTCTCAGGCAGTGAGGTTTTCTCTAAACTCAATTCCCATGTGAACTCAACACCTGTTTTCTGGCCCCTCTGCTCTCAGTGTTAATAATACTAACAGATGAATTATAATAATACATTTCTCCATCACACCAGCACATTCATTTTCCTGGTGAAAATGATCTGGTAAAACCAGACCATTGTAGCAGTGTGTGTACACAGGCTTATCCTGCTTCTGGAGTTCCTGCTCTTCAAGGTTTCACTCCTCCCGGTTTCCATTGAAAATAGATCCCTTTTCTGCGCAGTCCTGCGCATGAAATAATCCCCAGTAAACAGACACTTGCCTCTATTTCACTTTCTTTAATTCAAGCATATATCAGTCAATCAAGGTCTAAGGTTCAGTAGAGGAAAACCAGGGACACCACCTCTAACTGGTATAGCATTACTTCTTCGTTCAAACATCACTTCCTGGTTGCCTTTCTGGGCACTTATGGTCCTGTCTCTTATTCAGAGGTTGACATGAAAGCTGCTCCCAAGAAGCAATCCCTGTTCTTAATTGCACATTTAAATGCTTTTATTTAATAAAAACGTTTTACTTTTACTGGGTTGCTGTTTGCACTGTGGGTCTGGAACATACTTAAAAAGTAAAAAAAAAAAAAAAAAAAAAAAAAAAAACTTCTGATACAACTGTGGTTGGTTATACGAGATCCAACATTTTCAGAGTTGTTAGAGTAAATCTAAACTGGTTAGCTTCCTGGTGCCCAGCTTAGGCATGGCTCATATAATGTCAGCAGGGTTGACATTGTTCCTGGAGCTTATTGTCCAGTTTCAACTACCTAGCTGTTCGTTTAAGGTAAGGTGAACTTGAGTAAATTGGAGATACCACTCATCTGGCAACAAAATAGCAAAGCAGCATGAGACATCGGCATGAACAGCACCACGTGGTTGAAAGTTGATACATGCTTAGGTTTTAAAGCTTGGTTTATGCTTGACGCATCCGCTTGGTCTGCACGACTCCACGCGGCCAAATTACGTAATTTCAGCAACCTCGCCTTTCCATGCGGCCACCGCGGAGACTGGAATTGCCGCACCGCGCACCTAGGACATTTTGTAACAAAGCAGACGGTCCCGCGCGGAAATACTATTGCCTATTGCCGGAGGTTCGTAAATACAGACATCTGTATGATTCGGCCGATATCACTGTGATCAACTGTGTTTTAATGGACGGTCTATTTTTTCGTCTTCTTTCCTAAGTAAACAGCATAAAAGTTCTGCTTTGTTTAAAGGCACAGTGTGTAATTTTTGGCCAGTAGGGGGAAGTGCATACCTAAATTATCACAAGCATGCGGTATTTGTGTCTTCGAGTAAGAAACTCTAGAACGGAGGTCCAACTATTGCTGTTTTCAAACGCTCTATTCCCTGAGAATTATCTATTTGCTGCAACATGACAAGTACATCAGTCTCTCTTTCATCGCTTGGAACTAGTGAAGAGATAAAAATGTATTTATGGCGAAACTTTTTTGCATTTTGAGGAGAAATCAATGTTTTAATAGCGGGCCTCTTCCGTTCGCTTTGTCCGTCCGGGCTCTTGTAGAAGTAAAGACGTCATCTAATATGGCTTTCCCCTGAAAAGAAGACCCGCGCCTATGTGTTTTAAAACTGATTTTTAAAGTCATATTTTGCAATATCGACAATATTTTCCAATTAATGTGCTTTACGTAATTATTATTACATAACATTTTAATGGCTATTTTCAAAGGTGTACTGCAAAAACTACACACTCTCACTTTAAGCTCACGGGTGTCAACATCTTGTGAACAACAGTGATTACTACTTCTGCTATGGCGTATAGTTGTATGCATGCTGTAGATCCCTACGCTGCCCCCTACAGTCTTCAAGAATATTGGTTCTCAGCAGGGTCAAGCCGCAAAAGGTATAAACGCTACTAGAAAGCGTCTCGGCCGGTTTCGCATGTCTCATTTCTGCGCAGAATGTACATTCGTCAAGCATAAACCAAGCTTAAGAAAGCGTCCTCTTGAGTCTGTCATTTACGGCTATTAATTCAGTCTTTTTCACATCTGACCAGTAACTTTTGGCTTGTCAAAACGTAGCCAATCAAATTTAACAGAGTTTCTTTGCAGCCTCCTTTCAATTTGATTGGCTACTTTTGGCAAGTTTGAAACAACTCTAAAAACATCTTGTGTCTATTGGCTGGGTCTGGTCAGCTGTGTGTCTGCAGTGCAAAGCTGACAGTCATTCTGTCGGTGGGAACCTGAGTGTGTGACAGCCTCCAAGGTCATTTATCCTCCTCATGACCTCACTCATTTCTCAGCCTTCCACCACCACAATATCACTTCCTGTTCTGCAACAAAAGGTCTATTTTGGTGGACAATGATCTTCCTCTGACAGTGACTCAGAGGGACGAGGAGATGTAAATTTAAACCACACAAACGTAAATCCAGCCAGGTTTGTTTACCAACTTTAAACAAGTGTTTATTCATGTAAACTACACAACACCATTTTAAAATTTGTGTCACTGTGCAAAAAGGATGATTATTTTCTGTATTTTGCAGCTCATCATTGCTTTTTTTCTGCAGAGAGTAAAACTAGGTGTTTGCTGTTTTTTTTGTTTCAATTACCTTGAAACAAAAAGATTTCTGTGACGTCCTTCTTGCCATTTTCAGAGGTAGTCTTTATATATTACCTCATTATTATTTATATTTTTACAGATTTATGCTAAACATAAAAAAATGCAAAACATGCAAAAACCTGCCTCTCAAAGACCTGACACCTGGATGAATCCTTACAGTATATGTCTTAATAAAAGAGTTGAAGCATCCCGCTTTGACAGATACTGTGAGAAAACAGATCTTTTGAAATATTGAAATATGAAATACTTTCTAAAAAAACCCTTACAATTCAATTAGCTTTGACAATTTTTCCATAGAAAGTGGAAAAAGATGTCTTTACAAAAATACTGACTTCTAGGGGCTGATGCACAACTTCCATCTGGAGTCTTGTTGTGTCAATTAAATGACATAAACATTGTGAAAATATAATTTCTTTCCAGATTTTTAAAACAAAAAAATAGGCAAAATCCCAAAAGTAATCATTACTTTTTCGAGTCTCTTTTTTCCAGAAAGAAGGTCCATCATCGTCTCCTTTATGGTTCATTTCAGGTCTGCATTGAGGAAAAATAACTTAGGAAGACATCAAATCACATCTTCATATTGACATCTTTTCAGTTTTGCATTTACATGTGGTTTAGATGAAAGGCAAAACTGCCTTTTTTGTCACTTTAATAAAACATTATATTGAAGCTGTTCAAACCTTCGCCCTAAAGATACAACTGAATAGATTGTTTCCAAGCTTATATTAGGAATAAAACACACTCTAAAATGTAATGAATGCTATAGTCCCTCAGGAGAATCTTTGTTTTCTTTTTTTACCCCATCTTAAATCTGTGCGAACACATGCAAGCAATGAGCAGTTAGCTGTAGCTTGTCAGAGTGGAGAAGCAAACCAACAACCTTTGGGTCTGACACATTCTCTCCAACCTCCAAACCATGGCTACTCCAGGTGTTTTTGCAGGTCTTTGGCTCCACATACAAAAATAGATGAAATCTAAAGTCTCTGAGGTAAGTTTGGGCGAGCAAGTTAATCGCAGACATTTACGTCAAAAAGCGACGCACATAAGCAGAATTTCTTCTAAACTAATCTGTGATGTCTGGTGATGATATCCTGTTTGTGTCTGGCCATGCAGCTCATTGTTGCATCAGGTTCTGGTTCTTTAAACTTCACCTGGGTCCAGATCCTGTGACCTGATCCTGTGACCCAGAGGCTGAGGTTACAGCCCATCTCAGGATCAACCCCAGAGATCCAACAGGCCTGCTGCCAACATATATTGTTCTACTTCATATTAGTATTTATCAGAGGATGTTTTACAGGAGTCACAAGCAATAGATTGTAGGTGGAAGCATCTCTGCAATACCCTGAGTGTGTTGAAGCAATGTTTCAGTTTTACTGTGTGATTAACAGCATTTTGTCATGCATTTCTGAGGTGAAACTTTTGATTTTCCAATATTTTATGTAAATTCATTTTCAGCTTTTCCATTAGCTGTATTACTGCAGTCAGATTACCTTAAATGAAAGGTGATTCTGCATAAATCCCTATTTAAACAAACTTGATCTAATTATCTGAATACCTGAAAAATATTGCAGTTCCCTTTTAACTGATTTCAGATTTGACCTACGTGACATATATATAAAATATAAACCCCAAACATTTAAAACTTATATGAAGGCAGCCGATTTAAAAATCAATGATTAACATTAACTAAGATCAAATATAATTGCTCTATCTGTAGTGGCATGGATCCCTCGTCCATGGAGACTTATTTTTTACCGATACTACTTTAACTTTAGTTGGAGCAATGGTATCGACAATGTCTGAGGTTTTTGCTAGGAAGTATTCCACCAGCTTGTTTACAGAAGTGGAACTGGGAGATGAGGGGGGAGTGGTAGGAGAGTAGATCTGTTTAAAAGTTTCAACTGAACTGTCCCCTAGAAAAACTTTGTTTTACAGAGGGCTCATAGTGACTCAAATGTTTGGTAGATATGGAGCTTTCAAAGAAAACACACAGCTCTGATTCAAATTCAGGTTACCAGAAAATGTGTAACAGTTAAAATTAAGTTTTATATCTAAGAAACAAAAAGAGCTGAATAGTTGATTTGTGCTCCCTGCAAGGGGGTCATTGTGCAGGAAACCCAAGACTGGGCGTTGCTTCTTGGTGCAGGGATGGACCCAGCGTTTGTATTCTTTTTCCCAGAGGCTGCTATATTTATGTCTATTGTTTTGGGCTTGGAGCTCCCCTATGTCTGAGCATATGTGTCCACTGTCTTTGCATATGTGTGTGAACTGATGGCCAGCTGGCCATACTCCAGTAATGAAAATAACATAATGACCATAAGATGACCGCAGTACTTGGAAGATGACAACCACAGCTTGTTTACTTTGTTCTTTTTTTTGTTTTTTTTTTTGTTTTTTGGGGGGGGGGGGCTAAGGTTGTTAAATTCCCACTGCATCCCAATGAATGCAGTTGTAAACAAATGCAGACGAGCCACACAACAATAGCTGGGAAGATCCATGAACACCGTAGCCTGTGTATTGTCATTGTTGAGACGTGCGTTTCTGAATTGTTTCATTTTATGTCTTTTACTTTAGTGAAGAGGTGGGCAGTTTAGTCCTTGGAGGTCGGGGTGCTTTGTTTCAGATTCCCATGGTTTAGCTAACTCCAAAGCCTGTCTCTAAGGTTCGATCAAGCAAAAAAGCATCTAAAACTGCCATACACCAGCGTAAGTGGAAATACCCATATCTGCCTTGTATATCCTTCAGATTGTTGGGTATTAGCTTCGAGTTTCATTGATGTAGGAAGAGATTATATAAATAAATAATAATTCATGATCACCTTACTATGATTTTACACTGTGGTATACACAACCTGATCGCCATAGTTCAAAAAACTTTGCAGGTTTGATAGTCCATATAGACCACAGATTTTTGCACAACAGCTGCAAAATTCTGCTAAAATGTTTCCATTTTATGCTAAGCTAGAAGTAGAAGCTCTACATGAGGTTGTTTCATAGAGATGCCAGTAATTTGGGGCATACAGAAAATAATACTTTTATGTCATCTTCCCAAATGCAGTGTTTAGCTCTATAGTCAGGATTTCCCAGACTTTTTAGCGTTTCAATAGATTCCTCAGAGTGAAGTAAGTGCTGCCGCTCTAAGACATAGTTTATACTTCTCCGTCAGAAAGTTTGCACTCAGATGTAGACATATTGACATAGACATTTTTCGTTTATAGTCATCCGTTTCTGCGTCTCTGTTCTCCGTTGGTTTTTCAGTGTTCCAAAGCAATTCCCCACCAGGACAGCAGGGGGTGCTAATTTTTCATGGTGGGTCTGCCTACCATTGCAGTCTCATTTTTGGTTGACTAAAATGTGTATTTTCTTCAGCCAATGAACGCATTACCCCCTCAAGGAGCAATGGAAGTTTTGTTAAAGCTGGAAAGCGTTTTACTAGAAGTGCAGCTGATAGAATACTCTAAAAACACATGTATACAAAAACAGTGTTCTGTTTTGTTGTTTCTCTACCACTCCTTGTGTTTAAAATCGCAAAAAGACCCTATTAGATTATTTGTCCTTTGAATATAAAGAATGTAATGCCCAAACCCTGCATTGACTACTGATTACATTGACTATTGAGCACCGTTCTGGTGAAATGATCTCTGGCTTTTACTGAGCTAACCAATCTAAGGCATATGCTCCGTCTGTCCTTGCATTGGTGACGAAGAGCTCTTGTTTCAATGGACAATGGCACAACATTTCAACTTAGACAGAGAAGATTAATCTAGGCTTTGCACAGCACATGGCGACACATGTAAAGCACTACAACAGAATTGATGCAACTGCAAATCAACTTTTACAGCAATGGCCCAGTAAAAAATGTAATGTAAACATTTTTTTAAAGACTTTAAAGCGATGCAACCTATTTCAGCTGCGTATTGACATCAAAATGAATGCATTTTAGTATAATGCAAACACATTACACTCCTGATCTGATGACGCCTGACCTACTTTCTGAATTGTTTGGCCAGTAATTATCAGCCACTTGACGAGACTCCGAAAATTTAATCCTCGGATGCTCAAGTCAAAGTTTAAAATGAACAAAAGGGAAAAGGACAGTGATTTCACCCAAAGGTGATGTACCCACGCGTTACACAGCAGAACACTATGAATGTCACCCAATGATCTCAGTACATCAAAAGCAACACACATACTCCAAAAACATAACAGGACTATAGTTGCTCTTGTTCAGACCCCAGTAACATATTTTTCGATATGCAAGCGTATTAAGTACGATGGGAAACAGTCAGTGGGTTTACAAGCAATAAGAGACAACCAAATTATTGCCTTAATATAATTAAATTCAGACTTTTAAAATGCATGTAGAGGTGAATACAGTTCCTGGATGTTGTATTGAGTATTATCTAGTTTTAATTAGCCATTTGCATTTAGCTAGTTGATGTATGGATTTTTTCGAGAAGGTTACATGGGAACACAACACGTTGCAATAGTTGTGATTGTAGCCTTGCAACCTCCTAGCTGATGATCTTTATGTAGTAGTAGGTTCAGTAGGTTTACATACAGTATGAAAAAAAACCCTAGCAAATTATTATCTAATAAAATTTAATTATGGCTTTTGAAAAATCATGTGTACGCCTAAAGCCTAGTTTTTACTTCTCCATCTGCGTAGTGGCAGAGACACACAACGCCATTATCCGTCAAGAGAAAGAGCTATCTGTCACTTGCTATGTTTACATTGACACAAATAATCGGATTAAAAGCCGAGATCTGAAGAACATTGTGGTCCTCCATTTCAAATGGCTGCAGCCATGTTTGCTTAAAATGGAAGTCTATTTCTTCTTCTATGGCTTTTTCCGATGTTTTAGATGTCAAAACAATTTATTCTGTTGAGACATGTGGCAGACGTAAACGGTTGTAGTAATTGGATAGATTTTTTCAGGGCACATGTATACAGTCAAACTGTGATCAGAACTGTGATCTGATTAAAGATATTTTACACCTGTAAATGTAGCTACTCACACAAGCACGGACAGAGTAGAGCCCAATTTTTTTTTTAATCAGCCATTGAATGCAACGGAGAGTGCACATCTGTGATTGATCAGCCCTTGAGTGATGTGCGCTTACAAGCTTCAGTAAATAAACTTGACCAGAGATGTCACTGCAGTGGTAGGCAGATCCACCAAAAAAAGTCTGCATGCCCTGCTGTCCTGGTACGGGAATTGTTTGCAACACTGACACACCGACAGAGAATGGTAAACTAGGCTTTAGTCTGGCTGAAGTTGAACCAAACTCGCCTACTCCTAATCGTGCTAAGACATCAGGATAATGATGTTAAAATACCAAATATCTCAGCGTTTAGACAACATCCCAACTAAGTTGAGCAATTAATGGTTTGCACTTCCCCTCAAAACGGAAACAGCAACAATGATAAGACAAGAACACAGCAGCAACAACATATGCAAAACAAACAGTACAGTATTTAGAAAATGTACTTCGCTGCAGCATTGTTGCCTTCCATTTCTTTGCTCATTGTGCATATCATGGTTTTAGTTCTTCTGCTTCACTGTCCCCAGCATTTGTTTACCATTTGTGTGACGCTATAGAGCAACTGTGAGAATGCCAAAGCTAAAGGGAGCATGTCGCCACCTAGTGTCACAAAGTCTGACTAACTTTGGCCAAATCTGTTTGGATTATAATTGAACATGTATAACCTGATGTACCACATACTTCTGTGCCTTCACTATTAAGTGCTACTGGGCTATGTAAATGAGGTAAAACTTAATGTTCAGTCTTCGGTGAATGCCTAAAAATAGCTAACCTAAATCTCATAGTGACCAAAAAAAGAAACAACAAATGTGTATAGTTGTATGAGTCCACCTTGGTGGTCAACAGAAAACATGACCACCCACCTGGATGAAGAAGACTTTGTGAATGCCCTGAAGAGTCTGAACACAGATGCTAGGAAGACAGTGTTATCTCAGAGTCCTCCTGTGTTGTGACAGTGGGACGGACTGCATCCAGAGTGGAGGAAGGAGGTGAAGGGGAGGTCAGATGAGCAAGGCTAATGAGATAGGGGCGCACTTGTGTTTATTCAGTACATTTGTCTCTTTGTTTATTTTCGGGGGGTTGCTGTTGGGTCATCAAAATGGAGTTGTTGAAAGAGGATATAGTTGCTGATGAAGCAAGAGTGTTTGTGCTGAGCTTCAAGAGAAAAGAAGATGGTATATCTCCACATTTATAGAAGGTCTTGTTGATTTATCCCTATTGTTCTACAATGAATTCTTTTTTTAGTTCATTTCAATAATTCTTGATAGATACAGATAAAGGACTAAAACCAGGATTACAATCATCTGCTTAAATCCACAAACTTATTTTGCAGTATTTTTAATGTCCTAATTGCTGCTGCTGCTACTTTTTCTGAAGTGAGCTGGGTGCTAGATAGCTGGAATGGATAAATATTAAAAGCAAATATATTTTTAATGAGACAAAAATCTGAACTATGATGGATTCATGCTGTCTGAGAAATTAAATTATCTCTGTTAAGTGGAAGGAAGATAAACATTGTTTTTACTATTTAAAATAGAAAAATGCATTGTGAGTTTTTGTTTTGTTTTATTCACTCTGATACCCGAAAACAAAATCCAGTGTAGCTAATCAAAACGTCTTCAGAAATGGGGTAATCATTCGAGGATATGCAGAAATTCACAGCTTAGGTGAGAAAATCTGTCAACAGGGGAATGTTCAGTGGTTTATCTCATAAATCTAAACCTTTATAATGGTGTAGGACACAAGTGGGAGAACCGTTCTTCGGTTTAATAAAGAAAACTAGTGTAGAATAGTCTGGTTAGAATAAACACTAACTTTTTAGACAGTTTAAAATGCTTTTTGTGACAGAAACGGATCAATCTTTATCTCTTGCCATCAAAGGTTGCTCTTTTGTCTTAAACACTGGCAGGAAATCTCAGAAACATCAGATGTTTACCCCCACAAGGCTAAAGACCGACATCTAAGGTGGATTTTGGGCAGCTGGTTGAGGTTTTATAAACCATCCTAATAAATCCCAGTCACCTCCTGTGGTGACAGAACCAGTATGTTTCCACTAACATCGGGGAGTAAAGGTGAGAGGCAGTGAAAGTCAGACGGGATCCAGGACACAAATCTCTTCTCTGAAAGTGTCTGAACGACAACAACAGATGGCAGTTTGACCGAAGCAGACTCCTGTGGAGAAGAGCATCAAGTCCCCCGATGGTCCCCTGGAGGTCAACAATCACCACTGAACATGATTAGTTTACTGAAGCAGTTCAAAGCAGAACTCTCTCACACATTATGTAAAAGCTTTCTAACAGTTTTAGTCAGGATTGTTCGTCTAGTCATTGGAAAGATGTAATCTGAAAACATAAGGTAGCAAGTAATGGCTCCGTAGGGGTGAATGAGACTACTGGATGCTGTAGTGAGGATTATCTAGCTTTGGTCATTTAGATCTATCTAGCTATATTTTATAGATATTGTTGATTGGGATCAGAAGTAGTAGGAATAGTTGTGTTTGGAGCTTTTCAACCCTCTGGCTGATTACCTATACGGTAGCCCTCAGTGGGTTTACATACCGTATGAAAAAAAACTACTAATTATTGGCTTAATACAAATAAATTCTGACTTTTGAAATGCATGTATACACAAATCGAGCGAAAACACCCAGATTATGAGGTTAGAAAAAGAAAAAGGATTCTCTTTATGTTAACAACATCCCACATAAGTCGAGCTATGACCAGGTGTGGCCCTACTGTTTTAGAAGTGACATGACCAAGGAAGAGGGAATAGCAACATCCATGAAACAACACAGCAGCAAAAACGAGTGCAACACAAACATTTCAATACTTACAAAATGTTCTGTGCAGCTGCGTTGTTGCCGTCCATTTCTTTTGCTAATTTTGCATATTCTGCTTTTACTGCATCTGCATCAGAGCTGCTGACATTTGTTTACCACCTGTGGGACGCTGTAGTCCAAACAGAAAAAGGACAATACACCTTATTCAATAGTTTACTATTGTTAATTCTTACTGACATGTAAACTCCGATAAAGGCTTCCATTCTGGTTAAGGTATTAGCTTGATTTACAAGTGCATATAAACTCCTTGACTGACAGAAGCCACCATTAAAAGATGTAGAAGGGGTGATGTGATATTTATAGCCAGCATAGTCATAATATTTTATTCTCACACGTTCAGATTTGTCTTAAAGTTTCATTCAATTCAAGTCATTTAGGTTTATTTATATACCGCCAATTCATATCAGATGTAATCTTGAGGAACAAGAAAAGTCAGTTCATTGTTAATACAATCAGTCAGTTTAAACTTCAGTATCCTTATATGAGGAAATCCATCGGATTACGTCAAGTCGTTGAATTGCAGCATTCACTACACCTGGGCAAACATGTAGCAACAGCTAAACATTCTGAGCAAACATGTAGCGACAGTGGAGAGGAAAAGGGCAATTAAAGTTTTTTAGGACCTCAACTTTATTTCTAGCATGCAACCCATTCATATACTCACCTAGACAATTTTGTTGTAACTTGAAGTCCTTTAAGTCTTATTTAGATCCATTTGAGTCTGAGGTGGACTTTCATTCTGTGCTCTAGGACAATCGGTTATGGAAATAGCTACTGCTAATTTCGTGTAACATGGCTGACTACATCTGCAATAGCGTACAGCAGCGACATCATTGAAATCGCCGGTTGGTGTAGGTTGGAATAAACATCCGTAAAACATCCCGAATTACAACAACCATTCACCTCCAAGACGCTCCGAGCTCCCAGGGGAATAGTGCTAGCAATTCTTAACAAAACATTGGTGAAATGAAGGAGTTTTGTGGCAGAAAATGCCTTATTTAGAGGCTGCACTTTTTGGGTGCCCAAACATCTTCCATACGCTGATCGCAAATGGATTTAAATATCTTCAAGTAGCACCAACATTTTCTGGGTGAGTAAATGAATGTATTGCATGTTAGAAATAAGGTCCAGGTTGCAAAAACAGAAATTGTCCTTTAACTCCATCCTTGATTAAATACCTAAAAAGGATCAACCAGATGAATTTGGAAAAGACTGAAACAAACTGAAATGGCCCATGAACACTGCCAAACTGCAATCAAGCATCACTTTGTGGCATTTTGCTTAACTGTTCCGTCAGACCTCAGGAACGTTGGTCAATTAATAGACAGCTACTTTGTTCATCTGAAAAAATATCTGCAAGTCTCCAAAGTCTGAGAAACTCGACCAGAGATGATTCTGCACACTACTCTCTTTTCATGTCTGGATGATTTTAAGAGGTTTTTTTTCTTTGTTTGAATAAGCCGCAGCGTTACCATGTCCAGTCAGTCCAGACGTTGATGTGAATGCCGTTAAAAAGCAAAAGAAAGTTTAAACTCCTTCATCAGCGGAGGTGCGGAGACACGCAGCACCATCATCAGTTGAAGCAAGCGCTCTGCAGCAGATGTCGAAGGTGACGGCAAAGTGCTGATTTATTTGAAAATATCTGTCGAAAGCTGCGGATAATGAAAGCCTGTGATTGTATTTGCAGTACACTTCCTTTATAATTCGTAAACAGCACCACCATTTCCACAAAAAAGAGTGCTGATGATAACTAGAACACACAAAGAATAGATGGAAGAAAGTCTTACATGACAAAATGTATCAATGTTTAGAGCTCATTGCAATAGTGAGTGAGGAGATTTTTACCATATTTGTGCATGAAAAGCTCTTTTGAATATTGAAAGGGATTCTGTTGAATCTTCCATACTTGCTTATATCAACAGTTTTTTATTAGTTGGTACTGATTTTATAACTTAAGCCATATTTTATGTTAAAGATGGTTTTTGTATTTTTTTTAACCTGTTTTGTTTTCAACTGTGCTCTTCTTTGTGTTTTGTGTGGTTAAATTATTTATTTGTATCTAATAAAGAGATTGCGGAAATATTTCCCTCCATATTCCAGTTTCATTACATCCAGGATATATTTTCTTCACCTTAAGTCGTTCAATGTGTTCCAGCCAATGTATCTGTGGAAATCTAAAAAAGAAGTACAAAACTTGATCCAAAATGGTAAAAACAAATAGAAAGTCTCAAGGAGGTACCACAACACTTGGCTGAACGAAAGTGGAAAAAAAACCCTCCATTGCTTGCAATAATGTAATCAGAAGATGTAGTGTGAGACCAGATAATGAGACGTAGAAGGTAAAGGGAATAGATGAAATCCTGGAGACCCTGAAAGTGATCTGAGGTTACTAACGACGATTAAAATTTGCAGAACAGCCACTAAATAGGTAACACATAACAGTAACTTAAAAAAAAATATATACTTTAAAAATACTCACAAAAGCCAACTGGTGTCAGGAAGATGTTTGTATTTTCCTATTTTACCAACAGAGGAATGCACCATATGGAGCTTCATCTGCAGGTGGGCTGTCAGAAGTCTGGCTGGGGGGCCTAACCTAAAGGCTGCCGTTAACCTGGGAAATTATGGGGTCAGCCAAGGGTCACAAACTGGGAACATGAACACCTGCAGGCTGTCCAAAATATTTTACAAAAAGCCTGTGAGACACAGACAAAGTCAGCTGGAACCTGATTACAAACGAGCTACAAAAGATCGGCATTAAGAAATAATGCATGGTGTGAATCTCTAGAGAACAGTTCTCCTACTTCTAAAAGGGCTTCTGCATCTTCCAGAAAGTAAAAGTGTGTACATAGAAACCCTACCTGGAACTTAAAGGGGCCACAGACTTTATCAGGGGTTCAGAACTCTCCAAAAAGTGGTCAGATGTGCATTTAGGATCAAGGAAATATGAATTATACAAAGGATGAAGTCCTTGATCAGACGTGTATGGGATAAACTGCAACGGGCAGAGACTTGGTCTACTTTTAGGACCAGGCTTAAAACAGGTTAGGTTTTAAGACTTAGGTTATCCTAAGCTATCTCTGTAGTTATGCTGCTGTAGGCTTTGTTTGAGGACAGACTGACCACTTTTCTTCACTCTGCTTTTCTTCACTTCTACTTTTCTTCACTCTGCTACTTTTGTCTTCTACTTCTCTCCAGTTGCATTACCCGCTGTTTTAACCTCCGCCAAGGAGGTTGTTTTTGCCAAGGTTTGTTTGTTAGTCAGAAACATAATTCAAAAATGTATGGACAGATTTTGATGAAATTGTAAGGAAATGTTCGAAATGGGACCAGGAACGCGCGACTGGATTTGGGGTGGGGGTTCTGTATCACCGTCCGGGGGTGGGGGGTGGGGGGGGGTGGATGACTGAGCTGCCTCGGCAGAGATCTTTGCTCTGCAAGTGCTTTTCTAGTTTCAGCTGTGAACTTTGTTTTCTCTCACTGTTTTTCTCTCCATAGAAGCTACACCTGGTCCGGTGCTCTGTTCAACTGTGATGCCTTGTTGGAGGGAGGGGAATTGGCAAATGTAGGGAGCAACAATCCCAGAAATTGAACATTCTTTGTGTGTGTCTCCATAATGCTTATATAGAGAACTTTTCAACTGATCAGAATCATGAACTGAAGGATTAATTTGGATGTATGTATGATTGAATTAAAATGACTTGTGTGCCTTGAGGTGACATGTGTTGTGAATTAGCGCTATATAAATAAATTGAATTAAATTCAGATAGATCTTTGCAAAACAGAGACTTGGCTGCAGCTTTCTATACTGGATATTACGGCTATACGGTTATAATATTAATAGCACAAATATTACACT
Source organism: Apricaphanius iberus (assembly GCA_028564705.1). Taxonomy (NCBI): domain Eukaryota; kingdom Metazoa; phylum Chordata; class Actinopteri; order Cyprinodontiformes; family Aphaniidae; genus Apricaphanius; species Apricaphanius iberus. The sequence continues at coordinate 518,430 of JAPXFQ010002125.1, read as the reverse complement.
ATAACCGATACTATAATAATCTATTTTTTCATGTGCATTCCCCAGTTAATTTATTATTTTTTTATTTCATTGCTCCTCTATTTGTTCAATGATTTTTAACTATACCGTTTTTGTTTGTTGCAGCATTTCTTTGATGCTCCTTTCATGCAACTCCAATTTCGTTGAACTACTACACATCCTATGTTAGTGCAATGGCAATAAAGTTTTTTCTTAGCTTGTAAAAAATATCTCAAGCTCTGTTAGATTGGAGAGTGTTTCTTGGAATTTCAGATTTTAGGTCTTGCTTAAGATTCTTAAAACATAAATAAGCTTTGATATAAGCCAATTTATTGTAGCTCTGTTTTTATGTTTAGGTGAACTTTCACTCCAGCCTAAAGTTTTATTTGTCTGTGAGTAAACAAGTAAACTTTAAATTCTGAAAATAACCAAAGAGCAAACAGAAAAGCATTTCTTTAAACATCCCTTTACATAGATGCTATAATTTCTTGATCATTTATGTAAATGGTGTCAGAAATTTATCACTAATTAGCTTGGATGAGCTATTTTTACATTCATAGCTGTGATAGTGCTAAACAGCTCGACCCTCTGTGTTTCACCAGGCCACTGGGCGGTGCCCAGATCAGGGTCATCCATTTAAAGAGCTGCTGTCACACCTCTCATTCTGCTCTATGCAGCTGTCAGTCAGGGGGGAAGAAAGACCAAATGGAGCGGGGGGGTGTAGGTAGAAGGCTGTGAGGTCTTCGACACACTCCGTCTAATCAAATTCCTGCAGTAAGCTGTGGGACTGGTAGGGCAGGTCCGAAAAAATTGGATAAATCAGGACCCAGGGGACCTCAGAGGACCCAAAGGGAAAAGAACGTTAAGTGCAAAGTGGGAGTGTGTGGGAAAAGCTGGAGATGGGCATGAGAATTGATTAGTCAGGCCTTTCAGGAAGAACCAGAATGGTGAAACGGATGAAATTCAGAAAGAAATGACTTTAGTTTCTATAGATTCGGTCGTCTCAATTATTACAAAGAGACCATTTCAAATTATTATTTGATGTTTTAAACTATCTGCTGGGAGGTTATTGGTAAATATTGTTTTGTCTCCTGTTTTGAGATTGAAACATTTCCGGCTGCTGTTTTTTTTAAAGATCTGTAAAAAGCTTTTTGTTTGTCTTCTTGGAGAATGATTATTCAGATGAGAGGAAGGTGATTTATGACCTATATAAAATACTCAGTGGAAAGAACAGCATTTCTGGAGATCTGATGAGTAAAATATTGATTAAATAAAGTTCAATTTGTGCTAAACTGGTGCCATTTCAGAGGCTGCACGGTGGCGTAGTGGTTAGCACTGTTTCCTTGCAGCAAAAAGGTTGTGGGTTTGTATCCCAGGTCTTTCTGCATGGAGTTTGCATGTTCTCCCCGTGCATGCTTGGGTCCGTCCGGGTACTCCGGCTTCCTCCCACAGTCCAAAAACATGACTGATCTTTCCAAATTGTCCTTAGGTGTGAGCGTGTGCATGGTGTTTGTCCATTTGATTAAGCGGTTAAGAAAATGGATGGATGGTGCCATTTCAAGACATTGTGTGTTTTATCACAAATTTACTTAATTTATTCCCCTTAATGTTTATTTAGAAAAATATAGGCTACTACCTAAACAATACAACTACAAAATAAAGCATGTTCAATGGAGAAGTAAACGTAAGAGATTGTATTTAAAGCGGGCCATTTTTTATGAACGGGTATCGGCCCATCGAAGCATCTATCACCTCACCCACAGTTTGCTGATCCCCCACAGTGCCTCTTGCAGATGGTGAGTCTACTACAGAGGTCCCCAACCCCCCAGGGCCTATCGTTACTGGGCCGTATCGTTGACAGTAGCTGCGTTTCATTTACAAGTATGCGCAAAACTTTGTCAATATTGTCCAAGTGTTGAAAAAACACAATTTTGCAATTGCTGTGTTTCCATTAAATAACAAACTCAGCTTAAATCACAAGTTTTCATGCGAGTAAGAGAAGTGGCAACAGATGTGAACCTTCATCCATCCATCCATTTTCTTAAACGCTTAAAGATGTGAACATTTACAGTAGATATATTCATATCGCAGACACGGCACTAGCACTCATCATCAGCCATCAGAGAAGGAGACGTAGTGGGCTTGTACAGTTATTGGAGCCATAAGCCCGTTTTACATGGGAGCGGTCTTGGTAAAGGCTGACGTTTCTTTCCTGTCTTCAATCTAATATATTAGTTATGCCTTCATCACGAACCGACTCAGTCTCTTCGTGAACCCAAACATGCCGCACCATCTTTCTCCTCCTACTACTACTCGTCTTTTTCGCTCGTGTAACATCCAGTTGTTGCTCATGTAACTCATGTGATGTGCAAAAACTTTGTATTGAAAAAGGCAAGTTTTTTCGAAATTGGCATATTTCCATCAGGCAAATTTATACTCACTTCAGTTTGCGAAATTTCATGGGTAATGGAAACACAGATTATGACTCACGCATGATTTTTCATGCACTTTATTTTTTTTTTTGCATATTAAATCTTATTTTTGAGGAATGTTTAAATGTTACCATGCAACTAGAGAGTGTTAGGGTCAAGAAAGAATGTTAATCATGTTGTGTTATTGCCGCTATGTTGCGGGGAACCACTAACAAAGTTACACAACAGATTTACATGAATTATATATTTGTTAAATAACACAGTTTTGTGTCCCGTTCGTATCTTTTTTGTCTTGTTGTCTTTCAGATTACGAAAACTTTATTTACTCCAGGAGAGGCAAATCATTTTAATTATTTATCATTGTAGTTGCCAAGGTTATCGTTGACGAAAATGAATGAAATAATGAAAACTTCAGGTAAAAAACACGTTTGGTAACTGAAATAAAAATAAAAAGGAGAATTTGCCGCGAAAAGAAAACAAACCGACACTGTAAGGAGTGTTCACAAAACAAACTAAAATTGAGTGTATTTATTGAGAAAATGTGCTTAGTTTTGGTGTCAGAAAGTGTCTCATAAAGATTAGAAGAATTAGTTCTATATTGCTCCCTGCCTACTGCACGTCGTCACTAGAAACAGATACGACCATCTGTGTTGCGCCTTTTTGGTTGGACAAATCGCTTTGATAAAAACAACAGAACGGGAAAGTTAAAATTCCATTGACTCTGCACCTGCATTAATTGTTGGGCTTTCCAATGTACAGGCGCTATTATTGTGTTTACAGAACTTGAAAATTTACTATGCCTTATATATTTTATACCTGCCTTATTTGTATGGTTGTTAATCTGCCCCATGTCAATACATTTAAAAAAAATGAGATTTTGTTATACATTCCTTCATTTTTTGTCTTGCCCCAGTACACAACTTGTTTAACGAAAATAATAAAACTAAAATAGAATTGAAAATCTTAAGTCAAACTAAAGCTAATGAAAATTTTAAAACTTAAAACCCTGGTAGTTGGTAATGAAATGATCAAAAGTACAAGTACTCACAGTGCATTACAGACAACAGAGCTACTGAATGTTTAGCAATCTAATAGCGGATGGCGATTACCATGAGATTGGTTTCTGTACAGTTCCTAATAAATATCTGAAAAACTCAAATGGAGACTGAATCAGCCGTATCCTCATTTCAATCTATATGGCATCCTGCCATATCAGATGAAAGAGTCTAGTTAGCCAATTGTTCTCCTACGGGTTGCCTATAGCGACGACCAGAGGCCTCTGAAACTAATTTATAAGCAAGATTATGATTCTTCCGACTGTAACAGGCTTTTTCATAACCGGTTTTCTCCCATTTAGAATTCAAGCCATTTAATGTAACTCATGTGATCTTTAAACAAATCTTATAATATTATTCAGACCGTTCCTGTCTTTAACTGATCGACCTTAAAAACCAACATGTAAAAGACCATGTAAAAAGACTCTCAGTAAAGGTATTGTGAAAATTAGGATCATTTTGGAGACTCTCATTAATTAATTTCCTCATTAATCTGATACTTTGCAGACCTCGCTTGAAAACTGAGTCTGTATTAATGCAGAATTTCTTTTTAGTGTTTTTTACATGTCCTGTCTGGCAGTATTGGTGTCCGAGTACCAAGTACAAGCCTAACAGATTTACTTTCTCAAGCAGAGCATCACGGCTTTTGCTATAGTACTCCATTTGATATTTATGTGTGATTTTTTGTATTTATTAGAGATTGCTATGGGTTTAATTTCCTGAAGTTATAACAAAATAGAAACGAAAAACAAGAGAGAAGGAAGAAAGAAGATGAAGAGAGAGGCAGGGGAGGCAGGAGTGTGAGATGACGATATAAGAGAGGAAGGGTAACAAAGAGAACACAAGAAAACATGCCAGTCCTCCACATCCACAGGACGGCAGAGAGGTGAAAAAAGGAGCAGCATTGACAAAACAAACCATATAGTATGAATAATGTTCAATTTTAACTGGGAGTCAATTACAGTTCCTAAGTATTTAAAGGTCTCCACAATTTAAACTTCTTCCCCATGTATAAAATTCGATTTGAGCTCATGTGTATTTTTCTGAACATCAAATATCTACCTCAAGGGTTGATCCACTGCACTGTACTGTGCAGTCATATCGTTAATTTTGGCTTAAACCAGCAAGATTTCATCTGTAAAGGTCCAACAACCAGGTCTATAATGATAAACCTTTCTCTAATCAAAACCGAAATGCAAATGGAATAGGAAACGTCAACAAACACCAAGGAGGCGAGGCGACACCAAACAAATTACGATCTGAAGGAAACACAGTGAAAATCTTACCAAAAAAAATGACAAAAAGTATGCTTGAATGAGTTAGGGTGAGGCTTTTTTTAAAACATTTTTTAAAACATTACTAGTTAAGCTTTTTTGTGCAGAAAACCAACCAAAATTAAATTCCTTGCTTGTGCATGCAATATTAGCCAAAAACAAACAAACCAAAAAAATCATAATTCAGTTTCAAATCCAAAGATCTTTCCAACTGTTTCCCCTAAATTGTTTCTTCAGCAGTTAGTTCCAACCTTGTTCAGATACTTAATGAACAAAAAAACTTCTGTCAGCAGAATCTCTCATTTTTTTCATTATCCAAAACACATTTTAGCAACATCTATCAACCCAAACATTCATTTGGATCTTGTTTCTAATCTTTCTTTTCCCCCAATTAGCTCTCTTTCCAGATGAGAATGGCTCTCCTGTGTGACCGACAGAATCACAAGGCTTTACGATCAGAGTCAAAGGTCGGCTAAGTTTAGCTGCACCCCAGAGGGAAGGCGAGTATTGCACTAAAGTTTGCCGCTTCATCTTTGTTGGACGCCTCGACTCAAGCTGAATTTGATTTAGGGTGGAGGCCCCATCAGGTTCTATTGTCTAATGAAGTAATAGTTTGGCTTTCATGTGCTGTAAGAAGCCCTCTGGGTGTCCTGATATCAGTGCTCTTGATCTGTCTCCAGCAGCAGGGAGAGAAAATGGAAAAGACTCAGCTGCTGCCATAACAAGGATCTCAGATCTGGAATTCTCTTAGAATCATAATATTCGGAAGAACAACCCCCACGATATATTTGAAGACCGCCATTACATGGCACAATTTTATATTCCTCAATATTCAACACATCTCTTGTTTCGTAAACAGACAGTGGTATTAAACCTTTAAAAAAATCCATCCCGAAAATTCACCTTTAACTTGCAGATGAGCGCTGGGTAGCTCCCTCTGGGATAATTGTGTGTGTGGTTGTTGCAGAGCTGGCAAATGATTTTAAATTGCTTTCCTGTTATTGTCTCCTTGCTTGGCACTTGCATTGTTTTTTTTTCTCTCTCTCTGAAAGACTCCACCCATGCAGCCCTGCAGGCATCCAAAGGGACACGGTAAACGTTATTTGATTAAGGTTTGCCTGTAGGTATTTTGATTCTGCACTAAATCACTGTGACCAGGAATCTGACCTTAGATTAGCATCTGATCATGCCTACATCCTTCTGTCATTTATTTAGTGATACCAGGTTGCATTTGGGGTTTTCATAAACTGTTAGCCATAATCATCAAAATATAAGACACACAGGCTTGACTTATCTGGCTTTGCATGCAATGAGTCCATAACATATTAGTTTCACCTTTTAAATTGAATTACTGAAATAAAATACCTTTTGCACGATATTCTAATTTTTCAAGTTTCACCCGTAAACATTCATGTCTTCAACTTTGAGGGGAAAATGTTTTCAACTGATTCTGTCTCTGTGTCCAAAGGCCTCTACCCATTGAAAAAGGAATAGAAATAATCTCTAAAAGATACATAAAACCACCTCCAACCGCCTGGTATGATGCAGAGCAGCAGTGACTGATCTGTACAAAAGTTATCCAGTAAAAAATGTGTGTCGTCTGCAGAAAGAGACACAGTTCATGTCTTGTGCCAGCATTGCTTAAAACCACTGGCGAATACTTTATCTAACCTTTATATGTAATGCTTTACTTCCAACGTGAAAATTTAATTCACGCATTGGAATCAAATCAACCCAAATACATTCAGTAAGAATAAAGGAATATGCCTCGCTATTCTGGTAGAATTAAAAGGATTAGATTCAAAAATATCCTAAAAATCCTCAAACTTTGTGGATTTTTTTTTCTTTTCTTTTGCTTTTAGAAACTATAAAGATTAAAAGTCTGGGCCAATTTCCCTCTGAGTTCTGTTATTATAATGGACAAAACACAGAGCTTATAAAAACAGGGGCTTTTCACGCAAAGAAGATGTGACGGCTTAGGTATAAGGTGTTAACCTGTCCAGCAGATAAATGGGATTGGGATTTAGCAGCTCTGTGCCGGTCCACCCAGAGGTCAGCGTAGCGACTGTGGGGTGTCCTCAGCGAGGTAACCTGCCTCTGAACACACAAGGCCCACATAGATCTCGGGCTTGGCCCCCCACCGTTAACTGAGGGTCCTGTTGAAGCGCTCGGGGAGGCTACTGTTTCTGCCACTGTCAGTGAGATGGATGAGGGGGGAAACACAGGAAGAGAGGAGTCAGTATAGGCTCAGTGACATCTTAGAGCATGTTTGACACATGAGAACAATATCAAACATCAAACTGACTTCACTTGTCCTCCTGCTGCCAACATCTGGTGTCCCCCAAACACTCAAATACACACATGCTAAAGAAATTAAGACGGCTGCTGACGACGATGACCAAATTCGAATGGTCACCCTAAACCCCCCCCCACTCCTTCATGTGAATACCGGCTGCTTTGTGCACACATGCATCCACATACATAAGAATACACACACACATACACACACACACGCGTGTGCAGTACAAAGGCTGAGAAGCTGCACAAAGGAGCAAAGGGATGACACCATACTGTGGCAGAGACAGGCGGGATGATGGATACGATGGATCCATCATCCCGCCTGTTTAATCAGGACATCAGTCACTGAGTTCGATAGGATGAAGGGTGATGGTGATGTGGAGGGCAGCGAACAGCTAGGGGCTCCTTAAAAAAACACATTTCATCCCATATGGGAATCTTTATAACTTGATGGGGAAAAAAGGCTCACTACTTGAACAGGCGTTGAGAACAAGAACATCCGAGGATGATTCTTTTGATGAAAAGAAAATCATATAGACCAAACAGTCCCTCTAGGATGTTGCAGCCCCTTTTTGCATTATTTAGAGCCTAAAATGCCTAATTTTCATGTTTAACCTGATATTTTGACCATTCTGAAAGTGCAACTCACCCCAAAATCAACTTTTTTTGTTGATAAACTGTATAAATGAGTGTATAATGAGTAGTGTGTGTGTGAGTGAGTATGGAAGATGGGTTGGGTTGGGAGGGGATTGTATTTGCATTGATGATTTTATTTTTGAAGGGGGGGGGGGTTGTGGGGTTATTTTAAATCTGTAAAGCACTTTGAGTAACTATCTTTGTTTGAAAAGCGCTTCATAAATAAAGTTTGATTTGATTTGATTTTGATGTAATAGCGCTATCTATGTCTGGTCATTATTCTATGTAAATAAGGAAACTGCAGCCTATAGCACAATGCTTGGCAGGGATTTCTGTTGACAAATGCAAAATATTTCACTCTTGCTTTCTTTCATACAAGAAACTAGAAGTGTACGTAATATTTTATATAAAGTGATAAGAAGAAGCATGATAAATGGTCAAAAATGCATTAAAGTTGTGATGATTGGATAAAATTGCAAGATTTACATAAAAAATTGGCTTGATTTGCGTTAATAGTTGTAATCACAACATCACAAAATCCTGGAGTGACTGACCAACAACCAAAGGTCCAGTATGTAACATCATTGCTGATTTAGCAAAGAATAAACCAAAACCTCTGCTTGCCAAGTAAACACAGATACACCAAAGCAAAAACAGTTCATTAGTTTCCAAAATTGGTGGTTGAAAGATTCAAACACAAAAGCTCAGGATGTGAGTAGATGGTGCAAAAATAAAACAGTAAAAAAAAAGAAAAAAGTACATATTCTTATTCTGTGTTGATGTACATATTCTGTGTATTATTGTATATTTTTGTATATATTTTTTCTGTTCTGTTACATATGTTGTATATTTGTTGTTTCTTTGGCTGCTGTTTACGACCGAATTTCCCCTGGTGGGACTATTAAAGGATTTTCTATTCTATTCTAACTAAGTCAGAAATAGAAGGATTACTTGACAGAACCAGAGCAACAAAAATGGCAGAGAAGAAACATTTGGGCCACACAGTGTGGCTTTGGCAGACATGCCAGTGACCTGCAGCTTGAATCAGCTGCTGTATAAGATGAATGTAAAGAATGTTTGTCCTCGTAAATAAACAACTTTTTGGGCAGGTTTAGCATGTTTTAAATTGGTTTGGGAGAAGGAGCACCACCCAGCGATTGCATGAACAACCTGAGAAGTCTGTAGCTAAACAGGTCCAAACAAACTAGAAGAAACTTTCCAGCAGCTCCTCTGTTGACAGCATGGACCAGCCTCCATCTTCCTCATCCAAGTGAAGAACTTGACCTCCAGGATTGTGTTGCTTGATATCAAAAACTAATAATAAAAAAAACTTTGGCCAATATTTAAATCTGTAATGTCGTCAAGACATGTAGAACCCAAGCTAAAGCAGGTAGAAGCAGGCAGGATCATATTTAAAGGGATTTAATGAAATAAAGACACAATTACATAGACAGGAGACACCACAGAAAGAAAAATCCAAACAGGCACCAAACCAGAAACAGATGGAAATGATCAGTGAAAACTATAGAATATACATTGAAATTGTGATTATTGGATGTGACAAAGGGGGGCGATTATGAATGGGGTGCAGCTGTGAGGGTCTGGAAATACCAGGAGACGGGGAAAGGAATGGAGATCAGCCCAATACTGAACACAAGCTGTCCAGGGAGACAATAAGAATGCACCCAAAAAAAAAAAAATCCTATTAATAATAAAAACCTTACTGAGTTTGAAAATACTCAACATTTCATCCATGTTTTAGAAGATACATTTTCTACAAATAAAGTGTCTAATCATATGCTATATGCATATAATATATACAGTTACACAACAAATTTGCCAAAATTTTAACAAAAATTATTTAAACACCTCAGAACCTTCTGATAACCCATATAAACCTTATATTTTATCTTTTACTTTTCAACTGTTATTCTTTTAAAATAGCATTGATCCAGATATGAACAAAAAACAGTAACTGCATATCATCACTTTACTTAGTCTTCAAGGAGAATCAGGACACTGTAATTTGAGTTGCAGTGTCTTAGTTGTTTACAAATCGAATCATGTGCCTACCCTCATCCATGGTCACGAGGTCTAGGTAGTAACTGAAAGAACGAGATCACGCGGCCGAAAGAAGTTTCCTCCACAGGGTCTCTGGGCTCTCTATTAGGGGAGAAGCTTGGTCATCCAGGAGGGGCTCAGACTGAAGCCGCTGCTCCTCCACATTGAGAGGAGCCAGTTGAGGTGGCTCGGGCATCTGTTTAGGAAGAAGGAGAAGCAGAGGAAGACCCAGGGCTCACTGGAGAGACTGTACCTTGGCTGGCCTGAGAACGCCTTGGGATTCCCCCAGAGAAGCTGGACCAAGTACCTGGGGAGAGGGAAGTCTGGCCCTCTCTGCTTAAGCTGCTACCCTCTGACCCAACCCCACAGAAACTGAAAACAATCAACTAAAAACATGGAAATCAGGTTTTATATCTCCTTTAGATATAGCGTTGACTCCGTGACTGTAAGCTACAATGGTGCTGTGGCTACAAAATAAACCCAAATCATCAGCCGTCCATCCCCATGCTCTATGGTTTGTGCTGATACACTGTTAGCACTGTTATCCTTCATGAACATTTGCTGAAATGTCCACTACTTGGAAGACTTGAAGAGGTCTTAAATGTAAAAAAAAAATACCCTCTCTCCAGAATGATGGACTTGAAATGACATTATAGCCCTTCATAGATGGAAGGGCATCAAGTCAAATTCCTCTTCTTAGATTATTGCTGACAGCAGAAACTCTGTAAATGATCGGACATATAAAACATATTTGAGGTGTGTGTGTGACGGTGGTGATGAAGTCGCTTTGTGGCATGGTGTGGAAACAATCATCTTACCTTAAATGTGAACAAAACAAAGGATATGATTGTAGATTTCAGAAGAAATAGTGTTAAGTCAAACAATCTTTGCATAATGGAAGAAGAAATGGAGGTGGTTGAGGAGTATAACTACCTCAGAGTTCACCTGGACAACAGACTGGACTGGAAGCGCAACAGAGAAGCCGTCTACAAGTAGGGACAGAGCAGACTGAGCTTCTTGAGGAGGCTTAGGTCCTTTAAGGTTTGCAGCAAGAAGCTGCAGATCTTCTATTATTCTGCTGTGCATAGTGTAATCTCTTTGGCCATCATCTGCTGGGGTAGCAGCATCAGAGCCAGGGGCTCAACAACCTAATGACGATGGCTGGTTCTGTTCTTGGCAAGACTGTGAAATTGTGGTAAGAAGAATGATTCTTCGTAAAATCAAGGAATTTTTGTACAACCCTGAGCATCCTCTTCATGATACTATCCTGCAACAACAGAGTGTCTTCAGTCAGGGGCTTCGCCAGTTGTGCTGCAACACAGACCACTACAGGAAGACCTTCCTGTCATAGCCACAATGATGTACAACAGCTCCTTGAATAATTAAGTGTATGAGCTGTATGGGATCAATAAAGTAGTTTTGAAATTAACTGAAATGAAGTTTTTGCACCAACTAGGAGGTGAACTGCTCTATAGAAAAAATTGTGGGTTTTGAATATACTGAATTATGGTGAAAACCAATCAACTGCTCTTCCCCTGTGAATCGTCTGCTTTCTGCTATGATTATGACTGCTGCTGAAGGAGGAAGCGGGTGTGCAGTGTGAACGTGAAAGGAGAAAGAAAGGGCCTTTAAGCGATAGCTGCAGGTTCAGTAAGACCTTGGCTCCTTCCTATTGCCAGATCTTGAGTTTTCACACACCACTGGCTCGTTGCTCACAGCGTCACCGAGACCCCGTGTCTTCAGGAAACAGCCATTGTTAGAGTTCGGAGCGGTGGAAAGCACGGAGTGTGAATTGTGAACTGTTTGTTTGGCAGCGGTGGGAGGGCGGGGGACGGGGGGTAGGCAGCCTGTGATGAATGTATCTCTCTTCCTGTTTGTGGGTTCTCAGGAGAGCTCCTTTTTTCCCATGAATGCTCTTTCCCATAATCACTTATGTGCATTTCTGCTTTTCTTTCTCCAAGCACAGTGCTGAGGAAAAGCAGCCACAGTTACAAAACGTGACTGAAATGCAACCTGAACGCAGACACCAGCAACCGGAGGCAATCGAGTGAGGAGTAAATGATTTCACTGAAACCAAAACTGCAGAAAAATATATTTAAAATGAAAACATAAAAAAAGATTGTAGGTCCCGCTAGCTACTGTATATCAGAGACCTCAAATCAGTGCAACCTTGTGGAAACTCATTCTCCATTGTCTGTAAACTTAGGTTTCTATTTGTCACATGCAAGACTGTCAACATTCATTTGAATGATCTCAAACTAAGTAAAATTTTACGGCAGTTTCAATAGCACAAGGTATACGGAAACGACAACCCATCCACGGAGGAGAGCCACTCACAACAGGTGTCATCTCAAGGCACTTTAGAACAAAAGTAATTTCAATACACTTGTGCAAACATTTCAGTTGACTTAAAGCTCATTTAGTCCTCTGCCATAAATTAAATGGGTCATGAGCTGGTCTTTAATCAGCATAATGATCCAACACATACGGTCAAAAAGTACCAAAAATGGTTCATAGACATGAAACGTGTGGCGTTGATTTAAATGTAGGTGAGCACCAGACATGAACCAGAACAATGTGATTCTGAGAAACATACCAAGATATATTTGTATGACAGATATCAAAGGTGAAGCATTTTCTTAGCAAAAAAGGGTTGTAAAGTATTTTAACAGGCTTTTTTTGTATGACATATTTTTTTCTGAACTTTAAAATTTGTCCAACTAAATAAATGCTTTAGAACAAGTTAAAGATTGGACTTCTATTTTTATCTTTCAGCTTCAAATTGAGATTTAAAAGGCTCTTATTGTACCAGGGCTGACAATAAATGTTGCAGACACCTTCTATTCGGTAAAAACTGAAAACAAATCTGTTTAACTTAAGCAAACTAATTGATTAAAAAATAGTTAAAGTTCAACAGATAAAAAAATACTGGAACTGTATCTTTATATTCTGGTGCTCATTTCTGCTTTTAATTTGCATCTCTTACCCAAATGTTTCACACTTTAGAATTCCTATCTGTAGCTTAAGTGTAACACTAAACCACTTTAAAATACAGGGGATGTATATGATTATCTGTACCTGACATGGAAAGAAAATATTGAATGTTTTGTTCTGAATCTATTGATGATTAGTAAGCTAGAGTTGGAAGACCTGAGTGGTCTGGAGGGTTGATATAGTCATAAAAGATCTTTAACATACTTAGCTGCTAAGCCATTAAATGATTTATAAACTAGTAAAATCATTTCCAGTCCATTCTCTAAGCTATAGGGAGGTAGTGTAAGGCTGCAAAAAAACTAGTCAGTTGAAATATTAAACAATGCCAAAGTGATTGAAGCATGGTTTTGTTCTCAAATCTGGGCAAAGTATTTTTTAAAGATTTCCAAACATTAACACTGTAAAAAAATAATTAAGTAACAGAACATAACAAAATCTAATTAATTTGAAATTGACAAAGTAGATTGGCCTGATTCATTACAAACCCTCATGGACCATCTCCAACAAATGACCCCTCCCCCCCCCAAAAAAAAAAAAAAAAAAAAATTGCTGACAGTAAACACCTTAGTCTGGACCTGACGTAAGTGGGATTTTGGACCCCTCCAGACAATGGGACCTTCATTTGCAAATGAAATGCAAAATTTTGTTTAATCTAACAGAAGACTTTGGACCACTGAGCGAGAGCTTAACCTTTTTCTTCTCCATTCAGGTAATACACATCAAGTTCTGACATTGTCTCTGATTTCGAAGTGGCATGACACACCGAATGGTTATAGTTGTAGCTCTGTTCCTGGTGTTTGGTGTGTTGGCTCCTGATGCTCTCACTCCCGCTGTATTCAACGCCTTGTGAATCTCCCCTGAATTGGCAGATAAAACTATCCAAAGTGCTCTTTAACAAGCTGCCAGTGAAGTAAATGTTAAAAATAAGCCAGTTTGGTAGAGTAAGTCCAGGTTTATTGTAATCTGCTGTTTGTAACACGTTTAAAGAACGGCTCATGTGTGCTGCTCCTAGATGGCCGACTTCTCCTTGAGAGGTTGAGCTACGGAGTCTGCTCCTCAAGGAATGATTTGTTATCTTTTAGCTACAGTAATAAAACTTTTTTCTTCGACTCATCATTCCTTCCACTGTATGCATCCGATTAACATAGCCTACTTGGATACATCCAGCTTGTTCAAGGGTATTTCAAAGCTTACCCATTGTGGAGTGTGTCAATAACTGTCTGCTGGACAAATGTCCACTCAGCATTCTTCCGTAACCCAAGGCCCTCCTACATCATTTCACTTGGCTGAATTTGTTTTTACCCCCTTGAGTTCACTCCCAGTTTTTAATCTGATCTGATAACAGGTTCCACATTCAGCTCTTGCTCATTTAGGTTCTGGTTTTCAGGGATGAGAGGACGAAAATAAGACAAACCTGATTATCTGCGATGAAGACAGAGATGAGAGCAACCAAGATCAGATTCCCCTGAGACAGATACTTCAAACCTGACCTTTGACCTTCACATTTGGCTCATCAGAATCATCTGCCCTCCCATCTCTTCTATGGCTCAGCCCACTTCAAGAAAGATGATCTTCTGCTGAACACATATACGTGGCGCTGACAGCCAAGTTCCCTCAGCGTCTTTGTGAGGAAGGTCAACCTCCGAAGCGTCTCTGACACTTAATTACAGCTCTGACATGGCTGTCACTTGCAGAATAGACCCGAGCTCTTTACCAACTCCTACCCAAACTGATCGCCGGGAGGAAGGCATTTGGCATATGGCGGCTGTGGTTAATGGATACGTTTTTTTCCAGGGTTACTGGGTTTGAATTGACTGAATGGTTTCTGAGTAATGGTCAGAGTTGGACATCTGGTCAGGGGATCGACGGAGGTCAGGGTGGAGGGGCTGTGATTGGATTAGTCAGTGAAGTGGGGCTTTGTGATTAAACTTCGGAACGTCGTCTGAGACTCAACAGATTCAACGTCAGTGTCTGAGATGAACAGAAGAACATTGGCAACTTTTATTCCATCCAATCTGAAGAGCTATCAGGCACATTAGGAAAATACAATTTAAAGTCTAGAAACAGCATTTGGACCAACGCCATCCATCATTTAATGTCTTCTTCGCAAAGCAAATTACAGCTCATCAAAAAAAACAGCATAATAACAGTTTAATAAGCTTTTTTCCCCCTGAAAGAACCAGGAAGAAGATAAAATTATGTAAAAACAGAAACACATTTTCTCTAAATATCACATCTTGTTGGCTAAGAAAGCAGCTACATAACAGCTGTTTTTTTGTTTGTCAAAAAAGACAACAAACAGTTTAAATGTTTCTATAGGAGTTTTTAGCATCTTAACATGCCGCAGCTGGCTCTTCGTTCCCTAATTCCTGGCTGTGTAACCCAGAACGATCCAATAGAAGGCAAGATAAAATATCTAGCCATTATCTGTTTCCATTAAGCCAAGGATTATGTTCCAGAAAGTTTAATGTGGTAATTACTTGTGTCTAGAAGTTTAAAGGTTTTTATCTGTTTTCCTAGAAACAACATTTATTTAACTTTAGGTCTGTTGCTGGGCGGAAGTCCAAGCATTTTTTTTGAAAGCATTCATAAACCTAGTAAGTAAGTAAGTCCATTTTAAAACATCATAACAGACTGGATAATAAGAACTAAAATTCAGAACTGCATAAACACTTTTGTATTGTTCTAAAAACCAGATAGAATTAATAATCTCCACTTTTAGCTACAACATGTTCAGATCCAAAAAGTAAAAATCCTAAAATGGGTCCTTGAGGTACTCCCCAGCTTAAATATGGTTGGAGCTATAATCATCGTTATTTCCAGCCTTTATTACATAATGGAAAAACAAACCAGTTATAATCACTTCCAGATTATTAGATCTGTGTCTCCTGGTGTGAAAAAGGAGCTAAAGCCCTGAAGCTAAACTTGGAATGGCCTTGAGAGCTACCTATCAAGACCATTTTAAATATTTACATAGCGTGGCTGTTCCTTCCTTTCTGGAAGGTTTTGTCTCATCAGTTGCAGTTTCAAGTGAGAAAAGCTCCTATAAAATCTGTGCAGATTAATCTAAAGGCTAGTTTATACTTCTCTATCAGCAAGTTTGCACCCAGGCGCAGATGTATTGATGGAGACATTTTTTTGTTTATAGTTCTCAGTTTTTGACAGTGTTACAAAGTAATTCTCCACCAGGACAGCAGGGGTGCTAAGTTTTTACGGCAGGTCTGCCTACCATTGCAGCGTCATTTGTGGTTAACTAGAGTATATTTTCTTCAACTTGTGAAGGCATTCCCCCCTCAAGGTGCAATGGACAACAGAAGGTAAGTTCTGATTGAGCTGTAAAGCTCTTTACTAGAAGTGCAGCTTATAGAATACTCTACCGGTGGAGGAGAGCGATTAAGCGCGACTTGGGATCCCACGACACATCAGAAGCAGATTTGTGTTGCGAAAAAGCTTTTCTGCCTGATTTACGCGACCAAGTAGTGCGGCTGATGCATTTCAGGCGTGGCCGCAGAAATCTGAGAAATCTCGACTACAGCTTCAAGTCGCGCCATAACAACCAATGAGCTGAGGGGTGACAATGATGCTGGGACTGACTGAATGGAGTCAGCATCAGCAGGACATGTGAACTGATAAACATCGTGGCTAATCCCCTCAAACTACATGACACCAGCGGTTTTCTATACGGAGACAGGAATAAAAAAAGAAACATTATAGAGAGGTTAAACTATTTCGACGGGAATGCTCTTAAGAGGTTTGTGGGTGGCTCTTAAATTAGCCGTTGTAGCCGCAAAAGAGCTTCTTCATGTTGACCTGGTAATGTCTCCACCAAAGCACGTCCTGCGCCACTCACATATAAAGTTTTACTGACAGCAGACAGATGGACAGCCGCTCAGCTTGGTAGTTGGTGTGGCGGCTAGGCAAAGCTTGGACTTTCGCCCCACAAACTGGGCGAGGAGCCGGGGTATTTATTGATCCCTCCGCCACTGCTCGACTGGGTCTACCCCCGCAGCAGCGGTCCCGACATTTAACATGGTCAGCACATAGACCAGAGTCCACTGGGAGCTTCCGGAGGCTCAGGGGAAGGAGGGAGGGAGGCCAGCAAAGCGGTCCCTGTCAGAATACTTCCACATTTCCGTTTCACACGTGTGAAAACAGCATCTTTTAAAGCGCGGCCAGTTCGCTTTGGACACGCTTCAAGGTACGAATGTTACGGCCACCAGCCAGGGGCGTGTCACGCTTTTTTGGCCACGTCTACCGCGTTCGGTGTGTAAGCACCGGTAAAACACATGTAAACAAAGACAGCAGTCTGTTTTGTTATTTCTTTACCTACTAGTGTCCAAAATTGCCAAAAGACCAGTTTAGATAAATTTTCCTTTAAATATAAATCATGTAGCCCAAATGCTGTATTGGCTACTGACTGCATCAAATATTGAGCAATGTTCTGGTGAAACGATCTCTGGCTCTTGTTGAGCTGACCAATCACAGGTATACACTCTCCGTTGACGGAAACGGATAGTTAGAAAATGGGGCTGTACTCAGTCCGTCCTTGCGTAGGTGAAGTAGAGCCCTCGTGTTGAAAGACAGTGGCGCTGAGTAAATCCTTTTCAACGTTGATGGACAAACGTAAACTAGGCATATCATGCTTTGGGCTTCTTCAGTTGGCTTTAGATTCAGAGACAGTTACAATAACTCTTCTGCAATCGTTTCTTGTACACAGGTTTCTTTCAGATGCAAAACTAGATCAACTCATTTTTATTTTTTTTATTTTAATATTACATATCTTATACACTGATTAGCTGAATATTAAATGGGACTCTAAGGTGACATTTTCCAACTAGAACCACATCTATACATGTATGCAGTATTTCAGTGTTTCAGGCAGCTCTGAGGGGTGAGTAATGTCTGATTGGTCAGTTCAGACAGTCTTCCTACAACTCTACACTTCAATAACCTCCTAAAAACTGCTTTTCCTCCTCCTCTCCTTCATGTCATCAATTCCTCTCCTATCCTAAATCTCCTCCCCCACCATCCTCCCCCTTTGTCTCCCCGTGCGCCTCCACCAGGCCCGAGGTGAAAGAACTCTTCTCATTCAGGCAGTAAAGGGAGGAGAGGGAAGCTTGCTTTCAGGTTCCCCTCCTCAATGGTTCTTTATACCCAGACCCCTGGGCCATCAACATGACAATGTGACAATGTGGCAGGGCTTTTTAAAATAGATCCTGTGTTTGTTAAGTGTTTCGACCCTGAAGAGCAACTGCGGGGCAGGGCCAGGGGACCTAAAAGGTGCTTGTGAAAGAAGAGGGCAAACTTTGATCACAAAATGCAACAGAGATGGACTTTTTGATTAACTGGAGCTGGTTGGGCTGTGTTCTGCTGCTCTGGGTTTTGAAGGGCAGTTATAGAAAATCTAATTCATCAAGCAAATATATTATTACTCAGTGTTGTCCACTTGATTGGTAATAGCAACTCCATCTTATTTAGCATAGTTTGTGATGGATAATCAGTCCTGCCTTCTGATTCTCTGGGAAGGCACTGACTTTATTTGAAGATGAAAATCTTTTCATAAACTTCAAACACAGACGGCGTGCATCGCCATTTACAGTAAGGGCATTACATAATGTGTTTAAACTGAAGAGACCACAACGTTCCCTATGTGTTCCTTTTCTGTGGCTAAAGCAACTGAAGCATCTTCTAAAGCAGTGATCCGCAACCAGGGGTACGTGTGCCACTAGTGGAACGTGAGCACATTACAGGGGGGTACGTGGAAAGATTTAATTTTTCATTTCTCATATGATGCGTCTCAGGCATTCAACAATATTAGCTGTGCCCTAAAAAGGAAATAAACCTGCGATGTTTAATGCTTACTAAATACCCAAATGAATAATAAACCCAGTAGATGAACAGAGTGAATGTGAAGAACACCCTGGAGAACAATTTGCCCCCAGATCTATTTGAGCGTATCAAAAACAACCAAGCTCAGGTGTCTACGCAAAGGTAAGTTTTGTGATAAAAACAAAGTATAGTTATTTTTTTATGTGTTTTCCTTAAATGTCTGCTTATTCAAAAGAGAGCCTGTTTTTGTAATAATAACAGAGTTTTATTTATTTCTTTTAAATATAAAACTTCAAGTTAGGGATATTCAATACCGTGATTTTCATGTATTAATCATTTCTGCTTCTGAAGAATCGTCAAAACATTTGACTAAGGGGGTACTTTTGGTATGAGAAAATAGCTCTAGGGTCACACTGTTTTAAAGATCTGGCTTTAGGTCGAGTGAACAAAGTTAAATGTATTTTCACTCAGTTGTTTTGGATACCCTGATCAGGTATTTCTGAAGGATGCTCCCACGACCTAATAATGGTTTTTGCATAGGTTTGATTGAGAAAATACATATGGATTTTACACAACCGTGAAAACTGGATTTATTTCTTTTAACTTAGTTAAAATAAGCTTATATGAACCAATTACAGAGTCCAGGTGTGAAGCCTTTACAGATGAATTAGTAGCCTTATCTTGAACCATTTTTATGACCCACACCTCAGTGGAAAACACATATTTAAACTTCCCTGACATGTGATAACTGGTGGCTTATTTCTCCAGGGATTACCTGTGAATATGCAACCTCTTCGCAGGAAATTAGAGACGTCGAACCAGCTATTTGAAACACCCGACCAGCCCAGAACCACTCCACAGTCAAACAGAAAAACAAACATCCCCACTGGGATTGTGCTGAAATTCTTCTCCTTTTCACCTTCACGAAACATTTTCTATTATTCATCAAACGGGGGCTTTAAAGCTCCCACCTCTCTTTCCCGAATGAAAAAAAAAACAAAAAAACAAGGCACAGATGGTTCTGTAATGCCAGCTTGTTTCATCTCCAGGAGCAAAATTTACCAGCCCATAAAAAAAGAAAAATAAACCCAACCACAAAAAATGGATGCTTTGACTTCAAGCAAAGAGAAAAAGGAAAGGAGAGAAAGTTTCTGCTGGATAGAGGAACGCACACTTGGCCTCACTTTCTAGCTCTAAAGTCCCATTATTCCTTACTTTGCTTTATCTGTTGTGGTTCTCACCCCTGAGGTCTGACAGAACATGTTCTGATCTTCAGATCAGTTAGGATGGCAGTGGCCTATCTGACAACCTTTATGAGGTTGTCTACAACCAAAGGTAATTTTTATTCAGCAGTGAAAGCTGCACACTGAGTCACCGTCTTGAATCAGCTCTTTCTAAAATTAGACTCACCTGCAGGTAATTAGGACAAAAAAATAAACAAAGAATAAAAATCCCTCTAAAGATTTTTCATCAGGAGTTTTTGAATGACGTGACCTTTTTGAAGCTGATTCACTGGACCTTTCATCATGTGTTTTTAAATATAGTAAAAGCGGTTTATTTTGAGCTGGGCCCTCCAGGGAGCGTTATCACAATGGCCTCATTTTCCAGAGTGGAATGGCAATCTATTGGTGCAGGATTTCGCCATTGTCAGTTTTTGTTTTCCTTTCTTCTTTTTCTGGTCTCATTCGCTTTGTTGGGCTATTATCTGATGTTCTTGTCGCTATATTTACAAGCTTAGATAAAAGCATCATTTTAGCCTCTAGTAGAGCATGACAGCAACATTTAAAAACGGAGAGAGGCAAAGTTAGATATCGGTCAAGTGAAGACACGTTCTGAAATTAGTGTCCGACTCTGCTGATTGCTGTGAAAGAAAGCGACAGAGTGAGACATCAAGATAGAAATTACAACTTTAAACTTTAATTACAAGGATGCCATGTTCACACCCCAATGTTTTTCTCTTTGTGATTGCATCAACAACTGATAATTTGAATATAAGATGAAGAAATGAAGAAAATCTAATATTTTAATCTAAAACAGCAAACCATGATGGGTGACTAAAACAACCGAAATTAATTATATATTTTTGACTTCCTAAAGTAGATGTTGCTAAATTTTAGGAGGCAACTACATATGTAGCTGGGGATTTAAAAAAACACAAAAATTCTCACCTTCTCGCTTAAGAAAGAAACTTTACACTGTCAGCACCTAACCAAATTAGTGCATGAAGCACATTCATGGCCATGCCAAACCTGTAGGGGCCTTTCGATCCCCCAGACCGAAAAGTTTTGTGCTCGCAAGTGCACCCTCAGGCCAAACGCGTAATTGCAGCCTGAATGTTAAGCTCATGAAGGAGGCTTGCATGCTGAGTGAGAGCTCACAAACAAACGAACAGAAACAACAGCTGGGTCGGTCGCATCCTAGGCAATTTACAGATTTCTAGTCATGACTTAAACTGAGGTAAAAAAATATTTCTGTATATATTTAAATTCACTTAAATAGCGAGCACTCGCTATTTAAGTGAATTTACAGGCATATAGAGGCAGCAATTGTGAAAAGGCCTGGGCTTATTCTACTGACCAGGCCATTGCTGGAGCATGTAGGAGGAAGACATTTAACATTTGTAGATATTTATTTGTGGTTAAACTCATGTAAAGTTCCTTTAATCATGCACTTATTGGACAAAGATAGCTTGCTGAGGTATTGATTACACCAACAGACCATCCAAGAAGTGTCTGCTCCATTTTCAATAAGTAAAATTATATTTCTGCTGTGCATTTAGGAAGCCACTGCTTGATCATAATCTGTTGAAGTGATCCCATTTCTTCTTAAATATATATTTTTAAACTTTGTTTTAATTCAAATTCACACAATTTTAGTTAAAGTTGTGGTCAAACAAGGCTTCATTATTTTATTTGAAAAAATTATTGAATATGCTTAGAAGGCAGAAGAGTAATAGAGTCGCTGAACCGAGGTTTTCGGGTTGAAAACGCCCGCTAACCTTCGTTGGCTCAGCTCGTAGCTAGATCAGTTCAGAACAGTGAATGTCAGCTGGTGGCCCCCGGGCCATTTGTGGCCCGCCAGCATTTTCTACCCGGCCCTCCAATATTACTGAATAAGGAATAAAGAAAAAATGTTTTATATTTATTCTTTTTCTAAATCAAAATAAACAAACTGAAAAGCAGGCTTTAATCAGAAATTACTACAAACTCATTGCTCTCATTCAACATTTATTTTGTCTTTTTATTTATCTGCAGTAGTTTTTAGAATATCTTAAAACGCTCCCATACATTAATATGTTGAGTTGCAATTATTGAACTTTATTTTAGGAGAGCATTTGGCCCTTGCAGTATCTGCTGGGAAAAACTCTGGCTCTTGAGCAAATATAGTCGATGACTCTTAAACTTCGTTTATGCTTGACGCATGTACATTCTGCACGGAAATGAGACGTACGGAACCGGCCGAGACGCCTTCTAGCAGCGTTTATACTTTTTGCGGCTTGTCCCTGCTGAGAACCAATATTCTTGAAGACTGTAGGGAGCGGCGTAGGGCTCTACAGCATGCATACAACACTACACCATAGTAGAAGTAGTAATCACTGTTGCTTACAAGATTGGGACACCCGTGAGCTTAAACAAAGCAGAACTTTTATGCAGTGTACTTAGGGAAAAAAGACAAAAAAGGAGACTGTCCACTAGGGGTGTGAGGAAAAAAAAATCGATTCACGTCTGAAGCTCGATTCCTATTTAACAAGATTCAGAATCGATCCGAAATGTTTGAGAATCGATTCTCAAAAAATATGTTTTCTGAACCTTTTTACATTTTCGTCTCGCGTAGTGTTTGTCATGCAACGGCCACCGTCGCATTGACAGGTCTGATGCGCCGTTGGCTATCGCTAGCTAGCTGTAGCCGCTAGGCTAAAGCTTCAGCATGAAAGACAAAAGAGAAATCCAGCCCGCCCCGTCTTTACTTAAGGTAAATGTTTGGGCCGTCTAAAAGGTCTTCTCCATGCTAATGACACCCTTGGATAAAGTTTTTATTAAATTTTTTATAAATCTGCAAGTATATAAGAGCGATCTTTCTTTATAAGCTACACGTAAACATCCAGCAGCGCTGGACACCTGTGGCGCTTTCAAGGAAGTCCTAAATATATACTGAGTTCAATAACGTTCTAACAAAAACAATGAAAATAATAACATAAGCCATAAATTTCTGTTTAATGATGGTTGATAAGCAACATTTGGTGCATACTAAATATTTTCAATGTATTTTCTACTACGTACCAAAGAACAAACAAAATACTTTTTTTTTTCTTCTTAAAATATATCAGCATTTTTTTTTTCAAGATTAGAAATTTTGTTTAAAAGGTCTTGGATGTCCAGTTGCAATTTCATGTCTTGTTACTTTTGAACCAGTTCCCTTCCCTCAACATAGATTGTAAAATCCATTTTGTGTTGATGCCCTATTACATTCACGGCTCACTTCATCACAGACACTTGGCAGATCAAGTTGTGTGTATTACAAACACAAATGATGAATGAAAGAGTATTGATTAAGAATTTTTTTTTATTTGAATCGAGAATTGCTTAAGTCACCCCAAGAATCGGAATCGATTTGAATCTTGAGATGTTGTAAGATTCCCATCCCTAGTGTCCACTCCTCCATTAAAACATAATTGATCACAGTGATCTCCATCGGCCAAATCATAAAGATGTCTGTATTTACGAACCTCCCTCAATAGGAGCTCTTGCCAGTCCGCCATGTTTTTCCGCGCGGACCGTCCGCGTTGCTACAAAGTTTCCTAGGTGCGCGGTGCGGAAATTTCGGTCTCCGCGGTGGCCGCGTGGAGAGGCGTGGTTGCTGAAATGACGTAATTTGATGCGACAAACATAAACCAAGCTTATGTTTAGAGTATCAATCACTCTCAGCTCCACCTCTTTGCCCATTTTTGTATTTTACTGGCGTGACGAGGCGAGTGACACTGCTAAGATGGCTGTGCTGGGCACCAGCTGCAATTTAGCTCTTCAGAAACCTATGTATGATGTCACAGAGGCTTCCTCACAACTGTTTTCTACCTGAAAACATACAGGATGTTTATGTGTGGACCTCAGAGCGCAGTGTAACGTTTAGCAGTTTAACTCTGGCTATGTCTGGTTGTACTATTATATTTACTTAAAAGTAAAATCCAATCAAAACTGTATTTAATTAAATACTTTGAAGACTTTTAAGTGATACTGCATTAAAACAACTAATTAATTTCAGGAATTGAAAGGAAGGAATTTGGGGAAATGCTGTTTAATGCTGATGAAAGTTTAAAAAAAATCATGCACGTTTGTATTTATTTTCTTAAAGTGTATCGAAAATAAAAACCAGGATTGTTGTGTACTACTACACTCCTAGTGTTATAATATCCCTTAACTATACACATGCTGATGACAACCAACTTTATTTTTCTTTGCCCCACTTGACCAGAGTTCCTTATAGTTACTCTTTCTACAATAATTGATTGTTTAGTCAAAATATTCTCAACTATCAACCAATCCATCCATCCTGCTGTCTTGTTTCAGCCATTTATATCTAGAAGCTCATTAATTATGTAATTGTCGCCTGCCATTGGTAAGTATTGAGCTCTAAATATGCATTCTCAATCCTGCATCACATGACACCATGTTACATACTTTAACTTATCTGCATGAGACAAAGATGCATCCCTAAACTAGCAGGGATATTTCACAAAAACTAGACTCAATGAGACACCAAAAGATCATACCAGAGATCAAATGTAGTAGTCAATCTGAGTTAAATTTAACAGTAATTTAAAGTTATTTACTATATCAGCTCACTAAATTATTAAAACCATTGTCCAAAACAATGTGTACTCATAAAAAGTGGTGTATGCTTTTATTTGCAACAGATTAGATGGGTTTACTGACTCAGTAAAAAGTAACTTAATAAATTATGAGGCAGCTGCAGCTCATCATAAATGCTGCTGCCAGAATATTGAGCAACACCAAGAAAATGGATCATATGCAATAAATTTGTATTTTCCTGGACTGGAAAATCTCTGTTTGGAAACTGCAACATTTTAAAATGTTTTTATGAAATAAGGCCAAAGTTTCTCATAGTAAGCCATGTACACTATGCGGTCAAAAATAGGAAAAGACAAAGCAAAAATGAATATGATATTTTGCCTTAAATCCTCCGGTATTCCGGTCAATAATAGAGGAATCTAGTCATTTTTAAATGCTTACCTCCAGATTAAATAAAAGAAAAATGTAAAGAAAATGTCAAAAGTATATCTCTTTTTAAAGTTATGTGAAAACGCTTTTTTTCAACAAATTTTTTTCAACAATTTTATTTGTCAATTTTTACTATTGTAAAAAGTGTTTGGTATCTTGAACATGTAACTGTAAAATGAAGTTAACATAAAGCAAAAAGACGACATGCTTTGAGCTTCGGCGACAGTCATTTTTTGGTTATCAGGAGGACCATAGATCAGGACTGTTCGGCTCTGTTCGTAAAACAAACGGGACATTCCGAAGACTGACGGAAAATGCCGAAACGCGCGGTGCCTGCTGGGAACAACAAACTCGACAAGCCGCCATCTTTCCTTGAAACGATTTAGGAGGGCGAATTGAGGAGCTTTTTAAATGCGATCTTGATGCAAAAAGAGTTGTTGCAGCTGTTCGCATTATTCGTTTTTTATAATTAGAGAGTTATAAAAGCAGCTGTTGGAGTGGAGTCTGCACTATTGTCCACATTTCAGCCGTAGGACTGGTCACGATGGGCCGCTCACGCAGCCGAAGCACGTCTCGGTCTAAACACTCAAAAAGCAGCAAGCACAGCAAGAAACGAAGCCGGTCTCGGTCCCGTTCCAGAGACAGGGAAAGGTCCAAGAAGCGATCCAAGTCCCGGGAGGCTAAGAGGAACCGGCGCAGAGAATCCCGCTCCAGGTCCAGGTCCACCACAGCCTCGTCCCGCAGAGAGCGACCAGCGTCTCCCCCAGAGAGGATTGACATTTTCGGCAGGACTCTTAGCAAGAGGACCGCTCTGGATGAGAAGCAGAGGAAGGAAGAGGAGGAGAGAAGAGCAGAGATGGAGAGACAGAGGAAAATGTGGGTATAATGATCTAAATCTGCCTGTGCTAACGTTGCGTAACCGATTGATATGTGTGTGTGTATTGTATGCTAAGCTAAAAGCTAAACTCCATCCATGTTAACGGGATCAAGCTGATAGGCTAACCACCAATGCTAACGGCTGCAAGTAAACGCCCATAAATCCAGTGTTAAAATATAAATGTTTTGAGTAAAATACAGATTTTACTAATTGATTGTCTAACTAATGTGATTTAATTTGAATCTATTAGAGACTTTTCAGATTATACGAAGATTACATGTGGTGAAGATGAAATCTTAAAATTATGATCCTGAAATATTTAAACATTATTTATTTACATAAATGTGAAAAGTTTTGATCAAAACTGATTTTTTTGTACATTAACATAATTGTTACAATTGTTTTAGACGGAACTCTAAAAAAAATAATTAGATTAATGCTCTACTAGTTTGTTAGAACACCAGAACTAAAAACAAAACAGAAAAGTCGCCTTTTCTGTTTTACAATAGGATTTTTTTTAAATGGCAAATAATTTGAATCCTTAATTTTGCAAAAAAAAATTATGAAATAAAAACGATGCACTTCTAAGTAACTTATTGTATTGTAATTTGGAAGAAATAAAACATATTTTTACTTAGCTAAAATCAGGGGATTTCAGCTCTAGTCATTGAGAACCATTGTCCTGCAGCTTCTACATGCACCACTTACTCAAATGACCTCCTCAGCAGGTCACAGGTAATGAGCCATTCATTTGGTTAAGGTGTGTCAGTCCAAGGATTCATCTAAAGCAGAGGCCAGCACCTCTAGTCCCCTAGGGTTATAGTCCTGCAACTTTTGGATGCATCCCTGCACCGACACACCTGAATTAAATGGCTGACTCACCCCTTTAGGAATGTCAGCAAGTTATGTAAAGTCCTGCTCATTAACCATTCATTCAATTCAGATGTGTTGAGGCAGAGATGCATCCAAAAGTTGGAGGACTGGAGTGGTTGATCCCTGATTGCACAAATTTTGCTTTCACTGATCACAAATAAAAAGATCTTTCAGTGTCCAACTCGTCTGTCTCTTAGATTTCAGTCAACAGTGCACCCCCAGTAATGAATGAGTTAAGGGTTATTCTCCCGATACTTTATCACCAGGGATTCCTGCGACTACAAAACAGTCTTTTGTCTATAATAACTGGCTCAACTGAGAATGTAGGTTGTTCTACTTCGTCCGCTGGTAGACATAAACATCCTGTAATATGATGAGACACCAAAGCTGCTGACCGGAACCTTCGAGCCCATATTTCTATCGGACGGTTTGTTATTGCAGATACTTTAACTGACTGAGCTTAGCTGCTCTAAAGCTTTGCTAAAACACAGTCATTTCATCCAAGAGAAACAGTAATAAGGCAAACTTCTACATAGATCCACTGGTATAACACATAGTAACACACAGTGTGGTGATGAGTACCCTGAATTTGGTGCTGGGTGAATTCAACCAATCAGAGTCAGTTGCGGTGTTTCCTGTTGCTGTGACAAAAAGAAGCTTTTCACATCCATTCAAGCTCCAGCTGAAGTAGTTCATCTCCTAAACTTTCATTAATGATCATACAGTAGTCGTGATGTAGCGGTACACAAAAGTCACAGTTTGGTAGTTTTTCATACACTATTAGTAAGAAAAATAAATACAAATTTGCATTCTTTTTTTAATTTTAATTAGCATTCAACAAATTAACTTTTTTTTGCCAGATTTCCTTGCCTTCAATTCCTGATATTTAATTATTAGGTTCTATAACTTAAAGTTGAAAGTCAATAACAGATTCAAGATTGTTTTTATTATTATTAATTTTATATAAAAAGAAATAAAATCGAGTAGACAGAGTTGAAAAGAATATAACCACTTGAAAACATTCCATGTTAATGTTTTAAATGTTGAAATAATGCTTTGCCTGTAGTTTAGAATTAAAAATGCTTAATTCACTTTGGAGTTGTTTTGATATTTTTACAGCCTAGTCTTCCAGGTACATGTACTTAAAGGGGAAGTTTGGTTTTTACAACCTGGACCTTATATATAGCCTGCATTAAGTTAATTTACTCACCCAGACAAGTTTGGTGCCACTTGAAGTTCTTTGGGAGAAGTTTATATCCATTCGCGATCACTGTATATCCGTAGACTATCCTACAGCAACAGAGTATCTTCAGTTGGAGGCTTCTTCAGTTTCACTTCAACAAAGACCTCTACAGGAAATCATTCCTCCCTACAAGCGATCATCATGTTCTACAACAACTCCTTGAAGAATGAATTAGTTATGGGCTTAATTTCCCTCTGGGATCAATCAAGTATTTTTGAATTAAATTGAATATATTGGGTTTTAATCCCAAATGCAGCCTCTAAATGTGGCGCCTTCTGCCACAAAACTCCCTCATTTCAGCAATGTTTTGTTATAAATCACTAGCACTCTCCCCCTTAGAGTTTGGAGCATCTTGTGGGTGCTGCATTATTGTCTTCTGGGGTGTTTTACAAGCGTTTATTCCAACTTAGACCGACCGTTGATTTCTATGACAACATTGCTTTGTGCCGTTTTAGTCTGAGGAAGGCTGCTACCCAGTACATTTACATGCACATCTAAATAGAGCTTTTTGGAGTAATCGGACTAAGGGCCTGCTCCCTATTGAGTCAAATCCCAGTTTGCACGTCACTTAGAAAATCAAATTATTAAATTAAGTACAAACGCACCCCTACATGTTAGCCTTATCGTGGTTAGACTGGAGCTGCACTCGGGTAGTAAACAGAGGCTGGTGGAAGTGACGCAGACAGAGCAAAAGCAGTGTATTCACAATCACAAAGCACCGTCTATTCGTCAATCCAAAAATGCTCTGACCGGCCGCTTATGTTTGTCTTATCTGCCATATTCTGCTTAGACTACTACTGTGTTGTTGTTGCTTCACAATTCCTCATCTTGTCAGTCCCCGAGGGGGTGCAAAAGTACTGTCGGGGGCTAAGGTTTGGTTCCAGGGTAGTCCGATTCCCAATTGCATATCTGGGTGGCCTAGTCAAGCTTCTGAAACTCCACTTCGGTTCGATTCAAGCCGGACTAAGGATATCAAGCATTTCAAAAGTCTGATTTTGGTCAAACAAAGGTAATATTTTGACTTTGTCTAGCTGCATGTAAAATGTACTGACTGTATGCTTGACAACAGTTGGTTAGACAGAATTTACTTAACCTCAACATGGTTCACTTTTTCGTGTTTCCAAACTACACAAACAAAATGACCAAGTTGAACTTCCACAGGCTCCCTTTCCACAACCTGCTCAGTCTACAACTGCAATGGCGGATGGCAGCAGTGTAATTGAAATCCCTGTTTGTAGTAAGTTGGAATCTCTTGGAATTGAAGCCCGTAAAACACCCTATATGACAGCAACAAAGCACCTCTGAGACGCTCCGCACTCACAGGGGAATAGTGCTAGTGATTCATAACAAAAAGCTTGGTGAAATGAATGAGTTTTGTGGCTGAAGTCACATGACTATACGGCGGGTTGCTTTTTCTTAAAGGGACGGGATCGGCCCAGACTAAAACATCCTTGTTTAACTACCGAAATTACTGGCTCGGGTAAAAGGACGTCGGTAACAGTGATACATTTTGGTACAGGTAAATTTTCAGTATACTGTCCAGCCATAGCACTTTCCATTTAAATGCAGCATGGACAGCTATTGGAAAAATAATCAATCACTAGGTTTACAAGCAGCCAATAACCCATTCAAAACCAGAATATTAGCAATAACCCGGTCACGCCTGGCCATGTAAACACCAGCAAAAACTAGAAAATTAGCATATTTGGGGTTTTAAAACCCCAAATATTACTCCATGGGGTATCGCTTTTTCAACCCGAATATTTTGTCATGTAAACGTGTATCGGCTTATCCGCATCAAAAGGAACATCGATTTATGTTCTATCCACAGAAGGTCTTTGTCTTTTGCGAAGAGGAACTTCTTGTATGCACCGTCTGACATAAAAAAATCCGTGTATACAGGAGTAACTCTCTCAGTTCTCTTTTTCCCTCTGTCTCTCTGCTCACGCATGTAAGCGGGTTATTCCAGTTGTTTCAGAAACTTCAATGGTGACCTTGATCCGATCGAACCCGAATAATGGCTGCATGTAAACGTGGTCAATATGGACTCAGCCGACTTTTATCCAGAATAAGGAGTGTGAGCGGGTTGGATGATACTGGTAGCCATGGTGACGTCAGCTGTTTTTTTTCAGTGATTTTCCCATTCAGTTAGACATTGTTTGAGTTCAGTGCAGAGCGTATTATGTTACTTATAGCTGTTGAAAGATGCGTTCACTGACAAAGTTCTGGTACGGTCCATCTTTCTTTTTCTGCTGTAGCCGCAGGAGAAACCAATAATGTTCCCAGACAGCAGAGTTCAGTGGTAGCTGGGAGACGTTGCTTTCATCTAGTCTGTTCTAGTAGAAAATAAGATGGATTAGTGTAGTGCAAGTGCGTACCGAACCCACATGGCCGTACTGACAAATCTAAATACAAAGTTGTGTACTGTTGCCCCCCTTTACAGCATGGCTAGCATTATTAGCTTTTAACCTGACAGCAAGAGGGTGTCTGTGCTGTGAGCCAGTTAGATGTACATACATCTGTGGAAGTTTCCTTCAGCTTCTTCTTTGCTTTTCCCAATGTCTCCCTCCAGCCGCCAGCAGGAGATCGAGGAGAAGCTGATCGAGGAGGAGACGGCCCGGCGAGTGGAGGAGCTGGTGGCCAAGCGGGTGGAGGAGGAGCTGGAGAAGCGGAAGGACGAGATCGAGCGGGAGGTGCTGCGGCGCGTGGAGGAGGCCAAGCGCATCATGGAGAGGCAGCTGCTGGAGGAGCTGGAGAGGCAGCGGCAGGCCGAGCTGGCTGCGCAGAAGGCCAGAGAGGTAACGCTCGGTCGTTTGGAATGCATCCTCCCTCCTTTTGTTCCCTCACCAGCCCCACCCCTTCTCCGTCTTCTGCTCCGCGGAGGGACCTTCCTCCGTTTTCAGCGCGCAGCTCAGGCATGCTTTCGTTTCAGATCACCTTCGATTTTAGCTACTTCTGTCTACAGACAACATACGGGATGAGGAAGGAGTATGAAAATGGATTGTTTTCCCGACAGCCAGAGTAGAAATGAATGTCTTCAGCTGTCGACGCGAAAACAGCTGCAAGTCAGAAACTGGGTTAAATCCAAACGACTGCTGCAGCCAGGTCTCTGTAGGCCAGGAAGCCACGTCTTCCCCCGGATAACTCCGGGTTTCCAGCTGCAGGAACCGAAGTGGAACGTTTCGCTTAACCGAGACGTTAAAGTATCGACACGACGAAATCTTCATGAGTCAGCAACCGACACAAACGACACATTTTCTTTTATTAGTCAAAATGATTTCCTTGTTTGTGCATAGATTGAATCTAACCTCATTGAGATCCTGCAGCACTTATTAGTAGCCAATCTTCCATCGTTTTATCTGTGAGTTGTCCTCAGATCCTCTTCTCCCATCGTTCTTTGGGGACGTTCAGCCACAGAAATGATGATCTGTCTTATTCTCGCTAATCTTTCATAAAACGTTCTATTAACTCCCTCTTTTGCTGTTTGATTTAGGATTCTTTTTTTAAATGCCTTTATACTCCATCAGGCAAGCCACTTTAAATTTATCAATATACAATCATTTTTAGTAAATAAAACAATGATTTATGATACGTGGTATTTAAATCCCTGCATCTGCTAAGATAATATATTTATTGCTTCTATTCCTGTTAGTGTTGCTGTATGTTTAAGATACAGGACGTTTATTAGAAAGCTATTTTCTTTGCTAATCGCTCTCGCTGCCACACGTCGGACTTAAAAACTATATTTTTACCTAATTTTACCTAAATTTTTTAACTGCGGCAATAGATTTGATGAAGAAGCTAAATTTGCTTCTATCTGGATTCTGATTCCAATTTTTTTTTTCTTTACCCCCCCTATCTTTGCAGATTATGATTATATTAAGCAATATAAAGTCAGATGACTTTACTTCCATACTTTAGCTCACCAAAGATGCCCTCTGTGTTTATGAAAGATGGTCACAAGTTCACCAAAATATTGATCATCAGGCCAGAATGTCCAAAAGAAGATAAAATCCTCCCACATTTTTCTTCCAATAGGGCTTGGCAATATCTTGATTATCTGTAATTGTTCTCAGATTTCTATTGCTCAAAGCAATTTCAGCCCGCGCAAGGCCACTCATGTTGTTTTTAAGCATTTGTTTAAAATGTGTTTTAAAAAAAAGAATCAATCGTGACTTCTTTTAAAGAAAGCAATTTTTGTTCATATGAAAAATCGATTTTAGTGTGAAAAA
Organism: Apricaphanius iberus; assembly: GCA_028564705.1. Classification (NCBI taxonomy): domain Eukaryota; kingdom Metazoa; phylum Chordata; class Actinopteri; order Cyprinodontiformes; family Aphaniidae; genus Apricaphanius; species Apricaphanius iberus. The sequence continues at coordinate 486,393 of JAPXFQ010002125.1, read as the reverse complement.
CATTTTAATCCATATCACAACCTCCGTTTTAATTTCTCCAAAACAGTCGCATATGCTCAACTTTTGAAAATAAATCTTAATTCAAAATGACCTCCTGTTATCTTCAAGTAGTACCAGAGAATGTTAAATATAGAAAAAAAAACTTGTTTTTGGCTTTATATTGTAATATCGATATTGACTGGAATGAAAAATGTTGGACAGTCAGTGCTGTATATGCTGATGTCACCATGCCGACTGGAATGCAGGATACAGTGCAGCTGTGCTGATTTGATCTGTATGACTCCATCATGATTTATAGTATTATTAAGGATAATTTGGTTAGTTTTAAGCATTTATAGTGATTTGATACATAGTTGACCTGAGGTCAAGAATAAATGCCTGCAGAGTTTTAGTTATTACGGTACAAGTTGAGATTAGGTGGTTGTTTGGTCAGATCGTCTGCTCCAGTAGCCAGCCTGATGGCTGCACCTCCTCTTTGTTTTTTTCATGATTTGTTTTCTAAACCTGATCGATTTTCCAATAGACCAATAGATTTTTGCTGGGGGGGGGGGGCTGCAGCCTTTCTCCAGCCATGGTTGTTTGCAGAGTACTTCCTCCTCTTTCTCTCCTCCCGTTGTGTCTCTGCTGCTCGGTTTCCTCATCAGAGAAGCCGACGGGATCCGTCCGCTCTCATAAACGCTGGGTGGAAATGTTCATCACATCTGACTGACTCATCGACGGTTTAACCCGGCAGGTTTTCTCCGTCCCTTTAGCAGAAGCTTCTGTTAGAAGACGGACGGGCAGATGTCTGATTGTTTGATGAAATGAATTGATTTTTTTTATTTTTTATAACTGGTTATTTCCCACAGTTTAAGAGCTTATTCCCTCTTCCCCCAAAAACCAAATGTGATGTGGTTTTATTTTTTTGTACCATAACTTGCTTCTCCCATAGGGCGGCTGCACAGTGTCCTTCTGTTCATGTGTTATGATTTTTACTGTTGTCTTTTTGGACACACACCTCACCACCCTCCTAGCTAGCTCTTGACCCGAGCTGGCCTGCAGCCTTTCAGCTCACCCGTGACTTGTGTCCCGTACTGTAAGTGTGCCGTGGTTGGGTTCCTCCTGGAACACACACTCACACACACACACACACACACACAAACACACACACACCTTTTGCAACTCATCTAAACTTCTACAGAGACAGCAAAAAAAAGCCCTATGAGAGCACGCTGCAGTCACAGACTAAAGCAGAGTTGAGTTATAAAGAGGAACCCGTCACTTCCCAGTACGACCCCAGGAGCGCCTCTCTGTCTCTGCAGGGGCTGCAGTCCGGACGGGACAGTAAATATTCAGCCGTTTATTGCCGAATGCGTTCACCAGTTGTGTAGGTACACAGGCAAAGGAAAATGCGTAGGTATACGTGCATTGGTGAGCCAAAACTCTTCCCTCCTTCTTCTTTCTCTCTCTTGCATTTGATGATGTTAAAAGCAGCAGATGATTTTTTTTTTCCTCTATAGTCTGTTATGTATCTGTCCTCTGAATGTGATGAGTGTGTTTTCAGAACTTTTTGTTGTTGTTTTAAACTTTAATGTAACACGGACTAGGTGTGAATTTGGCCTTTAGTTCTTCCAGGAAGAGATTTTGCAGTAGTAGAGGGAGGCGTTCACGTCTCCGCTCACTTCCTTTCATTTCTGTAGAAAACAAATTCAGGCTGACTGCAAGGAATGCACGAGAGGCTAAAGAGACTTTCTGTGGTGGAATGGCTTCTGAATGATGGGTGCGTGTGTGAGAGAGCGTGTGTATTTTGTGGCTTTTTCATGCGCTAACATGGCACCATGTCACCCATCCAGGAGGAAGAGAAATCCAAGCGGGAGGAGCTGGAAAAAATCCTGGAGGAGAATAACCGCAAGATCACCGAGGCTCAGGCCAAGCTGGTACGTTCCCGACCCGCTTCAGCTGGATTCAGGAAGCTAACTGGGCCAGCAGAAGTGTTGATGTACTTTGAACCACAGACTTCAACGTATCTCTGAGTTAATATGGTCGACCAAAAGAAAGGAAATAGGGGAAACTAAGGCCTGCTGGCAAATTGACACAAAGATAAAAATATAAAAGTTAGAATATGATATACTTTACATTGAAGACAAAATTACAACTCTAAAATACATGTGAAGTTATCGAGGATGGGTTGTAGCGACTAGCTAGCTACTTTTACTTCTGTAACCTTTAGAAAACTTTTTACTAGTCTTATTTTTATAAAATATCGCTACTCTTAAACATTTTCCGGCTACTCTACCTACACAGAGTAACTTTACTGAATGAAATTGAATGCTTGTTTTAACAAAAAATGCGCAATAAGTGAGACTTTCCTCACTTTAACGCTATATTCTATCCGCTGAGCCTGTTGTGCTATTTGAAGGTCAAGTGGGTTACCTTACCCTGGTCCAACATATTTACCTACTTTCTTTAAGTTTTGGCTTCATTAGTTATACAGTGAAAAAAAAAGGAAAATGTTTCTTCTACTCTAATTTGGTATTTTAAAATTAAGTCATTTATTATTTAATTTAGTCTTTAGAATTTGCACATGACTTTATATTAGGGCTTTGTTGAAAAAATCAATTCTTATAAAAATTCTAAGAATCGGATCGGTTCACAAATTCAAAAATCGGGTGTTTAACATAGTTTGTCCTTTTTTTCAGCTAAAATAGGAAGAAAAATCCAGACTTTTGTTTTAAGGCTTAGTTCTGAAAGTATTAATAGTTTTTTTTCCTAGTAAAATGTTACTCACCCAGTGTTAAATAATTGAATTACAGGCATATAATAGTTTTAATAGCACGGATTAATATTTATACCATATTTATATACGTATAATATATATATATATATATATATATATATATATATATATAATCTTTTTTTTTTTTACCAAATACGTTTTTGGAATACTAGTACTTTGTACTTAAATACAGTGTTTGGATATTATACTCACCCCTGGCAGTTATTAAAAATAGAGTACTCTGATGATTTAAAAAATATTTACAACATATGCATGTATATTTATACATTTAAAAGAAAACAGAGTAGTGAAAATGACTGCTAACAGCTGTGTGCAGTAACATTTGGGATGGAAACACTTATTGGGTTTAGTAGGGAGCAGTGAAGGTAATCTTGCAGCTTCTGGGTGGAAGGATCTACATTATTGCTGTGTTGTATACCCAGAATGCACCACATGAATCATAGTATCTGCTTACTGTTATGTACTGATGGCTTCAGATGTTAGAGAACATTTGAGAGAGTTGGGGGCTGCAAAAGAGACCGTGGTGGAGGTTCTCCATCCTGGACGACAGTGAGTCTAAGCAGCCACAGCTGCTCTGGAAAACTGTTTCATGCTAGAACGGTCTAGTCAAAGTCCAGACCTAAAGGCTTGATGTTAAAGGCTCTACAGCCAATCTGACTGAGCTGTAACTGCAGCCTGAGATGTTTCCAATGTGGACTCAGAGTGGCTCAAACCATATGCACAGCACCCTTCTGATTTCATGTGTATAGAAAAACATTTAAAACCTGTATCGTTTTCCTTTCCACTGTTCTAATCTAAAATCCAAATCATACATTTGATGTTGTGGCTGGGATGCCACAAAATGGGAGAAACCTGCTTCTGCGTGCCTCCATTTATCTGATCTGTAGCTAAACGTTACAGTTTATATGGAAATAGTCTGCTGCTGATTAGCTGTTGCCTCTTTATTGTGGTTTAACTACAGTTCGGTCTACAACCAACAGATTCAGCCAATCTTTCTTTATATTCTAATGTTAGTAACACATTTTTATGCATTCTCTTAATGCATAATTCTTCAGTATTGCAGGAGGATTTTTTTTTCGTTCTTCTGTTTTTCTTTTTGCTCTCTGTTTCAGTTGTCTGACCACTTTCAGGTGATTCTAAAGCAGTTAAATGCCAACTGTCATCTGGTCCTTATCTTGTGTAAATGAAACATTCTAGTTATACCTACAGTAACTAGGGCTGGGTATCGATTCAAATTTCAAGAATCGATTCGATTGCGATTCTCAAGAGTTGGATCGAACTCTGATCCAATTCAATATTGATATTGGTCAGTGCTATTAAAGCTTCTTTCTTTTTTTTACTGTTATCTTAATTATATGCCAGAAATTCAATGACGTAACAGTGGGTAACAGTTCACCATGGAAAACTGTATTAACCCTGTCAGACACAAAACTTAAAATGGCCGTCTCGACTGTTCCTTCCTATTTCAGCTTTAAAAAGGGCAAATTATTCTAAAAAATAAAATTGATTTTTCGATTATTTCAACACAGCTCTAAACGGTAACTAGGTTAACTAGGAAAATACAGATTTTGATTTTCTTTTTAAGAACCAAGGTGGATCCAAAATCATTTTAATTTAACATATTTTGAAGTGTATGTATTTATCTTTCTTTATGTATTAGCTTTTACTAAAACTTGGTGAATAAAAGAGTAGGTTTACTAATAGGAAAAATGGTTAAACTTTTCAGTTTTAGTAGCTTTAATAGAACATGATCAGATTTTTTGTTGTTGTTGAAGACTGCAGAATTTTGGAATAGCTAGATAGATAACCCAGGGGTCTAAAAAAATTATCTTTTTTATGTCATGTTTTTTTTAACTTGCTTACTTTTAATAGTATTTTTTATTTTATATATTGATCAACACAAACAAGACGAACAGACAACTCTGTATAGAAAAATGTGGCCTGAAAAGACGGTCTCAACTTCCTCCTGAAACTGAAATGCTCATCCCTTGGGCTTAATTGAATAGTATGATTGCTGCAGAGCATATAGTGATGAGGTTTTGGATTTCTGAAAACTGGACTTAGGTGCCACTTCAAAGTTTTTCAATAAGGGAACATTTCTCCAATTAATGTGATCAGATATTGGGAAAACTCTCCTAAGGTTTGCTTAACGGCAAACTATCTCTTTAGGGTTCGACTGAAATTAATTTGTTTTTTCCGCTACAAATTTTTTTTCCATCATGTTACAAGTCGTAATTTAACATTTATTGACCTTTTAAACAATATTTTAACAATAATCTAACAAATAGTAAACATCGGTGAGGTAGAACAAGTAAACAAAAAAATTAACAAATTTTCTACCTCAAATGTTTTTATGAGTAAAAAAGTAATTTTGTGCGGAAAAACAGCATGATTAAAATTCTTAAAATATTTAAGCTTTAAGAAAATTACACTTGCACACAGTAGAAAGAAGTAAGCAGCATAATGAAGTACACGGTGTGGAATAATGCTGGTCGACCGGTATCGACCCAATATATGTGTATTTGTGCACCCCTATAACAAATACAAGTAAAACAAACCCAGCAGAGAGTTGGAAGAATTATAAATAAAGAGAATGAGTGAAAATTTGTTAAGATGATAATATAAAGAAATACGGGGTGAATCGGTAGGTTTTAGGCAGAGCTGTAGTTGAGCCACTATAAGGTAACGGCTAATCAGAAGCAGAATATCCCACCTGGTCAGAGGTGTGATACTAATATGTCCAAATAACCGACGGTCTTCAGATTTTTCCCTCACAGTTCAAGAAAAGTGGCCAAATATGGACAATATTCAGATTAACACGCCCCCTGCTATTTGTCAGTCATGTGATTATACATGTAATGCCAACTAAAAGTCTGTGATGTCTGTAACTGGGTCTACAGCAGCTCAGGAATGTATATACTGGGCCAGAGTAGTTTTTTTTTTTTTTTTTTTTTTATCCCAGTGGGGGAATTCCTGCTGGATGCCATCAGATCCCTCTCTATCGTTTGTGTAGAAGCTGCAGCTTCACGCGTCTGTTTTATTAGTTATCTATAATCTACTAAGTGATTACTTCTGTGGGTTCCTGGACTTTACCTGCTGCTGTTTGCAGAACCCGATTTTTACTGCTGTGGCTACCAACAGCCGACTGAACTTCCTCTTCCCTTTTGGGCAGATCTCTGACTGAAAGCACAGACTGCGGCGCATTTTTATCTCTGCATTTTACGTGTCGCAGACACTGGATGAATGGCCGAGGGCCGTCTCGTGTGTTTGTCCTCCTCTGACCCCGACCCCCTGTGTTTTGTTTCCTCCGCAGGCCGAGGAGCAGTTACGGATCGTGGAGGAACAGAGAAAGATCCACGAGGAGCGCATGAAGCTGGAGCAGGACCGCCAGCGGCAGCAGAAGGAGGAGCAGAAAATCATCCTGGGGAAGGGCAAGTCCAGACCCAAGCTGTCCTTCTCTCTGAAGGCTGCCGAATGAGACTCAGCTGCCCCCACCCCGCCCCCCCGACTTCGTCCAAACGGCACGCCCTGCACCCGCCCCACCCCACTCCTCTTCATGATTCTATCCCCCCTGCTCCGTGTCGTCCGCTGCGGATTGCTCGCTTCATTTTGGAAGTGCTAAAGGAAAGCTTGGGAACGTCACTTGTGGAAGAGGAGGATGCTCCTTCATCACCCAAACAGACAGAATGACTCCTCCTGTTTGCTTCTGTTTTTATTTTCACTTTTAGGGACCTGGAGGTTTCCATGTAGTCCAGACGAGCCTGTCTGGGAGTCTTGTATGTGCTGTGACGCTGATCAGAGGTAGTCCTGCTAGACATCTCGGACTCTGTGGGAAAACTCACCGGCAGCTCGGGATCGGGCCCGTCCTCCTCCCTGCTATCATTCTGCTTAATAACAAGCACAGCTGGTCTTCCCCCCCCCCCCCCAACCAACACACATCCCGCCTGGGAACGGTTCTCTCCTCTCCATCCCGTCGTCCTCTAAAGCTCGTGCTGCAGCAGGAGAACCGGGCCTCGGCTCCCAACCTGCCGGTGAAGCCATTTCCTGTACGGTGTAACCTTTTTAATCCTCCTCAGAGTTTAAACCGTCTTATAAAAAGCGATCCATGGTTAGAGATCAGAAAATCCGAAATGTGGGGAAATACTTGGTTTGTTTTTTCCGGGAAATATTCCCGACAATCCCGTCTGCGTCCTGTCGCTCATTTATGTTGTTGTAAATTAACTTGGCGAAGTCGTAGAGGAAACGCGAGTTCAGGTAAGACGAGGTTCGAGGTCAGAGTGAGAATGAGGGTGTGTGTTGTGTATGAGTGTGTGTGTGTGTGTGTGTGTGTGTGACTGGCTTAACTGACCTCAGGTGGGTATAACTTTATTCTGTGATATCTTAATTTTGTCATGTGAGTCCCCCCTCCCCTCCCGAAATTGACAAAGGACTGAACAGATCAATAAATCCATTGAATGCCAACAACAGCTGCAGGTCTCCTCATTATTTCCCCTCTGGTTTAATTCCCTGAAACTCTTGCCGGAGAGTCTGGGATCGCAGGAGGATGGTCAGTCAGCTGATTTATTTATACTGAAATGAAACAGAAGAATTTAATTAAACTGTAATCCAGAATGTGGCTCACAGCTGGATGATGGACATATATATTTTTATCCAAATAAATCTGTTTCTATTAGGGGTGTAACGGTACTCGTAAATCACTGATTGGTGCTGATTTCGGTGCACTTTAATCAAGAAAAATAAATGTTACTTTTTTCTCTTTTTGCTTTGATTGCATAAAAAAAATTTCTCCCTGAATTCCTTCCTTTCAATTGCTGAAATTAGTTAATTTTATTATGTTCTATAACTTACATAAATTTAAAGTTAAGAACTGATTGGAAATTTTGTTTTAATAAAAAAAAAACTTTCATTCAAAAAATAGTACAAGCAGACATAGCCAGAGTAGACAACAGTATAACTACTTGAAAACAATGTTTGTGATTAGAAACGCTCAAATAATACTTTTCCAGTATTTGAAGATAAAATATGCTTGATATTTTACAGCCTAGTCTCCCAGCTGTACTGTAACAGCATGGGCAGCTGTTGGGAAAATCTGTTACCAACAGGGAGTCCATAACATTGCATTTTATACAAACTTTTTCAGCCGTACCGAAAAATCTGACTACAAGTGCCATTACACCCCTAGTTTGTAATTTGTTATTTATTCCAGATTAATTGAGGCTAAATCTTTCTAACTTCATGAGGTCTGCAGTAAAGTTCTCTGCTCGGTTGTATGCCAAAAAGACAGTTTGAGATCCATAGAATTCGTTCATATCAGCAGACCTTCCTCTCCCAACTATGAAGTAGGAATTCATCTTGCAGCTTCCTGTTGAACTTCAAGCTTTGCTTCACAGATTTGAAGGTGATTCTATCAGTTGTTCCCTTCACTACACAGTCGTATGTCAGTTTTTTGATTAGTTGTTTTCCCACAGAGTTGGACGAATAATTATCCTTCAGAAGCTGTTATTTTAGATTTGTTGCCAGTAGCTTCACATCAACATCAGGTTAAGCTCGCTGTTATGATGTTAGGCAATTACTTGGCAGCTCAAGTTTGGTATTTCTTTATGGCTGATGTGGCTCCAGACAGAATGAGTCTGACAGGAAAGGCTGCAACACGCTGGTGTGAACTAAGGTGAAGCAGCGGAGGATGAACATGAACTACTTGTCAACGTCTTACTGAAGATTCTGAATTTAATAAATGTTTGTTACTGTTGACCTGCTTTTCATGTGTATTTTTTTCTTTACTTAAAAAAGATTTCCAGGTTACCAGGAAGGATATTTTAACTGTGCTTTTTTTCAGTTTATTATTACTACATAATTTTTTGCACGTTTTCTCTCTCAAACTGACTTATTAAAATGACCAATCAAAGTGCAGAATACCTTAAAAATGGGGACAAGTTTCACAGAATTCCTAAATTAACATTTTCGGTCTTTAAGAAAAAAATTGAGATATTTTTCTCGTACAAACAATATGTCTGGTAATGTAAAAAAACGTGATTGAGGACATTTCTCAGACCCCGATGAATGAAGCAAATCTGAGCAACGATTGTCTTTTAGGTGGATTGTGATCAATCTTTCTAAAATTATGTAAATAGACCTCTTAAAGTTCTCCTTAAAATTAAATTCGTTTTCGACATTTTACTCAAAGATTACATTTACAAAATGACTATTATTAAAAGATAAAATGTATTCTTAATTCAATTGTTTTTTAAGGGCAGATTTAGTAGGCGCAAAATTATACGTGTTTTGAGCTGAACCATTGATTGTGCCAAAGCAACAAGTTTTTTTCAAATCTGGGTGACAATTGGACCGATTTTAGAAGTTGAGTCTTGACCTGAAGCGATGGTGAAAGATCCGGTGTTGTGCGAAAGTCTGTTCCCCTGAAATATTCGGTCTCCGCCCGGGGGTTTCTTCGCTTCGACGGGCCGCATCGGTGCGCTCCACCCCGGCTGGAATGCTCCGTAGTGCCCCGCTGCTGCCAGCCTGCCTCAGAGATCAAACTGCTGAGAGCAGCTACTTTTATTCTTTTTAAAGTGTATTTAATCTAGAATTTCAATCTATAGTTGGTATATTAACATAATTACATCACATTTAAAAACAAGTTATATTTTGTCTGACGATAGAAGATGAATAATTAGCCTAAATTAATTAAGATAAACGTGATAGCCTCACATATCCTGTCAGTTATAGCCTTCACTGTTAAGTTTCTCTAAAAAACACCTTTCAATCTAATTAAAGCAACACACTCAACATCCAGTGAGTGGTGGGGAGGGCCAGGGATCGTGGCCCCTCGTTGCAGCAGGATGCATGGGTCTCCTTAGCACTCTGCTGCTACGCGGAGGCGATGATCGGCTCGACCAACAGCCTCAATCCGCAGCAGCAGCAGAGCTCCCGAGAAGGCCGAGCTGATGAGATGAAGTCGCGGCAGAGTGTCAGAAGATCACACGTTTCAATCCACAGCAGCCAGAAGCGTGTGAGAGTGTGAGAGTCCGTTCAATTAGAGGCTGGCCGCGAACGGGCACCGTTTGCAGAAGGTGTGAAGACCTTAAAACAATGTTTTCAGAGCGAATTGCACTATAAAACAGCTTTCTGGGATGCTCTGAAGGTAAGTCGTTAAGATGTGAAAAATGTTAATATAGCATAATAGTTTGCTGATGTAACAATCAGTTACATTTTGATTAGGCCTTTATAGCCTATTTAGCTAGAATTTATTCAGTCAGCTGTTATTTGCTGTCCATCATATTCGCTGTCCAGTAAGAAATAGTAAGATGATATGTTGTTTTTAAAATTAACGTATGAATTTTGAAACTTGTTGGGCAAAAATGTCAATCTGTTACAGTTAACCACCATAGCAGAAGCGCTAACGCTAAAAGTTGAACTTTAACCCCCAGCATCATTCAGCTGCTTCTCTACTTCTCAGAATAAATGTTAATATTGTAACTATTTCAGCAGCACTTCCACCACAAACCAGCCTTCAAATGGATCTTATTTGATTAGAAGGGTTTATTTTTTGAGTTTAGGTAATTATGGCTTAAACATTTGATAAAATGAAAAGCTTCTCCATGAAGCTGTAGGAGAAGAAAGCAAGATGTGCTCTCAAACTTTAATGAACTCTCCAGCAGATGATGCGGCTCCAAAAAATCATCAATGACTGAATTATGTGCCTCTGCAGAAGCGTTTTCAGATGAAATGCAACATTTACTTTAATTTGAGTATCGACCACTGAGTTCAACCAACAGTTCAGTCCTGTTTCTCCTCAGCCCAGGTAAGGGGCTTTTGCTATCAGAATCGTCTTAACTCAAGAAATGTTGTAGCTCATGTCCTGGATGCATCTGTTTTTGGCTTCTCCTTAAACTCTGACTACAACTGCATTCTACATCTTGTTAAACTTCCTCAAACTTCCAAAATCGCTCCACACACATTTCAAGGCTACAGTTAGCCATGATGCTTGAGCATCCTATTCTTACAAATGTCCTCCTTCCACTCAACTTTCCAATAATAGGCTCCCTAACCCCTTTCTCTGAACAGCGAGCTTCTTTGACAGAGCCTTCTTGTGGAGGATGTTATTGACTTTTGGACAAATATCAGTCAGCAGTCTTCTCCTTGACTTTGTAGATCACAACCTATGTTACATTATGCAACATTTATACGTTCTATGAACCTGAATGTTGGGGTTTCTTAACTATAACCCATCACCATTAAAATGCACAGATATTAATGCTGTGAATACAACACTGAGTATAAAATATCTAAATCATTATGGAAGTTTGTTTTAAATAACTTTGCATATGATTGGGAGGTTTATTTGAGATTTTCCTTTCTTTTCTTTTCCCTGAATTTTATCTTCCGAGATTTAAAGAAAAAAGTGAAGAATCCAGAAAAAACGTGAGCACAAAATAAAGTAGTTACTAAAGTATAAATACATCCAACCATACTTATTTATTTTCATTAAATATGTTCAGAAAGATTATTCTGGATTGGGAAATGGAAAATCTGTTTTTCTTTTTAATAATGGGGATATTTGGAAGTTCAATTTAATTTAGAAAATGTTAACAGAGAATACTTCCAGTTTTGCCCAAGCTATAAATAAAGTTGAATATTTAGAAGTTGCTTGATTTATTCAAGAAGTCAATCCTATTAATTCTGTAGGTAAGACATTCTGTAAGAAATGCTTAAACATTTACTCCAATGAAGTCATTTTAAACTGACTAGATTTCTGATTGATTCTGATATTTATTCTCATCAACCCAAGTGAAATGTATCCTAAATGTTAGACTAATTTTATTGTTTTATTCTTATTTTTTAATACAAAGAAAATGTCAAACAACAACCACCACACACTTCAATCCAGTATCCAATAAAAACCTGAATATCTAAAAGAAAGGGAAAAACTAGCAGTTATAATAACCCTGAAGGTCTCACAGCGTTTACACCTTAGAGTGACTAAAAAGTTTACTTAAATGTAAAGTTACATCCAGCAATCACAGAACCGACAATCTGAAACTTTAATTATTCTGCAAATAATAAAGTTCTTCTGTCTGAATTTGAAACAGAGTCCTCATCAAAATACAGATTTATATAATTAAAAACATGTTTACACTAATCTGCTGCTTAGATATGAAAAATCTGTAAATTGCAGATCATGGAGTAAAAATAAAAAATGTCTAAAATACTTTTTAAAATATCTTTCTTAAGATGTTTTTTTAAGTACACATTTCAACATTCCATGCAAGACTTTAACACATCATTTATTCTTAAGATTAAAGCTGAAATTACTAAATTTATGGTTTTACTTTGAATAAAACTGTTCTCTCCTAATTATTTCTCCGCTAGTGGGCGCTCTTGGCTTTCAAATGAACTCGATGCGAGCTGAACTGCAGCCCCGCGGCTGCATGCAGTCGGTTCTTCATGAGGAATTCTGTTCTCATGGAATTCTGCAGGTTTCTAGATTTTTGTAAGATCAAAATTCCCTAAAATTGTTCAGCTTGATTCACCTGTTCAGGTGTCTTAGTGGAGTTTTCCCTCTCCCTCTCTCTAGGTGTCTATTATTATTATTGTTATTATTCATGATAACAATTATATAGTGATAGGTTGCGTTATTTGTGTCATTAAAGTGATTTAGAGTGTAATTCAGCCGCCGCCTGTTGACATTAGCAGGGTTCGGCTGTAATTTCTCGCCTCTGATTGACAGCCCCGCTTCTCTTAAGTTCCCCGCTGATCGACCAATCAGCGGCGGCGGCAGGCGGAGCCGAGTCGGGATCAGCTCCACCAAATATTCCGAGTCTGCGTCTCTCTCAGTTACTTCCCAGCCTGGTTTGAGAGCAGCAGCCGTTCAGGCGACATCCTCCCCTGTGTGCGTGAGGACGGATCTGCGGGACTGAGCCGCCCTCTCTTCGCCTGCTCGGCTTTCTTTTTCTCACTTGGAGTTTTTTTCTTTCTTTCTTTTGGACCTGTTTTAGTATGAGAACCTCCATCCCAGCTCCTTTGATTTCTCTCATCCACACATCTGCTCATTTTGTTCATTTTGACCATCCGACCTCATTGTTCCATTTTTGTACTGCTGTCACCCACAGTTTGTCGCCCTCCACCTCCACCTCCAGCTCCAGCTGAAAAGCGGAATATCTCAGCCCCCTCTGGCCCTGGCTCTGCTGCTGCTGTTGGATGTCTGCTCTTTTACGCAGAGGGATTTATATTTGTGTGCGGACACCAGCTCTGCTCCTCTCTGAAGGATGTACCATAGTGGCTTGAAGTGTTGCGCTCTGAGCGGAGGAGAATATTAACGCGCAGCGCCCTGAATGAACTGCCGCCGTGCGCCTTCGGTTTTTGGAGCAGGTCTCTCTCCTGGAGATGCTCTGATCGGAGCTTTTTGGGTCCGTATGCACTGGATCGGGATATAATCTGAAGATTCCTCTTCCTGATTCTTTTTTTTCCCCTGCGTGGACATACACGTCTGTTCCCCTCTGAGACGGAGTGTGCACCCATCCATCCCGGGAGGCGCGCAGGCTCACCATGGGGGACTCGATGTGGAGATATTATTTTGGAGTTTTCTTCCTCGCCTTCGAACTGGACTTGTGTCGGCCGCTCATACTGGAGTCCATCTACTGGAACACGACCAACACCAAGTAAGTGGAGCGAAAATGCGCACTCATCAATGCGCCATTAATGCGCCGAGATGCACTTAAAAAAGAAATATATTAAATTAATGGATGAACATATATAAAAATCTTAAATAAAATACAAAAAGATCATCTTTACTGGAAACAGTGATTCGTTTTATTTAGGATTTAAAAAAATCTCCCTGCGTGCTTCTTAAAATTTAATTATTTTAAAATTGTCCTTTCTTTTTCACTCCTCTTAAACAGATTATTAAAATAGTGAATTATGGTTAAATTCAAAATCCGACAGTAAGTGAGCCCAGTTCAGCAGCTGAGGGTACGTGTTTGAATGTGGGAATATTTACGCGCACAGAACGGAGAAGGGCCGCTCGGAACCAGCTCGGCTCGGTGCAGCTTTATGTGTAGAAATTCTACTTACAAATGTCGCGCTGTTTGCGCTGCGCACTGGGAGGGCAAATACATAATTAGGGTATTTGGAGGTTAAAAAATATGTATTCTTATTAATGAAAAAAAAAAAAATCTTTAGGAATTTGAATGATTTCTGAATGTAATTCCCATTTATTTTGAGCATGAATATAAATGCGGCATGTTTTTGAGACTTTGTTGATCTCTAGTGGGCCTCTTTCACCCCCTCTGTCTATTTTTCTGTGTGTGTGTGACTGTGCTGAAATGTTCCTCTGAACAATGAGGCGGATTTCAGAATTATTTCTACTGGAAATGTGGCCGCTGAGATAAAACTTTAAACAGTCAGGCCGCCGCAAGCAGCTTGAGCCCCGACTCTGTGCGTAAAGGTTCTGTTTGGAGTCTATTTTCCCAGATATGAACTGAGTAACTTTTGCTGTTTGTGTCAAATCATGGACAAACAAGGTGTTTTCCCCCCCTCAGCCATGACTGCTGCTGCGGTTGGCCCAGAAATAAACGCTTCGACTCTTTTAGTGAAGCCAAAAGAGGTGTCTTTTTTCACTGCTGTGTGCCCCCGCTCTCTGCCCGGCGGGGGTGGAGGGGCTCCCGTCTTTGTGTCTATTTAGTCACGGGCAAAACTCCAAACTGCCCCCTTCAACAACTCGGCTTCAGGCTCCAGCGCTGCCGCACAATCCACCTCTCTCCTGCGGTCAGATGGAGTCAGCTCTGCTGCTCAGCCTCCCGCAACGGAGAAACCTTCCGGGCGCCTCCGAGGGGGCCCCGCTGCAGCCTTTTCCCGATGCCTCCTCCGGGGGGGTCCCCCACCACTCTGCTCTCTGCAACACCGAATTTCGCTTGCATTCAGCTGCAGCCTCTCTTTTGTGGGCCTTGTCACTCTGCGGCTATTCTGTGCGCAAGGTGACGGAGCAAAAAGCGCATTTTGAAACTTCAGATTGCACCCATACAGACTTGTTTTGGCTCAAACCTGAGAGTTAGAGCTGATGCTTCCACCTGCTTAAGGTTTTATGGGGCCATTTGGATTCTATTAGGGTGTGCCAGGTTCTGGTGACTACGAATATATTTTAATTCGTGTTGCAGGGGCGCAAACTGAGCTAAAAAACACGTCACCTGACTGTCAGATCACTCAGCAAATTGTGTAAGTTGCATTTGTATTTAAACTCATTCGGTTACAAAACATACACTTTCCAGATTAATTAAATAATATTATGACATAATTAGAAACTCTCAGTCGCATAACTACCTTTTGGTTTCAAATTAGAGCTGCACAATAGCATTATATATGATACTGGATCCACAAAGGACAGTTTGAATGTCATCTGGCAGGCTATTATATTAGGTAACATGCTGTAACACAGTGGAAACCAATATTATATACTGGACAGTTGCAATAGTTTTTAGGGACCAGCATGGGACGCCGAGGATGTGGTGATAATGTAAAAAACAGAACAGAGTGACATAAATCTTGGTTAACTGCAAAATAATCAAATAATCACCAAAAAACAAAACAAAAAAAAAACCCTGTAAAACTTACCCTGTACCTACAGGTCACTTTTAATTTATGAAAGCCAAGACGAAAGGTAATATGTCAACCCTGAGAGTGTGTGAAGGCCTGAGGGTTCGACGAAGAGCTCAGAAGTTAAGTCCAGATATCTGCATTAGTGTTTTGGACCAGAGTAGTAAACCATATCTTTCTGGAAAAATGCAGATGTTTTTAACCCGACTAAAAAACTCCTGCTGAATCCTGTCGTTTTGATTCAGTGGAGACGAAGGTTCCTTGTTTTCCCATCTATGTCTGAGAAATACAAATAAAAACTGTGTTTGCAGCACCAGAAATGGAACGATCCGTTTGATTGGAATCGGCTGATTTTCCCCTCGATTTGTAAGAAGAGTCAGATTTTTCACTCATTCGATTAATTAAAGGCACCAAATGTAGAAACTTCCACAATTTTCAGCCTATAGACACAGTTTACGCGGACACACTTTATTTAGTTTATTGGGAACGTATACGATCTGATGCAGAAATGGTAACAAACTTACAAATCTTTAGTTTTCTTTAAAAAAATACAACTATCTGCTTTATCAAATAACCAGTTGGAATTTTTTTTTTCTTTCTCTTTCGGTTCTTGAAAATGAATCGAGGCAATCGGCTTGGATTCCTTAAATAGAAAACTTTTAACTGACTGGAATGTTTGTACAATTGTACTGAAATGACTTTTCTCGGAAAGTGCCTTGAGATGACATCTTTTGGGAATAGGCGCTATATAAATAAACTGAATTGAATTGAAAATCTGTAGGAGGCAAACGAAAAATATACAGGAATCTTTATAAATCGTAATATAAATCGGCATCGGCTTGGAAAAGCCTGATCGGTGCATCTGCTCTTTTAGAGATCTCTGTTTTAGTTTGTGCTCTTCTCTGTGATGAATTATATGAGTTATAGGATGAATGTTGGAAAAGGGGAAAGCTCGGGGCCAGTTTAATGCTCATGTATGCGTGTGTTCTAGGCTCTCCTCTCTAACTGCTTCTCTGTCGATTAAACCTCATTGTTGTTGCTGCTTTACTGCCCTTTTTTAAACGAGCCTCCTCAGAAAAACAAGAGAGTGACCCCTGCAGCACCCCCCCCCCCACCTCACATCATCGCACCTCCTCCTACTGCTAATCCATTTTGTAGTTGGGAGGGAGAAACAAAAGGGGAGCCCTGCTTTACATGGGATATGGAAAAGGAGCGCTCCCTCTTCTCCGCTGCAGTTCATTAAGAGATTACAGAGAAGCCCCAAAGGCCCTTTGTGACCGGGCACTGACGGGGGCACCTCTCTGGGTCCTTTTGTAAATCTGGAAGGATGGGGAGGGGAGAGCATGATGGGGCTGAATGTAGTCAGGAATTTTTTTAGAGGAAAAGATGTTAGAAGCAGAATTAAAGAATTCCAAGATGTATCTTTTCATTTTTTCCCCCAACTTTCTTCTGAGTTCCAAACACTGAAAGAGAAGAAGTGAAACAGAGAAGGAAGGTCTCTCTTTCTCTTCCTCTCTTTCTGTGTCTCTCTCTCTTCCTCTCTCTCTGTGTCTCTCAGGGGAAGGAGGGTAATTATGTCTGGGCCTGGATTACAGGATGAAAGGTAGAGGGGAGTAAAGACCCTCGTTCCTCTCTGCAGAGACCTGCGGCTTCAGCCTCCTGCTCAGCCTCTTTGGTCTGAAGCCGTAATGAATCCCGGCTCTGACGCTCCAGCAGTGGACGTCCACCTTAACCCTCAGTCCTGCTTCCTTAGCCACTCCTGACCTTTAGGGAGGAGAACCCAAAAAGATCCGACCAGCTGCCAGAGAGAAGAGGACGAACTCTGCAGCTTTTTTTTTCTCCAATCCTAACCGAGAGAAAAGTTGCTTTTAGTTTTGTCAGAGTGGAGGATTTCTCTGCCTTGTACTTCTTTAAAAGCAGAACAAACAAAAAAAAAGTAACCTCGACATAAATGTCTACAACTCAGTGCGACGTTCTTTCCCCGATTGCACCTTCCAACAGCTGCTGTTGTTTTTAGAAACGAAGAAAACTTATGGAGAAGTTATAGAAAATCTATTCACATTTTAAATTCCCCATTTGTATAATTATTTGTTTTATTCAAAACATTTTCCACCAATAAAATATTTTTATAGTGGCCCACACACCTAATTGTAGTTTATTTTTAAAACAATATGCAAACTTGAAAATAAAGGAATTTATTTGGTTCTTCTGTCTGTTTTTAGTGTGTACATTTTAATGAAAGTTTATGGTTAAATCAGCAGTAATTTGTCAGTTTTACTCTCGGTTCAAACTTGTTCGGGAGTCAGCTGAACACACTAATGGATATTTAGACTGTAGTTTGGTCTTTAAATATCTAAAAGTTCCAAAACGAACCCTGAAATTCTCAGGAATATTTTCGCAGTTGTTAAATATGACCAAACAGATCCTGTAACTGAAATAATCCCGTTTTTTCAGTCCGTCTCCACTCCTTTCCTGGTTCAACAGTTATTGATGTTACATTTCGTTGTTTTAGTCTTTGTCTACTCATGTTTTCCAACTCTTAGAGTTCCTCCTCTGTGGAAAAGTTATTTTTTCCACCATGATATCCTGTATTTCCGCCGTCCTTGCCTGAGTTTTATCTTCAAATCAGTTATTTTACTGTCGTATCACAATAAACCAACTCAAATTCAGATCTCCACAGATAGACTGGGATGAAACTTTGGAAAAAGGAGCCGACGGACGCAAACGTGGAAGGAAAAGCAGGTGAACGAGAACAGGAGGAGAAACTGATCGCATCAGAAGGTTCATTAAGCGCGCTGCTGGATGTTTTCAGGGACAACCTTCAGACTCTTTTAAAGCATGATTCATGTTAAACTGCTCCAGGCTCTTTGATTCGGGAATATTTATGGAGGAATTAAGGAGGGGGTCGTTTTAGGAAGACTTTGGGGGGGGGCAAGTGTGCCTTGAAGCCTGTTGGTGGGCGGGGGTCGAACACATTTACAATCAAGAGACGGAATGCTGTAATTTGTTTTCCACCCCCTCCCTCCTTACTCCGAGCGGTTCTCCGTGACCTTTCTTTGGCTTTCTCCTCTTTTATTGCTCATGTCTGCAGCTTCCAGTCGTCCTTATCTCTCCTCCTAACTTCACCTCTTCGCCCTTTTGGGACTTTTCGGGACGAAACGATCCGCAGCGGGTCAGATCTGCCCCCTTAATCGTTCCCCCTTGGCAGCTTTCGGTTTGAAGGCCCAATACTGACTGCTTTTCTCTTTCCTTTGTCAGCATTTATTGAACGTTCTCATTATACATTACTTTGCTGCAGATCAGCTGGCTGATACGCAGCAACAAAACGCATAGGACGGGGCGTGTAAGCCGTGTGGCTTTTACTCCGGGTCCGAAGCACCATCCCAGTTTGGATTTCATAAAGGAGTTGGACCGAAAAAGAAAAAACAAACAAACAAAAAAACAAATAAGGGTTGAAACCTTAAATTTCCCCCCCAGGAAGAACAACACACCCAGATGTTGCTGTCTGGGATAGTTTGAACTCCACAGAGGTTCATTCATGTTGGATTCGTGGTGGAGGAACAGGAAATGTGACACACGGCGGTTAATACTTTTGAAATGCAACTGTAGCTCTATGTGCTTAAAAAGCACAATAGACAATATAAATAGGCTGACAATTTGCTAAATGTTTCAAAAATCTGTAAAAAACTGAAATAAGGAAAATATATATCTTTATTTTTTTGCTTCTTAATCTTTGTTTTTACAAGGGATGCAACAATACCTTTTTTTTTCAAACCAATACGAATCATATATCTAATCTAATCGATACCGTGTACCAATGCTGATACTTCTACCACACAAAAAAAATGCAATGAATTTGAACACAGATTTTATTTTCTACTCTGCTTATTACAATAAATGATGGCGAATCAGATAAAACAATAAAAGTCAATAAAAATGACCACAGAAACTAAAATTTCAAGTGAAATCTAAAAATTTTCTGTGAAATTAATAATTATTGCAATTTCCGGTTTATGGTATTGGCTAACCAACTGATACCAATACGAGTACATTAGAATGGTATCAGCCCCAGTATCCAATGCCATTATTGGTGAATCCATATTTCTTTTTTTTTTTTTTATTCACCCAATTTCACCCTTATTTCCAAACCCTACAATCAGATTGAGGACATGTCATGTACCGCATCGAAACAGGTGGTTTTTAGAGCGCTTTAGAATAAATGTAAAAAAAAAATGTTTGCTTCTCTTTTTCAAATATAAATTTTAAACATGTGAGATCTGTGACCAATATGTGAGAAATGTGTTTTGCACACATTTTCCGTGTGAATTTGGAAAATGTTCATGAGAATAATAAACCCTTAAACCTGTGGACCTTCACGTGTGATGCCCATGTGATGACATGTAAGACACATGTAGAATTACATGTGAAGCATATACGATTACGTAAGAAAAATATGTAAAACCATACGTGTGAAGTCCATGTGTGCTACATATGTGGTTTACCAGGTACCACATGGGATCCCATATGAAGAACGTTTTTCAGCCCATGTGAATTTTGCCAAGGGGAAGTTACCAGTTACAACAAGAATAATTAAATTGCTTCACTCTCAACCATTTTTAGATGCTAAAAGAATCAAAGAACCGTCTGTATCTTTGTGAACAAATACAAAGGCAAAACATTTTAATGCATAAAAGAAGATGAAAGTACTCCTACATGGTAGTTTAGTGAAAATAATACATAGTTTCGCTCTGACTTTTATAAAAGTGTATTCCCTATCAGTTTAACAAGTAACACTGCTTTTACAAATACTGTCTGATTTAAGGCTTTATGTCCGGCGAATAAACCCAGTCTTGTCTCAGAAATTCCGGGAACAACCAGAAGTCCGACGTCAGGCCGAGACAGAAATATTCACGAGAGCTCATCAGGAACAATGAGCTGTTGTAGAAAAGATGAAGCTGCAGTCCATTAAAGGCTTTACGTGTAATAAAAATGTGCTGGGAGTCAGTGCAGAGATGGCAGAAGAGAGGGAATCTGATCCCCCTTCTGAAGCACCTGTTTGGATCAGCTGCAACATTTTCAGAGCGCTTTTCTGACACCCGGATAAAATGGCGTCACGTTGTTCTAATTTACATCTGACCTAAGGAGGAAGGAGTTTTTCTGCTTCACTTAGAGCTCGGATCCACCGAATGTCCGGAAATATTGGAGAGAGCGGGTTTGGAATGTTGTTAAAGACACGACTGTGAAGACAAATCCTGTTTAGAAGTAACTCTTTAGTTCCTAACAGCAGAATGTCAGCAAGACTAATTATATATTTAAAGTTTCTTTGGGTTTCTGAATTCCGGATGAAGAGATATTTAACTCCAGGGACATCCTGGAACTTCCCTCTTAGAAAAGTAAGATAATCCAAAATCCTCTAAAAAGCATTTATATATGATCCTAAAAGCTGCTGAATCAACCTTTTATTTTGATTAAATATTTTGTTGCTCTAGGGTGGATTTTTTTCTTTTTCTGTTTTAGATTTCTTTCAGTAAATTAGAAATACATGAAGGGACACTTATGAACATGGTGCACCAGTTTAGTAGGAATGAGCCATACGAACAAATAAAAAAATATTAAATTATATTAACTATTTATCTGATGTTTTTGTTCGTTTTAAAAATGATTTCCTGCACTTATCAGTTATAGCTTTGAAATGTTGAAGATTTTCCCCGTCACATCAGAATGATAGTAAGAATCTATTTATTCAGTCAGTCGTACCAAGACTTATTGTTTATCGCTGTTTTCAAACTGGCTCTTTATGGATCATCGTCATTCCCAGCTCCGAGTTCTAACTTGTTTCTAATGAACGGAACGAGATTTTCTGGTGTTTTTAACAGTGGTTTCTTTCTCAATTTTTTTTTACACTTTTAGCTCCCAGACTTGTTTGTTACTGGCAGCAATTACTTCATATTTATCCTGCAGACATCCAAACAAGGCCTGGAGGTTTATCCACTCTGGGACGCTTCACATCCCATCACCACCTCCTCATTTCTGCACACTAAAAAGAGTTTTATTCCTCATTCCCCAACACTGACAGAAAGTCAGCCAAGACAACCCTTCTGCATAATTATTAATATTATTTTAGGTATTCATTAATTACTAAGGTTAGGGAAAATGATCAGATTTCCTGGAAGTATTTTGGAACATTATAGTGATCTTTTATTTTAGACTGATCAAATGTTTCAGAGCTGCTTCTGAAGCAGTTGGAAAACATCTGCTTTATGATACTGTGAGGGGAGTTTTTTCTGTTTGAGATGAAGCCAACCTAAAAGTTCCCCATGCCTGCAATCTGTCTCCTCACTGGCAGGGGGCGACACCTGCAATTCGATATCTGTCAAATAGCTCAACAGTTCTGGATGGTTTGTGCTGACTAGTCTTAGAATCTGCTGCTTTTATGAGTTAAAATTATTTTCTGGTAAAAAAAAAAGAGAAAAAAGTAGCCGTTTCATCCGTCGTATTTGTGTATTTTGGAAAGAAAAGCGCCCAGTCCTGACATCTGAGTTACTAGGCCGCAGCTTCTCTTTTAAGTATTATCTACAATCTCAAAGTGCTTGTCACTGAAAGCACAGCCTGGTTTTCCTGCTCTGATTCTGCAGATATCAAGGCAGACTCGGGCACTGAGGCTTACTGTGCAGGAACCTCATGCTGCGCTGCATGTAGATGTTATACACAGACGCATGAATGAACGCTCCACACACAAACAGAGACTCCAGCAGCAGAGGCAGCCTTGAGGCCAGTTTCCATTGACCGTGCTTTCCTCCATGCTCCCTGCCCTGCTTGTTTCCTCTCCTTCAGACTCGCAGAGGACGGTGGCAGATGGCGCTGCGAGGCGAAGACGTACAGTGAGCACACCCCTTCGCCTCTCTTTCTCCCTGAGCCTGTCGCTGGATGCACCGCGCCACCGCTGAGCACGTCCCTGCGGGTGGTGTTGGTGGGGGCGGGGGAGCACTGCCACGGCCTAGTTAGCTGCTGCCCTGTGCGTATCGGTGTGTCGTCGTATGACCCACACCTGCCTGAAGCAAACAGGGTGATGTTTGCTGCTGGGAGAGGCAGGAAGGGAAAAAAACCCGCTTCACTTTTAGGAGCAATAATCCTCCGACTTACTACGTTTGTTTGGTTGCTTTTATTTTTCTGATGTGGAGACTCAGATTTACTTGTAAAGTGACACGTTCAGCCACAAGACAATTCAAGGTGCTTTACATAAAAAACAAAAGAAGTAAATAAATAAAAAACCCAACAGAAAACACGTTAGTGACATAACATTGAAGCAAACTACTGTTGTGACATTCCAGCTATTATTAATCACTTACTCAAAGGTAGCTCCAAACAGATGTATTCCCCCCCTTTGATTTAAAGGATCTCAGTGTTTCAGCAGCTTTGTGGTCATCTTAACGTTTGTTCTAGATAAGTGGAGGTGAGAAACTGAAAGCTGCTCCTCCATGTTTGGTTCCTTAATCCTCTCCGTTCGAGTTGAGAACATAAACGCATCTGGTTAACCCTTTAGACTTTTTCCAGTCAGCTGACCGATGCCTAGCATGTTTTGATCCAGTAATCGCTGCAGCACCAGCAAAAAAAATCTGAGCTAAAAACCACTAAACTGAGGCAGCTCAGCCATAAATCCTTCTGCTGATACTTGTTTCTTCCGTTTTATTCCCATCAACTCCAGTTAGCTGCAATTGTTATGGAATATTCTCAGAAAAGGAATGACTTTGTCGATGGAAATATGCGAGGAGGAGGCTGCGGACAGATGGAAACAAATTATTATTAGTAATTACTCCATTGTTTTTGGTATTTCATTACATTTTAATAATGAGCCATTTACCAGTAGCTTTAAAAGGAAACTTTTTGGGTTTTACAGTTGCACCCTTTGTCTATTAGTCTTATATTCACTCATATTCATTTGAAATTCACTCCTTTCTATTTACATGCACCAATATTCCCAGTATACTTATAAAAGGCCTCCTAGGCATGAGTGGTTAACATTTCAAATGTATTTGCGTGCAGAAGGAAATTCACTTAGCAGAGAAACCCAAGGTTTCACCTCTTACTCGAGAACAGTGTTCTCTGCTTCTGGGGGAAATTTGTGGAAATTTGTGTGGAAATGTATGCTACTCAGTTTCTCAATAAGGGTGATGATGAACATTAAATTAGAGGAATATTACATTTCACTTGGACTTAATTTGACTTGATTACTGTTTTGATACATTCAGAAGATTTTTTTTTACACAACCACAGATTTGTTTTTATAGATTTTGAGATTTTACCACTGAATGCTTGTCTCAAACGGTGACGTTATGCACATTTTGTCTCTGCTATATATGCAGAAGATTTTTTATTTATTTAGACCAGCTTCAGATTCACCTCATACGTACAGTTCATACATCAAAACGTTGGCATTTTTATCTGCTTTCATTGTTGTGTTTTGTCTCTCCCACTTTATTTCAGTTCTGAGTTTTTCTTTTAAAGAACTAGCATTGAAGGGAGCTCTTTAACCTCTTACTCTCACATGAATGACTGCATGTTACTCCTTATGGCCTGTTTGTTTGAGCTTATATTTTTCGTTTGCGTTGGTCCTCAGAAAGGGCGGGAATCCCCATAGCAACCAGTAGCCCAGCTTTTTCTCTGCTTGTTACGTTACTCGGTAGCTTCTTCTTCCTTATGTGAGCGCATCACATAATGAGCGGCAGTTTCCTATCTCTGAAAACAGAAGGACGTTGGTGTATTTTGAAGCCGTTTCTTCAGATTCAGAAATGTTTCAGGTTTTTTTCATTTAACATTTTGATACTCTCATTATTCGCTCTGATTTTAACATATTTTAGATTCAGATATGATGTTCCGCCTTCATCTAAAATTAATGGACACTATTAGTAATTTCCGCATCAATTATTTAACCAAACCCTCTTCTTTTTTTTGCGAGCATTGAGTGGCTCAGTAGCACCCTTACCAGCCTCTGATGCATAACGAATGAGTTGCAGTCAGACTTTCTTTTTCTCTCCGCCTCATATTCCTGCCTTTCTCTCCCCCAGATTCGTCCCGGGCCAAGGCGTGGTTTTGTACCCGCAGATCGGAGACAAGCTGGACATCGTGTGCCCCCGGGTGGATGGCGGAGTGGTCGACGGCGTGGAGTATTACAAGGTGTACATGGTGCCTAGGGAGCAGCTGGAGAGCTGCACCATCACCAAGGCCGACACGCCGCTGCTGAACTGCGTGAAGCCCGACCAGGACGTGAAGTTCACGCTGAAGTTTCAGGAGTTCAGCCCGAACCTGTGGGGCCTGGAGTTCTTCAAGGGGAGGGACTACTATATCATATGTGAGTATCAATCAGGCACACATGAATTCACCCCCCCCCCCGCTCCAATTTGCTAAGATGGCTTGTCTTTGGTGGCGCTGGTGATCAGCAGGTGTGTCCACTCCGCCTCGCTGATTTCCTGCGATTTACTAACACCATCCTGAGAGGAAGCTCTGACGGGGTTTTTGCGACGGCCCCCTGGTTTGAAACATGGGAGGCGGACTGAACCATCTGTGTGGCGCTGATTGGGGGGTGTGTGGGGGTGCAGGGGGGTTTGTGTGCTACAGATCGGACCATCTGCGAGGCTCTGCCACAGCCATCTGTGAGCTGTCACAGTGGGGAAGGCCATATTTCTTACAGGGAAGAAAGGAGAGCGAGAAGAGGATGAAAGAAGAGCAGCGAAGGCTGCTTCAAACCCAACTCTGCAGCAGCATCAGACTCGTGCAGTTTGATCTGCTCCCTCAGAGCGCTACAGTGGCTGCTCTGTTTCTGACCGCCGGGGCTTCAGGTTATTTGCATGGCGAGGCACGTCTGAAGGCTGAGAAGTGCGAGCAAACAGAGCAGATCGGATTCTTTTTAGATTTACAGAGAAGGCAGGCGTGCACTTCATTCAGCCCCAAAGGATGAGCTAAGCTTAGTTAGCTCTGCTGAACTCTTAAGTGCTGGACTAGAACCTGGAGTTCTGCTCAGCTTCGATGATTTTACACACAGCCTCGTCTGTACAAAACAGTCCTCCTCATTTTAAATCTTTAATTTTCTCTCGATTCATGTAAAAAAAAAAAAAATCCACTTCATGTAGCTGCTGATTCGACAAGTCGGAACAAAACGAGCGGTGGGAAACATCAATTTGGATCTTAAATGAGAAAGGTTGGAAAATCCAATTTTCTTGCAGATTCTCCTCCATTGATGCTCTCATTGCCTCCTGTCTCAATTGCTTGAAGCTGTTATCTCACCTCCTGAATCTTTCAGATGGGACAGGGCAGTTTCTGTGTTATAGACCTCAGAGCCAGGTAAAATACCAAACAACGTGGGGGTGGAGGAAGGGAAATGTGCATTTGGGAGGAGGAGAAATCATGATCGATTCAGTCAGTGTGGGATTATTCTGGTATTAAATTGAGTTTTAATATAAATAAACTACAGAAGGAAATTCCATTCATAATCCTCTAATGATCCATAATTTAGTTAAAGTAATTCACTGCTTTATTTCTCATTATTTAGGATCCAATGTAAACAGTTTTTAGAGATTATGTATGTAAAAATAATGCAGTGCTCTGGTTCAGATTGTGTTTTACATAACAATAACATTCAACAGTTCTGTGGAGCTCCGATCTGCCGATTTAAATTTGAGTGCTATAAATAACCACTAAGGTATTTAAATTTATTTAATCTAAATACAGAGTTCTCGTAAGCAACCTTGTTAACCTTGTTCTGGTTGATGATTGTTCTGATGGAGGTGGTGCTGTCACACTGTGGGAGAGAGACAACATTATTACAGTTCATATTTTTAAACTCTTCCCGACATCTAATATTAGCACTTGACATTATTAGCCTAAATTTAAAAATTAGCATAGCATCAAAATTAGTACAATTAGCACTCATGCTTAGTAGAGTTTTACCTTCATGGGAGATTTACTTGTTCCTCTAAACATTTTAACACTGAAAATGGCAAACTTTGAGTCTTCTTTGCTTTGTATTTACTTCTGCAATGAAGATTGTTATTTTTAATGTATTTTAGCTTCAGATCAACAACCACATTTCTCACATTTCTTCTCAACCATAAATATTTTATGGAGCTCTACATCTGAGAAAATGATTTGTTTGATTAAAAACCCAACATTTTCTTGAAGTTTTATTTGTTAACTGTGAAATGTGATGATCCAAATGTCCATGAATGTGCACCCCACTTAATTCATAGCAAGTAGGCATGACTATTTACACCTGCTAAGGAATTCAGATTAAACTAAAATCTTTAAACTCTAAAATAGCTCTAATTTCAGCTAAAAGATTGGTATTCATAGTTCAGTACTTAAACATTTCAAAACTAAATTCACACTTCCACCATCAATCAGGTCTCACTCATTAATCATTTTTCATACAATATGTTTTTAAAATAAACCGGTTTACAGATTTAGTTAGTCACGTTGTGGTAATTTTAACCTGGGCTTTTTTAGCTTATTTAAATCTGGTAAATGAAACTATTTCTTTATGTACGTAAACTGTATTTTAATTTAACCTGAATTCCTAAAAAAAGTTGCTCTTATCACAGCTGTGAGAAAGCAAAGTAAATCGAAATTACGGCCACTTTTAAAGCAGTATAAGGATAGTTTTATTCCTAAATTCAGTTTAAACACATCAACCGACTGAATTGACTCTCATAGATTAAAAATAATACATGTAGTGTTATTGTTGGCTAATCTTACCTCCATTTATGGTTGGAGGATAAAGTTAGAAATTATGAAATGTTCTCTCTCCCTGCTGGTAACATGCTCAAGCATAGCAGCAATAACACTGTAATGCAAAACTTGTATGGTCTAATAGCTTTAATTGTTAGAAGACAATTTGTTTGGTTTATATTAAGTTTATAAGGGATTTGAGAGACATGCATTATTAATAACAACATCCCACAGTGTGTTGTAGGTGTGCATGAAACCCCAATTGTTCTCTGTGTTTCCACATAGCAGTCACTATTCTCTTACCTTTGAGGGTGAATGGTGACTTTCAACAAAGCGCTTTTTTTAAATTACATTAGGGGAGCGCTGCTCTCTGTTTAGTTTGGTCATACGAAAAATATCGTAAAGTTCTCCAAGAAGAGAGCAGTGCTTATGAAAGCATTCATTGAAACGCAGTAGCAGAGAGTCTATTCATTCTGAAACCAAATGATCCCTAAAGGGTAACTGCCCTTCACATTTCTCATCGTCATTTAAGTGTTTTCACTGTTGGCCTGAAGGGGTGCCGTTTGTACATGTTTGGTCTGCTTTTGCGTAGAAGAAAAGCAATGTTTAACGGTCTAGGATACGGCTGATTTTTCTGTAATTAAGCTTCATATTCTCTGCTGAAATAGACACGCCACTACCACTGAAATGTGTGGGTGTGAATTTGTGTTTTCCTTCTAGACAGCACCATCCAGGACCCATCAGACTGTGACAGCGCCTCAGAAAAGTTCACCGCCAGGGTTTCATTAGTCTCTTGGAGTGAGCACTCAATACGTAATTAATTAAGCAGGGTTTAATCCTCCATTTCTCTTCACAATCGGCCTCACATCACTTGCGCGGATCTGAGGCTCGACCGATTGGATTAACGTTGCCTCCTCTCGAGTTTGCTGCCAACCCTTCTAGGCTTTATAAAAAAAAAAAATCAAATCAACAGATGATGATGTAGGCCACAGAAAGCGATGCCGTTTGTGTGCTTGTGTCCTTGGGACGCGTTTCCGTTCTCGGGCAGATTTGTCACCGGCCCTCCATGTCCGTGTATGTCTCTGTTTTTAAAGTGCACAATGGCGTCGCAGCCGAGTGCAGACAAGCTTGATGTGATGCTTTGCGGCAGCATGGCCCGAAGCCGAGAGCAAGCCGGATGATTACGTGAGCCGACGAGAAGGGAGAGAGAGAAAGGGATGAATAAGGAGGCTAAGGGGCCAGAGAGAGTGACGAAAGAGAGCTAACGAGGGAGGCCTGGGGTGAGGCGGGGCGAGGAAAGAGAGCTAAAGAGAGGAAGAGGAGGGCAGGAGAAGGACAAAGCTGCACTTACAGTCAGGGAAATATGATTTTTCCTTGAGTCGCAACAGAAACTCAGTGAGCTGTAGGATTAATTCAATTCAATTCAATTTATTTATAAAGCACCAATTCACAGAACATCATCTAAAGGCCATTAAAAGGAAATACATTTCAGTTCAATTGTACATACATTCCAATGAATCTTTCTGCTCATTAGTCCAATCAGTTTTCTGTTTAAGGGAAGCAGATTGCATCGAGCCGTAGGGTTGTAACCCCTCCTGGACCAACATGGAGTGACAGTAGAAAGTTTCCTGTGTTGTGTCGTAGACCTCACAGCAATCCCTCATACTGAGCATGCATGTAGCGACAGTGGTGAGGAAAAACTTCCTTTTAACAGGAAGAAACCTCCAGCAGAACCAGAACCGTAGTACGATCGGCTTTCTGCCATGAAAGACTGGGGGTTCGAGAAGACGGAGCAGAGACACAGAAAGAACCAAAGGAACTGATGTAAGACTACTTTCCATGTTAAAGAAAGGGAACATTTTATAACAGGACACGGATGAGGAACAGTTACCAGGAGCATCATCTCAGCTGATGTCGATTCCCAGAATGAGATCAGTGACATTAACATTATGAAAGTGCTTGTCTGGATTAATAACCACCAGTGTGGGAAATATTCACATGGATTTCTGCTGGACCTTTTTGCACCTTAAATTAAATAAACTCGCTTTCAGTGCTGTACTAATTGGATTTTAAATTCAACCCAAACGGATTCAAACAATAGATTCTAAGTGTTTTTTTTTTTCTCTACCAAAGTGATTAGAGATGGTTGTTAGGCAGCTTTGGTATTCGTGGTGACCCGGCTCTGCTCTGGCCTCTGTCAGGGGGTCACAGAGGTCCTGAAAGGGACCGAAGGCGCCTGCTGTCACGGCCCATTACCGTGTACTGGCGTGACAGGCACTAACCAGCCGCTAACCTCTGCTCTGTGATGATGTCCTCACGCTCCCTGGCAACCTGACGGCGCTTAGATCATAGCCACCTCAATATTCCCCAAATCCATCCTCATTCTGTTCATCAGAGGACGTCCCCTCTGTTCTGATCCGATCCGAGAGAGGCCGCTTTCTCTCTCTGCCATGTCTCTGTTCTGTTTCAATATTTATTGACTTGTGCATTGATCATACACAGGAAAGATAGCAGTCTTGTTTAAATGGCCGATATAAACTGGGTACAAATTTAATTGTAGAAAATTCTTTAAAATTAAAACTACAAATCTATAATATTTGGTGTGAGGAAAGGGTTTTAATTTTCATGAAAAATGACAAGACAAATGAATCCGAAATCCTGTTTAGACTTTTTGTTTCGTCTCTCAACTGGTAGGAATAGGACAGGAAAGCATCTAAGGAAGTCTTTACCGAATACAATTGACTGTCTGGTTAAGCTCCGGCTGATCTTCCACCCTTTTGATTTGACAAACAGGGGAAAATGAAACTGAACACGGAGAAAGCTGAGGAGGTCTGTGCATGCAGGTTTCATCCAGTTTATTTGGTGTGACGTCTGAATCCTGCGTTTGCCTCTCATCATTTCCCCTTTTTTTAACATCAACTAGCGAACGTCTTTCTGTTCAGGTAAAATCTTCCTAATCTGCCTCTGCACCAATGCTGGGAATTTATTGGTTCCAGCTAAAATAAACTGGACCACAACAACCGCTTACGGCAAGCTATTTCCTGACTGTTTAAAAGCAAAGTCAAAAAAATTATAGACTATATATCTAATCAGACTTTAAGAGTTGTTGCTTGGAGACAAATTTCATACCTTCTGCTCACACAGACTGGCTAGAGGTCATAAGCTGAACCGGTTAAGAGTGTTTGTGGTTATCTTGCGGTTGCAGTCTTGTTTTGCAATGTTGTCAGTGTAATACAACACTGGGCTAGCTACTAGCATTCATCAGTTAGCTACAACAGGTTTAACAACGGAAATGTGCCAAAGTGAACCAAATTACATACGTTTATAAGATGAGCGATTAATTATTTACATATTAAATATGTGGGAGTCAATTAATGAGTTTGTAAAGCCCGTGATGCTAATTAGCTTGTTTGTTAGCCAAGGCTTCCCAGATATGAAGCGATCACAGCTGTTTTTTGCATTTCTCATCATTTGCTTGTTCAAATCCCTTCTATTGATAGCTCGCAACCAAAGATGTCCTTTGTTTGCCTTGAAAGAGGATCGATTTGATGGCATCCCATATAATTTCTGCGTTTGGTTGCTTTAATCAAGGTGATTTGTGCAACCAACACCAAAAGACATGATCTTTTCTCTTTCTGCAGGCGACGCGTGCTGTAGACCAGGTCGTTACGTAGACTGATAATCCCTCTTTAGATGAAATATCCGGTTTGGATTTTGTGAAATCTAGTTATTTTAGATTTCGAACTAAACTTTGAACTATATTCCTTAAAGATAACAGTAAAACAGCATTTGTGTTTCACACTCATGCTCTGAAATATGTTGCTCTCTCAGTGGGTGAAAACAGTTATTATCTTGTGTTTTGGTGTTTTGCTTTCTGACAAGAGCTAAAAATAGTTCTTCTTCTTCTTGAGCTTCTCTAGCTTTACTGACCTGTAGTCATATTCACCCATTCACACGCTGATTAGCAGGCTGGTAGGCAACATAGGCTGCAGTGCCTTGCCTAAGGATACTTGGCTGAAATCAAGCTAACATCCTTCCCGCTGAGCACCTTAGGCACACTCACTGATGTCTGCACACCCTTGTGCTGAGAGAAAGTTAAAATCTATGCAGCCTGGTACAACTGCATGCTTCCGCAAGAGGGCTTGCAGCATATCTGCTTTAATGTTTAAAAGAAACTGCTTATTAATTCTCAAACATCATCTTCTCTCATAGCCAGTACTATTGAACTTCTTGCTCAGATTGTTCTTGAATTCAACAGATATGAAGGAAGGTATAGATGAAAGTATCATAGATCTTAGGAGGTTTGTATTATATAGTGGATATTCATATAGAAGTAATGGACTGATTGAATCACTGGGTTTTATGTTGAGGAAAATAGGACACGACAGGATGTAGTTCCAGTGGGGGACGGACAGACAGACAGACAGACAGACAGAAAAACAGACAGACAGACAGACAGATACAATTTTTCTGTTGCAGCAGCAGCACTCAAATCACAATTAAAACAAACCACAAAAAACTGCAAATAAATAAACTCAATATACTCACATGTAGGACTAAAACGTGATGATTATTAGTTGCTATTGCAGGAGTATCAGTCTGTATACCTCACTATGTGGATCTAGTTTTTGTTTAAATGTTGAAATTTTCATCAAAGTAGTTTTATAAAAAATGTAAAAAAAAATTGTAAGACCAAAGTAACTGACTAAAAATGTAATAAAGCACATTCAGTAGATCAAATAATTCTAGAATGGCCTAAAACCCGTCAGCTGTGACAGGTCGAGATGCAACCAGCCGTTTTCCGTTCAAATCCATTAAGGCCAAAGAAAATGATCACAGATCTGCTTAAACAATTTATTTTTTCCTTCTCCTCCGTTCTTCCACCTCCATCCTTCCTGATTTTTTTACAGAAATCCATTTCTGAGGATCTTGTACCACCCCGATCCCCCGACCCCCTCCAGAGGAGTTCGGATTAGTCTGTTAACTCTTCCTGGCTCAGCTTGGCCCCGTCTGAGTGGACCGAGGAGGGCCAAACATTCAGCCAGCCTTAGCCGATTCAACAATCACATTCTGTTTAAATCCAAGTCAGGCCTGCCTGGACTGCAGCCTTGGCACGGACACTCTGTGTTTTATCCTGCATTTAATGGGAAAACGGGAACTCAAAGTTGGAAAAGTTGATTTTTCTCTTCGAAACAGAAGCCTCTGTTTTGGTATCTTGTTGCTCCAAAGAGACTGGAGTTCATGTGAAATGTTTTCTTTCCCACCACGTGAACTCTGACCCGTTCCCAACTCTCCTCTCCTCCAGGATTGTAGTATTCGTGTGTTTTGGCAAAGGGTTTTTATGCAGGAAAAAAACACGCGTGTACTGCAAACACAAACACGCTGAAGGGGAGGAGGGGTGGGGGACAGGAGCCTTTAAGCAGCTTTGTCCGTAATGTGCTTCTGGGTCTCTGCTGGAAAGCTGCAGGTCGGCGAAAGAAGGAGCCGGGGTGAGCCCTCGTTAACATGCACTCCGTGTCCGCCAACATCACCGTCTTATTGAAGCAAGAGGATTCAGATCAAGATGATTGGTAGCTGGCAGGGAGGGAGGATGGGCGGGGGAGCAGGAGGAGGGAGGAGAAAACGGTGGTTTCAGTCAGGATGCTGATTCTCCTGCAGCTGATGGAGAAGTTTCATGAACAAGGTGAGACGACCAAGGTGGGCATGACAGGAATTGGGGAGTGAGGAGGGGAAGGGAGGTAGGAGAGGAAGCAAAGGGGAGTAGCAGGGTGGTGGTGGTGGTGGTGGTGGTGGTGGCGGGGGTGTAGTTGGGTGATGTGAATGCAGGCCACTGAGGGCTGGCGGTAAGCCAAGCCTCTAAGCTCTGGCAGCTCGTTAGCCTCTGTGTCACTGACCTGATAGACCACAAGCCCTCGCCCCCTCCTCCCCCCACAACTCACTCATGATCTAATATGGGTGCACTTCTTTAGACTTACCTCTAGAGGCAGCAAATGAGCAGAAAGGTGGAGCTGAGTGGTTGGGTTAAAATGGCAGCTCTCTGTTTAAACACAAGAGGAGTTTCATTTTTCCAAAGCGATTCCTTCCAGCTTTTTCCTGCTTCCTGTCACTCATGGAACATCCTGATTCCTCTTTTTCTCACCCTTTAAGCTGTATCCACCTTCTTTGCTTCCCATAAATTAATTCAAAGGCTGCCTCCAATGTTTTTTTCAATTTAAGCAATTATCAGAATGCCAATTTCTCCAAAATTCAAAGTATTTTTCCTTAAAGTTAAGTTTTGCATTCCATGCACCGCAACAACAACAGCAAACTGTAGCAGCAACTTCATTGTGACTAAAATGTATTCAAAGTCGGAATAATCAGCAGGTCATAAACTTCGGATATGAATAGATGGAAGTGGAAATGTACAGAAATGGGTCTTGTTTCAGTTGTGATCCCATCTCGGAGGGAAAAGAGAATCTGTTTCAATTTTAAATATACTGTAATAACTAATAATGGGACATTTCTATGCAACTACATACTCTCACTGGCTATTTTATTAGGTACACCTTGCGAATACCAGGTTGGACCACCTTTAGCCTTCAGAATTGCCTTAATCCTCGTTGCATAGATTTAACAAAGTATTGAAAATATTTGTCAGAAATTTCAGCCCATATTGACATGGTAGCATCACAGAGTTGCTGCAGATTTTTCGGCTCCACATCCATGATGCAAATCTCCTGTTCCACCACATCCCAAAGGTGCTCTATTGGATTGAGATCTGGTGACTGTGGAGGCCAGTGGAGTACAGTGAACTCATTGTCATGTTAAAAAACAAGAAAAACGGTCTGAGACGATTCTAGCTTTATTACATGGCACATTATCCTGCTGGAAGTAGCCATTAGAAGATGGGTACACTGAGGTTATAAACGGATAGACATGGCCAGCAACAATACTCATGTAGGCTGCGGCGTTGCAACGATAATCAATTGGTACTAAAGGGTCTAAGGTGTGCCAAAAAAAATGTCCCCCACCCCATTGCACCACCAAGGTTCAACGTGTTGTTTGTTCAGTGATGCTTTTCTGCATCTTGGTTGTAACGAGGGATTATTTGAGTTGCTGTTGCCGTTCTATCATCTCTGTAAACCCTAGAGATGGTTGTGCGTTGAAAATCCCAGTAGATCAGCTGTTTTTTGAAATACTCAGACCAGCTCGTCTGGCACCAACAACCATGCCACGTTCAAAGTCCCTTAAACCACCTTTCTTCCCCATTCTGATGCTCGGTTTGAAATGCAGCAGATTGTCTTGACCATGTCTACATGCCTAAATGCATTGAGTTGCCTCCATGTGATTGGTTGATTAGAAATGTGCATTAATGAGTTTGTGTTTGTGTTTATATATATCTATATGCCGTGGATTCAAACTTTAACATAACCCAGGTTCACACTGTTATAATTTGTGGTAATCTTGCAGCTGCAGTGTTGATGATCTAGCCCAGGCTTACCTGATGAGGTTATTACAGCAGATTGTTACATTTTTAATCATCTGCTTGTTCCAATCTCTTCTTCTGATCATTTACAACACCTTTTAACAGTTTTTTTGGGTTTCAATTTTGAGTTTTCTGGTAAAAACATTTGACCTGTTTGTTTGGTAAATTGTCTTAAAATTGGATTAACTTAAAATAATAGCTTCGCCAAACCTTTAATGGAGAATGTAGCAGATAGACGATGAGTTAAGGATCAGTTAGGATCTTAAAAAAAACCTTTTAGCACCGTTATCCTCTTATGTTGGCTCATTATCAGTGTCTGACATACCTGGTTCATTCTGCAGTACGGGTTTTACCATTAATGAGGGATACATTTAACCAGAAGACAACCCAATTTTTTTTTTTAATATCTTTTTGTTGAAAAGTTAAGGAATTGGGTCATTGTCTCTGTCGTCGTCTCTTCATCTCATCCGACCATCTCAGTCCTCTTCAAGCCTGCTAACTGAGTCTGGTTTTCAGATCTTTGTTAAAGGCTTTTCAAATAAGAAACGTCTTCTTTAATAAGCGGCCACCACTCTCCTGGGTGTCGTTAGCGCTAATGCACAATAAACCGCTGAATCCACCCGCAGCCTGCCAACATGCCTGCTGTCATCGACGCCTCCTCCCAGCTCCCTCCTCCCAGCTCCCTCCTCAGCTCCCCTAACAGCCTCCTTCATAAGACCCATCAGCACAGTTAGACATATTACAGTCACAATTACTCAGGCTAATTGACTACAGGGGATGTGAGATGTTCCACCGGAGTGAAGCGGCTGAGGTGACGAACAGGCAAACTATGATTTTATTAAAGAGGAGTGACTCATATCCTTCCTCAAAGGAAGGCTCTGGTTTTCGTCAGATGGTCCTTTATCTTCAGAAACTGTTTCTCCAACACATCCTCATTCTGACAGCCCATTCTGACTGTGCTTTCTCTCTGTTTCCTCCTCCAGCTACATCCAACGGCACCATTGAGGGCATCGACAACCAGGAGGGAGGCGTGTGCAAGACAAAGTCCATGAAGATGGTCATGAAAGTGGGCCAGAGTGAGTATCGTGGCATCAAATTACAGCGTTTTCAGGCGGTCACAGCAGAGCGCACCATGTGCAAAACCCCGAATAAGGTCAGAGGAGGCGGTGCAGCGTGCAGCTCCATCGTCTCCATGACACCTGGGGCTGTAGGAAGTGTAATCCGCCAAACCCTAATGCACACACAAACACAGGGTGCATCTGCTCTCACACACTTTCAACTACCCTCCCTCCACATATGCTTATCTAGTTTACATGCACAATTCCCATGATTCATAACCCAGCAGATGCAACGCACCCTGAGAGCGTCACATGCACCCGCCTCAGAAGCGCGCGATGCTCCAATATTCTCCAATAGTCGACTCTTATCATGGTTCTTATAGAGGTTCAGCTATTTGAGGATGAATGCAGCGGTGATGCACTCTTTGTGAAATTAGGCTGAGATTTGGTGATTGATCATCATTTTCGTATTCAAACCAACCCCATCATGAGCAGTCAGCAGTATCCTGGAATAAGAAAGCAACTATCAGTAGAGAAATGTTTCCTCCTCTGTGAAAAGTTGGAAAAGCTCAATGATGTGGCTTGTAAAAATGTTCACACCCTGTTACGTTTGTCATCTTTTCTTAAAGATCTTTTCATTCCAATACAAATTAACACCAAGTAATTACCTAATCTAGTAGTAATGATTGTTTTCTCCCTTTCAGTTAACTTTTGAAGAAATCTGAAGAAATCTTTTATTTATTTAGAAATCTAATCATCATAGAGTTGTGTTGCATTAAAGTGAATGCGAAATTGCTTACTTTTACAAATCTTCAGTTCCTTAATACAGCGGAACCTTGCCTATTTGTAGCTTTTTTGTTGTGGAGCATATCAAAAAATATGTAAAGTAGGCGAAGTTTTGGAAGCTGAACTGCCTATCATCAATGCTAATCGACACGCTATTGGCTGGGGTTTGCAAAGTAGCAAATCCAGGATCACCGGTCATTTGGCTGCTACTGATTGGCTGTACCCCCAAGAGCGGGGATAAGGAAGACTGTGGATTTTAGCTTCTGTGGTTGAGCTAAAACAGCTTCCATTGTGCGAGTGTCCTGTATGATCTATGCACCATGTTTAACATGGTAAAGTCAAACTGTTTCCTAAATGTGTATTAATGTGCATTAAGGTATATGTGGTCTTTGAACTATTAAAACAGAGAGTTATAGGTGCTTTCAGAGGAGGGTGGGAGTGATGCTTACTCCCTGCGAACGCTCAGGAATCACTCTACCTATTTGATTGGGACAATCTAATTATTTACCAATTTAAGGCCTTTAGTGGTTTTCTACAGTCAATGTTGGGTCAACGTCCATAAGAAATGCAGCCAACAGTCGTTGCGGCTTCCAAGTTGTCTTTATGAATTCATCAATATGAAGTGAAGACACAGAAGCAGCATTCCCTGCTAATCCATGTCAACATTATCTGGTTCTTTCAGATCCCTCTGACCCCATTTCACCCAAAGACAGCCCTACGAGAACTCCCTACAAGCCTGGCTCAACGAATGACGACAGAGAGCAAAACGAAGTTCAGGAGAAACGAGGTGAGGTCATTTATTCAAAACCCGCATTATGGGCAAAAAAGGAAACACTGAGGGATTTTTTTTAGTGCACACTTTTGTCGTGTGTGAGAGGCCAAAGAGTGTGTGTATATGTTTGTGTGTGCAGAAAAGAAAGGTCAGCGAATCATCAGCAGTTAATTGAATGTTGCTTATAAAACTGATAGACATCTCCGGACCCCCGAGGACTTCTAAGGTGTCTCCAGGCTGGTCACATTTCAGCTTTAACCCATCGCTTAGGTTACATTTTTTAAGGAAAGCGATCTGATTGTGGTTTGCCATCTTCGGCACACAGAAACACGGTTGTTTCGGGCCGAGCAGCTACATTTGCACACGCCTCCTATCTCTGTTATTGGATTGCAGCTCAAAAATGTCTCTGTAAGAAAATCAGGAGCTGTAATTTCCTCAGTAAGAAGCACAGTGCCTGAGGAATGAATGCCGGGCTGACCCACATAAACGGTCCCCTGAATCTCTAAAAAACAACAACTAAAATGAAACTAATCAAGCTTTAGAGCCTTTACATGCCTACAAAATTAAACTGTTGAATATTCATACTTTATTTAAGACGAAACAGAAGGAAGGTTTAATAATCCAGAATTTACATTTAGAAAAACAAATCTGTATTTCTTTCCATTAATGTAGAGTTTGTTTACTGATAATCAGCAGTTTTTGGGATTGTTAGTTATTTGTTGACAGCCAAAATACACATCAACTCGACACGACTGACATGACCAGCAGGCTACATTCAAAGCTGGGTTTAAGGAAGAAGCCCTTTATGTCAAAGATATTAAAGCTTCAAGACAATTTCAAAGAAGGTGGTGCCTCACTATAACTGTATGATTCCCTCGATTTTTAAAAATACATTTGTTGTGGTCTCCATGAATGCTTTGAGAGCAGTTTTATGAGGAATAAACTCTCTCTACCTCCTGTTTCTGGAGGTTACAGTTTGTTAGAGGAGTGGATGAAGGGGTACATATCAAGACCACAAGCCTAACCTAAATTACTTCGCTGACAGTGTTCCAAGACAAATTCAAATGGGTTATTTCTCAGCTTCTCTTTCTTGAAAAAAAAAAAAAAGCATTTGATTTGCTATGTCTGCAAATAAACCAAGCCCTACTCTGTTCTGCCATGCTGTAGAGTTGCTAACTGTTAGCTTCATTGCTTAACATTTAGCTTTGGCTTCTAGTTTTTAGTAGCAAGGCGGTTCTTTGCTCTTTCCAGGCTGCAAAATCATTCTTCCCGTGGTCGATCGCAATCCAAAAAAGGCGAGACCATGAATACTAATTTTCTTTACAACGTAGAAGGGACTGGATTTTTCTATCTTGCTCCTTTCGCCCTCTTTTTTTCTTTCTACGGGTAATGCAGAGAATGGGGGTTGGAGAAAATGTTCACGTGCAGCATCCGTATGCAGCTCAGAGTGACCAAACTCATTTTACAAAAAAACAAATATTACTCAGTTTCCCAGTGAAGAAAAATGTAAAAAAATGGAAAGAGGATGATGCGTTACCTATGTATTGGGAGTTTGAAAGGTGATGCTCCACCTGAAGAAAATAATAAAAGAGGCAAACTCGGACTTCCCCATAACAGCTGTTTTATTTCAAACAAAATGAGAAATGCTGTGGTGGGACAGAAAAAGGCTACGGAGGTCATGTTCCGTCTTGGAGGTAGAAATCAGATGGTGCTTCAATAATTTACAGCACCTAGGTGCATTTTCAGGAAATATGAAATGTACAGGAAATATTTTTACCTTATTATTATTATATTTCATAATGTGTTGGAGTAAAACAATCTGAGGAATCTGAACCTTTATTCAAAAAAGATAATAAAACATCCCTACTCAGAGATCCTTCCTGATGACGTCAGAATCTGAATTCTGAAGAATAAAAACTTCCGATGATAAGATTACTGAATTTTTCAGTCCAAATCAATCAGAATTCCGTTTTCAACCTCTAGTTTGTTTTTAAAATGGATTCCACCCGTTAAATCCTGCAGACATCAGCTGTTAGCAGAGCATATGGGCCTCAGAGAGCTGCAGGCAGCATAATCCCTTGTTCAGCAGAGGAAGGGTCCCTCTGTTTGGGCTGTCGGCCATTATGCATTCCCTCCCTCCATCCCATCCATCCCACCCACCCAGCACAGTGAAAGCACTTTAAGGCCCATGGGGAAGCCGCGGCAGACAGGGTGGATGCAGTAATCCGGCCTGTCCTGGGCAGAACACCACACACCCACCCGTCAGTGTTGGATCTGAACCAGAGTGTCCATTGCTAGGAGTCAGAGCACAGCTTGCCTTCCATAATTGATGTTTCATGACCGTATCAAATATTTCTATTTTTCTCACCCCCCCCCCCCCCCCCGGGGGCTTTTAGCCAGAAAATCAAGTTACTTTTTATGTCTTTCAAAACGCAATTTATCTGAGTGCAGTTTGCAGGGATCTCCTATCAGCCTATGATTAACCTACTTTCAAGGTTAAAGTCTTTGCAGGCTGAATTTGAATAGGGATGGCTCAGATGGGTCCAAAAGCTTCCTGCAGACCTTCACTCCACTGCAACAGTATTGATAAATACGGCTTGTTTTTCCCAGTCAAACGATAGACTGTTTATAGATGGAGGAAGCCTTTGTGATGTCACCCGTAGGGCAAAGAGAGTGAGAGCGGGGCTGCAAGGGTGGGGGTGGATGGTTGACACTACGGCTGGGTATCGATTCAAATTTCAAGAATCGATTCAATTCCGATTCTCAAGAGTCACAATCGATTACCACGATCTGATTCAATCTAATCCAGTCATGGATATTGGTCTGTGCTATTAAATCCATTTTAGACCTGTCCATCAAAAGGCTATGCCCTATTTATTCATACATTGAATTTACATGAGTTGTTAAAACATTCACCCCCTCAGAGTTGTCATGATGGTAAACCTAACGTATTAAACCTAAAATGTTTTCTTGAACCAGACTGTATACACGTTTATATCTGCTTTAAGGTTGGGTTTTTTAACATCGGAATCAATGGGAACTGGCTCCTTTCTGGAGCCAGCCCCTAGTGGATGAGAAGGGGGAACTGCATGTTGTTGACTTCACTTTTAGCCGACAGAGTTTGACCCATGAATCCAACCCAGAGTTCTGATTATTTCTGTAAATGAAGCTGCTGCTGGTTCCTGACTCCCATCTCTCCGTTCTTCCAGGCAAACCTGAAAAAGAAAGCGGAGGAGCCAAAGGCGGAAACTCGTCCAGCGCCATCGGCTCCGAGGTGGCCATCTTCGTGGGCATCGCCTCGGGCAGCGTCATCTTCATCATCATCATCGTCATGCTGGTCCTGCTCCTTCTGAAGTACCGACGGCGGCACCGCAAGCACTCGCCGCAGCACACGGCCACGCTGTCGCTGAGCACCCTGGCCACGCCCAAGAGGAGTGGAGGCGGTGGCAACAACAACGGCTCGGAGCCCAGCGACATCATCATCCCGCTCAGGACTGCTGACAGCGTCTTCTGCCCACACTACGAGAAGGTCAGCGGGGACTACGGACACCCGGTATATATAGTTCAGGAGATGCCGCCCCAGAGCCCGGCCAACATCTATTACAAGGTCTGAAGTGGGGAAACGTGGGAAAAAAACGCTGGACCCGGATGAATCCACGGACAGAGCGGAGTTTTCCTTAGGGGGCAGAAATTAAACTGTCCCGTTCTTTCTCTCTCTGTCGACTCCTCCTCCTTTCCTCTGATGTTTCGTCACTAGTCGTTTCCCCGCTGAGTTATTTGCTCTCCGCTTCGGTCCGGTCACAATCGGTGAAGACCGGACGAGCAGAGAAGCCACCGTCGCTCGCTGGGAAGCGGAACGGACAGTCTTTTGTTTTCGTCCGACGCGGCCAACGTTCTGGGATTAAGTGAGTGGGACGGATGGATTTATGGACATGAAGGTTTCCGATGGCGTGAGAGGATGACTAGAGTGACTACAGTTTGAAAAAGAGACCTTGAAAGGGATTTGATGGTGGAGTTAAAGCAAGACATGGGCGGGGCTTGAACTCAGACAATGGCTGCCCTCCTCTGATGCTCGCCGGCCACAGAGACTGAGCGGATTTATCAGCTGGATGCAGAGAGTCTCCCTACACCGGACCTCTGTGGGACGTTTTTCCTGAGATCACCCACTCACCTGTCCACCCACATGATTACAATCACACACGAAACATTCACGTGTGCACACAAGCAGGCTCACCGGTCAATGTGACGTGTTGTTGATCACAGCATTTCTCCTCATCCTCTGCTCTGTCTTCTTTCACATTTTACTTGAAGGTTTAGAAGAAAAAAAAAATCTTTTTTTTCGTTCCACATTTACTGGGTGTGTTCATTTCTGGGTTTCTTTGTTATACTCTGGTGTAGTTCGAGTGCAGATAGCTTTTCTTGTTCTCCCCGATTGTCAGATGTGTCATTGAACGTCACACGTGGCAGCAGCTCAGTTAAAAACAGGAGGAGGTGGACTCTGCAGAGTGGAGGACTTTTATCTTACATAGTGCAGCACTTTTAACCCCTCCTTTTTTTTTTTTTTACTTCAGTCCCTTCGATCTCCTTAGTGGTCCACGGAGAGAGACGCAGTGGCGTCCGCAGATGGGGGAGCAGCTGTATCCGCCTCTTGGACATGAAAGGCATTTTGGGGGGGGGCCCCCCCCAATAAGAAATCCAGTTCGCCTTACTGCTGTAAGACCTGGTGGAGGTTAGAGTAGCTGGCTGAAGCAGTTCTAGGTACTGTAATGGGAACCCTCAGGGGTCCAGTAATGACTAAGGGTACCCTAAGGGCCCAAAATTCAGCCTGACCGGTGCTCTCCTATTCTTTTCTGTAAAGCACAGGGACATCAGCTTAAACTTTCACTGTTGTCAGTCTCCATTAGCATTTTCCTTCTGTGAGTCTTTGGTTCTCTCTCTTTTTTTGTTTCAAATAGATGTACATAAACAAAAGGACATTAAAAGTTGAAAAAAAAATACAAAAATAAGATAAAATTTATTTATGATAGACACAGAGCACAGGTGTTGTCAGACGGTATGGAGAAAAGGAAACAAATTTTAATATATAAAGTGGTATAAGTGCACATTATGCAATCTAGCTTTTGATTATTTGATATCTTTAGAGCCGCTCAGTCCTGGGACGGAGAAGCAGGGGAGGACAGTTTGGGTTCCCAGCTCCGACTGCGAGTGATCCCAACCCAAAATAATGAGCGGAGTAACCGTTTCTCCCAAAGGAAAGTTCCAACAATCACCCAGTGTGCCCAATTCTCCTCATACACCCCCGCCCCCATATTGTTCCCCATGCATGTGTGTGGTCATGTGTGTATGCGCCAGTGACTTCATTAACACCAGGCCTAGCTCTCTGTCAGCAGTGACCTAGGCCTCTCCCGGAGCATCTAGCAGCCCATTCGTTCACATCGATTCATAAGCATCAGATTTCACCGAAAAGCCAAGCCTTGTATTATCTGAGGTTTGTGCCTCTGAGAGGCTACAAAATCTGCAAATATGCAATTCTTATTTATTTTTTTAATCAATTCTAAAAGAAGAAAAGTGTTCTTAACCACTGAAAGATGTAACAGCGACCCAACACAACAAAACTAGCGGTGTGTCAAACGAGTCTTTTTTGTTGTTGATGTTTTTATAACAACCATTTTTTTTTTCTGTTTTGACTACATGCTGTAGTGCAAACTGTGAAAAAGGAAACCATGAAAAAGCATCGGTAACAGAACCGGACAATTATTCAAGGTGGAATAAAAAGGAAAGGAAAAAAAAACCACAAACAACAAACAGCAAAATGGCTTTTTAGTTGCTTTCTGTCTGCGGCAGAATCTGACAATCTCCTTAGTTTCTTTGAATCTGGCGTCCTTTTCTTAGCTGCCGCTCGTCTAAAGCTCTCCAGCGTCTGAAATGTCGCAACAGCGCTGTGGAGGTCTTCAGCCGACGGACTGGGAGAAGCACCTCAGGCGACTGTAAAATGCCTTGCTCGTATGGTCAGCCCTTGGTCACTTGACTCAGTAAATTTGCACCGTAATTCTATAGGTAAGAACTGTAAATACATTAATGTTTGTATTGTATATGGATCCTGGGTTGTTACAATAGCCTTATTCACCTTTGTAGGAAAGTAAATGAAAAAAAAGAAAAAGTGAATTACACTTCAGAAAAACAGAGCATACTACTTTTTTGGTAAATAGCTTATGTAAATATTGACCAGAACCCAATAAAAAACATTTTTTATAAACTCTTAAAAGTAAGATGTTTTGTATAAATTTGAATTTTTTGCTATGTATTTTAGCTAGCGCTCTATGGAAAGCCTGTGTCCTCCCCACTTCCTCCCGTTTTGCACTGTTTCCATGGTAATTGGTTTAAAAAATAAAAGAGAGAAAAGTTGCCAAGCCGACTGCTGCATATTTGTGCCATAAGTGTGTACCATAAATATTTATTAAATTAGTTGTTTTTTTTTCTCTCTCTCTTATGTTCCGTTGATCATTTTATTTCAATCCAGTTTGTATGTAACAGTATTATATTTGCGTCGTTTATCGTCTGCCCCTAGTTTTATTTCGTCATGTCACAATAACAGATCCCTCGTTCCTCACAGTGTCAGATGGCCCGGATTGTGATGAAGAAATGTTTTTTTGAAATTCTGAATTTTAAAATAATTTCAAAGAGGATAAATGACACACATTCCACCAGTCTGTTACAAACTGAAAATGTTTTTCAATAAAATGTTTTTCCTATGGACACGCTTGTCTGAGAGTGCTTTGTGTCTTTGAAGTCTGGAGAGAACAAATACTTGGAATATTTAGTGCTTTTTATAGTTAACTTTTTTACTGATTATTACTGCCTTCCCTTTGTACAGTAGCATTTTATGCTGATAGCATACTTTTATTGCATCAACGGCTGTTTATTACAGCCTGTTGCTAATTACTGTGGTTTTAGGAATTATGAACTGAATCTAGGTGGTAAATTTCAACAGCTTCATGTCAATTGCAACGCATAACTATTACTATTATAGAATATTAGCCTTAACATTGTCTGTATTGCAACCAATTACTAAGTTAGTCATTTTAGTTCATCCCAACCTCTGTAACACCATTTATATTTCTCATATTTTAGTTTATCGCCATCTTTGATACAGCAATTACTCCCACAAATGATTCACGACAGTCTCAGAAATATATTAATCTAAATGACAACCTTTAGTCTAACTAATATGGTTTTATACCATGTACATTGGGGAAAACACATTATTCTATTCACCAACACTGGTGAGGTAAAGCATGAAAGGTTTTCTACTTTTTGGGACAGGATTTTAAAAGTTATGTTACGATGGTAAAATTTTAAAACAGTTGTACAAT
This sequence comes from Apricaphanius iberus, assembly GCA_028564705.1. NCBI lineage: Eukaryota > Metazoa > Chordata > Actinopteri > Cyprinodontiformes > Aphaniidae > Apricaphanius > Apricaphanius iberus. The sequence continues at coordinate 441,854 of JAPXFQ010002125.1, read as the reverse complement.
TTTCCAACCTTGAGAAACCACACATGGAGATAACAGTTTTGGTCTTTCAGTGTGTGACCACATGGCAATGACAATATGCCCAACGAACAGATTCCACTCACCAATTTTTCTGTCCCATCGCTTTCTGATTGGTTACAGGTCACATTCAACAGGAGGCATGCTAGACTCTTCTCGTACACACTACACATGCTATTCATTTTAAATTTCTTGTTCATCAAAAGGGTGCAAAATACTTTTGATGTAATTTTCTTTAAAAATATAATTTCCTATGAAGAAAAAATTAATAAACCTAAAAGCAAAAACACATTTGTTCTTGGATACATATCCAATGCTAGATTTAAGAACAAGCTGTGGTGGGAAAAATTGTCACTTAAGTATGTAAAGGTTGCTAATCACTGCGCTAGCATTAGCTCAGCAGAACCGATAGTTGCTACAGGAAGTTAGAAAGTAGCAGTTTGCTGTTAATGAGGCTCAACCCTAACTTAACTAGGTTTTGTTTAGAAGTCTGATAACCAGTGAGATTTGTTAATGGCTGTCTGTAACAAGCTTTACTAATATTAGTAATTCAAGCAGATGATTCATTTTATCATTTTTTGCACTCCAACACCATAGATATGACTCTTCGGTATGTATAGCATAACATTCATGGACATGAAAATAACCAGACAGTTGGACGGAACTCTAAAAATAAATACATATAGAAAACCAACACATACGGATCAATACCTACTATGGACATCAGAACACCCGACAATACATAAAATGTCGGTCATCAGAACCTTGTACAGCCGAGCCAATATGATAACGGAAGAACAAGACCGCCAAATAGAGGACCAACACATAAAACATGCACTCAAAAACTGTGGCTATCCAACTTGGGCATTGAAGAATGGAAAACAAAAAGTAGACAACAATACTAACAGGAAACCATCTAGAGGAACGAAAAGCACAGAGAAACCAGAATCAAAACCAGTCATAACTCTTCCCTACATTAAAGGAATAACAGAAAAAATAATAACAGTAATGAAAAAACACAAAATCAACACACCAACGAAACCACACATCACGTTAAAACAAAAACTGGTGCATCCAAAAGACAAAATACCATCGAAAGAAAAATGTGGCGTCGTCTATGAAATCCCATGCAAACTGTGCAATAAAACATACATAGGAGAAACTGGACGTCAACTCAACACACGAAAAATAGAACACCAGAAAGAATGTGAGAAAGAAACAAAACGAAGATACACAAGAGCAACAAAACAAGAAGCATTAAGTACAATAAAAAAATCAGCCATAACGGACCATTGCACAAGAGAAAACCATAACATGGACTGGGACAACATAAGGATCATCAACACAGAACAACAAAAATACAGAAGATGGATTAAGGAAGCGATAGAAATAAGAAGACGTGCACATAACACCATGAACCGGGATGACGGAGTCTACACATTAGATCACAGCTGGGACTGCATCATCGCCAGGGGAGAAGCAAGCAGCAGGGGGCGACACCGTCCCCTGCTGCCCACACATAAACGGAGGCAACAACACGATCAACGATAGCTCTGATGAAGGCGGAAGTGTAACGCCGAAACATGTCAGCAGAAGGTAATTCGATTCTCTACCAATCTGAGTTTTACAAAAATTCTAATCAAGACCATAGATATGAGTTTCATTTTCCTGAGTAGTTAAACAGAATACAAGGAATTTAAAGTACAAAAAAACAGTTGATAACTGATAGCCATACTGAATTTTAAAGTTGTGTGGGTAACAGGAGTGCCAGTTTGTTTTAAAAATTGTTGTGGACAACAACCATAACCTCGAGTGTTCGTTTGAAGATTATTTCTAGGGACAATTATAATTATTCATAGTTGCTAATCGTTCTTGTTACCTGCTGTAAACTACACTATGCAGACACAGATCAGGCTGAAACTCACCCGGATTGCATAATTTGTTGCACTTATAAGCACCACCTATATTCCTCCTGGCGGATGTACCATCTCTGCATACCTGCATGGAGCAGGTTATTCTGGGTATTTAGAACATCTTTATGGAGGACCAAAACTGACATTATTAAAAATAAAATCAGAAATATCTATTTTTTTGTTCCTTTTCCTTATATGAGCAGTTTTGTGTAGAGATTTATATATTTTGTTTTTCCTTTTACTTTTTGCTTGCATTTCTGTCAAGAAAAATATATGTTTTTCTTTTTCCTTTTCCTTAAACATGCAGTTTTGTCAAGAAATTTTGTTTCTGTTTCTTTTTCCTTTTAAATGCATTTTCAGTGAAAAAAAAAAGTTTTTCCGTTTTCCTCACGTGCATTCCTTGTTTTTACATTTACTCATCTCCTCTTTTTATTTTACCTTATGCATTTCACCCTCAATATGGAAATGAGGGCGGCTGCCCTTCTTGGTCCAACTCATCTACTATTGGTCAATACACAGAAAGGAGCAGGATTCATGTGCAGATCGATCCATGCCAGCGACGAGCCACTTCCTCCAAAACCTGGAGAACTTCAGCTTCATTATTCATGTCTGCAGCTCAATAGAGGAGCCTCTTACTCAAAATTTCTACACGAAACAATAAATAGTCTTCACTGACTGTATTAGTTTCAGCTAAGATAGCAATATGCCTTTATTCTTCTGCAGTCGTCCGAGACATCTCTGGTAGGACTTCACCTCCTATCAAACAATTTGGCTCGCCAGAGGATGACCCCGACCTCATATAAAAATCTGCAATGACCAGACAGTCAACCGAATGTACAAAAGTTTGAGTATTCTACTTATGATACAGCTTTTTGTAAATGGACCTGATGAGTATATATTGGGCTCATACTGTACACTACTCACTATTGGTGGTTATATCAATATTGAAATATCACAAATTAGGATAAAAATAAAAATACAAGCAACTATAAATGGAGTAGATTTGTGCACATAATTACATTTGCACAATTTAAAAGACCACAAATATTTTATCAGTTCATAAAATATCAAATGAGCCCTTGCTGCTGCACCGACCTGGATCAATTCACCTCCAAGTTTGCACAACACTTGCTAATAGCATAAGCATTACCAACATGAAGCGTTGTCCGTGGCACACAAACAAATACATTTAAAAAAAAAAACTAGATAATAAATTACATTTGGCCAGCAGTGCTGTAATAGATTTTCATTTTGGTCATCTGAGGGAAAATGTTTGGGCACCCCTGTTCTAAGTTATCCAACTTGATTTGGTCCGCTGCATTAGCAGGGCGAACAAACTATTTTAAATGCGCCATATTGCTGTACATTTTATAAGTAATGCGTTAAATTACTCAGTTACTAAAAAAAAGTAATTTACTCCAGTTAGTTTTGAAATGTGTTAATCCCAACACTGTTTATGAAATAACTCCTAAGGTGGATAAGAAACTTCAGAGATTTCAAGGTCAAATTCTGATCTCAGGGGGTACTCCAGTTGATTTTTGCTGATCAGAAAATTAATGTCTCTGTGTATAAATTCAATGCACAAACATAAAACAGAGTTATTTATATCTGTAAGTATGTTATTAGTTCTCAGTTGACCCACAGCTACTATAATTCAGTAACATTTCCTTTTTTTGACTAACAAAGCTCTGCAGGTTTCTAATGAAATATAGATAAATTAATGTTAAATGAGAACGGAAGACTAAAGCTGATCTTCAGATCCCGAGGCAAACAGAACATAAATACTCACCATACTCATGCTTATAGTTTCTGAGATAAAAGAAACAGATTAATGGTGTTTTTGGTAAACTAAGGGTCTTATCGTCTGTGACTCTTCCTGCATTCGTGCTCCTAAAAGAGGACATGTTTAGATCTTTTTAGCTGTGTTTGGATTTGGTATTAAAATAAAATATGAGCCAAAGCGGGAGCCATAATAGTGTTTCTGTATACTGTTGCAATAATATTAATGGTTAATACTGAGCTACAGTGTTTACAGTGAAGTTTGATCTGATGTCTCTATGTTAGCTCACTCCCTGATGTAATATGGACAGACTGATTACAGGATCATGTTCCCTATCAGTGCTCAGGGCCAAATTATCCTTAAGCCAGTGAGTCACTCTTGTTTTTTTGGCCGATACAGCCAGGCAGCTAGCCTGCGCAACCAGCTCTGCTGCCAGTGAGTCAGGACGACGTCCTGCCAAAACACAGCCAGGCAGAGACATGCACCCAGCAGGCAGCCATCTCTTCCACCTCTGCAGACCTGCATCGTCCAGCCAGCCACCAAATCAGTTCATCACCAGAGTGCTCTGCTCAGCCAGAGAGTCAGCAAGATTAGAACTGTGACAGCCAAACGACTAGCCAAGCTTGCCAGCCAGGCTTCTGTGCCAAGACCGCTAGATTAGGATGTTCAGATTCTTGGCTTTGGGTTAGAATCAACACTAGGTTACTCAGTCTGCATTTATTCACAATCCAATCGAGCATCTGTGGGATGTTCTGTACAAACAACTCCAATCCATGGATACTCCACCTCCAAACTTCCTGGACTAAAAAGTTCTTCTGTTAACTGCTTGGAGCCAGACATCAGAGCAGATCTACAGAGGTCTACAGGAGTCGATGTGGAAATGGATCAAGACTTTTCTGGAAGAAAAATACAGACCTGTCCAATCTTAGCGAGGGAAATGGTGTCAGTTATAACTTGCTGTGGTTTAATGTTGAGGTTTAAAAAAAAAAAAAAAAAAAAAAAACTGTTACAATCAAGTGTTGAGGATTTGTACCAAATGCTAATATCTGATTTTCTAACAGAATAAAGAATCAGTCGGGACGTCTTCCCCCAAAAATCTTTCAGTAACAGAGAGTCTTTTTGTCTCAAGCATGTAATGACTAAAATTAATCTTCTCACGTTAGATGCAAACAACGGTGTAGATTAAGAATTCAAATATTATCATTAGCAATTAAAATCTTTATGATACATTCAATTTAACATGCTTGAAATACCTTGAGAATTTAATTTTGATTAAATTTTGAAAATTAAAATTATTATATTTTCCTCAAGAACAGCATAAATGCTCAAAATATTTTCAAGGAAAATTAGTTGAAATGGTTAAACACCAGTTCTTCTTTAAAATGTATGAGGTATTCAAAGAATAAGTGCTTTTAAGTTGAAATAGTGAATTTGGTAAGTTTTTTTAAATGTTGAGAAAGCATGCAATATGCAGTTTGGTTTGAGAAAAATGAATGTGGTCGTTCAAGCTGAGGTTAACAAGGTGTTGGTCTAGGAACATCCCTGGTTAGTAAATCAAACACACCCTTTAAAAGGAGAATGAACACTCCTCAGAGCTACTGTAAATCCTTTACTGGTATCACTGAATAATTTGTAAGCTATTATTAACTTCTTTAACTGGAACCTCCCATTAAGAAACCAATATGCTGTCATTTGCACTGTGTCACCATGAAAACCAGCAATTTGTTTACACAAAAAAACATAGGAGACTTTAATCATCTACTTAAACGATCCACACTTACCTGCTCATTTTAACCTTAATTACATGAGAAAGATTGTTTCATGTCCAAGTCAAGTCTTTAAAGAGCCTGACAATAAATCAAAGCTGAAGTTTTGTTAAAAAACCCAGACTCAAGTTCATAGGTACATTTTTTGTTGTTGTTGCTCATTTCGACTGACAGGGTCAAAAGAATCCAGTCATAATTTTATTTTACCAGTCAATTTTTAAACTAATAAGAATGACATGTTAGGCAGTATTTGATATTCATTCATTTGAATTAATATTCAATCCAAACAAACTGAAGGAGGAGTCTACATCTCCCATCATACAGAAGATTAATAGACTACATATATTAATTATGAACATTTTACCCGCTGTGGCCTGAGCGCTCCTCCTTATGCTTAATAGCGGCTGATTCCGCATTCATTTGCCACACTGGAGACGGCAACTCAGCCAAACTTTTGAAATCTGGGAAAATTTCTCCAATTGAAGTTATCAGGATTAGGCAAGATTCTCTTAATGAGGGCTTTTATGATCGCTTCAGTGAAAGGAAAGAACAAATGCAGCATCTTCTCCTTCTGCATCAGTGGTTAAGCTGCAGCTGTCTGTCACGACTGGTCTGTGTATGCTGCAGTCTCAAATGCGCGCCAAAATCTCAGTAACTCCTAAAACATGCAGTTACCTCCTGGATAGAGATATGCATTGGGTAGAGTGTCCAGGTCTGATTGATTCAGTTAACTGGACTCTGTGTATAAAGTTGAAAATGTCAGCACGTCTGCACCAAGTGGTCACGGGTGTGATTTGCAATCAGTCAAAATGACTGATTGCCTTAAGGTTCTTCCACCACTATTAAAAACCCCCAAAAGCAGTCAAATTCAGAAAATATTTGGTTAATGCAATCCCATACTTCAGTCCCCATCTCTATTTAGTCGTCTAACTGTAAAAAACCCTGCAGAAAAAAACAACAAAAAGTAATCCAAAGAAAATAACAAAACCCCCAAAACTGAGAGGCACGCATCCTTTTATTGTTTTTCATCATTATCCAACACACCAGCTGCAGTGGCACCAAATACTTAAGATATTAGAGCCACAGGCGATATATTCATCATTTCTAACCACATTGTATTCAAAGCCCTCTTTTTCATCCGACGGCAGTGGAAAAATAGAGACGTCTTCATGATGCTGGAGTTCGACTGCCGACTGTTTATCAGGAAAAACTGAGATGCCTGCAAGGCTGGGATCGAAACAAAAACAGAAAACAACCCGAGCCTCGAATCTTTCAGCTTTCTCACGGTGGTCCCTCATCTCTGCTGATCTCACACAGACGCATACTTTTATGATGAAGAGCAGAGCGGGTGGAGGATGTTTTCCCAATTTGATGCTTCTGTTTTATCTCCCCAGCTTTCGTGCGACAGAACACAGGGTGGTGGCGAGGGGCGACGAAGCGTTGCGGGGGTTTGATGGGTTTTTCATTTTTTAGGAGGCTGAGGTGTTTATCATCAGGGTGTACTCAGAATTTCAGGCTTCTAACCTCTCCACATATTTGTAGATTATCACTGTTCAGAACCAGATGATTCAGTTTGAATCCTTGGGAGCAGACTCCGTTAGAGCTGAGTGTCTTTGCAATGAGAAGGCGGTCACTGACACCTGTCTAGAGACGTCTGATGAGCAATGGAAGCTGTTCTGAATTAAGAACTCAGTTCACATGCTTTTATATCTTAAAACAAGTTCTTTGCATTCTAACAATTTCAAAAATCCTTCATTTTTATCCAAAAAGAAGACAGCTGTGTGGTCCGACATGAGATGTAAGGCACCTTTGATGTTTTAGCTTTTCATTTTGTGGTGTTTATGAGCAGAGACTGGACCAAACTGAATAGACATTTCTCAGTCATGGTTTCAACATGGGAGTTTTGAATTCCACTCACGTCACCAGAACATGGAGAACGTAAACAAGATGAGCCATCAGGATGTTTCTTTACTTTAGGAAGATAATCCCTCTCAGATTCCAGCAGTCTGACTCAACCCACAGGTGAAGGAAAATACATTTTGTAATAGTCTCAAATATCACACAGAAGTCAAATTATATTCCACGCAATTTGGATAAGCATTATTTTGGGTTTACAAAGCAATTAATTTAATATTTTTTATGTATTTATGTATAAATCAGCCTAATTTAATCTTATTGTAAGAACAGCTTTTTTAAATCTTTAAGAGTAATCCTAAAGTGGAATTCAGGTAAAAAATAAAATAAAAATGAAGCAGCCTGCTCAGTTTTCTGGTTCAGTGACCTGTAAATTAAAGACAGAGACTAAATTTGCTTTCCAGTGTTTTAGATTTTTGATTCAGGCTGATGCCTCTGCTTCATCAGAAACTCGGTGTTGGCTATTTGATAAAAGTTCTTATGTCAGAGCCTGAAGCCCTTTGGGAGAGGCTTGCATGAGTGACAGAGCTCAAGTCATATGTTTCTATCCACTCATCATGGGCGTGAATGTCATCAAATGTAATCAAATTCTTGGCTTTTAAAGATCAGTGGGAACGGCTCTATTTACAGGCGTGAATAATACAACAAACAGCTGCAATGACTTATTAGAGCAACAGTTATGTGCATGCATTTTAAATTACCGGTGGTTTCCTGTAAGTCACAAAAGACCAAAGTTATACATTCAGGTTCAAAATCAGACTCACACATCCAACCCCAACAATATTTGCTGAAACATTCTATCAAGTTGAACCTTGAAAACATTTTGCCCTGCCTAGCTGAAAGTATAAAGATTCTCGTGAGACCTCAGATTAATTTAACTGGTTGACTTCCTTGTATTAAAACTGTTTGGCCACATTTTATAAAACCAGGCTTTAATTAAAATCCAAACAATTTAAGGTGGAGGTGGCAGCCATTGATAAACTTTTTTAGCCTGATTTATTCACCCAAAACCAGGTCTGGTGCATGGTTGAGATTTTTGTCCTACTGGAAAACCCAGCTGTACCAAAAATGTTATCTGTTTAGCATTTCTGAGGTGCCCAATGATCCCCTGGTCAAAAAAAAAAAAAAAAAAATTAAAGTTAATGGAGCAACAAGTTATATTTTTGTTCCACTTTGCCTTACGCACTGAATCATACATTGTACCTCAATTTAAATTTTGAATAATAATATTCGTTTCGACTGTGTTTGTCATGTGATTAATCATTTATTTGCTTGTGAAATTCGTAATTAAAATTACTACAAATAAGACATCCCATATTGTACATGACATCACAGAGCTAGAACTGGAAACTAGAACTTGAAATACTCAGCAACCTTGTAGAGCTTGTTCTGAATGCTGGCTCTCACACTACCCACTATTTCTCCCTGAAATAGCCGCCACTTTCAGCATGGCCAGATTTATTTTTCTCCACATTTAATGTTCCATCCTTCATCCTGCAGGAATGACCTGGAGCTCGCTAAACACACTGCCATTTTTCCTCTTTTTTCTTAGCTGTAGCCCACTACGTATTTTCTCACAAAACCTGAAGTAACTTTTGCCAGCGGTCAAAAATTAATGCTGTCTTAGTGTCAAAATTTGTCTTTAAACGTCAAGGAAATTATGTTAAATCCATGGCATATTTTAAAGGGGATCAGAAAATAACTCACCACTTCTTTGAAGCCCAGTAATATATTTTGACAGTAGGAGACCCATAGACTGTAAGTAGACACGCATTGCATAAAGTCTTTGTCTTATTCATCAGCTTCTGCTTATCAGGGATTAATTCGCTGGGGCAACAGGTCCAGGAGGGAACCTCAGATATCCCTCTCCCCAACAACATCCATCAGCTCATTCTGGGGATCCCAAAGTGTTCCAAGTCCAGATGGGATATATTGTCTCGTTGGTGAGTTCAGTGTGTTCCCCAGTCTTTTCTCGTTGTGGGAGTTTCCTGGAAAGACTCCATTGGGAGGAGCATGCTGATGGGATCCAAGAACCACTTCAACTGACTTTTCTCTTTGAGCTCCCCCTGGATGACAGAGTTCCAGCCGCCCTATGGAGTAAGCTACTTTTGGCTGCTTGTGTTTTGGTCCTGATCCACATGTCATGATCGTAGGGGAGGGTCAGAATGTAGAAGGATAGGTAAATTGAGAAGTTTGCTTTTCGGTCAGCTCTTTCTTTGAAACAGATCTAAGCAGAGGCCCCGTTACCACAGATGAAGCCCCAATCCATCTATCAATCATCCGCTCCATCCTGTGATGCGTTATGAGCAAGACACCTATATATCTAAAATCCTGTGGTTGACGCAGAGACCGAACCCCAAACCAGAGGGGTTCCCCTTTCTCAGTCCTTGTCCATTTCAATTTGGCTTCTCCACATGGACAGCAGTACATTTTTATCCAACTTGAAGATGTTACCTTTTACGCAGAAGATTCCTTCCTTCTTAACATGCAACACTTTGTCCGTAGAGATGTTTGACTGTGTTCACTGTGGAAAATGACTCTGGTGTTCTCGTTCAAGCTACACTGGAGAACTGTTGGATCTCAATTGTTCCTGAAAATTTTTAACAGATTTCTTTCATTTGAGGCTAACATTTTGGGTCAAACAGTTGGTATTGGACACAGTTGGATGTTGCAACTTATACTTTGTAGGCTGCAACAACCTGAATTGTGAAGTTCCTTTTAACAGGGTTTCCGTTCGTTAATTTAGACTCAACTATTCTATAGGTCCACAAAAACACGATAGCACTCCATTGAGATAATTGTAGGTCAAATGGAAACCCTTGAGTCTGAGAATTTCCTAAAAGGGTGCCTGAAAATCGTAAAAAGGTAAGCAAGATCCCTAAACACGGTGAAAAGAAGCATCTTAGTACAATGCACCAAGAATTTCCTCACTGATTTGATCTTTGTAGTCAAACATGGAGACGGAAGCTTCATATTGTGGGTACTTTTCTGATAGAAATAGTGAATCAACTTCTTTACAAAGTTTTTGATTGAATGCCTGGCCAAACAGGTAATATTTGGGAAAACCATAATATTTCTAAAGAAAATGAGTTCTTCCCTAGCATGACTCCAGATTCTCTACAACCAACTGAGGTTTCTAAGAATATTTAGTATTTTAATGTAACCTGTTCCTCATCAACTTCAAACAAACTGAACACCCAAATTGATCTATTATGGCTAATCATTTTAAGATACAATATATAAACCAGAAAGTTGAGATTGTCTGAATGCCAAGCAAGTGGGTCATATTAATCTGTAGTTATGAAACAGTTTCATTCCAAGTCTCTGGATGGGAAAAACAGTTCCAACTCGTAAACATGTGGGTGTCGGCATCCTACAGAGGAATGTGAACACAGCCAACACCTTTAGCTCATTAGACAGCAGCCCAACCACAATCAGAACACTCACCCGTTGGAAATGTGTTTTATTCACAGTGAGACACTTCACCTCTTCGATCCCCAGTCATCCTGGCTTCCCGCTCCACACCTTCCTTTGATGAAGAGAAGGAGGAGGAGATCAGAACAGAAAAAAGGAACAAAAGTATCAGGTTTAAAAGTATTTAGTCTGACCGGCTTTACTGTGGTTCTGCTAAACTTGGATTTTTTTTTTAACAACAAAGCCATTTATCTTTCTGTGCGTCACTCATTAGGGTTACTTTTCAAAAGAAAAGCCCGTCAAGAGACTAGAGTTATTCCACTCCTGTACCTGCGGGGTATATGTCTACCTTTTAAACTCATTCTCCTTTAGATAAAAGCTTAATCCTTGGTAGAAAACAACATGACTTTCACTTAAAGTAAAGATAGAGTTTCCAAAGAACAAAACATGCATTTTTTTAACCGTAGGAGCAAAACTACAGATTTACAAGAAAATGGTCTATTTGGGATTCGAAACCATAGTATCTCAAAATGTCCAGTAGTATCCAATTTTGTGGAAAAAAATAATAAAAATAAAATCAATAAGATTTAGCCTTCAGGATTTTTTTTTAACTGGTTCACACAAGAAGTTGTTTAAGCCCTGGTAGTAAAAGAATCAGAATCCAAGGGTATAACAAGAAAAGCTGAGTGTGCTTTGGATGTGGAGTTTTATCATCAAAATGAGAAATTTAAGCTAAAAAAGAAAACCTTTAACTGGTTGCTGGTTACCTACAAGAGATGGCCCCAGATATGATCTACTTTTACAAATACCAGTCAACCAGCAGTAGGATAGCAAAGTGCCCAGGAATTACAAGAACTGTTCGGATGTTAGAAATGTTTATTTAAAGGAATTTCAATAGAATTTAAAGGAATTTTTTATAGAAAGAAGTGAGACGTTCTACAGAAGTTTAATGTGGCTGATTTGGTTCCAGTTACTTAATATATATTTGTACTATTCTTGTAAGGAGTGCATGTAGTGGATGAAAAACATTAGAGATGCAACAATGCCACTTTTTTCAAACCAATACAATACCGGTGCTTGGATCATACTACTTGCCAATACTGAGTACCAATGCATATACTTCTACCGCACAAAAAATGCATTGAATTGGAATTCATGTTTTACTTTCTTCTCTGCTTGTTACAACAAATGTTGGTAAAAAATAAAATATTCATAAATTTACCACAAAACTAAGTAAAAAATAAACATTGCCTTCGAAATTATTGCAGAGTTTCTAAATTTTAAGTATCGCTCAATGGTATTGGTTAACTAACTGATATGAGTAGGTTAGAACAGTATCGGTATCGGTGCATCCCTAGAAAATGTGATAGACAATATACCTTATTTTTCATTCAATACATGGAGTTAGGGGTAACACTAACCCTATCTCAGATTTATTTCATTCCAAATCCGATTTCAGATTTGAATTTATTTTTCCCCCCAAAAAACGTTTATTAAGCTTTTATTTCAATCATCTTGTCCCGGAGCTGATCAGAAGTAAAGATCCAACGAAAACAAGCTATGAAGTATCACTGCCAACTATAGAAGTCCATAGTGCATTGGTTAAAAAAAACCTTGATTTTCCCAAAATTAAATTTTTAAAAACAGAAAATTAAATTAATTAATACAATCAATTTATTGCTCAGCCCTTAGATACTGTATACTACAAAAACCATTTGTCCAATGGAGGAAGCAGAACTGATGGCCAAAGCAAGGATCTACGCCACAGAAAAGTAGTATTAATCAGTTCTGATGGAGGAAATGACTTTATATAAGGTAGGTGTGCTGAGTCAAAAATGAGTAGCAGGTATGAGAGGACAACATGAGAACTCGATCAGATGAAACAAAGCTGAATGTTTATGAGCTACATAAAAGACGAGCGTGAAGCTAAATGAGCCAAACAAAATGCAACACATACTTAAAACCTAATAAAAACAAAAAACAAAATAATATTTGCTGTTGTTAATTTTTATAACCCAGTGCACAAAAGTCTGATTCATAAAAGGTTTAAACCAATCACTTGTTCTTTTTCTTTATTATCTTTGATGCTGATAAATATTTTTCTTTTGTTCTTCTTTTATCACTTTTGTGGGACTTTTCCCACGAATATCGATATTACAAAAAACAGTCTCTTGCAAAGTAGACAGAAGGTCAGTCAACCCAGAGAAGCTTAAAAAACATCAACTCAGCAGCTGGACATGATTCCATTGATTCATCCCTGCAGTTTCACCAAATGTGGATCTGTTGGTTCTGTGGACAAATTGTTTCTCTTCCAACCCTAATCTCAAACATCCGCTACCTTGAGTGAGGAGGTAACCGCCCAGAAACATCAAAAATGTTTTCAAAATGAAACACGCAGTGTGCCCTCCAGAAAAAGTCCTTTATTAAACCTCAAACGACTTGTCAAAGAATCTTCATTCACTGTAGAATGCTGCAGTTCCAGATATGACAAAAGTTTTTAACATAATAAACCATACAAGAGCTGATGCAGTGCAGACTCAATGAATGGAAAAATCGGCATTTAGTTTTGCATTGATATGAAGAGAAAAACAACACTGCCACAGATGTTGGTTTGCCAGCTCAGTTATTCGTACAGTGCTGCTTATAAATCATCCATATCAGTCTGTCAAAATTTCATTTTTCAAGTGAGAACCCAAGTTGTTGTAATGTAACTGATCTAAAAGGCTTTTTTAATGCTTATATAAGCAAGTGCTTTTGGTCTGCCCTGTGAGCAATTTTTGTAATTTCACTCCATTAATACAATGCCATAACTCAAGAACTGATTAATTTTAAAATGGAAAATAAAAGCCTTAAACACCAAGTTTAAATTAAAAGGTCATGCTACAAAAATGCGGTCATAATCTAACCTCACTCATCAGCTGATGACATAATCAGTAGTATTTAATTTAAATTGCATTCATTTTAATTTATATTTAATGCAAACAAACTGAACAGATCCTTCCACATCTTCTCATTACACATCGAGCAGATTAATAAGCTACATGCGTTATGAACATTTCACCTACCGTGACCTGAACGCTCTTCATGCATGAACTGTACTCCTGCTTGTGCGTAATGGAGACTGAGTCTGCATTATGTTCTTGATGAGTGCCACTTCAGCCAAAGTTTTGAAATCAGGGAACAGTTCTACCTTTTGAAGTGATCAAAATTACACAGGATCCTCTGAAGGAGGGGTTTTCTGATCATTTTAGTGGGAGGATAAAAGCAGCACATACCGGTACTTCTTCTGTATCAGTGGTTAAGCTGCAGTGATCTGTCACCGCCGGTCTGTGTCCGGTGCAGTCACAGCCCTCGTAACTATTCAACATGCTTTCAGTCCGTGGATTGCAAGATCTAATAATTAGTGTTCAGTAGGGATGTCCGATATTATCGGCCTAAAGTCATTATCGGCCGATATTGGCATTAAAATGTAATATCGGAAATTATCGGAATCGGTTTTTATTTTTTCCATAAGATGAGTTTTTCACACCATACACATATTCTATATCAAACTCTTCAGCTACTACTTTTATCTCTCATAATGTAAAAATATGACAGATTTGAGGTTTATTTTTTGAGGTATTTGTTTGAGACAAATTTCAATTTAAGATAACTTTAACAAAGGACTGAATTTTGTTTATTGGGCTCTAATCTGTCACTGTTTCCTCTTTGTGACACTGTTTTAATTTGCCCATTTGGTTACTTGAAAGATGGCTAATTAAGTCAATGTTTTTGTTGATTGTATTAAATTATGGCCACTGGCCAGTTACATGTAGAGCTAAATTAATGCAGTGTTTAAGCCCACTTTATTTTTAAGATTGTAAGACCCAAAGTAGGTTAATTATTGGCCCTGCTTAAATGTTTGCTGGTTTTTTTATTTTTATTCTTGTTTCAGTTGTTTCCACTTTACCCCACTGCTATAAAGGTATAATATTGTTAACATTTTCTAAAAGTAGAAATTTGTCCTGAGTGGTGGGCCTTTGTCAGTATTCTCTGTGTGAGAAAATGTTCCAGCTACTTTTGAAGACAAAATAAAAATGGCACCTTTTTCAATTGCCTAAGTAAAATTCTAGTACTTATTACATTTTATAAATTTTCAAAACTCAAGTATGCATGATACAAGATATTTCATTGTGGTTACCTAAAAGGGTTTAGTAGTTTTTGTTTTTTATGAGGGAGGGTCCCCACATATCGATATCGGTTAATATCGGTATCGGAAATTATGAGTCAGGCTATATCGGTATATCTGATATCGGTAGAAAAGCCAATATCAAGCATCCCTAGTGCCCAGGTTTCAGTTTGAAACCGCACCCTCACTGTAGAACATCCAGGGAGCTTCCATTATAATAGCAGCACATTGAGGAAAACCCTGCCCTCTTTTTTTGACCTAAAGACTTTGTGAAGATCCCTGAAAAACCATGCACACTTTAGCCGAGCATACTAAAGCAACTCAGCCCCCTCCCAATGTCTTACTCTGCTCACATTTCCTGTTTAAAAAAATGCGCCAAAAGGAAACATTTCATGACGGCCCAGTAAACTCAAAGAGGGAGAGGGCTGGGCGTGGCTTGGGCTTTAATTGATATCTTGACAGTAGTACTGTTGCAGTAGCACAGACACAAACAGCAGGAGAGATAAGGAGCAATAGCTATGCAAACTCCTTTGCTTTAGAGCGATCTTCTGAGGTGGAGGATTTCTCTCCACATCCTTCACCTGACGAAGGGAAGGAAAGGGAGGGAGGTTCTGTTGAGGGGGCGTGGGACTTATTTTCTTTGATACCCCACAGCGGCAGGGTGGCTGAGGTCCGCCAGCCCTCACCATGGAGTGAATAGCAATTTATGATTCCAATTTAAGTGCAGTATAGATTCCTCACCTAAAGAAGGCACCAGACTAACAGTTTTGGGCAAAAACTGTTTATTTTTGCTAAGATGCACTTAAATGTAAAAATAATAAGCAGGCATGTAGACAGCACTATCAGATATTAATTTATACTTTTATACTTTTTTAATAAGTTATTAACAAAAAAAGTTGATTTGGGGGGGTGAGTTTTTGATTAATCAAGCATGAAAGCTTTTTGGACTAAGGCTGCAACTTTATACTGAGCTACTCTGTGTTTCTGTCAACATTGTTATTTAAGCTCATTGATAACAGATCCAAACCTGCATCAGATCAGTAATCACTCCCACCCTCCATGGCGACCCGCCGGCTGAACTATCATGGAAGAATCCTGTTTCTGAACTATCCAAACACATTTGTAGCCCAGTGTCATTAGAACCATGACAGGGACCCACCATGTTGGAGCCACAGAACTCTTTGCTGTTCCAGTTCCAATTGAGAGAAGATTTGCCCAAAAAAAAACAAATTAAGAAGACATCAACTCAAGATTTTATTGAATCTCGATTTTCAGCACTACATTTGTGTAGTACAACAGTGTGCATTTCCCCATCCAACTTTTTTCCCATGTTAATGATTTTTTAGTTCGAAAATTAACATAAATCTTAACTCTGTTTGACGGTGGCAGAGTGACAGGGGTTTAGCATACATAAATATAAATGGCTGAATTACCTGCTGGCTGAAAGGAGAAATCATCGGTGGCAGGTTCGGTCCATTGTGGTGGAGAAACAAACAGGAAGTCCAGAAACAAAAGCTTGTTGTTTTCTCCCACCTTCGTCTCTGGATAATCTCCACTGATCCGTGTGATTAGGTGATGATGAGGTGGTGGGATGCGGCAATATCCAAGAGCAGGGCGACAGAAGCTCGTAGGCTCAGAGAGAATAAATGGGGACTGTTTGGTAAACACATGGGAAGTGGGAAACAGACCCGGTGAAGTTTTGAAGGAAATTACAGAAATTAAAAAACATAAAAGCTCATTCAATCCAGGTTTTTGTGTTTGCATTTCAGAGTAGTCTGTGTAATAATTGAGAATCCAAAGTTCTCAAGAGAACAATCCTCCCCTGTCTGTGCAGCAATGAAGCCCCAATAATTCAGTCTGAAACTGGCTTTAAAACATTAATCCTGCGCAGTAAACGAGATGCAGAGTTCATCTACATTCAAACTAGAGATGTTAAACAGCTCCCCTGAGCATAATTCAGAGTGAAAAGAACTGATCTTGTACCAAAGATGATGGAGTTTGTTTTGAGTTCGTAAAAAATCATCCAAAGTACCACACCCTGAAGGCCAAACATGTGGCGTTCAGTCGTCCTCCAAGAAAACTGTGACAGCTTTTAAATCAGCCAATTAAAGGAAGGCAAGGGTCCAGGGAGTCAAAGGAAACAAATGGTGGCTGGGCGAAAGTCTCTGAACTCGGCTCAGCATCAAAACTCTGTTAAACATTTAGCGATCTGAAAGATTGCAAGGGAACAGACATGAGAAATAAGCCGGACTAATTTCATAAAGTAAAGTAATAAAGACGAGAGGTTAAAAGCACGTTTTGTCTTTCTCCCAGGTGCTTTCAGATTAAACAGGCTTTATTTTAACAACTGCTTCGACTTGGAAAGGCAGGATTCGACCACTGAGTTTACATGACTGTCAGATTTTAGGCCAGGATCCATTTTCACATCACAATCTTTGATAATAGTTTTTACTCATACAAGGCCATGGAAGAAAGATCAATACAGGGGGTCAAGCTAGCGATGTTTGGTCCATGTAATCAATCAATCAATCAGTTTATCTATCTATCTATCTATCTATCTATCTATCTATCTATCTATCTATCTATCTATCTATCTATCTATCTATCTATCTATCTATCTATCTATCTATCTATCTATCTATCTATCTATCTATCTATCTATCTATCTATCTATCTATCTATCTATCTATCTATCTATCTATCTATCTATCTATCATGTTATCCTGTTATTTTGCACAAATAACAAATAGGCACATCGTTCCAGTGTGTTCTTTATGGGAGCCCTCTGCCTTAGGAGCGGTGGTCATCTGTGGCTGCCTGGGTACTCTCCAGGTAGTGCTTGGTTGGAGGTGGGGGTCCCGGTCCCCCCCTTCTGGACGCCCTGGGTCAGTGCATCGGCTGCGGCTGTTGCTCTGTTGCTGCCAGTGCAGATTCAATTCAATTCACTTTTATGTGTATAGTGCCAATTCACAATACACGTAATCTCAAGGCACTTTACAACATAAGTCATTTCAATACAATTATACAAACATTCCAATCAGTTAAGTTTTCAATGCAAGGAATCCCAGCAGTGTTTCCTTTGTGATGGCTCCCTTGATGGCGTTTCCTTACCTAACCTGGCTCATCTGTACTCGGCCCAGTTTCCCTTTTGTTATTTTTTTATTTTTATGTCCTTTTAATTTTTCTCCTGATTGTGTCCAAACATGGGGAAACACTCAGGCTTAAACCTGCTGGGAGGATGGGGTGATATACTGTATGTGGTGTCAAAGATACACTGATATGGAGCAGTGTTTTACAACTATATGCTTTGTTTGGTTTTAAACCAACTAAAAATGTCAGATCTTCTTGATAAGATTCATAATTCTTTCAAATGCCAGGAAGAATAAACCAAAACCTAAAGAAAGCCTAATTTGATACAGTATGAAAGAATTGCACCCTTCCTTATGTTTTGAAACTGCTGTGAAATAATCATTATCTTTTCTAGAACACTGACATATTTCTACTACTGGTGGATGGAAACAAAATACCTTTCAGTGCCATTAAACCTTCAAACTGTGCAGTCTATGCTCTACTTTCCCACTGATACAATAGATGGAAATCTATTAGTTTTTATAAAAGTAAAACTGCTAGTTGTTCCCCATGAATTGTGATTTTTTTTTTTTTACTTGACTTTCATGCAGTAGCAGCTTTGCAGCTTCTGTGTGACATAGTTTGTAATCTTCGTGGCACATAGTTCGTAATTGTACCAAAAACCCAAAACTCCATTTTACTCATCACTGTAATAAACTGTAATTGATACACAACAGGTCTTCTGGACAAATCCATTTTTTTAATATTGTGTATGCTGTGTGTATTATCTTATAAATTGCTTGGACAGCAATTGAAGGGTTCTAGGTTAGAGAATGGTTGACTCATTTCTGATATTTAGTTTCCTCTTTAAATGAAAATCTTTAGCGGCAACATCTATAAACCATTAAAACATTGCTTAAAAGTATTTACATCTAAAACTGTTAATGGGATTATTTATGACAAAAATAATGGCAACCAAGTGGTAACAGTTTAAATGTTAAAAGCAGGGATCCAAGGATGAAGCCTTGTGGCACCTCCCCATAGCAGTGTGCCAAACATACAGTAGACCCCTGCCAATTTGTGGTTCAGTGGTTAGTGGAATTTTCTGTGGAGCGTAACTCCAAATCATTTGTGGAAAATGTGTCTATTTGTGGACAGCATATTTAATAACACAAAAAGATGCAACTTTGGAAGCTATCTAGGAACAATGCTACTGGGAATGCTATTGGCTATGCCTTGCAGCCAATCCAGGAGCAGCATCAATGTTCCTTGGTGTTAGCTGGCTCTACCCCTAACAGGGGAGATAAGGAAGACCATAGATGAAGACGTTAACAGTTGTGTTGACCTTTTCCATTGTGTCAATTAATGCATTTCAAGTAAAATTTGGTCTTTGAATTATTAAATGTGACCCCCTTGAATACTGGGGGTCCACTGAATACATGAAATAATTGTTACTGACAGAAACTGCAGAGAGGTACTGTAGGACCAAATCCAAAAATACACAGGTTATGAGCGTGTGAGCAGCTAACACTTAGTTATAGACAACATTTTAGTAAGAAAGCTAAATATTTAGTTTGAAGCTAAATATTTAGCTAGCAAGTTAAAGTAGCCAGCTAGAATTTCAAACTAAACATTTAGCTAGCGAAATATTGCAAACCTACAGTATATATACTGTAAACTGCTAGCAAGGTTAATTGAAAAATAGGATAAGTTGTTTTAACGGCAATACAGATGTTTACCAGCAACAATGTCTGCACCACCTGAGGGAGCTTTCATAGCATTTTGCAACACCCAGCTTTTATTTTGATAACCCACTTTCACTGGTCGGCAAGTTAATTTGCATATTAGCTAAATTTGAGCTCAGAACTCATTTTTTTTTGTTCAAGGCTTTCTATTTAGTTTACCAGTTTAGCTTGCTAACTAAGTATTCAGTTTTGACAACATTTTACGCTTGCTGATTACCTTTTTTTGGTTTAAAACTGAGACATTTCTAAATTAATAAATAACTTGGAAGCAAATAAAACTTTGAAGACTTAACCCCAATGTTTTTACTCATTCATATGTTCATTTTTGACTGTGTAACTTTACAAACGGCTCTCCATAGATTGTAAGTTATAATCTATGTGCCATGTTGGACATGTTATACCAGACTGTACAACATGAAATCAAGTTTATTTACTTTTTTTGGAAATATTGTCAGAATTGAAAGTACAGGAAAAATGAGTTTCTGAAAATGATGTTTATATTAGTTTAGAGACTTTCAAAAATAAATTCCCCGTCTGCTGTTTCCTGTGGCAGGAGGTCTCTCTCTTTGTTTTCTGTCCAGAGACGTGATCACTGGAGGATTTTATCAGCTCCTTCTTTCTGCTTTCATGTTTCTCTTCAATCGATGCTTGTTAGAGATGTTTTTCCCCCCTGTTCACCGGGTCTCTATGAGGATTAGCCATATTTGGAGTCACTTTTTGCAGTTCTATCCAGTGAGACTGATATTTAACGCAGAGCGGCTTCAAATAGCTGAAACCTTCTCCTGAGGAGAGGAACAAATTTGCTCGAAGTGACAGCATAACTAAAAAGCAAGGTTTCCTGCTGTGGCCTTTTAGAAGTTTATTTGACTTTTCCAGAAGTTCCCATGTCTAACTTAGTAAAAACAAGGTAAAAAGGGACTCTTTGTGTTATCGTCTATATTCTCTGACTTCCCCAGAGAGTTTCTGAAAACTGATTTTCTCTGTCTTGATTTACACCTCTCATCATTCCATGCTTCAGAAATTCCACCAGCAACGGGAAACCTGGAGAGTGAGGACAGCCAAAGCGGAGGAGAGACGGGGAAAGAAGACAAAGCCAAGTCTGTGTAGCGAGCAGTGATAGCATCGCTGCTGAAGTCAAAGAGCCCATCTGTCTCTGTCGACTCTCAGAAGCTCATCCAGCAAAGAGACACGATGCACACAGAGTGAAGAACACTCGCAATGAAAGACAAAACAAAGAAAAAGAGACAAGACACACAGGGCGTCCACAGTGATGACAAGTAGACTTCATTAATTATCATTATGGTTGGAAATAGTCAACTTTTTGGCTGCATAAACTGTCTTCTCTGACTAGTTTATGGGCTAAAAGTTGTAAAGTAGTGCTCAAAATCTGACTTAAGTGATGACAAAAGCAAAGATGAGAGAATGGTTTATAATGTTTTTGGACAAGTTGCTGTTTGCTGGACCTTTTAAATTATTCAATTATTCAGTTGTTTAGATTCTCAGATGGGTAATATCTGGAAAAATCCATCCATCCATTCATCCATCCATCTGGGCCCAGGAAGTGAATATTGTTAATGTGCCCTTTTTAGGGACCAGGTTCAACGTTTCTAGCCTCTGACCGGCAAGAAGTGTTTTTAGGTGATCGATTTTACGTGAACGATTCAATTTGGGGGGAAAGACCCGTCTTCTTGCCATTTCCTCGCCTCCGAATGGCTAGAAGATTGGCTGCAGTAGAACAGACACAAACAGCGAGAAAGATGAAGAGCAACAGCAACAAGAGTTTCTTTGCCTCAGAGCAATCTTTTGAGGTGGTCGATTTCTCTCCACCTCCTTCACCAGAGAAAGGAGATCAGATTAATCTGTCATAGACAAAAGACTAAATGATGAACATTTTCAAAAAAAGTCCCAAACTAAACAAATTGTGACAAAGATGATAAAATGTAAAAACAAAAAAATGGATTTACATGAAATTAAATCCTTTATTAAGATTATCAGATAAGTAATATCTGGAAAAATCTATCCATTCATGAATCCATCCATCTATCCTTCAAATACTGAAAAAGTACCCTTCTAGGCCTAAGGTTCCGCTTTTCTGGCCTCTGATTGGCTAGAAGTGTTCTCTCATGATTGACTATTTCATTTGCAGAGAAAGACCTGTCTTCTTGCAATTTTCTTAACTCTGATGTTGTCAGCTTTCATATGATTGTCTGCTTCTTTATTATTTAATTTTCATCTGTTTTCACTGTAATTCTAATGACTGACAAAGTTGAAACTTAAATATAATAAATGACATTCACACTTACACACAAACACACAAACAAACAACTGTTGGTTTTCCATGCTGTTTATTAGAATCAACAATATTTTAATCATACTGTGGTGTGTTTTCATGGTCATATCTTTATTTCAATAGCAATTTGGACATAAATTAATAGATTAAGACTGTTAAATAAGCAGCATGCAAGTTAGGAAAGCTCTTTCATCAATGTACTTTCTAATCACCTCTCATCAACACATCTTATCACCTCAGGAATCCTTAATGAACTCTATGTTGACTTCTGTTAATTGTCCTGCTTGTCTAAACTTGTTTGGTGGTTGGGGAAACTCGGAGCCTAATTGTTAGAGGTTATTGTCAGTCTTACTCCAGCACATCAGTCATTCTGTTTCTCATTTCTTCCCATACACAATAGTTCCCTCTGATTAACTGTGAATTATTTAATTGACCTCAACGCTACTGATTCTGATGTAGGTCCATCACTAGTTTCCATTAGCCAGAAATATGAACTAATCTGCTGTGCACATTGCCGGGAAAAACAGTGCGTGTTGTGATTCTTTTTTTGTTGTATTTCATACATGTTGTACCCTGGTAGGGCACAAGTATGTTTAGAATTTGTACTCCACTTTAATTTCATAACATTTCAGTGCTTGAGAGCCAAGAGAAATAAGTCAAGTAAATTCAACCGTGTAAAAAATGTGGCAAGATTTTAATCTAAACAAAATATACATTGGCTATGAGAATATAAACTTGAAATATAAATATGACAACAGACCCTTATCACAGTGTAAGATGGACTTGGTTGATTTCTGCAAGTCAGTTGACGCTAGGTAATCTGACAGGATTCCTTTAATAGAAAACTTTGCAATATTTGTATGGTTGAACTGAAATGACTGAAATGACTTTTCTTGTAAAATGCTTTGAGATGAAATCTGTTGTGAATCGGTGTCGTATACTATAAATAAACTGAACTGAAATTCTGTGGGATTTAGAACTAATCCAAACATGACCTAAATGAACCAGCCAATAGTCTGCCCAGAGTTCACCCCCGTAAATTTTGTGAAGAATTATAGGAAAGGCCTTCTAGCCAATGAGAAAGGTGGGACCTTGCCCTTAAATGAGTACATTTCCAATATTCGTGTCCATAATGAATCTAAATTAGGTGCCCAAAACAGCGCAGCTGACTTTGCAGTTTAACTTAAGATAATCCGTGATGATGGCACTCCACCATATCTCTAAAGCAGATCCTGGGAACCCTGCAGAGTTCTCTTTTAGCTGCTTGTGGCCAGGATCTCTTCTTGGTCCAAATCCCATGAGCATACAGTAAGTGATGTTGGAGCATAGAGCTTCCCCATTCAGCCCAGGTCCTTTCTCCATTTCTGACCTTGACAATTTCTCAAGTTTCAATCAAAGACAAGTAGCCCGAAATCATGATGCTGCCATTACTTGTGTTTCGCTGTGGGTATGATGTTCTTTTGCTTATAGTCAGTGTTATTTTTCTGTCAGACCTGAATTTTTGGAATTCTGTCGCAAAAAAATATAATTTCATCAAACTGTTATGCATTCTGCACCAAGGTTTTTAAAGAGTTCTCACTGAAAAAAGAATGCAGGTCGACCTTAAACGAATTGCTTCGATTTGTTACAAGTAACTGAATTAAGTTTATGCAAGTTACTTTATTAAGGGAGTATATGGACCTGCACTGTTTAGTCCACTTTAAACAGCCCCGGTGCTAACAGCCAGCTGCTCCAATTCCTATCAGGTCTCATCTGCAGCTCGGCCCGGTGCTCGCTCACCTTCCAGCCTTGTCATTTTTTTCCAGCTCTCCTCTGCGTTTCTTCAACCTTGCCTCCATCCTGCAGCGCTGATATCCATATGATTTTGTTGCTGTTTACATCCACATCTTTGGGGTTAGCTACGCCCACGTCATCGTTGTCCAATAGCAACACTGACAGTCACACACGTGGATGTGTTTACAAAATAGAGTCCACTCGCAAAATTTAACAGTGTGAATAGAAACCGCACGAAAAGAAAAAATAGGGTTGCCTTTGGTCTGGACCAAACAACCGGACTAAAGGACTTTTCTGGTCTGAATACACCCTAAGTTTGTTAAGTTGTCAATTTAAACAAATGTAAATAATTTAAGTTTGATTAACTTAAATCAATTACCTGTAACAAATTGAAGCAACTTATTTAAGTTTGACCTACGTTCTCTTTTACAGTGTAGGTCTAGATTTTGTCTTTGTATAAAAAGGCTCCACTTTACCAGTCCCTCTAGTTCATAGAATAGACTGAAATAGAATAATCCTTCATTGTCCCGCAAAGTGGAAATTCAAAAGCAACAGCAGCAAACTGACAGGCAGTTTAAGTAATAGATTAATTCATTGAGAAATCGGAGACGCCTTAGAATCCAAATGAAGTTCTAAAATGATTTATTCTGATCTTTTTTATACATCACAAAGACCTGGTATTTTAACAGGGGTGTACACATATTAAGTGGTTACTGCATACATGTAACATATATCCTGTCACCTTTAGACATATATAAAAGAAAGTACAGTCTCTTGAATTTTTAAAGTTTCGTTATTCATTATGTCATTAGTTACTCTTTTCTTTAAAGAACAATAAAAATATTTTTGTTGTGTATTATTGAATGCTTGAGGCTAGATTTAGATATTATTTTCAATTTTCTTTAAACTTTGTAAGATATTGCACATTTTGCATTCAGCATAAAAATGCAATTTATCGTTATTTTTTAATTATATCATCATCACTTACATATTTCATAGTTGTGTTATAAAGCCTCCATGCTTTCAGCAAAAATTGAATTATTTAATGACAAATTAATCCTTGCTGCTTCACTTCTGGTTAACTACAACGTCTTATATGAGTCACTTATTTACAAACCAATGGAGATCCATTTAACAAACTCATCTTTATTGCTGCTCAGACAAAGAAATCTGTTCATCACTATCAAAATCTGGGCTCGCTCTTCTAAACCAATTAAATGTTTAATTTCTCATTTGCTCCAACAATGTGCATCTACTCAAACTGAACAATTATTTTCAGTTCTTTGTTTCAGATGATGACCATTTCCCATCTGGAGTCGCATTCTTTCACTTCAGCTCATGATGGGGATTTCCATTCCATCAACTTCCATCCACCATGATGGGATGAATTTAATTATTTGTGGCCACTTCAGTCAAACCAAGCTGGAAGCTATCACAAAGTCAGATGAAGTTTGCTAGATTGGAAACCTTTATGAGATAGAAGTGATAGAAACCGCAGGTATTTGACTTTCGTGTGACGAGACCGAGGAATATATTTTTATTGCATGCAGGGACCTCCTGCAAGAGGGATCCATCTGACACCACCTGAACACATTTATCTCAGTTAGACACTTCCGGATCTTTTTTGGCCACAGTGTTAGCCACTTGATATACTGTGTGTTCCTGTGTGGCTCCATGGAGCTCAGAGGGACAATAAGGAGAAGAGTAATCCTTGTAATTAACTCTAAGTTGAGAGAAACTCCAGCTCTCAATGTCTCTCCATGCTCTGCCACTTTATCAGATGACTTTAGGGTGCACAGGTTAACCCTTCCTATCTGTTTGAACCTCTGTTTAGTTCTTCACAACAGGAAAATGATTCCAGTTATGCTACTTCAGCATAAAAATAGGTTAGGGTGTGTATTCCTCGATTTTTAGAAATACATTTGTGTTCATGAAGTTTTATCTTGGTCATTTTTTTTGCATTACAAAACCTTCAATTTAACTGTATATATTTAATTTTCATTGTATGATTAGTTGTATCATTAGGTCTAAATATGGAGGAGAAAGACCAAATGTTAATATGATACTGTTCTACACTGACTTGTGAGAGTGTTAACGCCAAAAAGAACTACATCTAGACAACTGCAATGAACCATTTTATAAAGGCAAATGCGCAAAAATCTCAGTGTCAATTTGCTGCAACGTGAGTGGAGACGTGGCCTAAATGACTTGCAGCTGTAACTGCACCAAAAGGTGGTCCCACAACTTTTAATCAGGGGGAATGAATACAAATGTATGCCTCACTTTTATCTGTAAAAGTTTTCAAACCACACTTTCTTCCCTTTCCACATCAATTATGCATCACTTTGTTTTATCTAATACTTTTGCAAAAGGCTGTTTACAATGCAACAGTCAAATTAATTTAGGTTAAACAACCCTATATAACTTGTTGTCTAGCTTCTGGGTTGTGACATATTCATTATCATATTCCAGGAATGAGAATTATGTTATTGCAGATGTTGTCCACATTCAGTTTCGCTTTGAGGATCATGTGCAGCAGGTTGAATGTTTTATGCAAGGTTAACTTTCCCACCCACTCCGTGTTTAAGCCCCTTCCTTGAGTTTTTCTGTGAGCCCCTCTCAGCTGCTGCGTGGGAGGGAAGAGTTTAATGGCACACAGCCCTGGCGCGGCACTTCGTCAGATGCTGAAGGGATTGAGTGAAACGAAGGAGACACTTTTAAAACAATGCATCAGACGGAGACGAAATGCACTATTATTACTCAGTCGTTTGGTTTGATTACTTTTTAAGTGTTGCTGTTAATATTACTAATTGCGTTGGTACAAATTAGAACTGGTGTTGAAGCACAGAAGCGAAAATGTCTCTCATGCTCATGGCCCAAATATTTTACAGTAAAATGAAATAAAATAACAAAAAATATAAATCTTACTTAACATTTTGGTTGGCCCAGCTCAATTCATAGTGTAATCCAACAAGGCAAAAAAAAATTCTTCCTCGATACCCCACATCATATTGTCAGTATAGACAGTTCTTATTTGATAAAACTTTTGATGGAGATGTTAAACTGCAGGAAGTTTCACTGGTTCTACAGGAGCAGCCATGAAGGATTAATATTAGGAAGAAGAACTCACGTTTTATTTTGGGGCAGGAGGAAGGGAGAGCCCACAGCATCATTCTTTTCATCATACAGTCAAAAAGAAACAGATAAGCCATAGAAAAATATAGATCTCAAGGTTAAAACTCAAGGTACAGTTCTAAGACCTCTTTATTTTTCATTATATTTTATCAATTTGGAGAAATCATGGCATCTCTCTTCTCTTTTATGCAGATGACTGTCAATTTTTTTCCCTATGAAGCCTAACTGCCCATGCTGCATCCAACCTCTCCTAAATTACCTTGATGACAAAAAAGCATGGATGACCATAGATTTTTGGAGCTTTTGTGAAACAAAACCATAGTTGATTTCATTCAGTCTCAATAGTTTTATCACACCACTCTTCCAAGCTTTAGTAACCTGAAACCATGCGTTAAGCAACAGGTTGCAAATTTTAGTCTAGCCTGGAGTTTTCGGTTCAGCATACAGGTAATAAATGTTTTGTTAAAACATGATCTAGCGATAATAGTCCAACACAGCTGAATGTGTGATGTGACAGAAAACAGTGAGAACAAAAGAAGTGGAAGACGCAGTGGGTGAATTTGAGAAAATGCATCTATTTAAATGTCTAAACTTTAAACGTGGAGCAGAAGCTGAAGGTATTAGTTTGATTCTGAATCGTTTGAAATATTTATAGGCTCAGAATGTTTTCAAAAAAAGTTTCATAAAAGAGCTTTACCCAACAGCAGAATGAAAACTTAAACAGTACCAGAAACGATGAAATGCACATGCAAGGCCACTAGAAGGCCGTGAAACTTAGGATGCATTTACGGAAGTCCTGTTTAGTCCGCATTAATCAAACTCTAGTTCGTTTCCCCAGAAAGTCCAGTTTGAATGGGGTGGTGTGTGTGAGCAATCGAACTCTGATGGCAACCAAAAAAGCAAAAACCCCCCCAAAAAACAGAGTTATCCTAAAACAGCTAAAATCTGATGCCACTCCATGTTTGTTTACACTTTACAGAACAGGAAGTCTCCTTGTGTTTGGTGCTCCTTGGTGCAGCGCCACCACAGGTGGGGAGGTAAGCATGTTGCTAAAGAAGTTGTGGTTCATTAGAAAAAGTGTAATGTAAAAGTGGACAGCACCAGCCTAAAAGTGTACAATGTTGCAATTTTGGTTGGCAATCACACCGAGTCTATCGGCCGATCCAGTGTCAAAATGGCACCCTCCATTTGTACGGAGGTGCCCATTAGATCTCCCGCATATAATCCTCATAGCTTTGCTTGCACAATAATCTGATTCTGGTTAACCTGGCTAACCTGAGTGCACGACCATAAGATGATGTCATTGACATAATCTATTCCAAATGTTTTCCATATGTGCCTAGATGGACATGATTAGTATTGGTTATGATGCTGTTTAAAAGAATATGGTTAGGTAATGCCAGGTAGCCAGAGAGCAAAACAGCTAACCTGCTAACGTGGTAAAGTCCGACTTTCTGGGATCAGTTTAAACTTAGAATGAGGCTATTACTGTTGAAACGGTTGAGCTATGGAGATTCAAAGAGGGCTGATTTTTCTCCATCCCTTTAACAAATGTGAAGAACCCCAAAGCAGATGGAAAACTAGTAAAAACAATTGCTGAATGTGTGATACGTTTGATAAAAAAAAAGTATGTTTATGCTTGAGAATATACTATTAGGCAACTTTTTTGCTGGTTTTTGTAGGTTGCAGTTCTGACATGATCAAAGAAAGTTAAAGTTTAAAAACAAGGAGCCAAATGTTGCATATTCACATTAATCGGTGGAGATGTTAATTTCTGAGAGATGATCTATCTGCTTCTGAAGAGGTATGGCTGCGTGGGCATATGTAAATGTGTGCTTGCAGTTGAACCTCTGAATAGATATGCTGTTTGCATTGTGTGACCATATGACTTCATATAATTTATGGATACATTCTCCAGAGCTGCAGCTCTTATTTACATCTTGATAATTAATACTTACCTTATGTGTGCATGAAATCACACCCACACACAGGTAGTACACGCTTTCCCCGCAGATCCTAAGCAGGAATTTGTGAATGCACATGTACTTTATGTGGCGATGCGGGATGTGATGCACGACTCTTACTGTCTGTGCACCATCTGTGTACATTTCCCGCTGATTGTGTGTGGTTGAAGTGTAAAGTGGGGGTTTATACGAGTGCCTCTAAGCTGGAGGAGTAAGTTGATGCTGTTGGACAGATAAGGGTCTCTTCAGACAAAGGCACCCTTTGTGAATAAGGACTGTTCTCAGCCACTGCAAGATGATCTGCAGCACCGTTTGCCCCGGGCAGCATGAAAAGCCCACCGTGTCGAAGACAGAGTGAAACAAAGTGGGTCCAGACCTTTGCCAGGGAGTTAGGAGCGGCTTCTGTACTGTAAGAACCGAGACATTTTCGTTTTCCTACTCAGACCGGATGGAGAAAAGTTAACTGAAGCAAATTAAATAAAGCAAAAAATGTAATCAAAGCTCATGAGTGGGTTTTTTTCACGTACGAAGAATCAAATCAAAAATCCAATACAGAATTTAATTTGTGAGTTATAGATCTGAGACAACACACGGGCAGCTTTTCACAGAAACATTCTTAAACTCTATCAGGAAGCCCATTTAAGTCAGGGTGAGAGGAAACATGCAAGCTGTGTGCAAAATGTCAATATGTATTAAACTTTATCTGACTTGTTTTCCTAATGGTGTTAAATCCTTTGTTTAAGAGCTCCACCATCTCCAATTGTTTGTGAGGAAATGCTTCTCTGTCCAGTCAGATGTAGGAAGTTTTGGACACACAGAGTGGACATTTTAATCCTGGAATGCTTTTTAGGCGTTTTCCCTTTTTCCAGGGTAGTCTTCTATGGGGTGGCGTTTGTAAAGTTCCACAGTTCAAAGACAACAGCAATAATTCACTTTAATTTGGCCTGTCATAAGTAAAATAAATTGGGATTTAAAATCATATTTGCGTCCATGTATTTATTCATCCCTAAATGTCAGTTTCAAACTACATATTTAGTGAGTATGTTAAACTGGCTAGCAAATATGTAGCTCTGAACTAAATATTTAGTTCTCCGCTAAACATTTAGCTGACAGAAGTGGACTACCAAAATAAAAGCTGCGTCTTGCAAATCTCTAAATACTGTATACTTCTGGTGAGACTTAATGTCACTTTTTATCAATGTTTATTTTCCTCCTGACATGTGCAACATTTCATCTTAACACCGTGTTTCACCGCCAATACAGATGTGTACCAATGGGTTTACAGTAACAGTGATGCACCATATTTGGCGGTTAGAGGAAACCAGCTTTTATTTTGATATTCCACTTCAGCTTCTTGGCCAGTGAATTTGCATTTTAGCTAAATGTTCAGCTATAAGTTAAATATTTACTTCAAAGCTAGCCAGTTAAGCTTTCCACATAAATATTTATTATACAAACTAAATCATAAGCGTGCTAACTAAATCTTTACATTGAAGGTAATTATTTAGTTTAGGGACTCAACAGTGAAAATATCTATAAGAAGGGACTGAGCAAACTATGATTTATAACGAATCTTAGGTCCTCTGAAGTTTTACTCCAAGTCTGTTTTGAAGATGATCTTTTCTGCCATCATCTGTTGGGGTAGCATCATCAAAGCCAGGGACTTGATAAAGAGGGCCGGTTCTGTTCTGGGGATGGCTGTGGAATCTCTGAAGATGATGATGTAAAGAAGGATTTGTCATAAAATCAAGAACATTATAGACAACCCTCAGCATCCTCTTCCTGAGACTATCGTATTGCAACAGAGTGTCTTCAGGCAGAGGCTTCTTCAGTTTTGTTGCAACAGACTGTGACAGGAGATCCTTCCTACCCTCAGGCATCATCGGTTACAACTACTTGAACAGTGACCTACAACAACTCCTTATTTTTTTTTCTGGGATGAAAAAAGTAGTTTTAAATTCAATTGAATTAATTAAAAATGATCTTAAATACAAAACTTGAAACCATGGAATAAAAATAAAGTCTCTGGAGACAACTATACAGTCCTATTGGTCAAAACACCGAAATATAATAAAAATGTATAAAAAAATATAAACAATCAACATAAACTTGCAAAGGTTTTGGGACGTTATTAAATTTGTCCAGTAATTTGACCTAATATAACAAGCTAACAATAGCACAAGACACATGCTAATTCCAATGATAGGAATTTATTATCTCTGGCTGGACTACTGTAATTCCTTATTATCAGGAATTCCACAAAATGCAATTAAAAGCCTTCAGTTGATCCAAAATGTTGTACCAAGAGATAATTATAAAAAGAAACAGTATCACATTTCTCTGTTTTTTAATTATTATAGTTTAAGATTATTATAGTTTAAGATCCTCCTTCTTATGTATAATCCTTCTTAATAATACTAATAATACTTAATAATACTACTACTACTAATCCATCCATCCATCCATTTTCTTAACCGCTTCTTAGTCGCGGGGGTGCTGGTGCCTATCTCCAGCTGTCAACGGGCGAGAGGCGGGGTACACCCTGGGCAGGTCGCCAGTCCATCACAGGGCAGGACAAACAGGACAAACAACCATGCACACACTCACACCTAAGGACAATTTACAGTGATCAATTAACCTGACAGTCATGTTTTTGGAATGTGGGAGGAAGCCAGAGTACCTGGAGGGAACCCACGCATGCACGGGGAGAACATGCAAAACTCCATGCAGAAAGACCCTGGGCCGGGATACGAACCCACAACCTTCTTGCTGCAAGGCAACAGTGCTAACCACTGCGCCACTGTGCAGCCCACTACTACTACTACTACTACTACTACTACTACTACTACTACTACTACTACTACTACTACTACTACTACTACTACTACTACTACTACTACTACTACTACTACTACTACTACTACTACTACTACTAATAATAATAATAATATAATAATAATACATTAGAGACCTACCTGATTGTTCCATATGTTCAGACAGAGCATTTTGCTCTCAGATTGCAGGTCTACTGGTAGTTCCTAGGATTTCTAAAAGTAGAATGGGAGGCAGATTTTTAGTTATCAGGCTCCTCTCCTGTGGAACCAGCTCCAGGTTTTAGTCCGTGAGGCACATACTATGTCTATTTTTAAGACTAGGATTACAACCTTTATGGTTTTTTTTTGTCTCTTCTCTGTCTTCTCAAACCCCCGGACGGTCGTGGCAGATGACCGCTTGTACTGAGTCAGATTCTGCTGGAGGTTTGTTCCTGTTAAAGGGGAGTTTTTCACTATATGCTCGCTCAGGATGAGGGATTGCTGAGGAATTGCTGTGGTTGGAGTCTGCATGATACAGGCGCAACCTCACGTCAATGATTCAACACAATGTGCTGGGATTCTTAAATAAGAAAACTTTTAACTGATTGGAATGTTTGTACCATTGTATTTATATTAATTTTCTTGCAAAGTGCCTTAAGATGACATCTGTTGTGAATTAGCATTATATAAATAAAACTGAATAGAATTGTATTATCTTGAACTCTGAGTCCAAGTTCAAGTTCTGATGAAGCAAGTCCGAGTTAAAGTGCAAGTGTGCAGCTCAAGTCAAGTCATAAGTTTGAAAAGTGACTGAAGTCAAGACCTCAGTCAAAATCCAGGATTCGAGTTCTTTATCCCCCCATTTGACCCCATTTGATTTTGTCAAAAAATAACAAAACGGTAAAAGTACTTCTTAATCCTAGAGAATACCAACTCAGTTTTGCACTAACAAAAGAAAAACAAGGCATTTGAAACTAAACCCTCTGATCCTCCTGCTTTTTCTTTAGAATAGATTTTTACTCTTTTTTTTTTTTTTAAAGGATTTTGCAACAAGCCTAAAAGCACATTACAGTAAGTTCATTTTGTTTTGACTTAAAGCACAAACACCTGTTTTCGAAGGAATTTCAACAGGCTTAAACAGTAAAACCCTTATTTAGGTTCATAAAACCACTGGTGCATTGAGTGCTGAATAAACACACTCACACATCCTAATACCCACTAATGCACAAATGAAAGCTGTTACAAAGAAGATAACTTTGTAGAAATGCAGAACTGCATGAATTGCAGTCTGATGTATGGTGTGGTAGCAAAACATTAACTTGAGGCAACAGAACACGTTTGGACACAGTATACTCCTGCAACTATGCATCCATGTAGCATCCTTATGAGGTTGTAAAAGGCTTAGTGAGTTTGTGTGCATGACTATGTGTTTAGTAAAAGAGGCATGGTGGCTGTGTAAAGCTGGAGTCCTTCCGGGTGGGTTCTGCTACCACCCACTGCCTCAATCCCACTTTGAACTTTGCCATCATCCAGCCTCTCAGCAAAACACTAGTATGACTTTGTTGTTTGTGTGAAAGCTAAAGAAGATACAAAAAGACAGATTAAAAAAAAGACAAACAAAATGGGAGACAGGGAGAAAGAAGAATGTTATTCAGCAAGTTTGTAGAGGCACTTAAAGACTCAAGTTTCTGTGTGCATATGTGGCTGCGTGGGAACGTGTGGACTCTTTACTACATACACATACTCTGAGTAGAAATGTATAAAGCCAAACAACAAGGGATTTTGTCACTTTAAATATACTGGTTTGAAACAGATGACCTCACATTTTTAGACATGAAGTTTTATCCCACCCTTACCAGCAGCATAGTACATACACATTGACCCAACTCTCTGATTGCCTCGCGGTCAGAGCTCTTGCACAACGAGGGGCTGTGCGGGATTTGATACCCAGACTCCCAGGTGAGAGCCATGCACGCTGACCAGTCAGTGAAAGGGATATCCCCGTGTCCAAGTAGCCGGGGCTCATGATCTATTGGAGGCATAGACGGCCACATCTCTCCCTTGTTTTGTGAGCAAGTCCTCGTGCTCCGCACAGATTGCCACCATTTAAAAATCCATGGATCAGTACCACACGGACCTTTCCAGCAACGGCAAATGTGGCAAAACAAGGGGACGGGAGGGATTCGATCCCCAGACTCCCGGGTGAGATGCATGCATGGCCCCTCGTGCGGCTTGCCACAATGAAACTAAATGTTCTGTATAGCAAGACGAAAGCTCAATTGTGTTTCAAATAGATTTCTGAGTAGCCTGTACCGACATCCCTATGAACAGTTTTCATGTAATTTGATGACATTTGCTGATTTGCGGAACACATCCCTAGCTGATTGTTTTACCCTAGCTGATTGTATATCAGCACCTGGGGTACTGGTAAAGCAGCACTCCTCAAAATAATTGTTTCCCTCTTTCATGTTTGTTTTGGTGATGTAATCGTCCTCACTGAAATGTGCCCTACACACACGAAAGTCCTTGTTTACAGACACTTTCGCTCCCACAGAGTAGCCCGATTGCAATAACCCAAAGTTGCCTAATAGCAAGTGTCCGGGACCATAAAAGTAAACAATGGAATATGTCAGGTGATCCCGGCGCATTCTTCTTACAATGAAGGGAATGGGTCGTTACCAGGCTCCTGCAAAACGTGATTAGATGCTAAGCAGTTTATTCTGTTATTTGAATCAGCTGTATTGGTGCAAGAACAAATCTGAAACATGCATTACAGTGGCCCAAAACAACTGAAGTTGGACAAGTGTTATGAACTCGCACTTAACATGTGAATGTAACGTTTAACTGGTTGGAATTAGTCTCATACTGGAGGCAATTGACATGGTCCAAAATGGTAAAGGTCACAGAGTGACAGAAGCACACATGAGAAAGAGAGAAATGAAAAAAATCAGGCATACAATTAATCATTATCAGGTGTAGAGCTGCCTTAGCTGTGCTTGCAGATGCTAGAAAGTAAGGCAAATTTGTAGTGGATTTTCCAGTTTGAATACAGTTTCTGAATTACACAAAAAGGTAAAATACAACAGCATAAAAATATTGATAGTCTTTCTCCTGTCAGCCGTCATTAATTATTTATAGCCCATTAGAAGCAGATTTAGGTCACACCATGTATGTGTGATAGCAGTCACTGTACAGTTTTTCAATTGATTACTGACCAAATTCTTCCAGACTTGAAATCTAAACCTGTCCTTAGCATCTTAATTTAGCAATTAGCACAGCCATTATTACTAAAACGGATGTCTGTTTATGGATTTCCTTTGTGGATTTCTTTGTGATGTTCAAATGGCTATCAACATTTTCAAATGCAGCATTACGCAAGACAGTACCGTTTCTCTAAAAGATAGAACCTAGAAAAATTCCCGTAATTTATTCAACCCTCCTGTTAACCACCCGAATTTGCAAGTGCGCACCATTGTTTTCAAAAATGTACTTGCGCTTGCGTTAGCTATCTTTTGTTGTCGTCATTCGTGAGTAAGCTTTATGAAACAGCTGATCAGTTTTCAACAGTTGACACTGTCCGCAGCATGGATTGCTGGAAAAGGTTAAAAAAAATAGTATAATCGAAATGTCCCAGACTAAGGATTTATATATTCCAAACAGAATTGTCGAATCTATCTATAGTTTACCAATGGTCGAAAGATCTAAGGGTCCAGGCTGCTCGGGGTACGGTTGTTCGCCGCATCTCCATATTGCCAAAATGGTATAATGCTTATTTCACCTGCAAAGAGTCAGCTTTGAGATTGGTGGTGGAATCAGGCTC
This sequence comes from Apricaphanius iberus, assembly GCA_028564705.1. Taxonomy (NCBI): domain Eukaryota; kingdom Metazoa; phylum Chordata; class Actinopteri; order Cyprinodontiformes; family Aphaniidae; genus Apricaphanius; species Apricaphanius iberus. Next base: position 406,275 of record JAPXFQ010002125.1, on the reverse strand, counting down.
TGCATATCAATTCATAGAATCTTTAACTATTCGGGGTGACCCCTAGGGCCGTGTAATAGTGAGTAGTGATTTTTTACCAACATTTATTTTTTTTGAAAGCCTTATTCACTTGCATCACAAAAAAGTTTCTGAAGCAAAAGGGCACAATTTAATAGCCCCAGAAACTAGACGGGATCCATCCATCCATCCATTTTCTTAACCGCTTAATCCTTTATGGGTCGCGGGGGTGCTGGTGCCTATCTCCAGCTGTCAACGGGCGAGAGGCGGGGTACACCCTGGACAGGTCGCCAGTCCATCACAGGGCAGCAAACAGGACAAACAACCATGCACACACTCACACCTAAGGACATTTACAGTGATCAATTAACCTGACAGTCATGTTTTTGGAATGTGGGAGGAAGCCAGAGTACCTGGAGGGAACCCACGCATGCACGGGGAGAACATGCAAAACTCCATGCAGAAAGACCCTGGGCCGGGATACGAACCCACAACCTTCTTGCTGCAAGGCAACAGTGCTAACCACTGCGCCACCGTGCAGCCTACTAGACGGGATTACTAAAAAAAAAAAAAAAAAAAAAAAAAAAAAAAAAAGCTTCAGACAGCAGGAGCTCTGACCAGAAGGTGATCACAGAGGTGAGTCAGTGTATATGCACTATGCTTCTGGTAAGGATGGGATATAATTTCATGTCTAAAAATGTGAACTATCCCTTTGAGTTTTAGGAAGAATTGCAGGATAGATTCAGATTGAGATGGAAACTGAAAGACAAGATGGACAAGCTTGTGGATACCTTTCAGTTACCATTTCTCTTCCAAAAGGCTCGTTTTAACTAAACCACTGCAACAAACGAAATACCTTCCATTAGTTTCCAAACATTTTTTAAAATTTTGTGGCCGAATTGTAATTACTTTTAAGGGCTTTTGAAATATAGTTTCTCGTTCACCTGGAATGGCAGTTTGGAGCAGTCAAGTAATAGATGGATGGGGTGAGAGATCATATGCAACATTGAGGGTGTTGCTCTGGTCTGTCATTCAAAAATCTCTTAATTTACTGCTCCATCCTCATTCCATGCCTCACATATGGTTACGAGATATGAATCATAAACTAAAGAATGAGATCCTGGATGCACACACCTGAAATAAGCTTTCTCCGTGACTTAGCTGGCATCTACCGTCTCCGTAGAGACCCTTGGGCAGAACCAGACTTCGTCGGAAGGACATCATGTTCCATAAATCATTGGAGAGCCCTGAAAAGTGGTTCATAGGACCTGGAATGTCTAGGTTTCATTCTGGAATTTTTATTCATCCGCAAATAAGTTGAAAAAATATGATAGATGAATGGAAAGATTGACAGACAAACACATGGAGACCAAATCAGTATAATTTACATTTAAGGGGGCCCATAGTATTTGCCTGGATTAGAAACCACAACCATCTGTGATAAGCTTAGTCCCACAAATACTTAAGACACCCACAAAAAATGTGTATGCCTTCCTATTTTAATATTTCATCACACCAAATATGCATTAATATACAATATACATTAATATAATTATAATATGTATTACCTTTTACAGTTTTTTTTTCTTCAGGCTTGGAGGTACAGCCAATCAGCATCAAAGTAAATGAATGGCGCTCCTGGACTGGTGGTTTTGCCAATCGTATTGTGTCTGGGTATTTTAGCATCCAAAGTTGCATTTGTAAGGTATATTAGATATACTGTCTGAAGAAAAAAAAAAATCCACGTATAAGGGAATTTTCTAAAAATTTGCCGATATTTTCCCCAGAAAAGTCGAATAGGTGAACCGTAAATAGGCAGGGTTTCACTGTATGTCTGTCACTCTGCCAGAGGGAAATACCACTGGGCTCCATTCCCGGATCACTGCTTTTCACATTTAAATTGCTACAATTTGGCTGCAAATTGTTTTATAGAAATATTAAATTGAACATTTTAAAACTAAACAGTCTTTAAACAATTTATTGATGTCAACGTGAAATTTAGTAGATTTCAGATGTCAAGTTGCATTGTGCCTAAGTATTTCAGCTTCTCAAGCTGCATTTTCTGGTAAATATTTAAGATATTCTCTATGGAAAAATCCACAAAAAGATAAATTTCCAAGCAAAAAATTTTGAGTTGCATCCCGCAGGAGAATCAGTAAACACTGAATGAGGTGAGGTACAGAAACAGGATATTTTTATGCCTCATATTAATAACAGAGAAAGGAAGATATCCATAGTAACATAAACTATATTAGGTTTGGAACTTTGCTGAGTAAAATCCAGTGTATTCATGTCGATAAGTCCACCCTCATCAGAATTAGTTATGGTGCACCACAGGGTCCTACCAATAGCTTTTACTTTTGCTTCACTTTTGCAGTTTACTTGCTTTGCATCCCACATAACTCCTTTCTGCATAGATAATACTAGGCTATATTTATTTATTTATATTTATTAGTCACTTGAAACAAATACATGTGTTAAAAACATGAAATTTTGGGTATTATAATGTTTTCCTCAGAACAAATACCGATAAAGCTAAAAAAAAATTAAAAGTTAAAAGAAATATATAGTATTAGAAAATATTGTGGGTCAGAAACACCCTGTAAAATAATGATTGCCAATACATTGGTTCAGTATTTCTTTCACTATGGTTAACACTATAGCTTTATAAAACATCAAAGTAATAAAAAATGTTAAACGGTTGTGACTGAACACACTACAGAAAGTAAATAAGAAAGTAAATCCGTACCCTCACAGACTAACTTATTGTGCCTGGATGTCTTAAAAGTGGAAGGAGATGCAAAGCCTTTTTCCCTTTGGAACCTACTCTCAGTTGGTTTTCCGGTGGCAAAAACCCACTCCACTTTTTATATTAGATTTATAAAACTTTCTCTCTTTGACCCCCGAGCATCCTTTGGTTTTGCTACTTGCCCTGGGCTTTCCTGAGATGTACCATGATGCTCTGCGGTCTTCACCTCGACTCTCCACAATCTCACACAGCAAACGTGTATGTCTTTCCTACATTTTTTTTGTATTTCCTCTTCCTTCATGCAGGTTTCTAAGCGTTGTCCCTGCTGTGCCAAGAACTTTTGAAGCAATTCATGCTTGTTGGTAATATGAAATCCTTCATCCTAAATAGAGACAAGCCCTGGATTGAGAGTATTCACAATACTTTCATATATCTATCGTTTATCTGAGACCCATTAAGAGATAGCAGCTTTATTAGAGATTCCTAGAACTTCCTCCCTCTCTACACCACTGTCAGCTCAATTGGGGATAACCCAAGCTGGTGAAAAATAGTATTTTTGGAAAGTTCTGTTTATATTGAGGCTTCCTCCCAATGGGGTATGTTTGAAACACCCACCTACATATGGCATCTATGAGACACATCCAACCACTACTTTTGTTGTGGAAAGCAGCAGTTATACCCCAATATTTTAACAAATTACTTTCAAATTATAGAATCCTGTTCGAAAAAGGGTTTCATCCTGGAGTTAAACATGAGAGAGAGAGACTTGTTGGTTAGCTACTTTAGGTCAGCCTTTCACCATGTTGTCAAACCAGCTACACTGTCAACAGGCAATGTCAAATCACCTTTTTGTGCACCTACAGCCTGCAGCAGAATATGCTGTACTGTTTGTAAAGTTACACAGTCAAAGATAAACACCTATAATTTGGTTTCTTTTAGCCTGTTATAAAATAAAACAGTGGGGGTTCATTTTCCAAGGTCATATTTTTAGCATTTTATTCATTCATTTAAAAATGTCAAATTAAAACTAAATATTGAGTTAAGCTAAATATTAACTTTTTTCTAGATATGTAATATGTAAGCTAATAAATGTGTTTCTTATCCAAAACATTTTTTGGAGCTAAATATCTATCTTGCTAATTAAATATCTAGCTTCTTAATTAAATATTTAATTTATTGCCTAAAAATTTAGTTTGAAGCAGCAGACTGAATAAAAAAAAATATCACAAAGCTCTAGCCTAAAAGGACTAAAAACCTTAGTTCACTGTGTTTCAGAGTGTGTTTGGAGAAAGCAAGAGTATCAGGAGTGAAACTGCTTATGCACAGGGTGAAAATGCAAAGCCCAGGGCCGTCTTTGTTAACAAACAATCCAATCTTAATTCAGGTTTGATGCTTAACATAATTTAGTGGCCTTATGTTGCATGTAACGGTTCACGCTTCTGAGACTTTGTTATTTTAATACGTTACTGTTGATTCTGGTTTATTTAGGCCAGTGGTCCTAAGTCTTGGTCCTCAGAGTCAAATGTCCTGCATATTTAAGGGTTTTCCTGCTTCACACAACTAACTGAAATGAAATGGCAGATTAACGGGTTTCTGCAGCACCTAGGGGCATGTTGAGGAGGTCATGCATTCACTTGAAACTTCTAAAACATAAAGGGAATTGGGCCTTGAGGTCTTGGATTAAGAACCACCGATACAGACCGAGAGCTTGCAGAGTTAAACATTGATCTAAAAGTCTTTAGATTGACTTTGGTTTAGTCAACTGAAGCAAACACATTCTATAAAGCAGTAGTCTACTTATGAGTTTTAATGCCTAAAGCCAACACACATTAAACACAACCTAAGGACCAGCTTGGCTGTGAAAGGTACACGTCAGAATTTGTTATATTCAGGACGAGGTAAATCTGGACAGAGGCTCTTTAAATTCCTCACTGTCTAACATTCAGATTTATCTTGACCAAGTTGAACTTCACAAAGGAGCCAGGTCTTTCAAGGATCAGGATTGAACAAAACCAGCAGAACAGCAGGTTAATGCCTTATTACCAGAGAAGAATGATCCAGAATCTCCAGATATGTCCCAGCCCAACATACACCTACTTGTGCACATTCTTACCCCATGGTAACCAGAGCCTTTGGTTTCCATGGGGACCAGTCACGGCTGCACCTCGCTCCATCGGGGGTCCATGGATCTGACTGAGATCACAGAGTCCTACGGTCGTTATTTAGGATCAATAAACTCACCAAAGCCTCTCTCTCTCTGTCTCTCTCTCTCTCTCTTTCTCTCTCTCACTCTCTCTCTCTCTCCCTCTCTGTCTCTCTCTCTCTCTCTCTCTCTCTCTCACACACACACACACACGTCCATCCATCCAACCAACCATGAATCCTCACCCCAGTACTTCAGTCACTAGTGAATTAATTCAGGTTAACTTATCTTGATCTATAATACAAATGGCCGGCAGAACTTGTACAGAGCTTTCTAGTCATATCGACCAATCAAATCGACCACACAAAACGGTGTGTATATGTCAATGATGATGAAGTAGCCCCTATCATCAGCTAGCTAGACAGGTGCTTCAGTTAGTTTTAAAGGTTGAAGTGTCCTTTTTCATGTAGTCTTGCTTGAAGAACATCTTAAATAGTCTTAGTTTCACTCCTTCAATAAGGCCATGTTATCAAATGAAAACATCATATAGGAATATTTAAACTAGTGAGGCACTAACAACCTTTGTTTTTCGATCAAACTGATCACCTTGTGTAATATGTAACATAAAATAAGACTGTAATAAAAGCTTTGTATTTTCATTTCATGTCCATCCAAGGCTGCATTTATTGATTCGCTCAAACTTCATCATTCACCCCCCAGGTGACATCTGCAACCTGAAAGCACAGCTTGTCTTTTTCTTGGGTGTGTCAAAGCGTACATAAGAAGCAAAAGCAGGAATAGCACCTTGTCTTTGTAGAGCACATAATAGATCAGTTGCACGACATTTCTCACTGTTACAACATGTAACCCCGTACCTGCATATCTAAGTGACACTAAGACAAAAAAAATAATGAATAATGGAAAATAATGAAGAGATTTCTAAGTACTATTGTATTAAATGAGAGGTTGCAGACAGACAGAGACATAGCTTCCCCTAAACCCTCTGACTAGACCACATGCTGACCTGGTCAATATGCAGTCACAGTCATAGTAAAGTGCAAAAGCTAAGGCACGCATTCCACTCCACCTAAATCCACACACACACACACAGGCACACATATATTAGCAGAGAAAAAGATTCAGCAGGAGTCTAGAAGCCGAATAAAGAGAAAAAAGGGAAGACACCAATGAAATAATAAGAAAAGACTGTGAGAAAAAGAGGTCTGTAATTGCAATTCATTTCCAGCTCGGGCCCCTGGGGTACTGTGAGTGCGTTTGATCCCAAAGGCGAGCCAGAATGGAAATACAGGGATTCAGTCCTATGTATGCAGGGAGAGAAAGAGATGGAGGGGGAGCAGAAAGCCTTTTAATATTCCGGGCCACGAGTTGAGATGAGAAACTGCTCTCATACCTTCAGGTTCATGAGCATAATGAGATTTTTATTTTGCTGAGTGCAGACTGTAAGCGAGACCGTGTGTCGACCCATCACGCACAAAACACCTCAGATCAGCTGTGTGTGTGCACCGGGTCCTCAGTGTGTGTGTGTTTTACAATCGTTAAAGGCATTTGTGAGGGCGAGAAAGTGATACATGTCAGTTAGAGTCGGGGTCATTTCTCCCAGGGTCCCCGACCCCCCCTCGCCCCCATCTCACATGATTTTCATTAACTACAGCAGACTTTAAGATCACTGTAAACACTCGTAACATTAGCACACTCACATGCACGCTTGCTTTTTATTCTCCCAAATAGGTGCTTTCCCAAAGCATTTGGTCCTACAACTGACAGGCTCCTCAGGGCTAAAAAAGGATCAGATCCACACCACTCCTATAGACCTGATCCACATCTGTGTGAGATGCATCACTTTAAAAACTCCTCAGTTCCCACCCAGTATTGGCTTAGGGTGTATGCACATACATACACACTAACTTGTGTCCTTTTTGTTTTGAGTTCCTTCTCAAGAAAGATGAAAATCCAGACTGGAGTCATGTTTCCATGTTGTGGTGCACGAAGTATGCCACAGTAGAGCTGTTGTTCAGTGAATGCACAGTATAGTGGAAACAGGATTTTATGTTGTGTGGGCGATTTTATTAAAAATAAGAGTTACTGTATGTGGGAGATTAACAGCAACTGAAGGTAGATTTTTGCTTCTTTGGGAGTGTGAGACACTTTTTACACAGTAACATTGAAAATAATGCCAATGAATGCATATTTGTCTTTTCTCTTATCGTTGTTTTGTCTTCAGCGGGGTTGTGTATTGTAGCTCTATGTAGTCAGTATTATTGAAACAACAATGGTCTGAGAAATCTTAGTTTTAAGAATAACGGAGGACTGCAGCTAAATTATGCTCAGAGTCTAACACACAGCGACTTAGGCTACGTCCACACTAAGCCGGATAATGCCTTAAACGTATAAGTATTTAGTCTACACCCCCCTATCTTCCACACTAAGGCGGCTTTGTTTGTGGTCTGTGGCCGGATAAGTGTTAGCCGGGTAAGAGAGCCGTCTAACTGTTATCTCAACGGCTAAATGAGCACGTCTGGACGCAACTTATCCGGTCCCCGGCTAAATCAGAGCAGCGACGTCGATCAAATGCTGCGTCCTAAATTGAGGACGGCAACAACGCGACGGCATATAATGACAACAGCAAGGTGGAGACGAGTCTCGCTATGCTACTTCTTCTTTTGCAAATTCAGACGTTTGCAAAGTTAACTCTAACCTACTTGCGGATGAGAAGGCGACACAGGAGGCGCCGACAGCGACATAGATTATATGCGTCAATCTGTTTTCTTTTTGTTTTTCCCCGCGCATGCCCAGTACATGCATAGGTAGGCATTGGATTGCGCAATCATGGGACCTTAAACGGACCTTAAACGGGGCGTAAATGCTCGTGTTGAGTGGATAACATTAGGCGTCTAACTCCCCGTATAACCTTAGTGTGGACGTAGCCTTAGTCTCCGGCTAACAACCGTTCAGACCGCGCTCATGCTAACAAGTACTGATCAGCTTCATAGGGTCATAGAATAATTGTACAACAGTTAAATTTCTTTAAAGACTATATTAATGATAATTATTCCATAAATAACTATGCAAATTTTTTTACAGTGACAGATTTTGTACCATTGGAATTTCAGTAAATGTGTTTCAGTAACTGTGGAAGGATGTTTGGTAAGGGAGACAGTTACAGAAACAATACGCTATTGCTAGATTTCATCCTCTGTTTCATATTTTTTTGTTTCAAATTTCTTGATCTACATTGTGTTTTTGCACCTCTTTGAGAAAGGCTTCCCCACAGGAATGTGCAATGTTTTTTACCTGCTGAGCTGAATGAGCCTGGCTGTAAATTGGTACTATTTGATTTGTGAATCAGATGCTGTGACAGAGCAGATTGGGACCAAAAGAGGGGAAAAAGACAGAGCTAATAGCATCCGTGGCGCAGTGTTATATCACTAGAACCTTTGTTTGTAGACATGTATACAACTCCTAGTAATTATTAAGGAAAACTATCTTCTTTCAACTGTTCCAACCAACATTATGGGATGCAGTTTTTGTTAAAGAATTCAGCCTTCAACTGCAACCAGAAGACTGTGAATAAATTTGAATTAGGTTGTTTTCCATAAAACTTTGCCGTACATATTGCTTATTTAATGTCTTTGCTTGACAGCTCTGTGCCAGAATAGATGTTTTTTTATTTGTGTGTAAATCTTTGATGCAAAGGTGACAGCTTCTCAACACCTGGCTGTTTTAAATAGTCAAAAAAGCAGAATCTTTTCCATCTTTGCTCTCGATTGTTTTTCATCTCAGTGGCACATCTCCCTTTTCTCCTCTCAGCGTGACACTTATTTTCATTTTAACCTCCTGTTCTCTCTTCCAAATCCACTTCCAATCTCAAATCATCTCTTTTTATTGTTTTACTGCTCCCCCAGCCTTCCAGTCACCTCCCTAAGTTTTTCACTCCTCCGCTCCTGCTTGTTTTTCTCTCCGGAGGTGGTGTGTGATCTCGACGTGTCATCCATCCTCTGTGAGACTTTGAATAATTAGGATCGGCATGCATTCCCTGCGCAAGCGAAGCCTCTAATCCCCTGGAATTGTGAAAAGTAAACCATCACGTTACAGCCCCCTGGTGACCCCGTACCGCCCCCTTTAAACTTGTTTGGTGTCCTTTTCAACCCTGTTCCACACCCATGCCAAACCATATTTCCTCAGTCAACGGCCAACTCATTCCAATGCTGCCAGTTCTGCAAAGGTGTGTGTTTGTGTGTGTGTGTGAATTAAAGTTAATCCTCAGAGGAAAACTGTTTCCATCACCATAAATCATTTGAAAACGTCCCTAAATCAAGCTAAATTGTGAGGAATGTTCAGTTACATTTTGGGAAATTAACTTTGCCTCCTGCTCTGTTGCTTTGCTCCCTGATTAGATTTCTGCTGCTCCTTTTTGTAAAATTCTCTGTAAGTAAATGGGAAACAAGAGAGATAATAAAGTTAATTTTTTTCTGCTCCTACTTGACTCGCTCTCACAATCTCCATGATATAGAAACTTGTTTGTGAATACATATTAAATTTTATCCTGGCACTCCATTAAAATACATCTCAAAACGAACGAGACAGACGAGAAATGAGAAGCAGACGGGGTTTATATGTGCATCGCAGCGTGATTAGGAATATGAGAGAGGCTGGAGATGCCAGGTGAGGCGAGTTTAGGGCTGATTAGGACGTGTGAAGCGGTTATGGGGCGTGTCCTTACCCCTTATCTTAAGTTAACTTTGCTAACTCTATTTCTCTAGCCAGGACCACGCCACAGATTAGGTTAACAATTTGCAAGCAAGAATAATGCTACAGTTAAGAATTTAAACAGTTTATTGAAGGCTTAGACGATCGAAAGGTCTGGGGAGAGGTACCGTCGGAGACCCGGAGGAAGACTCAGTGTGGGGGTGCTGTCTTCAGGAAAATTGTCTTTCCGAACCTGCTCAGGACCCCCCCAGACGGAACCTAGAAGAGAGAGATGTTAGAAGTAGTGGCACAGAAGTGAACGAAAGCGTGGAACAGGGATGCTGCGAACGGAGGAGGCTGAAGGGGGAGGCTTATGAGGGGCGGGTCGGCAGGAACCCGAGAGAAAGCGGGTCGGCAGGACCCCGAGAGAAAGCGGGTCGGCAGGACGCAGCAAAAAGGGAGGGGGGTCGGCAGGACCCGGTAAAAAGGGGGGCGGGTCGGCAGGCCCAGCAAACAGGGGAGTGGGTCGGCAGGACCCCGAGAGAGAGTGGGTTGGCGGGACCCGGCAAAAAGAGAGGAGGTGCCAGCCTCTCTCATAAGCTGGCACCTCCAGCCTATGAGAGAGGCTGGAGATGCCAGGTGAGGTGAGTTTAGGGCTGATTAGGACGTGTGGAGCGGTTATGGGGCGTGTCCTTACTCCTGAACTTAAGTTAACTTTGTTAACTCCATTTAATCTCAGAAATTTTTATTCCACCCTCCATACCTCCTCTCAGCTCTCCTCTGCTCTCTGCTTTTTTTTTAGCAGTTTCTCCCAGTATGGAATAACATTTGTGCCAAAAGGATCACCCCCCCCCCCCAAACAAAATAAATAACATAAATATACATAAGGCAATGGCACAGACCATTTTAGAAGAAAAAAAATATAACTTCAAAAGCAAAAAAAAATAAAAAAATTGAAAAACAAAAATAAATTAAATCAAAAGCTACTACTCATATTTCAACAACAAAAGTGTATATTTACTTCCTGACTTTTCATATTTCATGTATTTGACAGAATTTTTGGTTTTCACTTAACTCTGCGTTATTCAGTCTGTATATATTTTGTTCTGAAGAGCTGTGCCGATAGCTGTGCCGATAACTCTTTACTTTTACGTTTTCTGTTTGATAGAATTAAAAAAAGTGTGTGTGTTTGTGTATGGGGGAGGGGGGTGGGGGTATTAGCGTACCAGTCTCATTGGTTATGAAGGCTATTTTAAAGAAGAAGATGAAGAGGAGCGCATACAGTGCCCCTCCCACTGAGACAGTTGATCAAATGCGAAATAAAAATGTGTGCCTCTGAAATGTTCTGACTGGTTGCTTTATTCTAGCATATTTTGTGTGAGACTGTCTTTTTTTTATAATGATCCTTTTGGCACTAATCATATCCCATAGCCCTTGCCATCATCAGCCCACCCTTTCCCCCATCCCATCATCTCACTCTTTCACCAAGTCACCCCCCTCTCTTGTGGTTTTGGTTTATTTTCACATTTCTTCACTCCTCTTCCATCTCTCCCTCCCACGGCGACACAGATGAACGGAGCGGTAGTTGGCTGACCCGCTGAGCACAGCTGCCCTCCCTGAGCGCTCCATCACTGCTCTTTTGAAACATCAGGATGAATGGCTGTTGTTAAGCAAACAGTGAAGATACAGCTGAGCTGAGCACCGTCTGATATTAATGGAGTGCCTGCCTGCCTGCACTCTGCCTCCTCAGTCAATCGGCGGCTTGCCGGCTGCTAATTTAATCAATCAGGACAGTTAGGTATAAAGTGTAGCTTTCCCCTTTTTCTCTGAGTTTGCATATGACCCGCTGTTCTCACCCGGCCACCCGCTGCAGTTAAACAGCGGCCTCGGCACAGACAAACGAAATACAGTGCAGTGCCCAAATGGTGACTCCTATGCGCCGCAATGTGTTTTTCCCTCCCAAATTAGCATAAACACAGATCTGTGAAGTCTCAGCGTACAGCAGAGTCACAGCAAGCAGCCACACAACACCTGTTTGTGTTTGCCCACTGCTCAGAAACCAGTTCTCTCCCAACATATACAGTCATGCTAATAAACAGGTGGGACCTGTTTAACCTAACAAGGTTTCTATTTACGCCTCTGCAGGCGGAGGTTAATTCAGTAACAAGCAATCAGGATATGTTCCGCTTATTTAGTCTCAGGTTTAAAAAAAAAAGGGGTTTATGGAAATGAAGAAATGTGTGGGTATGTATTAGGGTGCCTGTGTGTTCAGCTTCCTCAGCCTTTAAATCTCTCTCAGTAATACAATCATGTCTGAATGGGTCTGTTGCTTGACAGAACCGCCTTACGAGTTACGCAACGGCTTCATCTTCTTCCCTATGCAGCTACAAATCCACATCATGTTGCATTATGTGGTCCACATGAATTGGAAAGCTTGTCAAAACTGTAATAAAGTTAAAACTACATTGGATTTCTAATGGTCCTAAACTGATCAGTCTCACAACTTATTAAAATCAGTCCAAAAATCGAATTTTCTTTTGTCCAAAAAAAGAAATTTCTTTTTTTACATGCAGGCTTAAGGAAAACAAGGGGAGAACTACGTTCATGTTTCAGGATTTATTGCTGATTTTTTAACACTTCTCAGACTTCTGATTCTAACATAAAACATATACGGTAAAACAACCCTAATTATGTAACAATGCACCGTTTTGGTCACCTGCCTCAACGTTAACGACACTTACCTTACCAACATTGCTTAGAGCTTACACTACCATGATAACCTAGTTGGGAATAACAATAGCTTCATCAGTGAGCGTAATGATATATCCAATACTCCCAATCCAATACTTTTAAGATGTTATTATGATGCAAAACCATGACAACAAGGTGTTTTTTATAATCTACAAATAGGAACAGCTGATTAACATTTCATGAATGCAACCCCAAATCCCAGAGGAGTTGAAAAAGAGGATTCATGGACCAAAGAGGAGAGACAGGAGGAAGTTCAAATAATCTCTTTAGTCCATCATGAATAGGCAAGGATCAAATCCCTGACTCGAGAAGCTAGACACTATAGAGACAAACAAGGATTTAAAGAGGAGTGGCAAAAGCACATGAGGTGGATTAGCAGTGCTTTCCAACAATTAATGGTGTCATCCAGAGCATGCTACTGTGGAATGTCTCTACTGCCCCAACATTGAGATGTTAGTATGTCATGGCAGTCATGAGGTCGTAATACAGCAACAGCGTCTTCAGTCAGACCCCTCTTCAAATTTGTTGCAAGACTGACTGCTGCTGGACATCCTTCCAGCCCACAGCATTACCACCCACAATAACTCTTTGAAGACACATGTAATTTCCCTTTGAGATAAGTAAAGCACATCTAATTTTGAGCGTATTCACATAAAGGTCCAACCTGAGCAATTTTTTTTACAGTTCATTGTTTTTTCTCTCCTTACAAATGAAATTAATCCTGCCATGTGTGATAACAATGATCGCAGGATTACCAGGATACTAAGTCAGTTTTCTTAGCAGTTTGTTGGTTTTGATTGCTCAAAGCTCTCCAATTGTACCTGAATGCGAGAGGAAGCAAAGTATTGCCAGGTGTACACAAGTCTTACCGGTTAGCCTGGTCATGATAAGGGAGCCAATTTTGTTCAATTGTAACCCAAAAAATGCAACAGAAATCATTTTTTTGTTGAACAAATTGTCTATTCATAAATGGCAGAAAATGTATCCCTAATAACGCTATCAACAAATTCAGGGGCAGAATTTGTCACCACTCATTAATTTTATTCAACCCATAAATATGTTAGATGTTTAAAGCATTTGGAACAAAGGAGTTAAAGGCAAACAACTTTTACATAGTTTATGAAAGCAACGCCACTCCTTGAAAGAGTTCATCATTAACACATCACCAGTCGCTCAGCATGCTACAGGTTATACAGTCTCTAGTGCACTTCCCCCTGCAGACATGTTTCCACCGCGGCTTTCAGGTTAAAAGTGTAACTAAAAACCATCAAAAATCCTTGTGTTGTTCAATCTTTGTTGTGGATTTCTTTAGTGATAATAATGATAAGGAGACGTTCATTGTCTTATTTTATAGCCTTTTTAAGTTCATAAGGGATAAACAGTAATGTGATATGAGGCTTGTTTTACCCAAGTGTTTCACCTGTAACCATATCCAGCAGGGGTGTGTCTGAAAATCCTTTTGTAACAAATCTGACTTGTTACTAGGTTTTAAAGGTTATTTACTGAAATCTTGTTTAAAAGCTGTATTTTTGCTCAAATCAGATTTGCAGAGGTTTTTCTGTGTTTTATCATCCTTCTCCTAAGGACTGCACCAATCACAACTAAGTAAAAGAAAGTATTTGAGGTTTGTATCCAAGATCTTGTTCTTTCAGGCATCACCAATATCTCACGACCACAGGTGAGGGGCTAATCCAGGGCTCGCATTAACCAAATATTTTCCGTATTTGACAGTTTTCTTTTAATGGTGGCAGAAAAATTTTGATAGGTTAGTATTCAGACCTCTTACCACTTTGTGCAGATATGCAGACATTTTCAACTTTACACACGGAGTACTGGTAAATAAAAAGTCAAAAAAAATTCCCATGAGAGCATCTGAACATCATCTCAACACACTATACTCAATGCCCCTCGCTGCCTGGGAGCTGACAGCATACTGAAGAGTTACGGAGGATTTGGAATGGGTCACTCCGAAGAGCCTGGTGTCGTATCAACCACTGGTGCATGCTGCTGGATTTCCTCCTGCTGAAACGATAACCCACGGGTCAGGAAATGTCTGGTTCAGAGAGTCTTTCCGAATTATAATCACTTCAGTTGGAGAAATGTTTCCTGGTGTTAAAACTTTAGCTGAAGTGGTGCTCAATTCCAGTTTCCAGTGTGGCAGCGGAGTGCAGATTCAGCCTCCAGAACATCTAAACCCCCAGGATAAGTCATCTGTTCATAGCAAAAATCTAAAACCTCTTCACAGTAACCTCTACAGCAAACCCACTCCTTGAACAACGCAAGCAGGTGCACATTTCAGTTTCATGCAGAGCAGGCGGAGGTAGTGAAACTGTACGTTCAGGCCATAGCAGGTGAACTGCTCGTATTTTAAATGCATTCTTAACTTTTATATGTAGTTCTCTGTTTTGTTCTATTTGTTTAGATTTGATAATAAATTATATTTAATATGTTATAATATATAAAAAAATGCTTTTTGTAAAAATAGATTGACTGGATGTTTTTGACCTTCAGTCAAAATGGCGGACAACAAAAAATATCTAGCGCTACTTTTGGTCAGATCATACATGGACCTGTAATTTCAAACATTTTTGACTAAGCATCTTCACCGTTACAAACTAAAACAATGCCCTCATTTTCACAGTCTAAGCCAAGGATACTCTAAAGCCATTTGATGAAAAGACTCATAGTGGACCCACAGAGATCGTTTCACTCCTTTTTTCTTTTTAAAGCTATAGCTGCATATATAGCTGAATTGATTCTTGTAATTAGCTGCAAACTGTCCCAGGATCTCCATGACTTCACCTGCAGTTCCTGTCCAAGATCTACGAGGTTATCAAATTCTGTATTTACTGGCATCTATATTGTATTTTCCACATTTGCTTGTGAGTGGGGAAAATCAGAGATCCTGGATACAAGCTGATGAAACTAGCTGTCTTTGTAGAAAGAAGAAAAGGAAATAAGGTCTGTCATCAAAGGGGAGTTTGGAGTACAGCTGTTGCTTTTTCTGCATCTAAAGGTTTCAGCTGGGATGGTTCATCCAATGAGGATGGATGGATGGATAGAAGCCTAACCAGGGACTATAACTGCTGACATTCTCTCTGATGAATGGAGTGAAACCGTTTTTTGTTTGTTTTGTTTTTTGTAAAAATGAGTTTCATCTGCCCAGGAATCTGTTAACATTATCATTTTCTAACAATGCGACCCCAATGATTCAGAATTAACACACCTGTTTTTTATTAAAGCCAATCTTAAATGGACCGAATCCAGAAAGTGTGAATCACTGTTTCTGACAGGATTTCAAAGGAAAATCAGAAGAAGCAACAGAAAGCATGCTCTGCCCTGTGGGGAAACATCTGATGCTTATCTTGAGATACATCCTGACCCTGGAGCAGCGATGAGACAACATTTTAACACTTTTCGCTCTTTATTAAAGATCTGCTTCTAGTGTGTTTGGCAGCAGTCATGCAGGTGCTGATATGAGGGCATTGTGGGTGAAATATTTCCATGATGGTGACACTAGATAACCCCAAGCATTACTCTTGCCAGAGGGTGCATTAGAGGAAATTCCCTTTTAGTCTCTGAAACAACACTTATTGAACCCTTACATTAACACGTATGACCTGGTTTTCTGCAAATTACCACCATTCCCTTGATTCAAATGGAAGTTGGCAAATTTAAGAATGACAGAGACTAATACCTATTAATTTATACAGCTTATATATTCCTTGTGAATGAGGCATGGTCTATGCAGCATCCCGAGGGACTTTATAGCAGGATTGTTGTGGTTTAAAGTTATATTATAATTTTAACTGTGACGTTCCATACAGAACATCTCTTAAAAAAATAAAACTAAACCTGTGCAATAATTTATCTTTTGAGTAAGCTATTTTGTCCACCACTGCAGTTTATTTACAAAGCAAATAAATCCAATCATAGGTCACACAACAAGTTTTTGTTCTCAGTTACTTTGTGGTGGGATCCGAAAAGATCCGAACATAATCTATTTTCACCTGTGCACTTTTTGAAATTCTAATAATGTCATCAGTTGCCTGTATTTTCATTCATTTAATTAATATTCAATATGAACAAAATGAACAGAGAATTCACCTTGTGCCGTCACACATCGAGGAGATTAAAAGGCTACATGTTTTAATTATGAACATTTCGCCTGGTGTGGCCTGAACCCTCCACATGAAACTGAACTGTGCTCCTACTAGAGGCTGAATCCCCACTTGGTTGCCATAATGGAGATTGGATTGCCAATTCAGCCAAAGGTTTGGAATTAGTGAACATTTTTCCAATCGAATTGTTTGGAGAGAGCTTTACTCAACCAAAATGTGACCAAAGTGCATTTACAACAATAGAGAAAAATATAGCTGAGAAAATATGTAACACAACAAGAGTAAAAAGGAGCTCCACCTGGTCAGCTACAAAGTCTGTTGGATGGGGAGCATCCGTTTGGATGATGCTCATTGTGACAGAGTATCCTCCATGTCCTGTTATCAACTTCTTACTTTCTTTAATTCATAAAGTGCTTTTACATCAGTTCTTTTGTTCTTTTTGTGTCTCTTTTCTGTCTTCTCAAACCCCCATACTGTCGTGGCAGATGGCTGATTGTACTGAGCCAGGTTCTGCTGGAGGTTTCTTCCTGTTAAAGGAGGGTTTTTCCTCTCCATTGTCGCTATATGCTTTCTCAGTATGAGTGATTGCTGAGGAATTGATGTAGTTGGAGTCTTCATGTTCCAGGCACAACCTCATGTCAATGACCCAACGCAATCTGCTAGGATTCGGAACAGAAAACTTTTAACTGATTGGAATGTTTGTATAATTGTAATGAAATGACTTTTCTTGTAAAGAGCCTTGAGATGACGTTTGTTGTGAATTGGCGCTATATAAATAAACTGAATTGAATTATATTTTTACCCTCAGTTCAGAGATTAAGGTAGTGGCTGACTGATGGTTTTGTTTGCGAGTGCGACGCTCTAAAAGTCTGAAAATGCGGCTTTAAATAACAGTTTTGTCATTTAACTGGCTGGGTTGCCAGTGTCCTCCATGTCCAAAATCTGTGTGAGTAAGGTCTTTAAATTGCTTCAAATTTTGTACTTTTCCAATGTTTTTTTTCTGTAAATCTCAAACTTGGCATTGAAAGTGGCTTAGACAGTTTTCAGACGTTTTGTGCGTAATCAAGCTTTATAAATAAGATCTCTGGTCCTCAAGAATCTAACGCCTTTTGGATATTATTTAAGTTAGTCGTTGAAATGTGGATAAACTGTGGCAGCATGAAGTTTGGACCAAAAGCCTTAGAGAACCACTTTTTGGACTAAAAACATTGTTTTTCATTCGATTTGGATTCACTAAATCCTGACTATGTTTTCTGATAGTGGACCTAAAAGGAGCAGATTCTTTCGCTGTTGTTCCTTCTAAAATGTAGTTAGGTCTAATAGCTGCTCAGTCTGACACCTTTGGTAAGGCAATCAAACTTGCAATGTGCACCTGTAAAAACATGAAAAACATTCCTCTCTGTAAATGAAGGGTTCTCAGAGTTTTATGGTTATGAACACGGTATGAAAAAATAAAAAGGAAACTCTGTCACCATGGAAACCCAGCAGTATGTCTGGAGCCACAAGCGTTTCCTTTCTGCGCGGCTCCTTTTCGCTTCTCCGCCCGCTTATCTCAGCAATAGGTGCCAATCGTCCATATTTCCTGTCGATTCTGCTTTCACTCCTCCTTCCTGCCATCTCTTCCTGCTTGTTCTGTTTATTCAGGCCTCATCCATGTTCAGCGTTGTCCATTTCCTGAATCAAAACCAAAAAATGCAAGTGTTACTTCAGTCTTGTACTTAATAAACATAGCCAGTTATCATTGAGGGAAAAAAATTACTGTTTAATGTGACTGAGAGCTAAATCTTTCAATCTTTGCTGCCTGAGCAGTTTCCTTTTGCTCGGTTGAGTCGAAATCCTCTGTCTGTAGGTTTTGTCAGAGGTGTTACCTGGTGGGTCATTCAGGGTCAGTAAGATACAATGGACTGTGTCAGGAGCTTACAGGGGCCCTGTAGACAAGCAGAAAAATGGGGCCCAGCAGTGCTTCGCATTCAGGCTGTCCATATAATAGATCCACCCATGGGGCTGGGGCCAGTCTGGCTATGAGGAGGGTCGACGTTCCAGCTTGTAGCACCCTGCTGGAGATCTAGAGACTCAAAGAAGGAGGGGGAACAGATAATCCAGGGAGGGATTTAGAGCAGACAGAAAATTTATTTCATTTGTAGGGGGTTTTGTCGTTTTTTTCTTTCTTCCTGTACATATGTTTTTGTGCGAAACTTTTATGCAAACACTTTAGGTTGCTATTCTTTAGAGGAAACAAACTATAAACTGCATTTTTTTTCCAGGAGCCTGAAAGGAAAGCAAATGCAAGCCAGAAAGAAACTTGGCTACCCAAAGGGAAAGGGATTAGAAATGAATTAGCTGATAAATATTTAAATTATGTGTGAAAGCATTGAGCTTCCCCTTCCAGATAGAGAAAAAGAGACTGGATTTTTAACCTGGGGAAAGTTTTCAAAATAAATGAAGAATTTGCTGACGGATTCTGATACCTGAAAACAGCCTTAGATAAATAGCCTGAAATAAACGTATGAGACACCTGGCTCTTCAGTATTGGTAAATGGTAAAATGCCTGCATTTGTATAGTGCTCTTTTTATTGAGAGAATCACGAAGCACTTCACACTATATGCAGTCGTTTACCCATTTAAGCACACATTCACATGCTGATGGTGGCGAGCTACTATATTTTAGTCACAGCTGCCCTAGAGCGCACTGACCGAAGCAAGGATTCTGGATAATGGTGCCACTAGGCCCTCTGACCACTAACAGCAGGGCAAGGTGGGTGGAGTGTCTTTGCCCAAAGACCGAGACTGGTGGCTGTGGGATTTGAACTGGTAACCCAACTGAGCCACGGTGAAGAAGCAGTTGGGGGCTGGTACCTATCTCTGGCAGTTGATGGGTGAAAGGCAGGCATTTTGGGCCTCTTTGACCTGAACTATGAGCATTTTGATTTTATTTTATTTAGGCTCCTGTCAGCATGTCCTTCTCAGAATATTGCCAAAATTAGAAAAATCCTGTCCAGGAGTGATGCTGAAAAACTAGTACCTACATTTTTTACTTCAAGACTGGACTATTTTCATTCTTTACTCCCAAGAAGTCCACAAAATGCAATTAAAAGCGTTCAGTTGATCCAAAATGCTGCAATTCTAATGAATATGAAAAAAAGGGAGAACATTTCTCCTGTTTTAGCCTCCCTTCACTGGCTTCTTGTTAAATCCAGAATACAATTGGAGATCTTCCTCCTTACATATAAAGCTGTTAATAATCAAGTTCCATCATGTATCAGAGATCTAACTGTTCTATATTTTTCTTAGCAGAGCACTTCACGCTCAGACTGCAGCTTTACGGGTGCTTCCTAGGATCTCTAAAAGTAGAAAAGGAGGAAGATCTTTTAGTTATCAGGCTCATCTCTTGTGAAACCAGCTCCCAGTTTTAGTCGGTGTGGCTGTTCTCCCTGCCTCTCTCATGTCTCATTATAGCATGCTGGGTTATCCTGAGCTTACTAGCTACATATTTAGTTTGAAACTGTGATATTTACTAATGAATAAATTACATGGACACAAATATGACTAAAAATGAACAACCATTTATTTATCTTATGACAGGCTAAAAAGGCTAAATAATTACTGTTAACTTTTGACTGTGTAACTTTAAAAACGGCACCCCTTATCGCAAAAGCTCCAAATACCCCTTGTGAATAACTGTCCCCCTTTGTAGCTGAGACTCACCATAAAGAACATAATTTTTTTCCATTAAAATCTTTTCAGAAGACAATCAAACAAATTGAAGCTGCACAGTTTGCTAATATAGCGAGTTTTAATTAGTTTTTCCCTGTGATGCACTGAATTTTCCAGTGATTTCATTGATATTTTTATCCACATTTCAGAGTTGTGAATCAAAGAGCAGACTGTGAAGATGCCAACTGTCAAACTGTCTTCTGGTTTCTGACTGAAAAAAACTCAAAATAATTTGAATAAAACCAATTGAAGGAGCAAAGCAGCCAAGAAAAAAAAAAAACAGGAAGCAAACAACTTTTAATAAACACGTCAGATTGAGTTTGAGATTTTATCACTCCTGGGTGTTGTTTCATTCTCAGTAAAATGATGAACATTTTATGGCTTTCACAGCTAACATTAGGCTGCTCTGGTTTCCATCTTTCAATAAGCCCCATCCCCATAATGGCAGCTAGTCTCTAGCAAAGTTTAGGTCACAATGATTGTATTTGACAGTTCAAAGTGCAATACACCAACAAAAGCAGGAACAGACTCTATGAACACCACAGTCTCTGTTTTACAGATGAAAGAGAAAAAAACAAACTTTTGGCCTCCAACAGAATCTAAGTCACACCCCCACAAGTGTGTCTTTAACTCAATCACACAAAAAAACAAACAGCTAGGGACAGGACAAGATAAAGACCGATCGTCTGATCTCCATCTGTCACCCCTGTTAGGGAACAAACAGAGAGAAATAGCTTTGCATCTCAGCTGCTGCCACCCAACTCCTGTCTCTCACTCTCAAGCGAGACATGTTCATACAGATCGCGTTGAAATTAAGTGTGTGTTTCTGCTGCTTCTGTGTTCCGCTGACCGGTCAGGACTCTAGTCCTCACAGCCAGCAGAAAAAAATATGAGACAAGATCGAGGAAAAGCTAGAAGATGAGGGATATGGTGCTCACTGCAGGAATATAAGGAATTACTAACACAGTTACCAAAATAACAATTGTATCGATTCTTTGCAAGCTGATTATTATTTTTAGTTTTTATTACAGTTTATTATTATATATTGTTGATTATTTGGGTTTATGGACACGTTGAAACGTGACGTCACGCACCCAAGCGCCTGCCCCCCACAGCGACTCTCTGGAGGGCAGAAAGACCTTTCGCTCCCACTGCCTTCCATTGTTATTATATGACAGTTGCCATTAGATCGCTGCTACTTGGCGGTTAAGGAAAAATCTATCAGCATGGTTAAGATGTGTAGCACTGTAGGCTGCAGAAATAGAAGAAAAAAGGACAATAATTATATTTAATAGGTTTCCAGCGGATGAAATACGCTGCCATCCCTGGCTGAGTTAGATGATGATCCATTCAGGGATCCAGTCTGATAAATGAATCTGCTCATCTCGCAAAATGGAGGTAAGTTGATGTTAATATATGTATGTCCTCTTTACTTCTGTTTTGTAAAGTTGAGGCATAATGATCAATTAATGTAGATATCTTTAAACTGAACTGGCGGTTGTCATTTCTGAGGAGTTTCTGCCCATAGCTTGTCAGCTGTTAGAAACGGTCTGGAAGCTAAATCGGTACGCTAGCTTTTAGCTATCTCAGCCTTCTCACTTGTTAGTGGTTGTAAAAACGGCTGTTCCATTACATGTTGGCTGTAAGTTTATTATTTTAATCCTTTATTGGCGCGTGTTAATTGCGGTGGTGCTGAGCTCAGCCTGATGGTGATGTCATTATTAGCTAGCTGTTTTCTACTACAAAGAGTGCTAACGCAGCCTGCACTGTGTAAGCTGTCGGTTCACCGTGAAATTGCATCGTAACTCCGTAACGTGTTGTCGTCTCTGGGTTGTGAATATGTCTATGACATGTCAGTAATCTGGTGAAATTATAAATAGCAGCTTGTTGGGTGTTAAACTGGCTGAATGCTAACTCGGTTGTTGTGACTCATCAAACTGCTGTGTTGATGATCGATCGGTATAAAAATGTGTTAGTAGAGTCGAGCACTGGGGGTTTTCCTAATGACTGTATGCCTTCTTGGTTCTGCTGTGTAAAGTTGAGGCATGTTGATCTTATAATTGTAGATTTTTCCATACTAAACTGGCGGTGGTAATATCTGATGAGTTTCTTCCCGTACATTGTTAGTAAACAGTCATTAACGGTCTGGAAGCTTTGCGCTACATGCAGTTAGCTTTATGAGGAGACTTTTTGGATTATCTGCCCAAAGATTGTTTAGGTTTTATTTTGTTTGTCTAACTGTTCAACTGTGACTGCACGGCTTTGCATAGCGGTGTGGAAGCTTTTTGCCCTCCATTGTTGTACGTATGCGCGAAAATACCCAGATGAAAACAATAACATTCAACGTGTCTATAGACTATGAAAATCCGAAATCGAATTTCTTAGAGAATTTGAATTTAAAAAATGACCAAAAAAATATATTTTGACTAAGTTTGACTAATGTTTTTAATGATTACACCATCATGGAGAAAAAATGCTGACTTAAATAACTCTAAAAAAGGTCATCGCTAAAGAAGTTGGCTGCAGCCAACCATTTTTATGGAAAGTTGTATGGAGGGAAGAAGTGTGGAATGACAGATACACTAGCAGCACAGTCTTGTGAGAATCATAAAGTCAAGCTTATATAAGAGTTTAGAATAGGGTGACCAACTGTCCTCATTTTCCTGGACATGCGCACTTTTCACATACTGCTTGGGGGCATCCAGGGGGATTTCATAGTTTGATGATAATGTCTGCATCTTTAAATTGACTGATGCGATGCCTGCAATACAATGGCCTTTCTCTCATGTGACATCCTCCCTGAGCTGCTGCCTAGTGGATGGTTCTGATCACTTCATAGACAGAACAAACAGCAGGTTGTGCTGGGCTGTGTTGCGCCACACAGCGTTGACCGTTCGTTAGCCCTACAGATGAACTGCAACAAATGGGTGGCAAATAGCACCGTTTACATACCTGGCATTTGTGTTTCTGTGTGGGACAAAAGTGGCAAAGATCCTGTTGGGATCCACATGGACACAAAAACTATGGTCAGTGATAGCCCCAAAAAATCCCAGCTCTAGACAAGATCCAAAATACCAGCTACAGTGCGTGCAAAACTAGTGAAGACCTACAGGAAACATTTGACCTCTGTCATTGCCAGCCAAGTTTACACTGAGGTGCTGAGGTGAATGTTTGATATGGAGCATTATATACATAAAAAAATTTCAAATAATAGTGTGATTTTCTACATTTTGTCTCTCACAGATGAAGTGTACCTATGATGAAAATTACAGACCTCTCTCATCTTTTTAAGTGGGACATCCTGCACAATCGATAGATGCCAAATACTTTTTTGTCATACTGTCTAAAGGTCTGTATAGCTCTATCTCAGGGGAGGTATAAAAGAACATTAAATAGAGGATGGTATAATGCAAAGAAATCTAAATCCCAATGATCTACTGTATCTAATGTCTGTCCGAGCATCCTTTATTATTGGCTTTTCTGAGGTCAAGTTAAAGGGGTAAAAAGTCCCGCAGGGAAACCAAGGTCTCTTTCTCCTCAGTGCCACCCACCAACTTCTCCAGGGCGAATGAACACATGATTGAGGCTTAGTTCATGGGGATTGTTGGAGCCAGGTCAAATAAGTGTAGAAAGCTACCTATATTGTCCCACTCGTTGGGCAAAATTGCAGAAGCAGGAAGTTAAGGTTAGGGACCTGGGTAAGCCATTCTTGACATCATCATTGTGGCTGTAGGAATAAAAAAATTGGTGTATTATTATTTAAATTTCCTTGCAACTAGAAGGAATAATCCTTTATTATTTAACAGAGTACAAAATGGAGAATCTATCACTACTAATTATTCAAAAAAATCAGAAACTGGGGGAAAATCGAGCATGTTTTCTCTACACAAACTTGTGAAGTCAAAGATGTATTAAACGCACAGACATCATGCAGCACAAGCACTCTGTTCTCCTCTCCGGCTTCTGTTTGGCTCACTGGTGCGATAATTTCACCGCCTTCGTCTCTTTTATCTCTGCGTCCCAGGCTCATCGCGGCCGTCAGGGGTGAAGTAGCATAAAGAGGCAAAGAGGAGATGGAATCAGGCTTGGTGAAGCCTTTGGAATGTTAATCCGCTGTGGCTCGGTGGAATAGTCCGGTCAAGGCCTTGATTAAGGATTCATGGAGTATTAGAATGTTATCATCATGGCTATACATCATCTTACTGCTTTATCAACAAGTTGTCTTGGGCTAAGCCAGCAGCTAAATCCTTTTTACATAGGTATGACTGGGATTGTGGAGGATGCGTGGGATTCTTCTCAGCACATACCATGCAGGTGGTGCAAAACAGAAAGTACAGTCTCCCAGTATCTTTAGAGATGGATTGTCAGTGGTATCCCAGTTTTGGAAAACAAGTCAGAGTAACATAGTGAACTCAGAAACCAATGATCTAGCAGCACATTTACATTTCTAATATAACTCCAACTCATAAAATTCCTGATGTTTGGTCCAAGTCTTGGAAGTTTTTTAAATTGAGAAATGCCTGTTTATGGACATCTTATCGACTTTGTTCTGGTAATGTTCTTACTCTTGAATACGATGTGTGCATGGAGCAGAGAGTGGCACATGTACACCGCATGCTAGGGCAGGGCGGTATAACGAAAACTTACCGATACCGAAATTTAACGTCAATTTGCCTGTGCGGGTAAATTTGGTATGTAAAAAAAAAAGAAAAGATGTTTTAGTTTAGCGGTGCTGCTGTCCCTTTAAGAAATCAGCGTTGCCTTGAGTCACGTGCGCACAGTCATTTGACATTCAGAGGCAATAATACCCAACTGAGAGGAAAGCACTGCTAATGAAGCTACTGTGTAGCTCTATTTAGCAAGGGTTTAGACTCGTCTACCGACTGTTTTTCAGAAAAATGCATCTAGCGACAAATAAAGTGACTTTTAACAGTCTTATTGGAAATTTAGACTCTGATGTAGAGGATTTATGTTTGTTACTGCAGCAACGGAGCGGCACAACACTCCTAGTTCAACAACTCCGCCTGCTTATGTCCTGCTGAGGTGCAGCAGCAATTAACCCCACTGAGTTGCTGCTTGATGCCACCGCCTATTCCCACCTGTGCTCCAATGTAAAATATTTTCTTTCTAAAATAAACGACTGCACATAAAATCACCTATTTTACTCAGCCCGTAACTTCCTCACCTAATCTGGTCTGTGTGATCACTTCTGAGTTTAAACTGGACTCTAAGAAATACAGAAAGGAGTGGGAATCAAACAATGAATTAAAAAGCTGTTTGAAGCCGTTCAATAGCAAGAACCC
The DNA here is from genome assembly GCA_028564705.1 of Apricaphanius iberus. Taxonomy (NCBI): domain Eukaryota; kingdom Metazoa; phylum Chordata; class Actinopteri; order Cyprinodontiformes; family Aphaniidae; genus Apricaphanius; species Apricaphanius iberus. The sequence continues at coordinate 380,790 of JAPXFQ010002125.1, read as the reverse complement.
ACACACATTTTACATTTTTTTTTACATTTTAAAGAACATTGTTATTAACTAAATCATAAAATGGAAACCAAAGAATGTACCAAACCAGGACTTTTGGAATGCCATAACACTGATACTATTTAGTCTTTTTCTAACCATTTTGTCATAAGCTAAACTAATTACTACTTGTAGAGGCTGATTAGCTTCTTGGGATTTTTTTTCAATGTCTCTGACCATTGCAGTCAAAATTGGCAAAATATGCCAGGATCTTTATGTCTCAGAAGATTGCTATAGCTTTCCATTGGTGAATAATACTTTTCTCTGTGGAATAATATATCTTAAAGTTTTAAGAAAATGCCCCCAAACCCTTCACAGATTGGTGGGAGGCAACTGATGTTTCTCTAAAGTCATTGCTTAGGTCTTTCTACCTTAGCATTGCATCGACACGCTCCTGTTTAATTATAGACCAATTATAGACAAACCATGTAGCAGCAAGCTTTTACTTGGAGTGTGTGACTCTACGTGTAAATTGTAAAGTATTCATGATGTGAGTCTAACTAAGTGAGAGGAATGAGAGGAAGCTCTGCTGTCACTGCTAGTCCCTGATGTTGGTTTTTTTGCAAAAGAGCTGAGGGAGATGGGAAACTCTTTAATTTCTGCATACATCAAAGGATAATTTTCCACCACAGTTTTGAGTGTTTAAGGGAAGTTAGCTGACAAGTCGAACTTTAGTAGAAACTTCCCAAACATCTGAACTCTGACAACTTTTTGCTTCACTATCTTCACTTTGTTTTCCTTTATTCACGTTGGTTTTATGATAGTAATAAGAGTTTTATAAATTCCAATCTACAAACATAGATTCAATGATTCAAGTACACATTGAGTTAGTTGTAATAACTGATTTTGAAAGGTTGGACACAAGGCAGAACTAACTACATGTGAGCAAATGTCACATCAGATGCACAGTTGGGTGGAAAAAAAATATTAGGTTCCTCTATCATATCAAGCCTTTCAAATACTTTAACAGGCTGATGAACACAGCAATATGTAGTAATAAATGTTTAAAATAGTTTATCATGTAGCACAGAGAAACTGTTAGCTTTAAAGGTGATGACATTTATTGAATATCGTTGCTAATCAATAGAAATATTGTCCCTTTTTTTATTTAGCAAAAGAAAAAAAATCTCACAAAAGGGATTGGATGATTTTGAGTGTTTGGAAGATAAATGCAATAAAAAAAAGTACAAATGGTGATTGATTCTAAAAACAAAATGAAAAAAGTGTGCATCGGGTTGAAAGAAATCCAATTTTTAGGATCAATTTCGCATTGCTCTACAGCAAGCTGTGTCCTGACTGAAAATCCGTATTCCACAAGAAAGGTTTTGGATGATGGCTCTATTAAAAAGAAAATATAATATGTCCAGATGGTTGAGACATTAATTACTGGCTGGAAACATTAGTTTTGCCCCCAGAAATGATATTATCTGAAATTAGCCATGAAAACAATCTATTTCAGTGCTTGTATGAATTCTCTTCCTACATAAAATTTCAGAAAAAAATGAAAGTTATTTAAAAAAAGAGTAGAATTAACCAACCCTACCACAAGACTTAGAGAGCCTCTCTTTAACACTTGGAGCTGTAGTTGTAAATAAGACGTGCTTTTCTGTCAAAACAATCCAGAGAATGCAATATTTGGCTGAAAAAGAATAAATAATCCCTCAATCACCAACATTTTTGCTGCCTGTCTGAGAGAGTTTGTCCATAAATCTGAGTAGGTGTGTAAAAAGAAAATGGGAGCAAGCTTGGGTTACAAGGTTTAGGTGCTGATTGTTCGGTAATAAGAGCTAAGTCTCCCTCACATAGTGACAGGTTCCCACACCCCCAACATTAACTTATTTTGACTTTGGTGCTCATGTATCAGCTGCAGACCATTGCCAAAATCTCGTCTGTGCACAGATCTCAGAAGGTGTAGGATTATTCATTAACATAAAAAGTCAACAAAATGCATCATTTGAGCAACAACATTGTTCCTTTTTCGGCTGTATGTGCACTGCCCTAATTTCACATTACTCTTGAATTACACGGACGGTTTGTTGGGAAGGAAAGTGAGTGGACTTGATTACTTCTCGTCCTTGCCAGAGGCTCTTTGGTGAAACACAGTCTAGAACACAATCCTCATTGTCCTTTGTCGTTTCCATACACCCGGCAAAAGTAGGCCTCCTCATCAGCAGAGGTGAAAGCACACACTCTGTGGTTTAATTTTGAGGTTCAAACATGCATATAGAATATTTTGGGCTCTAAAAATAGTCTTTGATGCAAATAATAGCTGGTGTAAATTTAGATGAAGTAAACATAAACAAGTCTCTAAAAAATAAAAAAGAGAAACATTTTATTTTTTTATTTTTTAGAGCTATAAGAGTATGAACATCTGGATGACCTTACGGTAACATCTCATAGAAAGAAGGACATATGTGTATAGACAGGCTGAAAAATAGTTTCGTACCTAGAATAAAGATTTGTAATGGAATTAAGAGCTGACAACCTGAGCTAACGTGCACAGAATTAGGCCATGATTTCATTTAAATCCATTCACCCCTCAAGTGGCAGTAGGCTATGTTAATGCAATATGAAGGTACATCTTTTTAAATTCTAACTGACATGAACACTCTTTTCAGAGGAAGAAAACTATTTGTGACTCTATGGAAGGAAAAGAAAATGTTTGTAGAAGGTTTCTAAACTGTAATAGAAAGTTGATTAACTTCACTAAAGCAACACTATCAGTTGGATTATAAACTCAGCGGTAGACCAGGTTAAATTCCTGAATATGCTGCTGGCATAGCTATGTTACTTTCATACAGATTTGTTTATTTTTTAAAAAGCTTTAACTCCTTCGTTTCTGGCAGAAGTATTACTTTTTTGTACTCCTGTTTTCTCTTGTTTTGAATACAGTGCAGCTGGAAGGATCTTGAAATACTTTTTAAAGTTTCTAACATTTGTTATGATGCATAACCACAGCAACAAGGTGGTTTAAAACGGAGAGCGGCTTATTAACATCAAAAAAGCTTAAATGATACCTCAACTTGAGCCACAAATCCCAGATGGGTTAATAAGGAGATCTAGAGCAGGAGCAAAGAGGGGAGTGAGAAGGAGGAAGTTCAAACCATTTCCTGTGTCGATTGTTCTGGGCAATGTGAGATTGTTGGAAAAAACATGTTAGATGCTCTGGACACTCTGGAGATTAGTGCACAAAGAAGGATTCTTCATAAAATGAAGAACATTACAGACGACCCTGAGCATTCTCTTCATCAGACTCATTCAGCATCAGAATGTCTTTAGTCAGAAGCTTCTTCAGATCAGCAGAGGGCTACAGGAGATGATTCCTCTCCAGCATCTACGCCAACTCTGTAAAGAAACTAGGATGAAATTAATTATAGTAACATTTAATTTACCTTTGGGATTAGTAAAGTGTTTTGAATAGAAAAAAAGTGTTAGGACATATTGACTTTAATGAGTATTTATTTGTATGATTTTAGATACAACATTAGCAAAGGTTTTATACATTTTTGTTTTTACCTTGCCTTTTTGTGAAAATGAAAAACATTTCCTTTGTACGTTGATGAAACCCATCTCTATATAAGAGCAAAATAACTGAAAATAATCAATTACTGGATTAAGATGCTGTTAAAATGAATGCTAGTTGTAATGCTTCCTGCTTAGACGGAATTGATGGGGCACAGTCTTTCACCTCGGATAACTTCTCTACAACGGCTCTGCTAGGATGTAGTTTCTTAAATCTATCTCATCATGAATCATATAGCCAACCATACTATTGCTCAATTTTACCTTTAATTGGCTCCTACAATTCAAGTCTGTGCTGTCTCCAACCTTTTTTCCTATGAAATTTTGTAATTAGCATGGAGACACAGGGCAGTCAGGGGAAAGTTCTAATTACACAATATACGCTAAAGACACACACCCTTAAATTAACATGTACCGGCCCCCTTTAGTGTCATAGAACCATCAGTGTAAACTGACCAATCAACACCCAGCTAATTTAATATTCATGAGTGGGCAGGGGAACCTATCTTTGAACTGCAACACTTTATTATGAGGTTTTATTTGGCCATATATCAGGGCTGCTGTTGCATTTTCGGTTTCATATGCCATATAGAGGCTTAAAAAACAGTTACCAATGGTCAAAAAGTTTACGGTAGAACCAATGTAAAAGCTTATCTTTCCTTATATGTGCATTATTGATTGTATATAATCCGTGTAATCTGTAGATCACTGGAATATTCAGCTTAATTTTTTTTAATAATTTCCGGTGTTGTTATATTTTCTGTTTTTGCACTGTACATGATTTTAGAATATGTAATGCATACAATGTATATCTGCTTGAATCTTACCTAATTTCCCTCTGGGATCAATAAAGTATTTTTGACTGTTATTAAATTGAGAATATCAAATCCGTCCATCCATCCATCCATCCATCCATCAATCCATCCATCCATCCATCCATCCATCCATCAATCCAAATCTTCATAAGGATAAGGAATTTCAAATTATTTCTCAGCCAGAAGAATTCCATAGTCCCTCTGCTAGTTTTGGGTCCTCCCAGATCAATGTGCCTGGAAAACGTCCAGAACAAGGTGGTCTGATCTTCCCCAAACCACACTGGCTTATTCCAAATGATTTCCAAAGTGCTTTAGTGCTTACCCTACTGTATATCTGCAACACAGAGCCTTATTTCCCCACAAAGGAAGCTCTTATCTTGTTCTTTTGGTAATAATTTCATGACAATAGGCAAGGGCTGAAACATAGATAGTCCAGTGAATCAAGAGCTTTGCTTTCATCCCAACAGACTGGAGGATATATTTCATTATTGCAGAAAAAGTTCAAATCAGGGTGATAGTGGGTTTAATTTCATTCTGGGATCCTCAATATCTGATCATGTTCCATGTGACAAACTGAGTCAAGAAGATGGGTCAACCTAAAAAGTAAATGTTAAAATTTTGTTCCTCAGGAAGAATAGGTAGTGATAAAAAACAGCAAGTTAATTTTGCCCAAATGATAACGTTATGGTTGTCTAGTCTTATGCTTTAGACTGTAGGCCCAGAGCATTTAAGAGAAGCCCACATTAAAGTGTTTTTCACATCCGCATGAAACATCCCAAACCTGCGGTGGTTTTTATTTGTGGGATGGCTGAAGGCAAAACTCTAAACATCAATGCTTTACGCTACAGTTCTCACAGTCATGTGACTCTGCTGGTATCTCACCCCGAGGTCACACAATTCAGCAGAAAGATCACACAGAGGAACAGCTGGGGGGATGTACCCAATGCCCACTGTGACCTGACCTCATCACACCCTTATGTAATACACTCTGCCGTGACCTTTGACTTTACCACTCTCTGCTTTGTTGTTATCTGTAGGGTCCTGGTAATGTTGTGCCAGGCAGTGGGTCTCATAATCATCTAACACATTCAGTGTGTCTGGCATCTGTAGCTATCCTCTTTTATGCTTTTTCTTGATTTATGTTTCTTGACTTATTTATTCAGGATATAATGGAGGACCTCCATGTTTGCTGCAGTTGGGCCTCATCTTTTGATGTCAACCTTTTTTTAGAATACCCTTTGGAATGCCCTAGAAGGGGAGAGTCCTAGTTGACTGCTTTTTTTAAGTTATGTAATGTAAACATGTCAGTCAGGAACAGAATGAGGAAAGTTAGGCTTCAACCACTTTTAACAGGTACTAGTATACAAGCAAGAACTCTGACAGTTTGAGGCCAAATACTTGATTGTGGGGTTTTCTAACCAGACCTGTTTCTGCAGAGGTGTTTTCATGCATGCAGGTCCTTGACTGATGTGGGGGTCATAAATCTTTCATGGAGTTTTTATCGATTGGTCGGCTGAGACTGAATGTATGTCAGTGTGTAAGTATGGCCTGCACACTCACAAACTCACTTCACTAAGTAGATTCACTGCAGTAGATGAATGCCAACACTCATCCAGAATTGTTACCCTGCATTTCCGGGAGCCGCCATCCGTCGGTGATCCATATTTGTAATGATTTGTAATGATGCAGCTTGGTAATGTTCTGCTCATGTAACTCTGCTGGTGTTCATGTTCAGGATGGATTCATGCTAACTGGTTCAGATGAAGAAGGTAACAATATGCCATATAAACGACATTCCTCTAGTCTCTGATTTCAAGCTATGGATGAACTTGACTATCTACAATTAAGCATCTTTGTAAAGCCTCTTCCCTTTGGAAGTTTTTCAGATATGGAGCACTGTGAGGTGAGCCTCCCTTACACAGCAGGACCCAATGATGTCTGCGAACATTGTGGTCAGTGGGAACTCCTTTCAGGTTAACCTATCCATAAAAGGCACATTTCCACTAGCGGCACTTCAGGGTAATTTTAGCCTTCATTTTATGCTCATATCTCCATTACATCAGACCAGGCCGACAGGGCTGTTTCTACTATTTCAGGAACCAACTGAGTGCCTATCGTTGGGTGTGTAGGGTACAGTCACAGGGCAGGAGTTGCAGTTAAGTCACGCAGATTGGTTGTTACTCAGTAGCAGTGTTGGGTGTAACACAGTACAAAAGTAATGAGTTACAGGAATATATAACTCTTTCAGTAACTGTGAAACGTTACGCGTTACTCATAAAATATACAGCAATATATTAATGGTTACAATTTCAGTAACTCGAGAAATAAGCACATGTAAAATGTTTTTTTAATGCCCAACTAATGCAGCAGACCAAATCACGTTTGATATCCTAGCAGAAAGTCCACGGTGCTTCCTGTTGCTCAAAGCCAAAACATCAGATAATCGGGATGGCTGAGGAAAAGATCGACTGTAGATTTACATAAGGGTATTATTTACACTATTTCCATATCCCCATAACCACTCATTAAAAGGCTTTTCAGTCTCAGGAGTCTCATCTTTTTCAAATATCTCTGTGATGAGTGGTTTCAGTGCCTTCGTTTGTGTGTAGATAGAAGGCAGGTAGTATTAAAATATATTATTTGTGGTGTGACACTTTTGTCAAATGTACATTGTTAAGATGCAGTATTTAAAAATTCTGTTACATATTCAAGATACTTTGCTAGAAGTAACTTATAGTCGTGTAACTCAGTAACATTTTTGTGACAGTAATAATATAGTATTATCTAGTACAAACATATTACATTTTTAAAGCTGTAACTTCTAATTTAGAAAATATTACTTTTTTTTTGTAACTTGCCCAACACTGCTCAGTAGGCACATTTGTGTCTGCACTGGTCACAGTGACAAATCGCTGCAGTTTAGTCACTTATGCAGAATGAGTACATGTTTGAGGATTTCCTCCCGCTAAAGCGATCAGACAAGCCAACACAGAGAATCTTGCAAAATTCTGATCACTTCAAATGGAGAAATGTTCCCTGATTGTAATTCCACTCTTCAGTTTGGCAACAGAGCATTTATTCAGCCTCCTTTACGCACCAGCAGGAGAGTGATTCAGCTCAATAGATTCCTGCTTGTCAAACATTCATAATTACTAGATTTAGCCTATTCATTTACTTGAGATGGCATGACGTATGACATTCTCTGTTAATTGTATTTGCTTTGAATATTTATAAAAATTAATAAGGAATTAAATACTACTGAATTTTGAATTGTTATTTTAAAAATTTACGGGTAAAAATAGATTTAGACTAGATTGCAAAAACAACACAACCCCCCACAAAAGAAATAAAAAATAAAAAAATAAAATTGTAGCATGACATCACCCAAACTGCTTCCCTTTCTTCTTCTGACCAAGCTTCAACTGCTTAGTATCTTCATTGATCGTTCTTCAACTATATTTAAAACAACAGAAATATTAGATGATGGGAAAAACCACTGAAACAACTCTCTTTTAGCTGCAGCATGAAATGTAAGAATATATACTTAAAATCAAATGAAATAAAGCTGAAGAGACTAAATTTGTTGCATTTTGCCTTTGGAATGGGGAAAAAAGCAACTTCTAAATTTTCTCCATCGCAAAAGGAGTGATCACCATAGAGGTTTGCAATTCTTAAGTACATACTTACAGTTAAAATGACACTGGATACAGAAAATAAAGTTTCCTTATAAACTTTTTAAAATCAAACGATATTCACATTTTATTGTAAAGCTAGGGAAAAATGGGATTGACTGCGCTTTTAGCTCGGAGAGACTTGAGCACATTTCAAAGGTGAACAGTTTCTCTTCTCCTCCTCAACTCATTTTCATGTAATGGCACAATTTCACTCTTCATGGAGTCTCATAACTCCACTTCTTTGGAGCCGAAAAAGTCTCATAATAAATTCACTAACGTAGGGTTTTTCACGAATGCATGTGCTCATTTGGAAATGCACATGGTCTGTTTCACAAATGCACACACTCAGGTTCACAAATATAATTTTCAGAAACACTTGTAATATAAATTCACAAATCCACGTGATGAGGTTCAAAAATGCCCACACTCTGTTTCACAAATGCAGAAAATCTGTTTCACAAACACATACAATGGTGACATTTGTTTTCTCTTTACCCTAGGCGAGTCTCAAAACTCACCACACGGAATTCTGTCATGAATCCAGAGAGGTTCACAAATGAGAAGTGGTGGGTTCATGCACATTCAGGAATTTGTATGATCTGTGAGTATATATTTGAAGCTTCTCTTAGAATTATATTTGTGAAACAGCTTGTGTGCATTTTTTAAAGAGATTGTGTGCATTTGTCAAACAGATCGTGTGCATTTTTGAACCCTCATCGTGTTCATTTGTGAATTTATATTACAAGTGTTTCTGAAAATTATATTTGTGAACCTAAGCATGTGCATTTTTGAAACAGACCATGTGCATTTCCGAATGAGCATATGCATTCGTGAAAAATCCTGCATTAGTTTATTCATTATGAGACTTTTTTGGCTCCATACACTTCACTCCACCAAGACAGGCTTAGTATCTCCTGAACCTATATGCCCGATGTAGTCCAAAGTGCGACCTGACTCACAAACTTTGAGTGCGAATAAGTGAATGTGGATCTAATAACGTTCACTGTAAGTGAACAGCATGATTGGAAAAGCGCCTTATAAATTTGATCAATTTACTATTTAGAAGAGAATAAATATGAGGGATATCATAATATATTCCTTAACACATTGGAGTTTTTTAGTACATTTTACAGAAAGTATTAAATGTGTATTCTCTTCAGTTTTATATCCATATCAATATGTCTAAATATTAGAGATGTAAAAGTACATAAAAATCATAGTTCAACAGCATCAAACAAAGATCCTTTTTTCCTGAATTCCTTAATTTAAATTCCTGAAATTAAATCAGGAATTGAAATTCCTGAAATTAATATAATTTTTTCATGTTTTATAACTTCAAAAAGTCGAAAGTATAGAACTGACAAGAGATATGATTGGATTTTTTTTTTTTAAATGGTAGAAGCAGACATGGCCAGAGTAGAAACAACAAAACCACTTGGAAACACTCAGTGTTGATGTTTAAAAAAGTTTAGATAATACTTTATCCATATTTCCAAAACAAATGGCTAAAAATGCCTGATTTCGAGTAATTTTTATAAATTGTCGGCCTAGTCTCCCAGCTGTAGGCCTACTTGAATTCATCATGGGAAGCTGTTGGGAAAATCGCTTATCAACTGTGATTTCTCCGACTTACATTTTATACAACATAAGGAGTTCTGACTGAGTGGAGACTACTGATAGCCATGTGGATGTCAGCTGTTTTTTTCTTAATATCAGTAATGTTTCCATTAGAGTTGACATTGTTTCAGGTGAGTCATTGAGTTTAGTGCAGAGTGTATTATGGATCATATTGCTGTTGAAATATGCATTTGCCATAAAAACGTGTTGGTCCGGTTCATCTTTCTTTTTCTACTTTAGCTGCAGGAGAAATTATGAATGTTCCTAAATAGCAGAGTTTAGTGATAGCTGGGAATCCTTTCTTTTTTGTTTTGTTGTCACATTGTTGCGCTGCCGAACATTGCGTCTGAGTTCTGCACATAAACATTTTGCATGTGTTCAGGTAGAAAACAGCTCACCGACAGGGCCGTACGAATAAATCTGAATACAAACACATGTACCGTTACACCCCTACCAAGTATGTTATAACAACACAGTTAGTCATGACTGCACCTGAACCCCTGAGATGATCAATGTTTTCTCCACCATATTCTCAAATACCATCCATATGGACATGGCTGTGAAAACAAGAAATCATATGAGCAATCTTGTGAATCAGAGAGTCACTTAATTATAGAAGGATAGAGTTGCACAACAGCGGAGTCTTCCCTAAAAAGCATCGTTTCTGCCTCTTTTGCCATCTTTCATAGTCATAAAATATAGATCGAGGTGTTCTGTTTTCTCCAAGTGGGTAGATGCAATCTGCTTTTAATGCATTGCAGGGGTCAAATGAGACACTTTAAGTGTGGAGAGAAATGTAGAGGTTTTGCTTTACCACTTCTATTACATAACTCCTCAGAATACTTTAAAGAAAAATAATCTCCATTTAGCTCCCACATTCAGCATAAACATAGGCTGCAGATTTTCTGCTGAGCTGTTGCTGAAAAAAAAAACAGTTTAAAGATGTAGAAGCACCACTGCAAAACAGAGCAAACGACGATGCAAGGCTGTTTAAATATGAATGAATGTTGTGCGAATGACTCTGCTGTAATGCTTAGACAAGAACAGATCCTAGTTTTATTTAGCATGGACTCCAGGGAATGCTGGTGATGTTATATGGTACATTCATGGGTTGGAAACTCTAAAATGTTTATGCTGAACCCTCCTAAGGGAGTCTGTGTCTTCAATTCCAACATTAAAACTTTAACAGTTGGGACTTTCCTTTCTAGGGACCAGCAACAAAATAGTTGATTGTGTTGCACATTAACAAAATCAGAGGCAATCAGACGAACTTGGAGCAGCGGTTTGGAGGAAAAATGTTTCTATAGACTTTATGGGTCACCAGTGAGGTACATGCCCAGAACAATAAAAGAGAAGAAACAGGGGTTGATGAACTATAAATAAGAAGAAAAGAAAAGAAGTGGGTATGAGGGGGCAATGAAGTGAGCTACAAAGAAAGACCATTACTCAAGACCAGATAGCAGGAAGTTGTAGAATAGTAACATGTGCAAGACAAAGATCTAAGTATGTCAGATATGTCTTAGATTTCAAGAGGTACCTCTAGTTTATTTATGGAAGATGTGCCTATTCTGTGATTTTTTTTAAATTAGAGAATATCTAACATATTTGAAAGAAAATGCACCTTGAGAAGCTAAAACACCTGGGGGCAATTCTACTCGACACGCTTAAAATCAAAAGCATAATGAACAACCCTTAGCATCCTCTTTTCCAGACAGAAATTATAGTGTTTACAATCAGAAGCTTCTTATGAAGCACTGCAACACAGATCACTACAGTAGATTCCTACTTCACCCCAGCTATAACCATCATCAGTGACTGAAGAAACGTAGGTTACATGAAGAACTACAACTATTTTTCCCGCTTGATTAATAAAGTATTATTGAATTCAAATCTGTAACACATGTTCTTCAGATCCACAAAACATGTGGACTGGATGATCCCACAGTGGAGTTAAAAAAATTCCAACATCATGTACATCATTTACAAATTAAACAACTTGTGTAAGGAAGTCCTGAAGAGGAAATAGTTTGAATACAGAGTAGTACAATGAAGAACGGAGACGTCTTCTAAAGTATCGCCATATGTCAACAACATCAGCATTTCACCAATGCTTGAAAATCTCTACATGGGTCAGGCAGCCAAGCCAAAACATTATGCGGGATCACTGCCCTGAAATGATAAAATCTATCCTGGGAACCATGAGCTCAGAGTGTATTCATGTTCCTAATTTGCTCCAGAAGCAAAGCTAATATAACCCTCATCTTTATGCATCAAACTGATTTCCTCCTGACATCAACTGTGTCAGGGCAATCAGCAACATTTGTCAGGTTTGGACCCTAGCTGAAGTTTTAATGCCCAAAGTAGAACTTTGAGAGCTCCGCATAAAACTGTTGGTCATGATCTCTTTAAAAGATGACAGGAAAATCTGGAAGGAATGAACAGAAACAACAGCTAAGAGTTCGGTTCAAGGCTGTAGTGAAAAAAAAAGTTATCTCCGTGCACATTGACGAAGTTAACAAGTCCATTACAAACCAGTTCATTTGAACATTCTCAGAAAAGATTGAAGTATTATAAAGTTGTTAGAAAAAGAAAGTGACACTGACCTCTATTTAAAAGATTTCCTTATCTATCCTCCTTGCCTCCTCTTCTCACCTCTGCTCAGAGTTTAGGCAATCCTCTTGAGCAGGCAACATCGGCTTGGCCTTCTTACTGCACCATTAAAAATACAACACACACAAAACATTCGAGGAGCTGCCAAAAAGCCACTGTATTATTGATTTTCACAAAAAAATCCAACCTAAGCTCCAGTGCAACAATGTTACCATGAAATGAGGGTGGTGTGACAGTGATTAAATTTGTCGTCTGATGATAATTGTTCTGACCTACTCTGAGAGGAATTAATTAAAATACTAGGGACAGTTTAATACTGACAAAATGTCACTGACATCATAAAAATCCAGTTAAATAAAGAAAGGTCGTTCGTCTTCATCTGGCTGAGATTAAAACAGAAAACTGCCTAAAAAGCTAATTTTCTTAATGAGTTTCAATCGAAAGTTCTGGTTTATTTATTAAAGAGGGTCATCTGAAGATGTTTAATATTCACAGAGTTATCTTCAGAAGATTTTTGGCTCACAGAAACAGCCTGACAACAGCTGCTTGGTAGAGCAACATCAGAGGAAAAGCTTGCTTAATGAAAGGAGGGGCATGGTTGACTGGAACAACTGAAAAGAACAAAAGCATTTTAGAGATTTTTAAGAAAGAACAGGAAAAGGATATAGGATTGTCTGGTATGTTTTTTTTATGAGCAACCATCAAGATGAACACTCCAAGCCACCTCGAAATGGCTTTTGCAGCTTAGCACTGCTCTGACCTGTGCTAGGACCCTGGGCCTCATGCACCGCTGCCTCAACCTTTCTCCCGAGCATGCTGGTCAATTCTGCATGACAACTTGTGTACAAGAGAGAAGATGGCAACTTAAATCCAAAATGGCAGACTTTCTTTGGGCCTGAACCATGGTTTAAAAGCTAATTGTTGTAGGTCTAGAGAAGTTTCACACGTGTACCAGATTTCATACTCTTATGTGAAAGCACAGCTTTGGGAACATTGTTTTAATGCTTAGAGTGTTTTGTAGAGGAATTAGGTCACACCCAAATCTTTTTTCATAAATGTCTGTTAGGGATTAAACTAAAATCCATTATTTTGAATTTGGCCTAACATATGCCCAGAATTCCCCATGCCACCACAGCCAGACCCTCTAAAAAAAGGCTCAGTACTATAAATTAAGTTACACCAACATCTTTTCAGTCCCTGGCCACACATAGATATTGATTGGGTAACGGGGATCATAAATGGACCCTCCAAAAGTAAAGAAAATTACACTTCCTCTTCTCAGGGGGCAGGGATTTTGAATTTGAGGCCTGGAGATGCCCTTTCAATATGAACAAAAAGTCAGGATTTAGCTAACTTTATTTCCTCAATGTGTTAAGGCTGAAAAACCAAATTTAAAGGTGATGTTTCAAAAACTCTGTTAGGTGCTTGTCAAAGTTTGACATGTCTGAAATGTAAAAGAATTACCTCTTGACCCAAAATGGCCGACTTCCTGTTGATTTTCGAATCAGATATCATTTGACTTTTTTTCTCATCTTTAAGGATTCTCTCTGTGTAGTGTACCAAATTTCAAATGTCTATTTAACATCGTTTGGTATATGTCATCTTTAAGTTCAATTGAGGTTTTTTTTATAGGTTAAGGCCTCCATATAGCAATTTCTTTTCAGTGTATGGTTATTTAGAAACAATAAAAAAACCAATAGGCCTTTACAGCACTTTCACTGCTCAGACCTAAATATCTAAACGAGGGATTCCAAAACCCAGGCCACGAGGGCCAGTATCCTGCAGGTTTTAGTTCTTTCCCTGGTTCAACACACCAGAATCAAATGATGGCTCGTTAAAAGGCCTCTGCAGAACTTTGCCATGCTGAGGGGGATGTTGGACAATTTGAATGAGCTGTGTTGGAGTAGAGAACTGGTAGGGCACCAGCCCTTGAGGCCTGGAGTTGGGGACCCCTAATCAAAACCATTACTAGAATGATTTCCAACCTTTCTGCTGAGACTGAGGTCATCTGAGTCACATGTTTGATGGTGATCATAAAACACCAATCCCTCAAACTAATTCTCTCTTTTCCAGACAATGTACCTGATTTTCTGTCACATTGCCTCAAAGAGGTTTGGTCCGAAACCTACCCTAGGGCAATTTGCTTTTGGAGACATGATCACGGCCCATAGACTCAGGCAGTACATCCCCCAGGATCATGAAGGTACTTAACTATTTGAATGACAGTCAACTCCCCTCAGGTTGAGGTCATAGATCTCCAATTGAAGGATTCAAGGGTACAGTGTTTCGGAAGGAGTGGTAGACAAATCTGATATAATTTGCATTAATAAGAGCACCATTCCATGATCATGAGATATGTATTATGACAAAAAGATTGAGATCAGATAGGTTGCAGCGGAAATTAGCTTTCTCGATATGTGGTGGTCAAGATCTACCCTACAGATAGAGGGGAGAATCTCAGTGTAGAGCCACTGCTTCTTCACATTGAAAAAAGTCTGTTACAGTGATTCAGGTGTCTAATCAGGATGCTTTTCTGAAGGCCACCTTTTAGAGTATTTCAGATTGTTTGCTGCACAGACACAGAACTGTCTGGAGGGACAATGTAACAAGGTCTGGTCTCATGGCTCACTGGGATCCCTTTAGAACCAGCTGGAGTCTGTCACCATGTGTTTGAAATATCAAACCAAATCAAACTTTATTTATAATGCTTTTCAAACTTAAACTGACCCCACACCTCCCCTTCCCTAACCCAAAATAAAAACATCATCACAACCGGGCACAACCTCACGTTGATGACTCATCACAATTTGCTGGGGTTGTTTACATAGAAAACTTTTAACTGATAGGAATGTTTGTATAATTGTATTGAAATTACTTTTGTTGTAAAGTGCCTTGAGATTACATTTGTTGTGAATTGGCGCTATATAAATAAAAGTGAATTGAAATGAATTAAATTACACCCCCCTCCCAACCCATCTCCTATACGCACACACACACACACACCTACACACGCAAACACACACACACACACACACACACACACACACTTAAACGCAACAGTGAACAAAAAAACAAAACGGACTGAGTACAGATGAGCCAGGAAACGCCATTCTGGGAGCCATCTGCAGCAGCAGATCAGCAGCAGTAGCCAAGGCTCCGACCCAGGGCGCCCAGAGGAGGGAGAGCTGGTACCTCCGCCTCCACCCAGGCACTACCTGGAGAGCGCCCAGGCAGCTACCGCTGACCACCACTCCCGAGGCAGAGGACTCCCACAGAAGAAATGGGAATCTCTACAGGATTTATTATCTCGTCATCTTCCATCCATGCATTGTTTTTCAGTTATCTGGAGCTGGTTTACAGGGCAGCAGCCAAAGCAGAACAGACTACACTTTGCTTCTCTCCAGCCACTGGGGCCAGCTCCTTGGTGGTAATCCAAAGGTGTTCCTAGGCCATTAGAGAAACAGCGTCCTTCCAGCATGTCAATGGTCTTTCTCTGGTTGTCTTCCTGTTGGGATGTATCCTGAGCACCTCACCAGGCATGCATCATGTAGGAATGCTAACCAGATGCCTTGGCCACCTCAGCTAGTTTTCTCTGAGCCCCTCCCTGGTGATTGAGTTTCTCCCCCGATCTCTATGGGAGAGCCCACACGGGTCTGTAAAGCGTACCAATCCACCTATTATTTACTTTTTTCATTTCCCCTCATTTATGAACAACACTCTGAAGTACAAAAACTTCTCCATGAGGGATAGTGCATCATCCCTGACCTGGAAAAGGCACTCTACCCTATTCTGCCTCAATCTCCACATCCTGATCTCTGAAAACTAAAGGGTGGTATATGAATAGATTCACGAACCTTGGAAAAACCTGAAAGTTTTGCAATGTCATCTTTGGATTAGCATGAGTCAAACATATAATTATATCTAGGAGTTTTGGCTCCGTAAAAATACAGAAAAAGTTTGCAATTCATAAAAAAAGTAGAAGACATTTGGTTCTAACAGTAAAGAAGTACTTTTAAAGGGGAGGTTTATCATCTCTTCTCATGGATACTTTGAAGCAGACCCTGCCACTGTATCATTTTTACTTTTGCTCAGTTTACTGGAAAATCCCTACTTGACATATGGTTTGGTCTCCTGTCTCCCAACTGAAGCATACTGGTCTTCCTACATTGCGAACACTGTATCTCCTGTTTGTTCCCCCTGTCGTAGCTCCCAAATGCAACTAGGCCTTTCTCAGCTTCTCCCTGGCAGTCCTGCTGACAGGCCTTCAGCTCTGGCTCTGAAGAGAGCAGTCCTCCACCATGGAGTCCTTTTGATGTTTCCAGACTAACTGACACTGTTCTGGTTCTCTGTGTTGTCAGGTAGTTAGCCAGAGGAGAACCGTGCTGTCTACACAAGTGGACACACTCTAGTGGAAAAATGGGTAAATGACACAGAGATTATTTTGTAATTTTACCGCTGTCCCTCCCTGAAAACTGCTCTAACACTTGTACCTTCAGGTTTTTGTTTGTTCTTCATTCTTCAATTTCTGGTTTTATTTGGTGTTTTGAAGACTCCTTTGATATTGCCAGAAAAATCAAGTTTTTCACTCCCTCTCTTGCTTGCATTAAAAGTGTTGTTGCTCTGTGTTTTCATCATGCATGGCCTCAGCGGCAGCAACATGTAACTCTACAGAGAAAGAAGAGCTGGAACCTGTCATTAAAAACTTTTTAAATTTATGTTAGGATGAGCTAGTAAAGAGTGCAAGTCATGAGTAGTTCATGAGTTAGGTTTAGGGTCTGGGTTTCCTACACATTTGTAGCTCCAGAAAAAATATAAATATGAAATGTTTTGCCAGAAGTATTAATGTTGCCATAGCATGGGGACTGGTTGTACAACTGTTAATGGGTTACATATGAAGTTCACTTAATATCAGTGTGGTACCATGATAGGATGTCATCACGTCAGTACATTTTCATGCACATCTAAATTGAGCTTTTTGCAAAAATCGAGCTAATGTCTTAACCTGAATGGGAGCCTTCATCCTAGATTACATGTCACTCAGAAAATTTAATTATTAAATGAAGTTCATTCGAACACCGCCAGTGAAGTAAGTTAAGTTTGTTTGCCTATTTGTTTGAAGGCAGCATAACTGCTGTTAGCCAAACAGAGGTGAGACATTTTTATTTATTTATTTATTTATTTATCATTTTATTTGTTTATTTAACAAGGACAGTGCATGGCACTGTACCAGAATTAGCTACAAGCTAAATTTCCTATGTAGTCCCTGGGCAGGAAGAGGTAACATACAATTAATTCATTAAAACACATATAGATATCACATAAAACATCATCACGCAAGTAGTCTGTCAGACAACAACAAAGTTTCACACTGTTAAAAACACAATAAAACAACAGGACAAATAAAATGCAATAGTAATACACACAATAATGCAATGTTAGGATACGATAACGATTTTTTTTTTGTTTATGATTGATGGGTACATGATTGAGTAGATTTTAGGTATGATTTTATGTTATTTCGAAAACCAGTTAATGTACTGATTTGCATATTATAAACGTTAATAAGACGTGTAGCCCTGTCCTTTCCCCCCACCAACTCCTTCAACAAACTTCAGCCTCTTGAAAGAGGACTGCCAAAGCATTTTTTCCACATAAAACAAGTCACAAGGCATTAATTTATACCGGAGACCACAGCAAATTTACTGAACAAAAACAATTGAATGAGGCATTTAAGATTAAATTGGTAGTTTATAAATAAACTAAATTGAATGGAATTAAATTCAATAGCCCAATGGCACTTTGTCATGCGTAAAGCTTGATACAGATGGTATTTTGGTTTGGGGCCGTTATCCGGTAGTTGGGCCCAACACATTCATTTCAGTAAAAGAATCTGTGGAAACAATTTGAAGATGCCACAAGCACACATGCATAAATGCACGCATGTGTGTGCAGTCCAGTCATGTTTTTACATGCCATGGTTGGAATCCTGATCTCAACCTGTCTGAGCATCGTTGAAATGAACACAAATTAGAGACTCTTTCAAAATAAGAGTCTACTCTCACAAATATTACCCAGAGTGGTCAGATTCATGAGGGGAACCATCTTCCAAGAGAGCCTCAAGCGCCTCAATATTTAAAAGAGTCAGTGTGTGTGTGTGTGTTTGGGTTTGGGGGTGGGATGCTCTAGTCATCTGACCAGGATACCCACCTCTGGAGGTTTAAGTTTAGTCCCGGTGAGAGGAGACCCCATTGTATACCTTTAACAAGCTAATAATATTTGCTACTTCATTTAAATAGTCAATATAGCTAGATGGAGTGTTTTGAAGCCTCCATGGTTATTCACAAAATGTAAAAAACATAAAATTTATTTGAAGTGAACCGTGGAACTTTAAAAACAAATTAAGTCCAAAATAACTGAATGAAACAAGCTTTCCTTTTTCACTCAACAACGTAGCACCAGAGGAACTGAATCTGTTGGTTTTAGGGAGTGGTGTGTGAAGAGGGTCTATCTTTAGCTGTGTATGAATACACCCTCTGTAAGCAAACCCATCAGACTGAAGCAGAAAGAATTTGTTCAAGTTTTTAATTACAGGCTTTCTGGCAGAACTGTTTTTACCAAATCTTCCTCCCTCCTACGACATGTTAGACACAGTTAATGACGTCCCTCGTGATTAAAGTTTGTGGCAAAAAGTGATTTATTTTATCCCTGGCTGAGACGTTTGCTGGAACTAATGGTGACTGATGTCGGAGCAGAACCCTTTCAGCCAATTCCTGACCTCATATTTCTGCTTATTTTAATGCTTCAATAGCGTGTTTATTACATTATCCCCCAACTTAAAGTTCAGCCTGTCCTTTACCTTCACAATAAATTCCGACAAAACCAAATGGAAGGCTCTAATTCTGCATTAGTGATTTATATTATTAATATTAGCCCGTGAGTCATCGTTGTGAAAGTTGTGTGAAAGCAGAGGATGTGGTGTTTTTGCTGGCCAGCGGCGTTGTGCTGCGTGCTTTGTGGGCTGCCTGCTGGGCCTCTTTGGTTTGCCTTGAAGGTTTTATGACTCGTGGATCGTTAGCAGGTTTTAAGCACACACCAGCCTGCACGCATGGAAATATGCTGTTTCCTTCAAACACAAACCAACAAACACGGATCCCGACTCTTTTACACATTTATGCCACACTGAACCGAATTAAGCTGTATCAGGATGGATGTGGATATTTATTGATTGGTCAATTTAGTGTTGCATGTCTGCAAAGACAAACAATTATACATGGACATCCTCTGACTAAATATTCATAAGATAGCCTTTGATGACAGTATCCCAGTTATGTTTTTTTTTGTGAGTACTGGAAAGAAACGTGGCATAATGATGTAATGAGGAGATAATCACAAGCAGAGCTTTGGATGGTTTTATTTGGAAAATATTGCAAATATAATCTTAAACTAAAAATAAAAGTACATGCAGTAAAATAACCAACACTTCAACCAATGTCGGGCCATTTCGTCCTAAAGAACTTGGTCTATATTCTGTGATTTATACAAGGTCATTCTAACATGTGAATATGCTTTGATCGACATCTCGCTGGAAGATGAACCTCCGGCCAAGTCTCAAGTTTTTGCATCCTGTAAAATGTTTTCTCCCAGAATTGTCCTTTATTTTCCACCATCTATATCCAGCTTCGTTATGTCTGCTGTAGCGATGTATTACCACAGCAATATGTTACCACTGGTATATTTTGTTGCCGGGAGGGTCTGTTCTACCACACAACTTTTGAATGTTGCCTTGAAACTTCCACTTTGGTCTCATCTAAGCAAAGCACTTTTGACCAGATGTGCGCTGTCACCTGTATTGCCTGTGGACTTCCTAGAGCTTTATTTTAACTTTCCAGTTTTCCATAATGATCAGCTTCATAGAGTGCATGACTAATAGTTGCTCTGTCAACAGATAGTCCTATCTGAGCTGTAAATCTCTGTAGCTTTTCGAAAGCTACCATGGGCCTTTAGGACACTTCTCTGGTAATTGCTCTCCTCGCCACAAATGTCAGTTCAGGTGGACAGCCATGCCTTTGGTAGGCTTGCAGCACTTTCATCTTTTTGCCATTTTCAGATGAAGGATTTAAAAAGCTCTCTGCAAGGTGTTCAAAGACATTGTTTTAGCAAACTGTGATTTGATCTTCTTCACAAGTTTCTCCCTAACCTGTCAACTCCGGTTCTTGGCCTACATTTTAAGGTTAGAATTTCTGAGACCTTAACAGAACAGCTTGATCTGCACTGAGATTTGATCAAATATAGAATAACCCTATTAATTAGGTTACTACTTAATGTAGTGGGTTGTACAAGAGCTTTGAATTAAGAGTTTTAAATTAAGATTTTGAGTATATATGTATGTCACACAAAATAAAACCATGTTTCATTATTTTTCTATTTCAAAAACACACAATATTTTGTGTTGATCTATTAATTACATCAACTAACAATAACATATATTGAAGTTTGTGGTTGTAGCATGTGGATTAATACAAGATGTTGTCTGAAAGAGAGGCTCATCATGGTAAACATCTTGCAGAACATTCTCCTCAAAATAACTTGAATTGCCCTTCACTGAGGTCTTGTGAATGTGCAGTTGTCAATAATCCAGTCCTGATTAAAAGTTTAAGACCCTTTGAAAAATGTAAAAAAAAAATCATATTTTTTATGGTTGGATCTTAACAAGGTTCCAAGTAGAGCTTCAATATGCAATAAAAAGAAATAGAGTGATACAAACTAGTTTTTAAGCATGCAATTTATTGAAAACATCAAAGCTCCAACGTTATTGTTGCACCAATTCATTTAACTTTAATTTACATAGCGCCAATTCAAAACAAATGTCATCTCAAGGCACTTTAAAACAAAAGTCATTTCAAAACAATTGCATTGTGATGTTGAAAAGCCCAGTTGTTACCACGGAGACAAGGGCCCTCAAACATGAGGAATGCTCTCTGCAACATCTGGAAAAAGATGCATCTCTTGAAGCTCCATTGTTTCACTGAAGGAAAAAGGACCCCACAACTTTATGCTGGATCTTCTTGTCATGCCGGTAACATTGAAAACCTTCATGAACATAAAGATTCATTTTTCATTTATTTGGTTTGGTGCTGCGTAAATTTCTTTGGGTCTTCCACTTGATTTTTTTTGTTCCATGATCCTCAGGATAATTTAAGAAATTCCAAATGACTGTCTTACTGTGTCCCACCTCAGCAGCAATGGCATGCGATTCAACAACCCAACCAAGTTCAAAAACGGACTTTTTTTTTGCCTTTTCCATCAGAATGTCATGACAGTGTGACTACCTGACAGAAAATTAAAATGGATCCACACATTTTGGCACACATTTCGTGTTTCAAAAGCATTTGGTCATAAACTTTTAATCTTCGATCAGCTATAAAACAGCTCGTGTAAGCGTTGTTTTCAATAAATTGCATGCTCAAAACATTTTTTGTCTCACACCCGTTTCCTCTTGTTGCAAACTGAAGCTCTACTTGGAAACTTGTTATGATCCAACCAAGCAAAATAGGATTTTTCTGCCATTTTTCAAGTGGCCTTAAACTATTGATTGTTACTCTATGTGTCTCTTTGATGGTCTGGTGTTGCTATCTTTACTGTAGCTGTTTTTACCTTCTGTCTTCAGCTTTTAGCTGTTTGGCATTAATGTAAAGTCAAAGCTGTTTACTACTAAAGAATCCGCATTGATAGATTCTGTCAAGTAAAAATGAGATGTTATTGTGCAAGAGGGTCAACTGTATTTTAAATAACGGAAAGTTATTCTTGATTAAGTTCTGTGGAGAAAGAAGTCCGTTTTGGGCATGCTAACTGTGAGGGATAGCAACACATTTAATATTTCAGTCTCTGAGTATTGTTGAATAACTAGGATGCATTTTGAATATTTATAATTGACTTTGAATGGATTTGTAAGATTGGATTAAAAAAATGCCTTGAGATTTCTGCCGACGCTATATAATTTTTGGTCTTTGATTAACATATTTAAAGAGATTCTTACCAAATTGACATCCAGTTTCTTTTAAACAGAAATCCTCAGAAATGTACTCCCATCACATTTCATCATCATGTTTATGGTGCATTAGCACAGTAATAGCTCCCTCACAGCTGCATGTCTGTACATGGAACTGCATGACTGCTGAATGCCTGAGGGAAGCTGGAGAACAGATTCATGTGAGCAGCCTGCTGTTTGCTCCTCATGCTGAGCAGCACTTCCTGCCGAGTTTAGTGGGAGCTGGCTGCAAACTAGCATTCATTCATTTTATTGCTGGTTTCTTACCCAGTTTCTGAATGCTCAGATTGATCTCGTAGAGAAAATAGTTTTTTTAATAACAGTTATGGTGATGACACAACTGCTTCGTATTGCTTTAATAACCAAAATAATTAATGTTGTGTGTAAAGTAACTAATACCAAAAAATCTGACTAAATAAAACTTGCACATTGTTGGCTGCTAAATAATTATTTGCCTCACTGTATTAAGCTTGCTACCAAAATATTTAGCTTGAAACTGACATTGAGAAATGAATAAATAACATAGATGAAAATATGACTGAAAAATAAACCCAACTTTGTCTTTGATAGGCCAAAAAACACAAATTATTGCTGCTAACCTTTGAATGTATAACTTTGCAAATGGCACTCCATATACTTGTTTTTCAGGATTAAACTTCCTCATAAGTTTCCTCATAGGTTTGTCTAATAATAAGTAAAAGGGCTTCAAACACAAAGGTACAAAAAATCCCATCCATTGAATAAGTTACTAAATGAAAAAAAAACACTTACATTGAACTACAAGTAAGAATGCAGAATCTGGTTTTAACCTTCTCTGTTAAAAGCTTAGACAGTAGCTGCAACTTTAACAGAATGTACGTCTTTTAAAACCCCTATGGCGATAAAAGTCCTTGATGTCAAACATGGTCACTTTGTCCTTCATCACAGATGTGAAACTGCAGTAAAGTCACCGTGCAACACCAGAAATCTGTCAGAAGCATCAACACTTTGGCTGTATGATGAGCTTTTGTCTGCACATGTGGGATAAAAGACATTCATGAAAAAAAAAAAGCCTATCCAGCGGCTGACAGCCTAGTAGAATCCTGAGAAAGGTCGGAGATCAGTCTGCTGTGGCCCCAAGGAAGGCGGCACAAAAACTCAGAGAGGTTGGCCCTTTGCAAGTGTGTAAGAGGGAGAAACCAGAGGACCTGGACAGACTCTTCAAAAAGATGATGGAGAGCAGGTATGACAGCAGTTCAGACTGTGTGTATTTGTGTGAGAGCTGGCCGAACTGTTGACAAAACAAAAACGGCTCATGACTTGGACATGAGGAATGTCGGGATCAGTGTCGAGTGTTGGAGTGTGTGTTGACTGTGAGGGGTCTGTCAGCAAGTCTCTCATCACGTCAGGAAGACAGAAAAGATAAGAGCACTTTTCCCTGCCCCATAATGTTGTTTCCGTGTCATTACAAACACTGGTCAAAAAGTGGATCTTTGAAAAAATGTGCCATGAAAGTTACATTTTCATCAGGAGTTCTTTCCACATTGTCTAACTTTAGGAAGCCAACAATGAAAACAACCAAAGAAACAAACCTTTGACCTAGACCATGTAATAAGGCCTTCATCATTCACTGACAGTGTGAAAGCTCTCTCCTAAATCATTACAATGTGCTCTGGACTCCAAGGAGTTTTGATGAATAAACGTCTGACTGAAATGAACGAAAAGCGCCTGACTTTATGATGACATTTTAAGACAAAATTTCTTGTTAACTCGATTATCGAAATGATAGCATTTTGATTAGCATGACAGTTGGTTCGAGTTATTGTTTTATTCAAACAACCTGCGAAGTGCACTGTGAAAGGAAATGCAAAAAGCAACTGGATTTTTAACTGGACATGAACTGCGTTCAGCGATGCGCAGAAGTAAGACCAGGCCCTTAGAGGCTAGGCATAAGATCGTCATGGTAACCTTGCTCTGTCTGAGCAAGTGCTTAAAGATGTAAAACCTGGATGATCTGTTACTTTCTGCTTTTAAATTAAGTAAAGACAGGCGTTCAAGTCTTTAGTCCGGAGCCTCTGAGAAACAAACTGTTTAATCAGTTGCTTGCTCTGTGATTGGGAGAAAATTGTCCTTCACGTACCTTTGTGTCATTTTTGAACAAATTTCAGGATTTAAATCCCATAATAAAGACATTTTCAGGAATTCTTTCTTTCAATTCCCCAACAATGCTAAGATTACAGAAAATACAGTTTCCCCCCAGTATTCATGGGGACCAAATCTGCCTGCGAATAGGTAAAATCTGTGAATGCTTGAGACCCTCTCTGAAAACGCTTATAATAATATATGTATTTTTATAGTTCAAACACTAAATGTACATTGATATGCATTAATACACTCTGTTGAAACAGTCTTAGCACTAATGCAGAAGGTAACATTTACGGTCTTCCTAGTCTCCACACTTATAGTAATATAGCTCCTAGATTGGTTACTGCAAATACCAGCCAATGGCATGTCAAATATCACTGCACATAGACAGTGCAAGGTACCTTTATTTGAATTGCACACTTTTAGCAACAGAGAAAGATCTACGTTATAACAATAAAAACAGAAAACAAAGCATAGAATGCTTTGATATAAAGGAACTAAGTCATTCAACAGCTTCGAAGTTATAGAAACTGAAAGCAGCTTCTCAATGTTTGGTTCTGATTGTAGGGATACTGAGTAGACTGGAATTAGAGGACCTTAGTGGTCTGTGGGTGTTGCTATAATCACAACAGACTTTTAACATTGGCGATAAGCCATTACATTTTTTATAAACTAGTAAATGTATTTTGAACTATTCTCAGAGCTAGTGTAAAGACTTCAGATATCCGGTTGTCTCTGCTTTCCAAGCTGTATTTCATTTTTGTTTGATTGTTTTAGATATGCTTTACAAAAAATATCCACGAACAGGCATTTTTTCCTCAAATAATTATCAGTTTCGTTCCAAATACAAATTCACAGATGGTTGGATCGGGGAAAACTGAACAATAAATAAATGACAGGTCAATGTAAAGCCAGGAGGCTGAATATTATTGCACATATTTTAAAGATTTGTATTTATGAAATATTCACTGCATGCTAAAGCTGGGCAATAGCCCATATTAATTTTTTTTTATTTGATTTTATTGATTGATGAAATTGTTTTTGTTTATGAAGATTACATTTTGGAAAATGTACAGTTTTTATTTTGATTTATTCCTTTCTGTTAACCTGTCCTGTCTGGCAGCGTAACACTCTGGTGACACTGGTGTCTGAGTACCAAGTAAAAGCCCAACAGATTTACTGTCTCGAGCAAAGCATCACAGCTTTTGACATAGCACTCGACTTGATATATATGTGTGAGAAATCTCTATTAGAGATTGTTGTGGGTTTAATTTCTTGAAGTTATGAACATGGAAATGAAAAAAAACAAGGAGGAACAAAGACATAATATGAAAACGAGAGGCATGAGAGGTATGAGTGTGCAGTACAAGAGAGGAAGGGGAACAAAAAGAACATAAGAAAACATCCCAGTCCTCCACATCCACCTGACGGCACAAAGATGAAAAAAAAAACAAAAACAACAACCATTAAAAAGGAGCAACATTAACAGAACAAACCAAATGTTATAAACTAAGAACTATACATTCAGAACCCCCAAAAATGTATATATATATAAATGCAACAACAATGTCCTAGCCCTACTGCACGTACTACTATGAGTTGGTCTAGGACATAGAACCCCATATTGTGACAAAATCAAACTTAAATCAAACTTTATTTATAAAGCACTTTTCATACAAAATAGCATCTCAAAGTGCTTTACCGATTAAAATGACCCCACATGAACCACACACCCCCACTCATCCCACACCCCAGAATAGAAACATGATCACAGTTCCCGATGCAGAGGGCAAAGAAAAATGAAAAAATGAGAAAAAGGTGTACGATTCATGGAAATTTTTGCAGGGCATTGCTTTGAAAACTTCAATATTTTAAATATTTTGATCATGTGGGAAGGAGAGTGTATGTATCACACTTACATCAGAAAGTCACAACAGCAAAGCTGATAAAAAGTTTAACTCACACTTTTGTAATTAATTTTTCTTTAAGCTTTCCAACTTTTCTTATTTGTTACACCTTAGATTAATAGCATGTTTCTTGAACATTTTGACAGAGATTTAACCGTCTGTTTTGTCCTTAAGCTTTCGAATCAGACGTTCGGATGACAGCCACAGATTCATGGTTCCTGTAACACATTAAATAATACATTCTGGCTTATCCACGCACATCAACAAAATTCCCCCTGTTTTGTCCCATGTTGAATAATAAAATCCCCATTCTTTTATGACACGTAACAGCTCCTTATGCCTCCTTGTGCGATCTGCTCACTCAATGATTCACACAGTTCTTCTGTTTTACTGTGACCTGTCTGGAGCCTCACATTTCCAAGGTGGTTAAAACATGCAGGAAAGCAGTATATTTGCAAACATGAAGTAACCCAGGGCTGATAAACCAGAAGGTGGAACAATGGAGAGAAACAGAAAAAAATTGTTCACGTGCAACAAACTGCCAGTTTCACACATTCCTCTGGCCTGAGCGAACACTGTGCCAGTTCATAGCTGTGAAAACCATCAGAGCTTCCCATTATTCAACAGCAGAGAACCCCCTCTGTGAGAGCCACAATGAACGACCTGTGTCACCAGATTCCTAACATTTATTGTAACTTCTGAAATTTCTGCTGAGGAGGGATTCATAGTGTTTCCACAGCAACAAGCGGAGCCCCGTAGTCCTCCTAGAATTGATGCTTCATGGTAAAATCAATACAATACTGAACCCACCAGAAGAATAAAAAAAAATCATCAAGAAATATAAATTTCTGTGATTTCTTTCTGTTTGTATTTAGCTAAATTAGGAGCTGAATGAAGTTCACTTCCAGCCATACACTGAGGCAAGGTTGTATTTGGCAGCCACTGATTCTGCCAGGTGCACCACTTAACATGATGAGAGAGGTCTATAATTTTCATCATATTTACACTTCACCTGTGAGGGACGTAATGTAAAAGAAAAATCCAGAAAAACACATTTTTGATTTTTAAAGAATTTATTTGTATAATAGTGCAGAAAATATGTATTTATAACTTACAAATAAAAAAGAATTGTGATCCCCACAGACCTGTAATTTCTTCTTTAAGAAGCTCTTCTTTCCTCCACCTGTTACCTGTGTTGATGCCACCTGTCTGTATAAAAAACACACCTGTCCCCACCTTCAAACAGTCAGACTCCAACCTCCACCATGACCAGGACCAGAGAGCTGTCCAAGGAAACCAGGGACAAGATTCACATGTACAAGAAAGGGGGGACCAATCGACAAGCAGCTTGGTGAGATGGGATCAACTATTCGAGCAAATACTAGACTAGAAAAGCACTTGGATATTCACATCATCCAAAAAATACTTTTTCCTGTTTCCTCTGCAGATATTTCCTGAAAGTTTCTTCAAAATCTGTCTATAGCTTTTAGAGTTATGTTTCTCATAGACTGAAAAACCCTGGCGAAAACATAAAGTGCAAAAATAATAGATTACTGACAGTCTCCCTTGAACTAGGGCTCCATGCTAGATCTCACGTCGTGGGATACACATGATCTTGAGAACAGTGAGGAAAAAGCCCAAAACTACATGGGGGGGGATGGTTAATGGCCTGAAGAGAGCTGGGAACAAGGGTTACTCTTCCTGTACTCACCCTGCTTAACACTGCAAAAACCCACCTCCGTAATACTAGATAAATAAACTTATCCTTAGTGAAGATTTACAAGAAACAAGTGAAAGTATCTATCCATGCAGTTAGTAACTTTTTTCTTACTAAGATCTCTTGAAATAACAATAATTTCTAGACCTAAATAAAGCTAAAAATAAGTTAAAATAAGTGAATGTTTCTTATTTTGAGAAATATTTTTGTTTTAAATGGCATATGAAAACTATTTTTGCTTGAAATTAATTCAAAATAGTTCAATTTTAGATATACAGACTAAATAAGAAAAAAGTAACATTTACTTGAAACAAGTCTAATAATCTAAAACATGAAACTGAACGTTAGCTTGTAATGCTCAAAACAAGATGGAGATGATAATTTGGCTAGATTTAAGATGATAAATCTTGCCAAGGAATTTGCACTGATGTTGCGCCAATGCTGTTCTTGAATTTTTTATATTTTTAGTTTAGTTACCTGTATTCTGTGTCTGAAGTAAAACAATGTCTGCATCAAGCGGTCAGAGGTGTGAATACTAAACTGATAAACTGACCCATGGCCTTATGATTTTTCTGTTACCCTTTAAAGAAAAAGGACAAATGCAGAAAATATCCAGTTAGTGCAAGCTCTAATATTAGTGAATTTATTTTTAATGTAAAATTTTCATGGATACATTAAAAAAATAAGTAATGAGTTTATTTACTAAAATGCTGGAGTATTATGCTTGAAATCTATGCAGAATCAGTGGGAGGGAGCAAGCAATCAGAAGTTATTGACCATCTAAACTGTTTCATTTAGTTCATGATTAATTGTTGCACGGACAAACTATGAATAACATAGTTAAAGTAAAATCATTTTAGAAGATTTGAACAATTTAATCAAGATTTTAATTTGGAAATTTTATTAGGAATATCAGAACATACATAAAGGAATACAGGAACTTATTTTGTTGCAAAGCTTTCCAGTGATGTATAAACTATTAAAATATTAAATCTATTTTCTGAGCAAAAGTGAACCACAGTAAAGACTTTAGAACCTCTTTATCAAAAGAAAGAACAGAAGCAGATTTCCACGGGATGTAGTTTCTGTGTTTGTTTGTTTGTTTGTTGTGAAGTATTTTTGATGATTTGCTATAGATATGGAAACTAACAGCAGAATAAATGTGTAATAAACATAAACCTGCAGGTCAAAAAGGGTTATAGTAGAAAACAAGCTTCTTTATTCGTCATATTTGCATGATGAGTTGTGATATTTTTGGTTCTGGTAAAAGGTCAGAGGTGGCTGCTTGTGTCCCCCCCGTCTTCTCCTGCAGACGTTTTGGATATTGTTGCAGGCTCCTCATATTCACATGATGGCCAAACTAAACAACCCCACTCTGAATGTCAAGGAGCGTTCAACGTGCTGCAGGGAACAGGGAAGGCTGGCTGGGTGAGATCTGCTGACTTTGTACTTCTTTTTAAATATTACAGCTTGTTTGGATCTTTCAAATGTCATTGCTTTTAATTAGTATAAACACATGAAGCTTGTCGTAGGAACCCAAATCCTGCTGAATGAAAATATTTCAACTTTTTGTTCGGTAGATCATTTCTGAAATGATTTACTGTCACTGAAAAGGCGTGGAGCTAGATTGAAAGCGTGCTTAACGTGAATGCAATATACTAGAATGAGAGAGGAGGAGCAGTAAAACAGGGACAGCCAGACTAGCAGAGAAACAGCCGGAGGTGTTTGAGCGGCAGACAAAATGAGCACGCCTCTCATTTCCAGTCATATAGAGTCCAGAAATCCTCCTTTTGGATTTAATTAAATCTTGATTCTGGTCTGGAATAGTCTTCCTCTGCAACAGATGAATCAACATGTCAGAGCGGGGACGTTATCACCACGAGATTGAGTCAGTGTATATATGATGTGGGACAACTTGGTCCCATTCCTCACATTCTAATGAAACCAGCCTGACTAAATGCCACTTACTGTAAAGTTTAAATAAAGTGCAAGAAGACGGAGGCTTTATGAAGTGAAAGCTTGTTAATGTTCCTCTTAGCAGAGCTGCTGAGCTCCTCTCCAGCATCAATCAACAGCATACACCTACATTACACCTCAGTTTTAAATCTTCCTGCTAATCCACAAATGCATAGTATCCTGATACAAACTTGTGTTTGAAAACCCTCCCAAAAATGTTAAATATGTTCTAATAAATTTTTTAGTATCATTCCTAACGATCCAGCAGCTGTTCGTTATCTTTAATGTATTCCATTACTCATCAGACCACTTTTTATCTGTCAAGTAAGGAAAGTCCAACTGCTACTTTTCCACAGTTCTGGTTTGTTTGTGACACTTTAGAGATGCACTGGTTAGAGTTCTGTGACTGATTTGCGATCACCGTTTGGCAAATCTTTGACCCATCTATATCACTTTTGGTTGATTCTAATTACTCTTTAAGAACAATAAAACAGGAATATTTAAGAACAGCTTTCCTTTCACTATTTCTTTAATGAGGTGTCATACATTTTTCATTCAGGAGTAGAGGTATCATCACACTGCATGTGAACTTACTATTGTTTTAGAACAAAAACAAAATTATACCTCAAACTTTAAACTTCATTTAGAACCTTGATAGTCTTGATTTGCATATTCAGGATGTTTTAGATCTTTTAATTTTTTTAATATTTCTGTTTATAATATTCTATATAGATCATCAGGCATGTGTTTAAAAAAATCCAAACAAATATTAGACATCCAATTAGTTCATGTCAGATTGGAAACTATGACTTTGACTGAACACCGGATGAATTTGGCTGGGGGTTATGTCCTACAGGTTGAATATTACATACTTCCGGATCGAAGCTGCCTCTTTTGATGACAACCTTTCTATGTACAAATACATACCGGACATCACTTGAAAGCTAAGGTTTCGGCGGTTCCAAACATGTACACCAATAAAGGATACAATTACAAGTATAGATATAGGAAATACTTGGGACACTCATCGTTCAAAGCCACATATCATTGACAGAACAAAGCCACCAAAACTTTCTTTTTACATCCACTACGGACCAATGACTGTACTCCAATTAAAAAAAGGTAGTCCACAGTCTTACGTCTACAATCCAAAATAATATGCCACTAAAAACCTTAGTGAATTCCTTCCCTGCATATATTTCTTACAAAGTTTTCATCACTGGCTGCCTTTAGCATGCTCATATTAGCCTAAAAATAAACACGGCGCACGTCTTCTTCTTGTTGTTGTGTTTATTGCTGTCTGGCAAACAAAACATTGGTGCAATACTACCATCGACTGGTACGGAATGTGGTTTATAATGTCAATCAAGGTTGTACTTTCTTCTCTAGGACTGGTGAAGTCTTTTGCATTGTTCCTGCTTGTGCCAGCTTTGCTCTTGTTTTCAATCAATCTAAGCTCTAATGTCTAAGTTAGCATGTGTCCGTTTCAAAGTATCTTATTTACTGCCTGATTAATCCTGATTGATAGTGTGAAGCACTTTTACCGGTTGTATTGGGTCAATGCATGGTTTCATTTTCACTTACATGGGTATTGCAATTTGTCTTGGGTCCCCCACAGCCCACCCATGGGTCTGTTATGACTAAAGATGCAACTACTCAATAGAAAATTTTGTTAAGTACTAACTGATGAAACGGTTTTAGTGCTCATGTCAACTGTCAGGGTGTCCTGGTGGCAACCATATCAAAATAATCAAAAAATAAACAAGCCATAAACTTCATGTAAGATCAGAACTACTCATGATGCCTCCACAGAACCCTGCTTGAGAAACTTTTATCTATTGCTTGGAAAAGAAGATCTTTGAGTTGTTAGAAAAGCATATTGGCCAATGAAGGTAAAGAAACAAAGCAGCTGCCAACTAGCTTAGAGTATGTTACCATTATTCGTTTAATTCATTATCATCCTCACTTGTTAGCATATCTCATGGTGTTTGTCTTTGCTGTTTCCTGAAAACCACCATAATCCTGAAGTTACATCAATGCCTCCAGCTGCTGGTGAGTGATGATAATCCCTCTGTGACAGCAATCTACCAAGTTCCTCTTTCAACACCGTCTGCACCTCAAACTGAGCCCCTGCCTTCATAAATCACACCTATGCGCACAACCGCAGCAGTAGAAGACGTACTGTGGGAGAATTTGAGCCTGAGCACCCAGGGGGCCCTTTGACAGGGACGACTTTTTATCAGCTCGCAGCGGAGTGTCCGTTTATGGAGACGCGGTGGAGAACCGGCGCAGGATAACTAGGACAGCTAAAGAGCGTTCCAGGGAGACAAGAGGAGAGGCCCGGACAGGCAGGTGAGTTAGATTGGTGTGATATCAGAGGAATAGCTCAAGGGCTGGAAGAGTGTTTGGAGAAATGAAGACTTACACACGGAGCAGATTCTTTCTTCTTCAAAGACTTCTGATCACAGAGCTGCTCCTGCAATCACACACACACACACACACACACACACACGCACACCCAAAACAGCCACGAGTGAGAACACACACCTTAGAGTGGCATCCTCTTACTTTTTGTTCTTGATTCAGACACACAGTTTCCATGTAAGTGCTCAGAGAATGTGTTTGTCAGGAGTCTTCCGGGAGAAGCTCTTCATCATTGCCCCTTTTTTTTTAAATAAAAAAAGGATTATTCAGGTTTCTGGATAAAATAAACATGACTAGATTCAGATGAAGAAAAAAAAAACATCAGTTGTTCATCAGTCATTATATCCTACAAATTCTATTTAAATGGAAATGTTTTACTTCTGTTTGCTATTTGCTGGTTTCGTAAACTATTTAAACTTTTTAATATTTCAGTTTGGTACAGCTTAAATATTTCAGATTTCTTGAAACACTTGCATGCATGTTAGCGTGCAAAGAAACCCATGTAATTTTATTTATTTAGCCAAAAGCTTCAATCAGTACTTTCTACGGGGGTAACAGTATTAAGATAAAAAATCTGCACAAAAGTTCGGCACATATTCTGAGTTTTAAAGTCAGAATGGAACACTTTAATTAAGAAAAATCTATGCAAATATGTATATGTTTCATATGAAGCTCGGTCATCCAGGTGGGGCTCAAAGTAGAGCCACTGCACCTCCACACTGAGAGGAGCTAGTTGGTTAGGATGCCTCCTGGAAATGATGGTGTTAAAATGTTGAAAGTATATTGTAATAGCATTATAACATACATCAGTACATACATAAGTACAATACTGTTTTTATTTTACAACATGCCATAGCTCCCTTTGTTCAGCTCTCCACTACCACAGTTTGATGCCGCCGAGTCCTCTATTGTTTTTTCATCTGTTGAAGCTGTTAAATTTAGCTTCCTGTGATATTCCTGCTAGCTCTCTGATGGACTTGTTTTGTTCCCAGAGCTTGTGGATGGCCCGATTAATTTGCATCGGGAGCTTCACAGCAGAATGTTGTTAGTTCACAACAGCCGCTTCTTATTTTAGGAATAATTAGGCGTCTGCTGCCCAGGAGATAGGCAAACCGTGCACCCTTCAAAAGGTCAGTGAAGGACGTGTCAGTGTTGAAAAAGATGTGGGAGCATGTTACCCCCCTGCTGCATTCATCAGAGTGTGAGAGTTGTGCGAGTGTGCAAATGTGGTTTGATGTCTCTCTACATTCGAGAAAGCTGCTGTCTGTCCAACTTGCATACAATCACACAACTGTAAAGTCAGTATGAGGATTTTTTTGTCCTATGATCATCTCCCAGAGGAAGGACTTAGATATGACTCAAACTTCTTGGAAAACCAGTGACTTATGGCGGGACATTAAATCTCCAGATTGGCTGAGTAGCATGTCAGTGCAGGTTAAAGGAGTAGTGATGAATGATAAATACATCATATGAAAACGATTTGCTCTGTAAGAAAGAGCTTTTCTTTATGTTTGTTTACCTTCAGCCGGGTCCTATAAATTTCTGACCAATGGGAACTTCCAGTCGCAGAAATGATTGACCTCCTACCTGAATGATTTTGGATTCTGTATGAAGCACATTTTCTAAAAGTTACTTATTTCAGTTGTGTTTGATTGAGTTGAGATTGATTATTCTTTCCAAAACAAATCCTTTAATGGAGTTCTTAATCCCTCGTTGTTAGCTGCAAGGCTATGTGATGTAAGGATTTTGGACTCTTTCATGGAATTTGTTATTTTTGTTGATTTAAGTGTCTCATTAAATGTAGCAGCTGGTGCATTTGGTTTCTTTTGAAACTTAGATTTACAACATTTTCTGTAACCCTGCTAAATTAAACAGAAAGAGTAGGATTATTTTGGTTGTACTTGTTTAACTCTGCTGCAGTCTGCAGTAGCTCAGCTTCTGCAAACAAAGCAACTTGAAAATCTTGGAATACTTTTAGTTTTTGCCCTGATTATTTCATTCTTTGATTTATGGACGTCTGAATCTGGATATTAACAACAGTTTGTTTAGTTCTTTAAAATTAACCGTGTGATTCATTACCTTGGCACCGAAGTAGGCAGAAAAAGAGGACAAGGAAATCACATGGGTCAGCAGAAACTTTCAGAATGAGATAAGTATAATTAAAACAGCTCTAGACTGCATCGTTGCTTCAGATGGATTTGGTTGTCTCCTGTTTCATATATTTAAAATTTTCATCATCTTGTCTCTTTGGGAATCTGGCAGTAAATACTATTATTGGGGCATCTTGTTAGAATTTTACAAATACTTATTGTTGCTTTTGCTCCATACAGTCAATCAAACACACTTTCTTGTCTTACTAGTAGTAGTGACGACCTTCATTGACTTCCGTTCATTTTAGTGACTGTTTTATTCCTAACCCTGTGACTTTTCCTAACCCTCACCATTATCAATCTATCCCTAACCCCATTAACTCCAACTTAACTCATACTATCCCTCTAAAACCAAACAGTAGAGCTCGGCAACATGATCCAAAAGTGAGGACCAGGTAGAATGTCCTCCGTTTGTATTAAACGGACCTCACTTTCGGGTGAAAAACCTGAAACAGCGAAAAAATGGTCCTCACTTTGAATGACAGGCCACACAGACGCACAACCCACTGTATTTAACAATATTACCTCTTTTTGAAAAAAAGAACTAAAAATCAAATCTTTTGCTTTTTGTTTCATTGGTATATATATATATATATATATATATATATATATATATATATATATATATATATGAAAAATGAGTAGGGTTTTTTAGAGAATCAAGATTTGTCATTTTGAAATTCTTTGAGGCAAGTGTGTTGATTTGAAAGGACTCCTTTTTTAAACGGTGCATGTGTATTGGGATCAAGGATGGGGCAAACCTATTAAAATATAGACAAAAATATTTTAAAGTGGAAATGAGAGTATTTGTGAAATATCTGTAAAAAACCCTGTCCTGATGTTTGACTTTTTTCTTCCAGCAATGGATCTCTTTTTTTCAGCAAGTTCTAATTTCTCCTCATCTGTGAAGATCCTGGATCATCGTCCCTGGTAATGGCCTGTAGTCTTGTCTCTCCTTCTTGACTCTGGTCATTGCTGTTTTGGCACATGATTCTAATAATAATGAAGAAAGCAAAATTTTAAAACAGAATTAGGATGAATAACAATTAAATTATTGTGGAAATTAACCTCACTTTTATGCCATAGTATTTTTTGTCTGCCAGCTATATTCTTTTTTCAATAGTGCAGGCACTCCTTGACCCTGCTTTGTTTATTGTGTAAATAAATATTTCTTTCAAATATGTGGAAAGCATTAAAGTTCAGCACAAAACAGATTCACTAACTAGCAAGGGATGTAAAATTTGTAACATTAGTATTGTTAACCAGCTTAACATGATGTATTGGTATTCATTAACTAGCCTAATTTAGATTACATTATCTGCATGCAATAGCATAACTCAACTTACATCTTTTTGAAAAAAAACAAACAATGTTTTTTGCCTTTTGCTGGCTCTGGTTGGTTTGCTGAACATGCATGCCTAGCTCATGCTGCTCTGCATAATTTGCAAGTCAAATTATCCCCCACTTTTAACCGTGACTTTTTTCCTATCTTTACCCCGTCCTTTGATAAATACGCTTGTGCACAATGGTGTGCCCCCTCCAAGTTCCTCTTTGTAAAAGCACAATTTCCATTCTAACATCTAGATGTTTTTAACATACATGTGGGCACACACTTCGATTTCAAGTTCGATTGACTCTTCCGCTTTTGATTACACAAACATGTGCTTGCAACGCTGCGACGCAGAGGCAAGCACAAAGGGCTGCTGGTCGTGACCTATGTGGACTGAATGCTAACAGAGGTGAAGGAATGCGTTCCGCTGGGGCAAACTCGATGGACACCTACCCTCCGCTTTCAGGGGAAGCACTTAAAAACGCAGTCAGAGCTGTTGACTTGCAGGTCCTTCTGGGATAGGAGACAGAGCCGGAGAGAAGGGGTGAAAACGAAGCACTCTGCCACCGACCGCCTCGATCAATGAAGGGCACTTATGAGAAGAATGCTCACTGCTTGTAGGGGCTAAAAACGAATGCCCGAGCATTATTTTATTTTTTTAATATAGCTGCGTTTTCCTGTGGTGTCTTTCCTTCCGATGGAGGAGTCTTGGTGGAATGTTCCCTCCGCCTGACTTTTTGCAAACAAGCTGCACAAACTGAGTTATTGAAATTCATTTTAGTGAAGCATTTCTTCCAATGAACAAAACAAAATCAAGCCAGTTGGTTTGTTGATAAGCTCTGAATGTGATATTCAGGCTGCAGAGGAATCAAAGAAGCATTCAGGTAGTGTTCGAACACCTTGACTAGGAAAATGGACCCTTTGTCTGAGCTTCTTTGATTATTTCTCTTGCTAATGGCGACACTTGTGTCAATAAAGTCTGATTATGGGTGTGTGGGGACTTTTTTTTTTGTTCTGTTGACTGAGCTGCACTTTCAGCAGTTGCCACCCATGACTATTTTTGACTTCTGCTGAACAAAAATGTAACTGCCCACAAGATTCCCAGATAGTCTGGCAGCGTTTAACTTTAACCTTTGACCTCAGCAGAAGTGTTGGTAGACTGTGGGAACACAGTGAGATGGTAAATTAGGGGGTACACCCCTTTATCTGCAGAAATTAGCCTTTGGTGAGGGGGCGGCAGGGGAAGAAAAGTGTTAACAGAAAGAGGAGGAAGAGAAAGAAAAAAAATAAACTAGAGGTTATTGCACAAGTTTGTTATTTATTTTGGATACGCAGGCCCAAATATACATAGAGTACACTCCCACTTATTGATGAAGTTGTACCTCAACCACACACTTTTCATAGCCTCTGACATTATGTCTTCTGAAAGATGAAAATGTTTCAGATCTTTGAGTTCAGCTCATGAAAAATAGAAGTAAAAACAAAGGGTTGCATTCATATTTTTGTATATCTCATCACTGGACTCATAGGTTAAAGTAAAGTTGAGTGCTAATTGAAATATGGCTTTGATGCTAATTTGGTTTTAAGATCCTGTTGGAATAAAATCTGTTGTTTTCACATATCAAACCTGACCCACATATGAAAAAAAAACAAAAAAAACACACAAGTCTGTTATGAACTTGCAACCTCTTAAAGGGAAGTACGGTTTTTTGCAGCCTTGACCTTATTCATATGCATCATGTTCATTTACTCACCCAGACAACTGGGAGATGTTTGGATCAGTGTATATCCATGTATTGGGAGTTAAAGAAGCAACCAAAGTGTTGCCTCTAAATTAGGAATTATCTGCCACAAAACTTTTTTTGTTTCACTAATGTTTTGTTATAATCTCTGTAAGATTTAAAATAATTCAGTGTTTAAGCAGCTATTCAGTCTTCTGGAAGTTTGTTCCAGATATGAGGATAATAGAAACTGAGAGCTGCTTCGCTATGCCTAGCTCTAATTCTAGAGATGATTAGCAGACTGGAACTGGAGCCTGATTGGTTTAGCCATTTAATGATTCATAAACTAGTAAAGGTATTTTAAAGTGTTTTCTCTGAACTACAGGGAGCCACTCTAAGCACTTTAGAACTGGGGTGATGTGCTTTACTTGTGGTGAGGACGCAAGCACCAGCGTTCTGGATCAATTTCAGTTGTCTGACTTTTTAGGCAGAACTGTGAGGATGTTGTTGCAGTAATTACTGTGTCTAAAGATGAACACATGGATAAGTTTTTCAAGGTCACCTTGTGACTTTAGTCCTTTAATCCTAGAAATGTTCTTCAGGTGACAGAATGCTGACTATGTGATTGCCTTTAAGTGACCCTGGAGGTTCAGGTGTGAGTCTATACACCTAGATTTCGGGCCAGATCATTAGCTTCTAACTTTATCAACTGAAGCTGTGTGCTGACTCTTGACCTCTCCTCTTTAGGTCCAAAAATAATGAATCAGTTTTGTTTCTGTTCAGCTGGAAAAAGTTATGGTACAGCCATCCATTTATTTGCTCGATGCATTTATTTAGAGTCTGGATGGGTCAAAGTCACCTGGTAACTTTTTAAAATAAAGCTGAGTATCATCTATTTGGTTGTTATAATCTAAACTAGCGGGAGCATGTAGATGTTAAATAGCAGGGGCCCTACTGCACTGTGGATCTACCACAGTCTATATTCATGCCAATGTCATTAAAAACTTTGACGAGGGCAGTCTCAATGCTGTGGGGTGCACTAAAACCAGTTTGAAGAAATATCAAAGCGGTCGGTCATTGTTAGGAAGCTACTTATCTATAATGAAACTGAATATATTTTGAGGAGCCTGTGGGACAGTTAACCCCAACCCAAAAAAAAAAAGTTTCAGCAACTGTTTAGCATAGGGGTGTTAGAATAATGCCGGGGG
Source organism: Apricaphanius iberus (assembly GCA_028564705.1). Taxonomy (NCBI): domain Eukaryota; kingdom Metazoa; phylum Chordata; class Actinopteri; order Cyprinodontiformes; family Aphaniidae; genus Apricaphanius; species Apricaphanius iberus. The sequence goes on along the minus strand of JAPXFQ010002125.1, from coordinate 341,931 downwards.
TAATGAAAATACAGTATTCATGCTGAGTTAATTCAATTTAATAGTTGCCAATGAAGGCTGATTTGACTAACAAAAGAAATCTCTCTCCTGAAAGCAAACAACTCTGCAGACTAGATCTGATCACGCTGAATGAAATAACATCAAATTGACACCTCATTGTGAAACACTTTCAGGTCTTTCTTTTTAACCAATCATCTGTGAACCATCTCCAAGCCACCTTGAACGCCAAACCCCCCCACCCATCTGCCTGATGCCAGGTGAGGAGCCTCAACAGAAACAAACTGTACCAACAGTGAAGTGGATGCTGTTTACACCAGGAGTGTATGTTAATGAGTGTGTGTTTGCATTCTTTTGGCTTTGACTTCTCACAAGGATTCCCATACCTCATCCACCCGAAAAAGTAAACAAGAAAGGTATAAAATAAATCAGCAAGCTGTGTTAAAACACCAACACAAATTCTCCCAAGCAGATATTCTGTTGCTTCCGCTGCTTTGGAGTCAACTGTTAACTGATAACTCAGATAACTGTAGAAAAGGAGGACTGTGGCTTCCTTTGTCTTGAAACTAACAGCTGCTACCCCTCCACTTAAAAAACACACAAAAGTCAATGAAAAGTCCATGAATATGGTAATTGATATACTCAGTTTGTCTAATTTTAAGGTTAACAAGGTATGTAGTTGCAGACAAATTTGTTATAAGCGCTAATAAAGATGTATACGTTTATTCAGACAGTAAAACATTCCATACTAAAAATGTATTTTTTTAATTCACAATTAGTGATGGCACTTCTATCACTCTTTATGAGGAGTTCCAGAGGTAAAAACACCCCAATGCACATTTGATAAGCTTTGTCGAGCACACCACATTACAGTTATCAGTGAAAATTACAGTGATCAAATTACCAGCTAACATAACCCAGATATGTGCAATAAATTCTAATAATTCCTATTGGAATGGTTCTGGTGCGTAAAAGGGACAGGTGATGGTTCATATGATTCTCATGAGCTTTAAAAAGATTGATGGATGATCACAAGAAACAGATTGACATAAACTGAAGTAAAATAAAATTTACTTAAATGTTTTTAGCAGTCTGTATTTAACTTCTAAAATTTGTAATTTTCTGTTGAAGGTTGGACATGTGATGAGGGAGGGAAAAACTGTGATGTGACCAATTATTAACTCAATACTAGTGGTGGAACGTTGCATGTATTCGTATTGGTATATTTTGGTACGGCCCTGACGGTTTGGTATAAAGATAGCCGTCTAATACCTTAACACACATTCATGTACTGAACTTGGAGCACAGTGCAATGTTCTGCAGTGCAACTTTAAAAGGTGACACCAAAACAAAACCGGAACAAATCCCAGCTATGACTAAACTCTGCTATTTAGGAATATCAATAGTTTCCCCTGCAGCCACAGTAGGAAAAAAAACGACAGAATCAGAACTTTGTCAGCAAATTCATCTTTCAACTGCAATAACCCAAACTGAACTGATTGACTCACTTCAAACAATATCAAACTAAACGGAAACATCACTGATACTAGAGAAAAAACAGCTGATGTCCACATGGCTACCACTAGCATCCTATCAGCCCAAACTCCTTATTTGGTATAAAACCCAGTCTTCCTGTTGATGAAGGATTTTTCTGACATCTGCCCAAGCTGCATTTAAGTTCAGCTGAGAGAATAGGTTGTTGAAATATCAAAAAAACTCTATCATGTTTTCAGCATGTTTTATTTGCAAATAAGGGTAACGTATTATTTAAACATGAACACTGAATGTTTTGAAGTGGTTAAATTATTTTACTACTCTGGCTATGATTGTTTTTACTATTTAAACCCCCCCTCAAATCTCCAGTAGCCACAGAAAAGTAATAGAGGCCAAAAACGAGCCAGTCAGAAAAAGTATCTTCTAAATCGCACTACATATCAATACTTAGATTCATAATCCTAGCGTTTTCCCCCATCAACTTGTCTGACAAACTTCCAACTCCTGAAACAGGAGTGCCATTTACATTTACTCTGCCATTTACTTTGTGATTTGAATAAAATCCTGGTCTTAGGCTTATCATTCCATATTCTGAGGTTGATGTCTGTTTATTTAAATGTGCTGCATGTAATACTGGTAGCCAACACATTTACGTGAGTAACTTTTTTGAATAGTCTCTCTGCTACAAATAACTTAATGGAATGAAGAAACATATTTCGACAAAATCACCAGAAACAGACACAGCTACAGTTTAATAACGGAGACCAACTGTTTCTACACAAGCTTGTTTTTTCTCCTAATGTAATCTTCTGTCTGTTCAGCTTTTTGTTGGATTTTGAGCTCAGTAAACACCATAACTTGCAGCTGGAAGTTCTTTTTACCTTGTTCTGAGATATTCAGTATACAGTGGATAGATAGATAGATAGATAGATAGATAGATAGATAGATAGATAGATAGATAGATAGATAGATAGATAGATAGATAGATATTACCTACTCTAAGTATTAGTATTATTTTGAATCGTATTGACTTAGAAAAGTGTTTATTCTGCTATTTTATCATTTTTATCATTTTTTTATTTGTATAAAATACCTGAATTTGCTCATAACCTTAACATTTTGTCTGTCTAATGAGATAATTTTATAAATATTAAGTCATAGGTTTCTCAATACTCAGGTAGCCTTTTTAACAAATTTTTACTCTTACTCAATAATTATTTTCGGATAGCTACTTTTTACTTTTACTTGAGTAAAAATATGTCAAAGTAGTGCTACTCTGACTTGTGTACAATTTTTGGGTACTTTACCCACTTCTGCCCCCCCCCCCACACACACAGAAAAAATAACAACATTTAACGAGACTATAGACCACAGCAAATTTATTGGAAAAAAAAAACAAGAGACTGAGATGTGTAAGTCATAAAGCATAAGAAAATCGAATCAATTCCAGGAATAGAAAGGAAGAAATTTAGGCTTCTTTGTTTAAAAAGATTTTTCAGAAACTAACATTTCTTCTTTGGTTGTCAGTTGTAGCAAGGCAAGGAGTTTAATCCTCTATGGTCTTTGCATTTCAAACGTGGAGAGGGCACCTGATTAGATTATTATTCCTCAAGTAAACCGAGATGTTCACACATGTCCAAGCTTTGAAAGGACATGTCCGTAGGTTTGGGATTACTGCAACAGATAAAAAAAACAAAGATAGTTTAGCTGTTCTGCTAACCAGGTACTTCTACGATACAGCTCACTGTACCCCAAAACAAACCACTTTGCCGTGGTTGCAACTGTCATAATAGAACCTGTTAGTCAAATCTTTTGCAATGCCTCCAGTAATAAGGTGGATACTCCATGACGGCGGAAAAATTACATACGTTAGAGATCCTCTTCCAACAATATAGGAAATGCATGAATAAACATGAGATCAGTTAACACTATAAAATATTCTTTACTTTTACATCTTCATCTACCTGTTTATCTTTGCATGCAGCGCTGGATTACGACAATTTTGTTTTCTGTTCACTGTGTTCCACTGCAAATATGTATCTTTTGTAAAGAGAAGCATCATGTTTTATTGAACAGTTCCGTTCCAGTAAACAACTCAGGGGTCATGATCTGTGGCTCAGAGCAGTGTGAGTTTCTGACCCACGCACACCAATGCAGGCCGTTCATGCATGGCAACAACATGAACAACCCATCCAGCAACCAAACGGAGGAGAAGTCCATTTGAAGTACTTATCGATCTGTTGTTTCTTCCAGTGGTACCCTCAGATTTTCCACTTTTTATTGACATGGGATGGGATGAACCCTGAAGGAGCTGTCTCTTTGCATTACCTTTAACCACACAGTGATCCTCACGTTTTTCAAATGGTTTACTTTATGAAATATCCTACTGAATTGAGACTTTATAGATTTTTGGATGTTCTCCTTGAACTCTGGAAAGCTGTCACTGTTCATCAATGTTTTATCAGTCTAAACTGAATCAGCCTGGGTTTTGAGCTTCCATATTTATTTCAATTAGATTAAGGTTACTGAGACCCCTGCATGACTCTTGTCCCAACCTCAGGATATGATCTCGGGCTTAAGTTTTAAGTCCGCTTCATTATTACAAGGGGTGTAACGGTACACACAATTGCAGTTCAATTAGTTATTGGTACACTTTAATCAAGAACAATCACTAATTAAACCAATATTTTTTTCCTGAATTCCTTATTTTCAATTCCTGAAATTAATTTATTTTTTTATTATGTTCTACAATTTCAAAAGTTGAAAGTATGGAACTGACTGGAGATTTGAATGGATTTTTTTATATAGCGGTAAATTGAATTGTACAAGAAGACATAGCCAGAGTGGCAAACAATATAACCACTTGATAAGACTCAGTGTTAATGTTTAGAAATGTTTAAATAATACTTTTTATTTGAGAATAAAACACGGCTAAATCATTTTGGAGTTGTTTTGATATTTTGACAACCTAGTCTCCCAGATGGACTTGAATGCCGCATGCGCAAGTTGGGAAAATCTCTTCTCATCAATGGGGAGACTTGCATTTTATACCAAATAAGGAATTTGGGCTGACTGGATGCTACTGCTAGCCATGTGGACATCAGCTGGACATCAACCTAAAGAAAATCCATTACAACCAGTTTTATGTAGAAGTTGCCTTTTATTAACATAGTCCACTGTCATAATATGGCGTCTGTCCTTGTCTTTATCCTTAATTGTCCCCAGTTGTTCCCGGTGTCCCTTTCCCTCTGTGTTCTCATGTCTCGTTGTCATGTCTCCAGAGTTTTGGACTATTCATTCATATTAGTTTTTCATGTTAAAACAACTAAAGGAATACCCATTTTTTTTCTGTCATTTCACAATCTTGAATTTTGTGTAACATAAAGAAACTACGATTGTAATGAGACAAAAAATAACTAATTAAAAGGGGTGTGAATACTTTTTAAAAAGTACTGCACCAGAATGTCTCCCAAAAGGAGAATTTCAACAAACCATAGGTAGATGAAGACTTTTGCACAGTTCAAACCAGTCATCTAAATGTGGCACATTTGCATGTAAAAAATAGGACATTTTAATTTCAAACATTTGCTACGCCTTTCATGCTCATGTCTCCTGGCTTAATCCCGTTGTTTTACATCAGTAACATCAGTAAAACAGTAAACCTGCACATTTGTCATAGTTTCATGAATTATGAATGAATCTGGAGAATTATCTCCTGATCAACATGCCAAACATAAGAACATCCACTGCAGCTGAAATAAAACCACCAAAATTCCTTCACTGGTGGACATTCTTTTCATACAGTGAAAGCTGCAAAACATCCTGCAGTTGTAAAATACAATACCTGCTGGGACTATGAAGCCCATTCACTCCCTCCTGTGGGTTTCTAAGATATTCTTCCAATAAATTAAGATTTTCATGTTTTCTTGGAACTTGGTCAAGGATGCCAAGGTTTTTTTATGTTTTCTTTCTTTTCCCTTCACATCTCTATTCTAGTTCCTTTCTTTTCAGACACTCTTTGAGGCATCTTAACTTATATTTTTCTAACTCCATAAAGAGCAGTGTGGACAGGAAGGGTGGGGTAGGGGGATCTGGATGAACACCATCATCTCACAAGAATGCAAAAAGAAATTTTTGGAGTATTCCAGTGCAAAACTATTATCCAGCCAAGCGGTGTATTAAGGCATGCATTTTTGTTTTTGTAGTTGCAAGTTTTTTGTAAGGGAAAATTCTCTCCTCCATGGCCTGGACAATGTTCTCACCTGTAAGTCTCATTCACACTGACTGAAGCCAAACTTCAGTGTATAATTTTCCACAATTATATTTTAAAAAATCCTCTCAGGCCTTCTTGATTTTGGTTGATTTCAGTATGTGGTGTGACATGAAGCGGTCCTTTGACAGTGTGAACCCGGCCTTTAGGCAGTCACCAATTTAAGGTGCAATGCAGTTTTGAACTAAATGTTTTAGTTATTTAAAGTCGACTGTATAACATGCTGGAGCAAATCCAAAAGCAATATGTAATTAACAGCTTAAATTTCAGTTTTCCAAGTAAAAAAAAAAAAATGTTAGACCTGCTATTTGCCCAATGGATCTGTACATTTTTGATAGCACTAACCTCTGACCTTCTTGTGTCTAAAGGCCAGCAGCAAATATCAGGTTTGTCTGGGGAGTTAATTAGAAGTCATATGTTACCATTATTTATATCTGAAGGGTTCAAGAGACCAGCTTTGTTTGTGCAAACCCAAACTTGCTTCACTGAAATTTAAATAAGACAAATTTTAAATACCTTTACCTTAAATACCTTTTGTAATCTTTTAAAATGATCACAGATCCTTTCGGGTCTGTAGTCCCTCTGCAGACATATAAAGCCATCATTATTTTACATAAATCCTACCGTGAGTTTCTCATGCACCAACAAACCAAGGACAAATCTGCAGGCGGGCTCTAAAGACTCATCTCTGGGGGACCCTCTGGAAAAATGTCTACCAATGCAGCATGAATAACGAAACTAAGTTCCTCATTACAAAAGCTTTATGGTACATTGGGAAAAATCATACATTTTGGATGAATTTATAAAGGCACGACTGTTTAAACTGCTCAATGAGACAGTTGGTGGACTTCCACACGGTCCTTGGATTCTCAGTTAAATCCATCCCTTTACTCTAAAACAGTAGAACACCTCGCCAATTAATCCACAAACTAGTAGAAAGTGTTACTGGAACAACGTCCATCTGCTACAAAACAGTTTCACTGTCAAAGCACCAAAGACAATCGAGCCAAGGTCACTCAGAGATCCAGCTTTAATTCTGCAAAAAGAAATAAATTTTTGTTTGCTGCTTCTTATCCTTACCAACCAAAAATATGCTTACCGTTAACAAAACAATTATAAATATGAAAATAAAATAGAGAAATTGGACACTCAGGATTTGGGTCAATTTGAACATTTCCAATTTCTTACTCATATTTCATACTTAAATCTTTCTATTTTGTACCTTCTAACTTCTTTTGTTCCAGTATTCACTAATGCTTGTGAATAAGTATTTTTTCTCTTTATTTCTGAAAATGTAAGCGATACATGTTCATAGAAATGGACCAGTCTGACTTTTTTTCTTAATAATATGCATATCATTAAAATAAAATTTATTTAACTCCCTTTTTCCATTTATTTTTGTTGTTGTTGTTATTATTCCCTTTTGGACCAGCTGAGATGCTGTAAACCTCTAATTGAACCAGAACTCTAAGCAACCTCCTGCTGGTAGTTGTTGTACCTATACTTAAGTTATGAAAACACATTTCTTTATGTTAAACTAAAAACAGAATATATGGAAAATATCTTTAAACTCTTAGTGAGCAGAGTGGGTAAAAACTGTGTCAATAACATGTGAACTTGTATGGTTGGTATAAAAACGCCCTGTGAAGGCCAGCTTTTGTCCAAAACAGGTATGAAATGACTAAAACTGCAACAGGGCAAAATGGACTGAGGGCTCAAACCAGATCTCCTCATGACTAAAGAGCCATGAATTGGCAATGAGGGGCTGTCCCAGTCAAGTCCAAAAGTGCAGGCCAGGGGTGGCATTAGCCCAGTGAAGGAAAGAAGGCTGTTGGTCATTTTGTAGATTAGTATTAACACCTCTGACCACTTAGTGCACATGTGAAGACATTTTCAACTTTACCTACAAAGTACAGATAACTAAATCTACCTATCCATCCATCCATTATCTATACCATCAATCCAATGCTGGGTTAAGGGAATGGGGGATGAGCAGGGTGCCTAGGCTGGTGCTCATCTCCATTGGTCATCAGGTAAGAGGTGGGGTACACCCTGGACAGATCAGCAGTCCATTGCAGGGCAACACAAAGACACAAAGGACATACAACCATGTGAACACACACTTATACCTAAGGGTAATTTAGAGCGACCAATTATGTTGGTCATGTTTTTGGACTGTGGGAGAAATCTGAAGTACCCAGAGGGAGCTCATGTATGAACAGAGAGAACATGCAAACACAATGCAGAAAGACTCTCAGGCCAGAATTCGAACCCAGGCCTTCTTGCTGCAAGGCAACAGTGCTACCAACTGTGCCACTGTGCAGCCGGTGACTAAATAAATAAAAAAAATATTCCTTTTACTCAATGCATATCACCGGGAGCTAATAGTGCACTGTAGAGTTACTGAGGCTTGAAGCACGACCGTGACCAGACACATTCCAAGGAGCCCGGTGCTAACCAACCATTCATTTGTGGGATTTCCTCATGAAGCGATAGCTTGATGGGTCAGAAAATGGCTTGCACAAGTCTTTCTAACTTCTGATAACCTCAGTTGGAGAAATGTTCCTTAATTTTAAATGTGTGGCGGCAGTAGTGCTTAAACGTCTCCCCTGAAAATCATGAAAAACTGGGTTACTTTGAAAAAATAATCTGATTACTGACTTCTGATTACTCCTTCCAAAAGTAACTTAGTTACTTTACTGGTTACTTTATTTTAGAAATAACTACGTTAGATTAAAATTTACTTTAGTATTTACTTTTAGGGCTGCACGGTGGCGCAGTGGTTAGCGCTGTTGCCTTGCAGCAAGAAGGTCGTGGGTTCGTATCCCGGCCCAGGGTCTTTCTGCATGGAGTTTGCATGTTCTCCCCGTGTATGCGTGGGTTCTCTCCGGGTACTCCGGCTTCCTCCCACAGTCCAAAAACATGCATGATAGGTGAATTGATCACTCTAAATTGTCCCTAGGAATGAATGTGAGTGTGAATGGTTGTCTGTCTCTCTGTGTTGGCCCTGCAACAGACTGGCGTCCTGTTCAGAGTGTACCCTGCCTAACGCCTGATAATTGCTGGGATAGGCTCCAGCTCCCCCGTGACCCTGAATTGGATAAGCGGTTAAGAAAATGGATGGATGGATGGATTTACTTTTAGCAGCTCCCAGTAGCACTTTCCGCTGCCTCAACATAAACAAAAAAAACGTTTTGCCAATACTTTCTTTAATGTAAGTGCATTTTAACAGTAAATCCAGAAATATTCTTGGTTTTTATCCTCACGTTGACACAGGAAACAGCCAGTTTTTTTCTGATGCCGTTTGAAATGCGCCGTAGATAGAACATATTATGTCCGTGAATTTTAAAAATGATTAAACACAGAGAAAACCTCTATAAATCTGACCATGTGGAAAGGGGCAGCTACGTCGGGGGTGAAGCAGCCAGTGGAGTGATAGCCAGCATGCGGGAGAAGCTCTACAAGCTCTTGGTGAGTGTTTTACATGTTATAGCGTTAGCTGTATGACGTCGTGTATGCGACTTCTGATTTGTTGGGATTTTAAGTGCGGATATTTACAATCAAATAAATCCAAACTCACTTTAAAAAAAGCTGTCAAAATGTATATAGTTAGTTATTACTTAAATTGAGGTACAACATATATGTGATTCAGGACGTAAGACAAAGCGGACCAGAAAATAACTTTTATCGCTCCATTGACTTCCATTCATTTTTTTTTCTGCCAGGGGACCCATGGGCCGACCTGAAGGAGAGGAGACTTAAGTTTGGTTTATGCTTGCCGCGTCCGCGAGGTCCGCACGGCTCCACGCGGCCAAATTACGTCATTTCAGTAACCGCACCTCTCCGCGTGGCCTCCTCCCGCCCCAAAAAAGTTCCGCACCACGCACCTAGGAAAATTTGTAACTACGCGGATGCGGAAAAACATGGTGGACTGGCAAGAGCTCATATTGCTGGAGGTTCGTAAATAGACATCTTTATGATTTGGCCGATAGAGATCACTGTGATGAACTTTGTTTTAATGGATGAGTTGACAGTCTCCTTTTTCGTAATTTTTACTAATTAAACAGCATAAAAGTTCTGCTTTGTTTAAGCTCACAGGTGTCACCATCTTGTCAACAACAGTGATTTCTACTTCTACTAGGGTGTAGTGTTGTATGCATGCCGTAGAGCCCTACGTTGCCCCCTACAGTCGTCAAGAATATTGGCTCTCAGCAGGGACAAGCTGCACAAAGTATAAACGCTGATCGAAGGTGTCTCGGCCGGTTCCGCACGTCTCGTTTCCGCGCGGAATGTTCATGCGGCAAGCATAAACCAAGCACTGGGCCCCCCATTTGCTCACTGCACACATTACTGGATAGTTCCAGGAGGGTGCAGAATACAGAAAAAAACAGACTCAGGCTGAAGATGTAGGATAGAAACACAACAAACTTGGTGACCATTTTCAAAATAAGACAGAAAAAGACAGCAACAGCATAGAATTTACGTAAGACCATATTTAGCTCTATTGTTACTTGTTTTCCTACTGCTTTTGCAGGTTTTAACCCCATGTACCAAATATATCTTTTTGCTTAATAAAATTACAAAAATAGTAACACAATGTGACTTTTTTACTGAATGTTTTCTTTTTTTTCCTTTGTTGATTTAAAACAAGCATATAAATGTCTGTGCATATACATTTAAATACTGTTATTTTTTATAATTTCTGTTAATTTGCTATTTTAATTATTTGGCTTTTTTATTGCTGTTACAATAACAGCCAGTTCCAGGTTTATTTAACAGGGACAACATGTAAAAGTATTGTTACAAACTGAACATCATAATCAGTAGATCTGCCGTTAATTTCCTAATGTTCTCTTTGGCTAAACTTCTAATGAAACTACATTTATAAAGCATCTAAAAAAATTACAGCACATCAGTGGAATAATAATTTCTACATCATTATTCAGTGAAATGTAATCTGTAACAACCAGAGCATTGCAACCTCTGCTTTGCTGATTCAGGCCCTCAGTTATTGTAGCACAGCCAGGCTACAGAATGGGAGTATTTTTGTGTTTAGCAGGGCAGGGCAGTTCGTGCTCTCAGACAGGCAGACAGAAAGGCCAGGCCAGTATATATTTACCCTAACGGAGGGGAGAGGAAGAGAGAGATTGGTTATAACAACACACTGAGATAGAGAGCTCAAGGAAAAGGGGCTACACACATCTAGGACAAGCCTGCAAGGCTGGGTGGAAGCTGAAAGGTGTTGCTGCATTTCAGTTTTGCAACTAAATACGTTATGGTCAAACATCTGCTTCAAGATGAGGAAACTGTAAATGTTTTCATTAGTGCCAAATATGTCTCTTTTCTAGTACGAAGCATATTATATATAGTATATATATATTATAACTATAACTATATATATATAGTTATGTGCTTTTCGCTCGCTCGCAATGTGGAAAATTGACACTGCAGCATAAAAAGGAGAGTTTTTATGCCAGTCAGCAAAAGAAATAATGAAATAAAGATCTAATGGAAAAACTGCTGATCAATTTATTTACAGCGTGACACCAGATTTATGGCCGCTGCTAAGCTAATTTGTTGCACTGTTTACATTTATTGAAGGCTTTCAAATGTACAGATGCTGCACATAACCTTTAATGCCATTGACGCCACAGTACCTCTGGGAAAAGCAAAGACATTTTTGCAGAAATTACCCTTGTGATATTTTCAATGCAAATAAATAATATCTCCCAAAGACTAGCAGAGTATTATTATTATTATTATTATTATTATTATTATTATTATTATTATTATTATTATTATTATTATCCATCCATCCATCCATCCATCTTCCTCCGCTTATCCGGGGTCGGGTCGCGGGGGCAGTAGCCTAAGCAAGGAGACCCAGACTTGCCTCTCCCCGGCCACTTGGGCCAGCTCCTCGGGAGGAATCCCGAGGCGTTCCCAGGCCAGCTGGGAGACATAATCTCTCCAACGGGTCCTGGGTCTTCCCCTGGGTCTCCTCCCGGTGGGACATGCCCGGAACACCTCACCAGGGAGGCGTCCAGGAGGCATCCTGACTAGATGCCCGAGCCACCTCAACTGGCTCCTCTCGATGTGGAGGAGCAGCGGCTCTACTCTGAGCTCCCTCCGGATGACCGAGCTTCTCACCCTATCTCTAAGGGAGAGCCCAGCCACCCTACGGAGGAAACTCATTTCAGCCGCCTGTATCCGTGATCTCGTTCTTTCGGTCACCACCCAGCGTTCGTGACCATAGATGAGGGTAGGAACGTAGATCGACCGGTAAATCGAGAGCTTCGCCTTTCGGCTCAGCTCTCTCTTCACCACGACAGACCGGTACAGCGCCCGCATGACTGCAGACGCCCTACCAATCCGTCCATCGATCTCCCGCTCCATTTTTCCCTCATTCGTGAACAAGACCCCCAGATACCTAAACTCCTCCACTTGAGGAAGGACCTCATCCCCAACCCGAAGAGAGCACCCTACCCTTTTCCGACTCAAGACCATGGTCTCGGATTTGGAGGTGCTGATCCTCATCCCAGCCGCTTCACACTCGGCTGCGAACCGCTCCAACGAGAGCTGTAGATCACGTTCAGACGAAGCCAACAAGACCACATCATCTGCGAAAAGCAGAGACCCGATCCTGAGGTCACCAAAACGGATCCCCTCAACACCTTGGCTGCACCTAGAAATCCTGTCCATAAACGTTATGAACAGGATCGGTGATAAAGGGCAACCTTGGCGGAGTCCAACTCTCACTGGAAACGAGTCCGACTTACTGCCGGCAATGCGAACCAGACTCTGACACCGGTCATATAGGGACCTAACAGCCCGTATCAGAGGGCCTGGTACCCCATACTCCCGGAGTACCCCCCACAGGACACCCCGAGGGACACGGTCGAACGCCTTCTCCAAGTCCACAAAGCACATGTAGACTGGTTGGGCGAACTCCCACGCACCCTCCAGGACCCTGCCGAGGGTGTAGAGCTGGTCCAGTGTTCCACGGCCAGGACGAAAACCGCATTGTTCCTCCTGGATCCGAGGTTCGACTATCCGTCGTACCCTCCTCTCCAGAACCCCTGAATAGACCTTACCAGGGAGGCTCAGAAGTGTGATCCCCCTGTAGTTGGAACACACTCTGTGGTCCCCCTTTTTAAAGAGGGGGACCACCACCCCGGTCTGCCAATCCAAGGGAACTGCCCCCGATGTCCACGCAATATTGCAGAGCCGCGTCAACCAACACAGCCCTACAACATCCAGAGCCTTGAGGAACTCCGGCCGAATCTCATCCACCCCCGGAGCCTTACCACCGAGGAGCTTTTTAACAACCTCGGCGACTTCAGCCCCAGAGATTGGAGAGTCCGTCCCAGAGTCCCCAGACTCTGCTTCCAAACAGGAAGGCGTGTCGGTGGGATTGAGGAGGTCTTCGAAGTATTCCATCCACCGACCCAAAACGTCCCGCGTTGAGGTCAGCAGCACACCGCCCCCACTGTAAACAGTGTTGGCGGCAGACCGCTTCCCCCCCCTGAGACGCCGGATGGTGGACCAGAATCGCTTCGAAGCCATACGGAAGTCGTTCTCCATGGTCTCTCCAAACTCCTCCCACGCCCGAGTTTTTGCCTCAGCGACCATCCGAGCCGCACTCCGCTTGGCCTGCCGGTACCTATCAGCTGCTTCCGGAGTCCCACAGGCCAAGAAGGCCCGATAGGACTCCTTCTTCAGCTTGACAGCATCCCTCACCGCCGGTGTCCACCAGCGGGTTCGAGGGTTGCCGCCACGACAGGCACCAACTACCTTGCGGCCACAACTACGGTCAGCCGCTTCGACAATGGAGGCACGGAACATGGCCCATTCGGACTCAATGTCCCCCGCCTCCCCCGGGACGTGTTTGAAGTCCTGTCGGAGGTGAGAGTTGAAACCCCTTCTGACAGGAGACTCCGCCAGACGTTCCCAGCAGACCCTCACAACACGTTTGGGCCTACCAGGTCTGTCCGGCGTCTTCCCCCACCACCGGAGCCTACTCACCACCAGGTAGTGGTCGGTGGATAGCTCCGCCCCTCTCTTCACCCGAGTGTCCAAAACATGCGGCCGCAGGTCAGATGAAACGACAACCAGGTCGATCATCGAGCCGCGGCCTAGGGTGTCCTGGTGCCAAGTGCACACATGAACACCCTTATGCTTGAACATGGTGTTCGTTATGGACAATCCATGACGAGCACAGAAGTCCAACAACAAAACACCGCTCGGGTTCAGATCGGGGGGGCCATACCGCCCAACCACGCCTCTCCAGGTCTCACTGTCATTGCCAACGTGAGCGTTGAAGTCTCCCAGGAGAATGAGGGAGTCTCCAGAAGGAGCACTCTCCAGCACCCCCTCCAAGGACTCCAAGAAGGGTGGGTAGTCTGATCTACTGTTCGGTGCATAAGCACAAACAATAGTCAGCACCCGTCCCCCCACCCGTAGGCGGAGGGAGGCTACCCTCTCACTCACCGGGGTGAACCCCAACGTACAGGCGCCGAGATGGGGGGCAACAAGTATGCCCACCCCAGCTCGGCGCCTCTCACCGGGAGCAACTCCAGAGTGGAAGAGAGTCCAACCCCTCTCGAGGAGACGGGTTCCAGAGCCAGAGCCATGCGTCGAGGCAAGGCCGACGATGTCCAGTCGGAACCTCTCAGCCTCGCACACCAGCTCCGGCTCCTTCCCCACCAGAGAGGTGACGTTCCACGTCCCAAGAGCCAGCTTCTGCAGCCGAGGATCGGACCGCCAAGGTCCCCGCCTGCGGCCACCGCCCGTCTTGCACGGCACCCGACCCCTATGGCCCCTCCCACAGGTGGTGAGCTCATGGGAAGATTATTATTATTATTATTATTATTATTATTATTATTATTATTTATCTGGCAACTCTGTCACACTTGCATGGTGAGGAAAGCAAGGCAAATTTATTTGTAATGCACACTTTCAGCAATAAGGCAATTCTATGTGCTTTGGGTAAATCTGGGGTTGAATAAAATCAGCAATAAAACAAGAATAATGAAGGAAAACACAACCTCATAAACATATATAGACATTTAAACATACTAGAGTTATGAATTTTCAGCTATTATTAATCGAACTGTTGGAGTTAACAATTCCAATTCATAATTCTTGAAATTAATCAAAGGAGGCTCAAAACAAATGTTTTTTTAGTTTCAATTTAAAGGACCTCAGCATTTTAGCACCTTTGCAGTGGTCTGGAAGTTTTTTAGCTAAGAGGAGAATAGAAACTGCTTCTCCATGTTTGGTTCTGATTGTAGCGATGATTAGTAGACTGAAATTACAGGACCTGAGTGGTCTGTGAGTTTAGCATAAAAACAACAGATCTTCAACAACTTAGTCTTCCAGACTAAGCCTTTCAATGACTTATAAACTAGTAAAAGTAATTTGAAGTATTTTCTCTGAGCTGCACAGAGCCAGTGTAAGGACAGAACTAGGGTAATGTGTTCTGCTTTCCTAGTTTTAGTGAGAACGTGAGCTGCAGTGTTCTGGATCAGCTGCAGCTGTCTGACTTGGAAGAGCATCCAAGCTGGTGAAGACTCCAACAACTTTTTTAACTTGACTACAATATCAGAAAACATCCCACATATAGTGTTTAAATAGAGCTAAACAACATTTACCAGCTAGCAAAAACTTAGAAGACAGGTTAACAATGGCTCGCAGTTGAAAATATGTGAATTGCACCGTACTGCTCGGGGGTATGTCTGTGCCTCATACAGAGGAGTTCAAGCATCTCAGTGGGATGGTAGGAAGTGTTTGTCTACAGTAATACACGGATCTTCAGTACCGATGAAAGGTCAGGCTCTTTTTAAACATTTAGCTTTTTTAGGCTGACTGCCATAGTAGGTCTTATACCCACGTTCAATGTTATTGTTGTCATCTTGTAATAGCGCACATGTGCAGAACTTTGCACAGCATTATGTGTCCAGGGCATCACATCCTCAACCTGCACAGCGCATCACAGCCAACTGTCTGTTCGGTCTATGTACAGATCAGAACTATCCACTTGCAGCAGTTCAGGGAGGACGGCCGATGAGAGAGAGGATGTCATAGTTCATGCATCGCATCAGCCAATTTAAGTATTATTATTATTGTTCTCATTAAAAATGATAAAACCTGAAAATTCTCATCAATCTATGAAATCCCCCTTGACAGCAAATGAAAAGTGGACATGTCCAGAAGAAAGACGATGGCTGGTCACCCGACGTAGAAGAAGTGGTTTTAAGTTTCTATGCTCCTCTTATCTGGAACAAATTTCCAGACCACTGCAAAGCTGCTGAAAAACTGATTTCCTTTAAATCAAAACTAATAACCCATCGGTTTAGAGCTGCTTTTGATTAATTAATTAATAATAGCTGGAATCTCATAACAATAGCTTGTTTTAATGTTCTTTATGTCTCTGATTATGTTTTCTGTATCTATTAATATTTGATTGTTGCTTTTATTTTCCCCCTGATCATCCAAAAGCACCTTCAATTGCCTAATTGCAGAAGTTGTGCTATTAAAATAAAATTGCCCTGCTTTGTGTTCAGAAAGAAAGAAAAACTTTTCTTTGCTCTTCTGTTTGAGTATCTGCCTCTCTAAAATTATTACAGAACCACAACCTGCAGAGTATCAGCCTTCCTCAGGTTAAAGCAGTTCTGAGCAAGGAGAGTTTATGCTGATGCGATTTGCTGTAAAACTAATGAAAAGCAGCAGCAGAAGTGGTATACAATATCAGAAAAAGAACCTCATACAAACGTCCTGAAGATAAACGCATATTTGGCCTCCATGACCCTGAAAACCAGAAATACAATAAGCGTATTATTCCTGTAACATAATGAACGTACTCACACTTGCTCGTGTAAAATAGCCACTGCCGGATGAGTTAACGCAGCCGTGAAAGCACATGCGCCACGTACAGTATCATATGCACATATCACGCTGCGGGCTGTAATGTGTACGAGCAGGTATACACCCACACACGCTGCCACACTCCTCAGTGTAAATGAGCTGAGACAATGTTTGTTAGTGTTTCTGATGAGGAAAATGAAAAATAATGAGCCCACCGCCTCCTCATTGTTTCACAGACTTCTCTAGAAAAAGGCTTCGACTGGTTTCCTTTTCTCCTCATTAGTAAAGAATGTTTGGGGGGGGGGGGGGGGGTCCATATGGCTCAACTTTTCCATGTTAGCTTTTAGACCTGGAAGTGTTTCTTGACAGTAGACAGCCATTTCCAGGAGACTGTTGCTGCACAGGGATTTTAGTTTTTTTTATGAGCTTCTAGGGAGATCAGAAATTGATCCAAGTCTTACAGTTTCTCTCTCCTAAGATCAAATCCATGTACAGAAGTAAAGTGGCATCTAATATCAAGAACCTGGCTATGTATTTTCTAATTGTGTGGATTATTTTGCCCCATTTCTGTTGTACATTTAATCATCTCATACCCAACTTTTCGAGATGGGGCCATCTGTTACCAGACGTTTCATACAAACCTAGGCCAACTGCAATGTCATTAAAAAACATTTCCTCTTTTCTTTTCTTCTTTTTGTTTCTTTTCGTTGAGCAACACAAAGGCACACAGGACAAACTGCCATGTAAGCACACGTTCTTGCCTAAGGGTCGATTTAGAAAGGCCAGTTAACCTAACAGTCATGTTTTTAGGCTGTGGGAGGAAGGTGGAGTAACCGGAGGGAACCCATGCATGCACAGGGAAAACATGCAAACTCCATGACCCTAAGACCAGGATACCAAACCAGGACCTTCTTGCTATAAGGCAACAGTGCTACCAAATGTGCCACTGTGCAGCCCTTGAGATCATAAAAAATAAATGCAAGTACATTAAATAATGGATCAACAAATTTGAGTTGAATTTAACTTTTTTCAAAGTACAACTAATGAAACCATTACTTACAGTCGTTCATGTTAGACACGAGTGAGGTACCCCACATGACGTGTAAATGGCACAACAGGCTTAGCAGATGGAACCTGAAAATGATTAAGCTTGTGCACACACTTTCTTCATGAAACAGATGCATCAATATGAACACTTTGAGGAAATTATTATTTTACCTTTTAATCCCTTGTGCTGCAGGAAAATGCATCCCTTTGTGATTGGTGCTAAGTGCATTACAGTCCGATATCTGTGCAGAACAGCAGTTATCTGCAGCTCCGTTCATCAGCCCGTCAGCGGGATCATTCTGTCTAATCGTTCTCCAAGCTCTCCGTATGGCTCTTGTTATGTCGAATTGGGATATGTGAGGTGCACGTTTGGCGAAAGCCTCCCTCATCGCTGAGATTGGACATATGGGAATGTGTGCGTGTGGGTATCAACAAGAGTTTGATGCGTTCAACATGATTAGAAAATAGTTTCCTCGTGCATAAATCCTAATCTCCCCCTGCCAACACCAACAGCTTGAGTGCTGCGTGACTGCTTGGGACACTGAGTGCAATGAAAACATTATGATATAATAAAAATCAAATGCGTGCTCTATTTTAGGCATCAGAGTTGTTTCCTGCGTGTGACGTTGCGTTAGAGTTGCATGATTTTTTTCCTCCTTGATCACTGTTTTGTGCAAATACTTCCTCTTAAACCTCATCATCCATTTAGCATGTCAGTGGTGAGAAACGGTTCCAGGGAGAAGCTCTGATGTTCTCCTGCAGCAGTCACACTTGGAACACAGTAGCTAATAAGTGCATATAATTACTGAAAGGCCCTGGGGTTATTTCAGATTCCTGTGTGGGGGTTTAATAAGTTGTCAGGTGATGTGCTGACGCTCTGCATTTGTGCAGCCATCATTCAGTCTACTTGTGCACTTACACTCTGGGGTGGGAGGGGGTGTGGCCCAGCATGACGGCATGTGTCACGGCTCCCGATCACATGGAGGTAATTTTAGCTTGCAGATGACGGAGGTGAGAGGTGGTGAAAACTCCACTGAAGGGAGGGTGACGAGTTTGTTGCTGACATAAACACAGTCTAAAACCAATGAGTGAAAAAACTAATGCACGGAGAGCAGCTGGTGTCTCTTTATGAAGCGTGATGAATTTAAAAGGAGATTGGTTCAAATATGGGGGAAGTAAAGGAAACCAGCAGCTTTTAAATTTCAAAACTATTTAATGTTGTTACAGGGATTTACCAAAAAGGTGATGATATAAGTAGTGTGTTTAAAACGTATTATATATATTTTGTCACATCACAATCAAAAGCTTTAAAGTATTTTATTGGAATAACTGGGGGGTCATTTATCTGTTTTTCATATTTAGAAACTGAAATGTTTGACAATTTTCCTTGGATTAAATCACACTAATGTTCTCTGACTCCGCCCACCTCTAAGTCAACAAAAATAATATCTCGATTCATACCAACAATTCATACAAAGAATAAATTACAAACATATTGATGTTTATTTACCAAATAAGTAACTTCTAAAGAGAATTGGTTGTAATGGCATTTATTGGGCAGTATAGGATGTAAAGGCGCTAAGTGTAAGCACATGGGAATGTGTGCGTGTGGGTATCATTTATTATTTTTTTAGTAAAATAAAGTTTGTAAAAACAAAGTATTGTTTATGTCACTTCACAGCTGAGCATTACTCTATGTTGGTCCATGTAGATATCTGACAGGAAAGAATAAAGGGGAAAAAGGTTTTGGGTTGATGCTTATCAAAGTAAGAAAAAAAGAAGTTATATGCACATTTGTATTTATTTTTCTCGTTTAAAGTTTGCCAAAAACGCATTGAATCGTGATTGTTTTGTAATGTTAAACTCCTACCAACATACACTTAAGTTTGAGACTGTAATGTAATAAACTGTGAAAAAAGTAATAGCTTTAAATACCTACATAGTTTTAATATGAAGAACACTTCTGAGTACCATCAAAATACAGTTTAATGCCCCCAGCAGCAGAGTGGGAGCCTTTTACTGCACACCGTGTTTAGTGAAATGTTTAAAATGCAAAATGTGATGTAATCATACTTAACATGTTTGTTTTACCTCCAGGTGTGCATGACTTCATGTAACTTGCATTAGACATCCCTGAGGCTTGTTTTAGCAACTGCCACAGAGTTTAACCGTTCAGGATGCCTTTCAAACGCTTTCCGGGGAAGGATGTACAGCACAGTTACAAAAGCTTTCCTGGTAACATGCAATGATTGTCAGGGTGAATTGTTTCTGTCGGTTTTGAAACTTCTCAGAAATGACTGGGGTTTTTATGTGGTGCACTGGTCCAAACTGTTGGATGGATGGACAAAAGGACAGTTGGACCGACAGACAGAAAACATTAAATCACTCTGCTTATTTCTTTCAGTGCAGATATTCTGTTTTGTCATATTTCTCAATGTAATCATCCTCTTTCAGCATTACAAAACCCCACAAATAAACTGAATAAAACATCCAGATTGCTTTGCAACCCATGCTGTTTGCCAGCATCATACAGTGTTTGTGAGAACTGGGAAAAAAATATTTGGATATTTGTGTATTTGAATCTAAAAGAAAAGAAGGAAATTCATTTAAAACTTATATCAAATTAAACATTAAAGAAAGTTATAGTGGTTTTTGCTGTAATAAGTGCACATTTTAGAATTAAAGATATATAAAAGAACTACAAGTGACCTTTATTTGATAGGATAGAAAATGGGTAATAAAACGGCCGAACTTACTGACAGTTACAGTACTAAAAGCTAGTACATGCAGCTCTGAAGCCTCGCCCCTCATGCGAAAAAAAAGTTTGAAAACTTTGACAATATTTCTTTTCAGTTTCATTTTAAGCTGATATCATTCTAACCGCACATACGTGGGGGTTCATTTTAAGAAGTCATAAATGTGTCCATTTTATTAATTCATTTATAAATGTCACAGTTTAAAACTAAGTATTTAGTTTAAAGTGGGATATTGAGTTTACAAACTAAATATTTAGTCTGGAAGTAAACATTTACATTTTTTATTTATCACCATGGGGTGAACACTCTTTTGCAATAGCAGGTCCAAAACTGTTGAACACTACCCTTGGAGCTTTGTACTATAATTAATTTGAGTTTGTTTAAATCCATGCTAAGACATATTTATTCCGGTTTCCTTTTGGCTCACAAAAGCTTGATATTTTTTTATCATTTACTTTTTTCTTCTGTAATTTTGATTTTTTTGCACTTTATATTTTCTGTATATGCAATTCATTTTTTATGCATTTTTGAAGTGTTTATCTGTCTAATTTAGGGATATTCAATATTGGCATTTTGTTGCTGCTATCTGATATACCGATATATGTAGTGCAATCAATAATTCCCACTACTGAAATATCTATGACTGATAGACATGGTGACATGAGACTTGGTGGTGCTACCATTAAATGTTTGCAAGAAAGGAATATACAAAGGTTTTCAGCAGTGGATCATTTTGGATTGAGGATGTCAGACTTTTGGACTCACTATTGGAAGACATTACCTGGATGTAAAAAGGTTTTGTTCAAGACGACACTGATATGAGTCTACTAAGGTGAGTTAGTAGTTTCACAAAGGTGCTTGCTTTGTCTTCAGTTATGATTGTACCCAGGATTAGCATGCATCTCAGGATTTTTAAGACTCAAAACTTTCCAAATATGTATATGTACATTGAGAAAGGGAGTTTAGGATTGGGGCCAAAAAAAAGGCAGATTTGACCCGCAGGTATGCAACATCATACCTACAGCACATTGGAATGTTATGTACATGATATAAAAGTAAGTTATAAAAGTCTTATTAAAAAAGTGAAAAACGATACCGATAACTTCCGATATTACATTTTATAGCCAATATCAGGCTATATTGACTGTAGGCCAACAATATCTGACATCCCTGGTCTAAATCTAAACTAATAATGTAGTTTGAAACTGTGACATTTATGAATAAATAAATAAATAACACAGACTCAAATATGACTTTGAAAAATAAAATCCTGTTTATTTATCTTATGACAGGCTTACTAACCCAAATTATTGCTGTTAACTATTGATTGTATTGCAAATGGCCCCCCATATGATGATAAATATAACCTTGTGAGGCAATGTGGCAATGTGAATTTACAGAGGCTGTTTTGTACATTGACTATTATTTTTTAACCTGAGTTTTATGAAACCCAGTCATTCCTTGGAATTTTTTTCTTTAGGATCATTTCTGCATAAACTAAATATAAGATGAATTTAACTCAGTAGGAGTTTTTACACTGTTGCTTTACAGTTTTACAGTCTTTGATTTCTTGTTTACTGAAAAAAAACATTTTGAATGCCTGAAAATTTTGTATACCTATCTCAGCCTGAACTGATGTAAATGTACATTTTGCTCAATAAAGCATCCAGGCTCAGAGTCTCTCATTTACTCCATATGTCGTCAGTGAAACTCAGAGAGCACCAAGCAAGCTGAACTCGACAATTACTCCCAAGGACAGAAAGAAGCTTTAATCCCACAAAAACAGTTATTAGGCTGAAATTATCCATAAAAACTGTAAACATGAGGTCACATTCCATCCTCCCATGGTAATCTGAAACATCAACGTCCGTCCTTCACTCCTGCTTTGCCTCGTCGTCACACCTCATTCGTCCCCGACCCCGGAGGGCAGCACTTCAAATTGGCAGGTCAGAGGTCGGCTTTTCGGCTCTTAGTGAGACGACGATGGGGTTTTGCTGTCATCAAAGCAGGACGGTCCAAGGCGAATGCATGAGAACTTAAAGGGAGGTAAAGCTAATTTTGTTTTATGATGAACTGCACGAGGTATTTCCAAATAAAGCAGCAGTATGGCTCCATTTTAATGGGTTCACTGGAGAGCTAACACTCATCGGGCTGTACTTTATACTCAAATCCAGTTTTACCTTCTTCCGTATATTATTATTCTCACAGTGCATATCTCCTTTTGAAGCAACTGACTGCTTGATATGGAGAAAGAAGACATTAAACCCTCTGCTCCTGAAGAAGGTCTTCTTCCTCCAGTAGTCTCCTCAGAGCATGGTGTACTGTTATCATGATTGATTGATAAAAGAAAACACACTGAGCAGAGAGCCTGGCAGTCATTTGCTTTAATTAAAAATCAGAAACGCATGAATGCTTTCTGCTCCAGAGGGAACCCAACCCTTCCCCTCAGGGTGGTTAGAGCCAGAACACCCTCCCATGATACACACACACACACACACACACACACACACACACACACACATCTACACATGCACACACACACTAGGAAACACCAAAACCACAAGTGGTGCAACAAGTTCCTCCTTTATTGCTCATTTACTGAAGCTGACTCATTTAAGTCCCACATTTAAAATCCCACTTAAGCAATAGAAGAGAAGTATTTTCCTTTTCCAATGAAAAGAAACCATCCTATACAAATGACTAATCCTTTCTGTAAGATATTTGTCCAAATGTCCCTCCAAAAAGTCAGAAAGATTGAAGTTAAATCCCTGTTCACCCCTTAACCTTCAGTCCTAACTGAAAGCTAATGAAGAGGTAGTGTCCCAAGTTTGAACTTGCATGCTTAAAGTGACCCATTAACTGTGCCACCATGTAACTTTACAAACAGCAACCCAGTCCTTCTGATTGGAAATTAGATCTCTCGATTTCTAGTAAGAGGGAAAAGTCAAGAAATTGCATTGAATCAAATAGCTTGTTTAGCTTTCTTTGAAGAGTTGGATGAAGACACTCTCTTCTATATGTAAAACTGTTATGGTACCAATAAGCAAAGCAAGGTTTCATCTGAACGAGGAACAATTCCCTTTGAAAAGTTTACAACCAGGAAGAAAAGCTTCAAGCTTGGAGCACAAACACAAACCATCGGGTAGAGTGGTGAAAGGCTAATGATCTGCGCTTACTTTGCAGTCCTGGAACATTTGAGAGGCGCTCATTGCGTTTACAGTGAAGGAGTTAGAACATGCAGACTACATGGTTTAGTGCTGGAGAGTGTGTCTGGGTCTTCTTCCAGTATAAAGGGGTACCAATGATGCTGGCTAGGTCCTGAAATAAATAACTAAATATTGATAGATAGATGGATGGGCACCCACTTATTTATCCCCAAAAGAGAAAATTCACTTGTCCAGTGCTCTCGTTTTAATATACTTACGGTATGTTATGGAGGGGGAGTTTAATAGTTTAGTGTTATCGAGAAAATACTGTTATATATACACTCCACAATTCTTACATGGACTAACTCCAGACCCAGCACACAACTGGTCGTTTTGAGAAGGTTGTCCAGATGTTTTGTGCTACTACCTCAGCAGACAACAACATACAGGAGCACACTTTTCGATCAGCAAGTCACTGCAGACATCGTAGTACCTAACGGAGCTTACACATCAAATGCGATAGATGCGACCAGAGAGTCCAATTTACATGTAAAGTCAATGGAGGGGCGCGATTAAGCGTGACTTGGGATCCTGCGACACTACAGAAGCAGATTTGCGTTCCCAAAAAGCTTTTCTGCCTGATTTATCTGACAAAGTATTGCGGCTGATGCGTTTCTGGGCGCGACCCAAAATACGCGGTGCATTTTATGTCTGCCACAGAAGTCGGAGAAATCTGAACTACACCTTCAAGTCCCTCCATAACAACCAATCAGCTGAAGGGCGTCAGTGATGCTGTGACTGAAGGGAGTCAGCATCAGTTGGACATGTAAACTGATAAACACCGTGGCTAATCACCCTGAGCTACATGACACCAGGTGTTTTCTATACAGAGACAGGAATAATAAAAAAAAAAACATTATAAAGAGGTTAAACTATTTCGAAAGGAATGCTCTTAAGAGGTGTGTGGGTGGCTCTTAAAAGAGCCGTTGTGGCCACAAAACCGCTTCCTCACCCAGACACCCAGACCTGGTAATGTCTCCACCAAAGCACGTCCCGCGCTGCTCACATATAAACTTTTACTAACAGCAGACATATGGACAGCCGTTCAGCTTAGTAGTTGGTGTGGCGGCGGGGCAAAGCTTGGACCTTCGCGGCACAAACTGAGCAAGGAGCCAGGGTGTTTACGGATCCTTCTGCTGCTGCTCGTCTGGGTCTACCCCCGCAGCAGCGGTCTCGACATTTACCGTGGTCAGCTCATTGACCAGAGTCCACTGGGAGCTTCCAGAGGGTCGGGGGACGGAGGGAGGGAGCAGGAGGAGGAGGAGGGAAGCAGAGCGGTCCCTGTCAGGATACTTCCACATTTCGGCTTCACGCGCGTGGAAACAGCATATTTTAAAGCGCAGCTAGTTCCCTTTGAACACGCTTCCAGGTGCACCGTTAGCCTGGGTCTGTGAGCAGGTGGTCTGTTTGTTTTCCTACCTTCTTCCCAGGGGGCGTAGCAGGCAGCGACCAGCAGGTGCTTCTCATCTGGGCCATCAAGGACCAGCTTAAAAGGGAGACGGATGCTGCCAGAAGTGTTCTCTCTGCTACGAGTGGTAACACGGCCAAAATTACCTTTGAGTCATTTCCAAGAAGTTACTTTGTACAAACCTATGAGAATTCCTCTTAAACCTACCACTTTTGTCGATTCTCCAGCTTCTCATCCATTTGGATTCCTGAAGCTCGAATCACTGACCTCCTCAGCCGTTCCTCTGAAAGCAATCCGGGACACCAACCGATTCCTGAGTTCATCTAGCCTCAGTCAGCCGGCGTTATTCCCCAGGCATTCTCGTGGTCAGCCTCTGCTCCATTGTCCCCTGCTGCCTCCTCTGGTCCGCGTCCGTTCACCATCCGTTCGCCCTGTATGATGTGTCTGCATTGGTTGTTCACTCCAGTTTCTGGTCCAGGACAACCCCCAGATATCTGCAGGACACCACAGTCTTTACTTCCTCCCCATCTATGCAGACTGACTGTCTAGGGTGGTTTAGATATGCTGAAGTCCACCAGCAGCTCCTTAGTCTTGGTGGTGTTCAAGAAAAGAGAGTTTGTTTCTACTTGCTCCGGTCAGTAAAGGTCTCCACCAGGTCCCTGTACTCCCCACAACCGCATCTGAATACTTCTGGATGTAGCGGGACTCTGAGTTGTATCAGAAGTCTGATGTGTATAGAGTGTGAACAGAAAGGAAGCCAAAACATTCCAGTGTCCCAGAAATACATCTCCCCAGCCAGATGTATTGAAGACTGGATGTCAGATAGTTCATTATCCAAGACATCAGGAAGGGGGCTACCCCTATACCCACAAGTTTGTTTCACAGTGTGGGAGTTTCTTTGGTATTAAAAGCACTGTAGAAGTTGAAGAACATGATCCTGATATAAGAACCAGGCACATCCAGGTAAGTGTATGCCTGGCGCAGCATGTAAGGAACTAAATCTTCCTAACTCCTAAGTGTTCCTGGTAGGGAAACTGGAGGCTCTACCTCCTCAGCAACCTGCAGGTATTTTCAATAGACAAGGAGCCTCTCCAAGATCATCCTGATGTGGGATGTTAAAACTCCCACCTAAAGGTTTACCTTTATCTGACCTAATGTGTTTACCTTTATCTGACCTAATCTGTTAGCGTTTTAACCACATATTACATATGCATCGTTTACCTGCGTTTTTACTGAAAAAGTTGCTGAAAAATTACCAGTGGAAAAAGATGTTGGTGATGTTGTTCGAGTGTGATAAAAAAAACTACATTTCTTCCCTTTAATTTAGAATAGTTCTGTCATGAAAACTTCAACCAGGCAGACAGTAGGATGTTATACATCAGGAACAAGTTTGCTTGAGGCTGAGACAGAAATATGAAGACTCTTAAATATAGTAATGTAGCAGACAAAACGTTTAAGGCAAGGTAAAACAGATAATTCCACTATCTTGACATTTGTGTTGTACTTTCACATTGAGTCTCTAGTCTCCTTTTTCTTATTTCATCCCCTTTGAAGATCTAAAAAATTTTATTTCAGAGAAAGAAATTACTTTTTTAGGTGTATAATAACTTCTGCTGTGTAAATCTGCTCTCCTGCTATACTGGGCCTTCTCCTCTATCTCCGTCTTCTTTCAGTTCTCCCAGTGTGACGGATGGGGTTAGCTGGGTGAAGGGGAGCGACAGAAACACAAAAAGAGGCCAAACTCGTTTCGTTTACACGGGTGCCCTGGACTCGAGCTGACGTGTTGCATCCATCTTCAGTTTTTTCTTGCAAGGCCTGGATTGTCTCCCGGCCCCCGAAGCTGCAGACAGCAGACGTTTAATTGACAGGTAGTAAAGGTGAGACTTCAGTGTGGCCAACAGCCTGCAGCAAATCAAACCGGGGAGTGGCTGGAGCTGAATACACTGGAGCCCTTAAAGGTGAGGGAGGTGTGTCTCTGTTCGGTTGAGGCTGCACAGTGTCAGCGGATGAGAAGCAATGAAACAAATTCAAAGTTGCGGAAATGAGGCTACATGTTACGTGAGACACACCAGAACCTGCAGCCGTGGAATGCCCTCTTTATCCCGATGCGCTCACAGTGGAGAGAAGTTTTAAAAGCTTTACTGGAACACGACTCTAGAGTTCGATTTGTTTTTGTTACCTTGTGTGTTTTTTGGCATGTCGTTTTCCTATCCTGTCTTTATTTTTCACCTCTGATGATGTTTAAGTTTGACATGTTAGACATTTGTACACACACTTCCTTCAACATATAGTTGCAAAGTGATACAGTAGCTACTGATGATATTTACGGTTAACGATTCACAAAAAGGAGGGTGGAGTTAACAGCAGTAGTCAGGTTCTGGCAGAGTTGCTGTCTAGTACAAGAAAGTTAATTAAAATGTGATTAACAGACAAACAACGTGTTTTTATCTTGGGGTGTAACGATATACAAAAATGACAGTTTGGTCTGCTTTTCCTTTGAAACTTTTTCCTTTATTCCCACCATTAAAGTCCTGAAACTAATTAGATTCTATTATGTTGTACAACTTAAAAAAGTTGAAGGTATAGAACTAACTGCAGATTATGATACAATAGCACAAATAGACATAGTCAGATTAGAAAACAATATAAATAATTGAAAAACGTCAGTCTTAATGTTTAGACATGTTTAAATTAAAATGTTCCCATACTGAGCTGCACATGGGCACAGCTGGTAGCACTTGCAGCAAGAAGGTCCTGGGTTCAGATCCCGGCCTGGAGTCTTTCTCCATGGAGTTTGCATGCTCTCCCTGTGCATCTGTGGGTTCCCTCGGGGTACCCCAGCTTCCTCCCGCAGTCCAAAAACATGACTTTTAGGTTAAATAGTCTCTCTAAATTGTGTGCGTGTGCATAGTTATTTGTTCTGTGTATCTCTGTGTTGTGCTGCGATGGCCTGGTGAGCTGTCCAAGGTGTACCCCACCTCTCGCCTGATGAATGCTGGAGATAGGCACCAGTAACTCCTCGAGGATAAGCGAAATAGTTATTGGATAGATGGTTGAATGGATTTGCCCGTATTCAAAAATAAAACATGCTTAAATCACTTTGGAGTTGTTTTGAGATTTAAAAATGTCTATTCTCCAAGCTGTATTTGAATGCAGCATGAGCAGCTATTAGGAAAATCTCTCTTGTCTTCCGCTGACTTACGTTTTATCTAAAATCAAGAGTTTGGGTTTATTGGATGCTACTGGCAGCCATATGGACATCAGCTGTTTTTTTCTCTAGTATCAGTGACGTTGCCATTCAGCTTGAAACTGTTTCAGGTGAGTCATGAGTTCAGCACAGAGCGTGTTATGGACCTTATTGCTGTTGAAAGATTCGTACACTGGGATACTTTTCTGTTTTGTTTTGTTGTCACTTTTTAATGTTGTGCTACGCTATGAGTTCTGCACATAAACATTCTGATGGTATGGAGGTAAAGACACAGCTGTATTTGTTCAGTACAAGGCTGTACCAAACGGACAGGGCTGTAAAAAAATACATGTAACTATTACATCCCTAGTAAGTGCTATTCATCTTGTTGATTGAAGGGAATTAGTACAGACTGGAAAAGCCTTGGGATCCTGAACAAATTAAAGGGGGCTGCTGGGAAGATGGATGTCTGAATTATTGTACCTACCTGGACATAGTATCCATGTGACCCAATCTTGGATTAGTGGGAGATTGTAATTAGATGGAGGGGGTTGTGTATTTTGACCAAATTATATTTCTTTTTTTTTTATCTCAACTGTCGAAAGGACATTGTTGTGGTTCACTCAGGACCAATTTTCCAATTCCAAGCTTTGTAAAAGTATTGAATAGGTTTTTTCTTCAACCTTTCCAAACAAATTTTACTGGCTGGGTCTTTTTTTGTAATTTTTCCGTCATTAACATTAGCCTTTAGCATGCTCACGATGGCCTGCAGAGTCCAAGATGAGGTCTGTGGGTTTTTGTTACTTCTCTCAGTTTTGCTGCCTGCCTTTGGAATGACCTCTACATTTATAGATAACATGCCATTTCTTAATGCTCATCCAGCCAAACCCTTTTGAGGAGAATCCTTCATTTCTATGATTTCCTGACTTTTTAAATCTATATTTGAAGGATGGGGATGCCTTTGCACATGTGCAACCACCCATTTGTCTACTTCCTCCTAAGTCTAGAGTTTCTAGTTTCTCTGAACACTTCACCTCACGCGAACTCTTCAATGTAACTTCTAAATGACAAGCAAATCATAACAACATTTTCAACAATGCGGGTAATCAGATATGCTTTGCTTCATTTCTAACATGCACCATCATAAGAAAAACTGAAATACATTAGGTAAGACTGCAACGTTCTATAACTTGTCCATATTGGTAACACACTCCGTGCAGACACATATGTATAAAACGGAAATCAAATGCAGCAGTGGTCTTAGAATCTAAAAACTTTCATATATATATATATATTTTTTTTTTTCCCTCATGAGTACTCCGGAAATGTAATGATAGCTTAATTTATGAACAAGAGCCCACTTTGGTCATCAAAAACCTGAGTCTCTGGAAATTCTGGATTACTATGGTGATTCCCTTTGTTTTTGTTTACCAAGAGGGAGGGTTAGCCCAGAGGCACCACCGTTTCCATCAGACAGGTAGACAGAAACATAGACAATAATTTAATCCTTAAGTAAACTCGACAAAAACCTAAAGTCATACCGAAACAGTTCCTGAGTTGTGAGTGGCTGAAACCTCTTGATGGTATCGCTTGTAATTTCTATGTGCCTGTAGAAAATAAGGCAAGGCGAAGAAACCTTTTAATTCCAATTTTAAAAAAAAATGTAAAGCCAAACTTCCGGGTATTGAATAAGAGTCTGATTGTGCTCTCTGAAGTGAATTAACAGGAATCTGCAAGTCATTTAGCAGTGGGAGACCTATGGAGTGAAATCAGACTTAAAAAAAATAAAACAATGTTTTCGTCTGTAAATTCTAAAAACCCCCCACAAACTATGATTATTTCAAAACCGTAAACGGCATCAGCATGCGAGTCCAGTCAGATAAATCCAAGCTATCTGTTATCTGTTTGAGCTTTATGGCGTTTCAAGTATCAAGATAGTCTGGAGCATCAAAAAGGAGTTTGACCACAATACAGTTAGAGTTTGTAGGAAACTTTGTTTTTGTTTTTCTGCAAATCGTGTTTCAAACCAAAAAAAAAAGAGGAAGAATTACACCAATCATTCACATAATGCATCGGTGCTCATTAATAGTAATCTTGTTTCTTATTAAATACATCAGAAACATTAAACAAATTGTACAAACACCAACATGTGCCAGATTAAAACATACCCAATGAAGTTTCATACTGTGAAAATCGAATAATTTTTTTTCCCTTTTACATTCAGAAAAAAATTAATGAGTTAAAAATGTGGTGGTAGAGATGTAAGGTTTTCAAGATTTATTTCTTGCAATGTAGGGCTATTGACAAAATGATTTAGAAAAGTTATATTTGAAATGATGATATGTTCTAAAATGGATGGATGGATTTGCTCAACAAGAATGTGCTGACGAAAACTGCAGGCAAAGCCTCATAATAACTAGAGGATAATAGGAGCTTTTTTTTCTGTGTAAACTTCACATACATCAGAGTTCAAATTCATGTATTTAAATTTGGGGCTTAAATCAAACCTAGCCTGATTAGTTTAACCCTCTGACCTTGAATTGAACTGATCTGTTTACAGATAAATCATATAAGCAATCTGTAAGATAGAGCAGTGATAATCGGTTTGATCTTTACAGTAATTATCTCTATTCCCTGATTCATGTAGTGAGTCAAACAAGAAGAGGAGCACACATTTGGAAGGGATTTCTGGGTGTTCTTAGTGTCGCTTTCTGATCCTCCAGACCTGCTTTTGTTTGCATGAGAAAGCACGGATTACATTTATGTTTTTACTTGTTTAAGTCAAACAAAGAGATAGAAAAAAGGGCGGCCTCTCATAGTGAAATGCTCAGACAGGACCCGAAGAGAAAATGCCCTGGAGGTTGGTGTCGGAAGGTTTTATGGCTTCAATCATGCAAATCATAATTGGTTCAAACTGAAGAGCAATCATTTTACACTCGCAGTGAAATTTGTCTTTGAACGGCGAGGCGTGTGCTGACGTGAGTGCATTCTTCTATTTCTGTTTGGTTTGACTTTTGCATAGCGTGTGGAAAGTCCCCTGGCTTAAAGAAGCACAATAACAGAGTCTCATTAAGCAAGTCGGATGCAGGATAAGGCGCCTCATGTAGGAGCCGGCCTGAAAGCACAACCGTTTATTCTTTACATCAGCACATATTACTAATTTGTCTCTTCTGGTGAGGGAAAAACTTGTGTAAAATGGTAATTAAAATCTAAATGAAAAGATATATTACTGTCAGGCTAACAATTACTGACAAATATATGACTACTGTAAATTTAAAACTTTTAGAGTCGTGCCAAAAATTATGAGCATGTTTACTAATTTGCATCATCAACTCCTCCTTTGCTAAGTGTTTTTAGTCCATCCACGGCTCCTGCTTCAAAAACCATTCATCGCTGAAAATGTCCTGTTACATGTCAATGAGATAAAGGTAAAACATTTCTGAGTTTTTTTTGTGGTGTTTATCTTCCCTTTAACAATAAAGTGATGCATATATTAAAACATTAAAATTATTCTGATTCATGATAGTTTTAAATATTAAAAAAGTGGAATTGGGCATACTTTACATGATCATTTTTTCTTATGTTATTTTGTTCAAGTTATCTTTTTTCTTAACATAGTCACAAATAGAAATGTTTTGAAAAAACTAAGATTTCTATTTTATTGATTTCCTCATTTGTGTAAACACAAGTTTTGTTTTTCTTTTTGAGTGTCAAATTGGCTATTTTGCCAAATAACACTAATAGCTAGCCCTTCACACATTTCTGAAATACTTTAACTGTGAAAGAACAAATTTCTTTTAATTGAGTTTCAAAAGACACATAAAAAAGATAAGGCTCTTTGTTTTTTTCTTAGAACTCATGAAAAAAAAATTCAGATTTTCTTTCAATTCATCTTTCAAAGGTTATAAAAACTATGAAATTAACATTTTCTCCCAAAATATTTTTTTTTATGAATATATATTTATGTAGATTTTAAAGGAATACACAATTAAATAGAGAGAAAGTCATGGACCCACCAAGCAAAAAATGTGTTCCTTGTTAAGCCTTTAGCTGCATAATCATAAAACACGACCCTACTATAAATCTGTTGGCTGCTGGTTATGATTAGGATTCATAATTCATACTGAATTTTCACAATTTTCCTTCACATAATCTGGAGATATTCTGTCAGCAGAACCTTTCAACTGTTTCTCTGACAAAACCTTTTTATTTTCTCCTTTCAAACTTAGATCTAGTGTGTCCCTAATGATTTCCACGGGTCACCTTGCTCACCAGTACACAGCCTGTTGATGACATTCTGTTTTTTTTAAAACATCTGCCTGTATGATAAAATATTTACATGCATCTTACTCTTTACTTTTATTGTCTTGTTTTAGTCAACTAAAGGAAAACAAACCTTTATGTCTTGTAATGAAATTACTGAAAACATGTGAAAACATGAAGATTTTACTTTCCATTTGAGATTATTGGAATTTTAAGGGTTAGGGATGAGTTTTTTTATTTGCTTTCAATGCTTTTTAAGTATGAATACGAGGCAGCTAAAATTTCATATTATTAGCAGCTTTAAAATAGGCTATGTTGTGTAGTTTGTAGATTATAAGTTTATGGGAAAAGGTACAATCGTACTCGATTGATCAAAATGACACAACCAGATTCACAGCGATTTTAACCAGCCAGTAACAAGAAAATGCTTTTTTGAAGTAAAACTATATATTATTGAACATTTAAAAATGGCTTATTAGTCCAAAAAGGTTTTTGTAATGTTTTTGTAAAATATATTATCTAAGTATCTTCAAAAAATTTTTGAAGCTGGCTCCTGTATCAGTCTGTATTGGAGCCTCTAACTAAAGACATTATGTTTCTTCAGTTGCTTACTGAGAAAATGTTTTGCTTTGTGTAAGCTTTTAGGAAGAAGTGAAAATTTAAATAGTTCCTCCAGTATTATTATTTTTAATTGCCTTTGAGGTCTTGATATCAAACTTTCGAAACCTTGATAATAATTATCCATCCATTTTCTGAACCGCTTAGTCCTCCAGGGGTCGCGGGGGGCTGGTGCCTATCTCCAGCTGTCAATGAGCGAGAGGCGGGGTACATCCTGGAGAGGTCTCCAGTCCATCACAGACCTTGATAACTACACTCACAAACATGCATCCATGAAAAAGTATATATATATATATATATATATATATATATATATATATATATATATATATATATATAATAAAGAGTCCCCTGGAAAGAAAATGTCCTTTACATTGTGCCAATTCTTGTGAAGCTTAACGAGATACACATTGCAACAAAACCTTTTCAGCAATTTATCAAAATCTACTTTAACAAAAACCTTATAGTAATCCTAAAATCTCCTGTGGCCCTTATAAAATCCCTCGTTTGCTTTGTTACATCAAACCTATTAACTGCCTACTATTCCACAAGGTTACAGGACAGAAAATTACAAGCAGAGGGAACTGTGTTCATTTTCATTTTTTTTAAATCGTTCGTACCTAAAAATACAAAAACATGCACTTAATAAGATTTTAAATTCAATGGGAATGCTATTTGTAGAGATTAGAGCAAGTTAATTAACAAAACAGTTAATTAACAGAACTGCTTTGTTGGAACATCCCTGAAAAAGCATTGCAGTCGGCCCTATTTAAAAAAAAAAAAAAACCATCGTGCATAAATATTTACACGCAATAATGAGTGTTTTGGCTTTCTTTTTGTTTTTGATTCCACTCAGTCATGACATGAAACCCAGGAGGAAGTCTATCAGAGTTTCTGGTTGACCTGCTGATCATCTGACCGCTCAGGCTTCGCTCTCCGGCAGCTTCTCTCTCTTTCCACTCCAGCGTCGCTGAATGTTATCTACCCAGCTGAGTGAGCTTACATCCCCGGTCCCCGTCCACCAACTGTGAAGCTGTATACCTGAAAGCCACAAACAATAGCATCTTGTGTCCTATCCTCCCTCTTATCTGGGCTTCGCTCCCTTATTGAAAAGCGCACCTCATTTTATATTAATTACATGAAAACAATGATTTTAGCCAAAGATGGGCTCCTCAGTGATTCTGGAACCACTTAAACCTTTTTATAATCTGTCTTATGATGGCAGAACAATGAAGCTATTGTGCTGCAGCAGAGGAGAGAGAGAAAGGAAAAAAAGAAAACATCAATATGACACACTGTAATAGGCGAGGAGGCTGCCATTGGCTTATACACATATCTAAAATCTTGAATAAATGCATTAGGAATCTTTGTTGTGTTAAAAGCAACACATTGTGTCCCCGGATCAGCTGGTGTGTGCGTGTTTTCCTTGGTGTCGGACTGTGCAGGAAAGTTGTTTGTGAGTCTGCATCGGAAACACCTCATTATCCCGGATAATTCCTGTAGCATAACCTTTCCTCTCAGCTGTTTATCTCGGCCCACTTTCTGTTAAATACAGAAACTGTGGTAAGCTTCTCATCATGGCACCTATCCTCACATTCACACATTATTTAAAGGGGTAAACAGTTCACACACATTATTGACTGAAACATTCATACAGCTGTTTGATTGAGGGTTTTCAGGTAGATTCTCTGCTTTTCTTTTGTTTCCTATTGTAAATATTCATTCTGTGGTTTTTCTATTTCGATCCACACATTGCAGGGTTTCCGGTTTGATCATTTATACACAACTGAGCATTTTTAATTTCATACCAATCATTCGCTAAGTGGTGTGCAGCAAGATCAGTGCTACTTAGTTCAAATGTAGAAAAATCTTGTATATGACGATCAGAGGTCGCACTAGAATTTTTTTGTTCTGTGTTTTTGGGTCAATAAAATCAGGTCATAATCTTTTTTTTACCCTGTCTTTTTTTTAAATGATAATGTTGACATATTTAGTAGTATTTCATTTTCATTCATTTTAATTATTATTCAGTCTGAAGAGACAATTCACATTTTGCCTTCACATATAGAGCAGATGAATAGGCTACATGTATTAATGGCAAGGTAAGGGAATTTTATTTGTATAGCACACTTTCAACACAGGGTAATTCAAGGTGCATTACATGATTTGGTGTTAAAGAAACCAAACATAATATATATACATAATAAATAATAATGATGAACATTTCACCCGCTTTGGCCTGATCGCTCCACATGGAGCTGAACTGTGCTCCCACTTGTTCTTAACGGAAGCTGAATCCGCACTCTGTTGCTATACTAGAAACTGGAACAACAAGTTTTGAAATCAAGTAACACTTCTTGAACTAAAGTGATCAGAATTCAGCTTGACTCTTTAAACGATGACTTGTCTGATCGCTTCACATGGAGGAAAATCCATAAGAGCTCCTTCTGTGTCAGTGGTTATGCTGCGCTACCTGTCAACCCTGGTCTGTGGACGGTACAGTCACAGATAAGCTCTAAAGCCTTCGTAATGCTTTAACACACTATCTGGTTAAAAGAAATGTGTGTTTCTGCACCAAGTGGTCAGGTGTGTGACTTGCAATCTGTCAAAATGTCCGATGGCCTTAAGATTTTTCGGTCACTGTTTAATAAAAGAGGTCCAATACATAAAATATTAACACGACCCCTGATGACAATCAAATTTTGTAATTTGCTTTGGAGCAACACAGGAAAGGAATTAGGCTGTATTGCCAAGTTGTCTAAAAATCAGCAATATTTCATTTTCAACATTTTGCATAACAAGGAAGGTTGAATAGTTTCTTGCGGGCTAAGTGCCTACTGCTGAGGTAGGACACTCTCAAAAAATCAAAAAATAAATATAGGACTACCTATCAATGAGCAAAGCATTTTAAACGTATAAACTTATTTTGAAGTATCATTAAATAACTTTCCATTCTAGATAGATTTCTGCCTGTGCTTAACAAAATGTATCAGTGTTTAATGTCAATATACCCCAGCATTTGTTTTCATACACAAATGGATTTGTAATCCTAAACTGCTGTCTTATGCTGTTATTGATTTCAGTAATTTAAATGTAACAATTTTTCATTTTATTTATTAAACTATGTGAGTGGGTTCATCTGTTCACAGCTCAGTTCCCACACGTTTGCGACTTCCTGTTTTCAATTTATTTAAGTGAACACTAAACATAATTTATAGATATTGGGCTTGCAAACGAATAACTAGGGAAGCAACAATACCACTTTTTTCAAACCGATTCAATACCAATATTTGGATCTCAGTACTTGCCGTTACTGAGTACTATTGCCAATAAGAAAATCTAATGAATTAAAAGACAGTTTTTTTTTTCTTCTCTGCTTGCTACAACAAATGATCACGAATTGGATAAAAATAATAATATGAATGACCACAAAACTACAGTATCAAGTGAAAAATAAAAAAATTCTGTGAAATTATTGCAGTTTCCACATTTTAAGTATTGGTTCATGCTAGCATTTAACTAACCGATACCACTTCGAGTACATCCGTACAGTATCGGCCCTGATACCCAATATCAGAATCGCTGCATCCCTATAAAATAATAGCCTTTTTTCTTTATTTTATTAGGAATCCATCAAAAACTGATGCTATAAATTATGACTCTTTGTGCCCCCATGAATTTGATAAGAAATATTTTAATTTTCACCTTCCTCACACATAATCATGCCAGTCTGGAAGTATTCTTCATTAAGGTGCAAGCAACAGACTGTGGTAATGACTCCAAACCGTTTACAAATGATGTTTGTTCCGTGACTAATCCTCTTTGATCTGCTTTATGAGAGCAGGCCTCATTAACACTGATCACCTTTTTATATGAAAACATTAAGCAGAGCACTGACCAAAATACAACATGTGGATTTATCCGATGGAAAATATGCACTCTCCTCAGCTCTGCCCTTCCAGACTGTGGGATATTATGCTTGAAGCCTGGCTGCTCCCGGAAAAATGCTTATATACTCTAATGTAAAAATAAAACACGTCAGCCTGACTGTACAGCATCAGGTCCAAAGGCAGTCAGTGTGAGTCAGCAGATTAGGGAAGTTTCTAAGCTTCCAGAATCTCCTGCAAACACCCAAAACACAGTTTTACAAGCTGCTGTGTGTACACAACTGTGGCTTCGCTCTCAATAAAGTTTCCAACTGCATCTGGATGAATGATGTGGCATGTTTACTCCTCGCCCTCCCTCATGGTTAAACATGGCTACAAACCCACAGCTCCACCTTATTAGACTGGAATTCAGCTGCACGGAGGTAAAAAAACAACAATAATATTCCCCTTTGGTTTGATCGAATGCGAGCAAGGCGGAGCCGACTTTAGTAGCTGCAGGGGGAGTAATAAAAGTAAAGGTTTTTGGGGAGA
Source organism: Apricaphanius iberus (assembly GCA_028564705.1). Lineage (NCBI taxonomy): Eukaryota > Metazoa > Chordata > Actinopteri > Cyprinodontiformes > Aphaniidae > Apricaphanius > Apricaphanius iberus. The sequence goes on along the minus strand of JAPXFQ010002125.1, from coordinate 304,401 downwards.
TTGATTTTTGCGTACAGGGTGGTATGTGTATGTTTGTCCCAACTGGGGGTGGTAGTGGCAGGGGGCATTTGACTCAGAAAAATCCCACTCTGTGGTTTCGTGGTGTTTAGTCTCTGTGGAAAACAGGAGGTGGGAATGGGATCTGTTCTCTCCTACTGTTCTGCTGTTGGATGAATGTGGAAGATGCCAGAACCTTTGAAGGGTGTGAAGACACTTGTTCTCAATGTAATGAAAGTGGTGAAAAAAGGTTGATGGAGTGGTTTACAGCTTCGTTTATTGCAACAAACATTGGCAACATAATGAAAATAGCTTATAAGTTTTTGTCTCAGAAAAATCAGTCCTTTCAGCCATATGTCTGCAGTTGCTGTATGTCCAGTACTGAGCTGTCTGTCTGCCCATTAGTGATTGGATTGCAGTAATAACGGGACCAGGAGGATAATGAAACATCCCCTGTGTCATTTATACTTTCCTTGGTGATTCCAAGTTGTTCCCAAGTCAGAAAGCTTATCCACTGAGAAAAATTGTACTTGATACAGCAAAAATTTTTCAAGCAATTTTTCCCCGATTAAAATGTATTAACAGGTCAACAGTATTATGCATTAAGTGCGAGAAACAATATCTGAAAAAATATTTGATACAGTTAATGGAAAAACTGATTTGTTTCAGAAACTTCTTGACCAGGTTCACACTGCCAGTCCTCCAAATACATTGAGGGAATATGTCATGTAGAGATCATTAGGGTTTAAACAGATGTCAGTAAAAAAAGCAGATTTGAGCAGAAGGCGCTCGGACCTCATTCCCTTTTGCCCTGCAGTGTGAAATGTTTTTTACCTTGGGGGACTGGAAATCAAGATGGCGCAGGAGAGACTGAGGATATTGGATTACTGTATACTATAAGGTTTTTGGAATGAGACGGTGTAGAAGAGTGCGAGCTTTGCTCAGCTCTGAGGCCCCGAATGAGGATTCTGGACAATTTGCTAATTAAATATCAACATGCAGATCGGACTGAAGCCTCATCGTTTTTAAAGGAAGTAGTATTGTTTTTTCATGGCAGCATGGCGCCCAATGGGCTCTCAGTGTTGAAACATTCAAATACAACTAGGAGTACCTGCACACCCCTACCTGTGGTCCATCGCAGCCTTGTGCCAACGATGGAGTACTCGAGTCCTGACTTGAGTCACGTTCAGGGACTTGTGATTTGACACGAGCAGCATGCAAATGATTTGAACTTGTAACGTTAGGACTTGAAGTAGGACTTGGACTCCAACATGCTAATTTGCTATTGTTGGAATTAGCATGTAGCTTCATTAGCTTGCTATATTAGACAGATTACTGGACATATTTAATTACCTTCTAAAACCTTATTTATTTTGGTCAAACTTAATAACAGCATGGTTTATTACTTTACACATACTACCGTGTTAGTGTGGATAACTTGGACTCAAGAGAGGCTGACTTGTGCTGGTCTACAATTTTGTCCTCGGTGTCCTTCATGTGTGTGGATTTTTTTTTAAATAATGATAAACAGTTACAATTAATACAGGTCATGAGTGGAGGGTAGAAGGGCTTCTTCAAGACAAAATAGCAGATCTGGGAGAGCCGTATTTCTTGTTGTGGGTAGGTGAACAATTACAATTTTAATGCAATAAAATGTAAATAAATCATACAATGTGATTTTGTAATTTTTTTCTAGATTCTGGGTCTTACAGTTAAGGTGTCCTTATAAAGAAACGACAGGCCAATCCCTTTTTTGTTAGTGAGGAATGGCAGAAAAATTGGCACCGTATCAAATATATATTTCCCCCACTGTATAGTCTCTCTCTGGGCAACTGTGTTGGGATTGTCCTGTGTTTAATTCTATTCAGTTAATTTTAATAGCACAAACTCACAACAGATGTAATCTCAATCCACTTTTGAAGAAACGTCGTTTTTAATACAATTACACCAACATTCCAATCAGTTAAAACTTTTCTATGTAAGGAATCCCAGCATATTTTAATGAGTCACTGACATGAGGTTGTGCCCAGTGGAAAACACTGAATTGCCTAAGTTTATCAGTTTTGATGCAGAGGAGCCACCAATATACTCAAGAGTTCTTCCTGGCTGAAGGACCTACCCAACTTATCTAGTGAGCCAGGTCACCCTATTAGGGAAGTTAATTTAAGCTTTGTAGATCCAGGATCTTCTTCTGTTGCATTCTCTTTAGCTGCCTTTTCCTTCTTTCACCATTTTTCTCTTTTCAAAGCCTTTACATACATTTTAGAAAATCTGCTATGTTTTTTTCCCTTCAAAATGTCCAGATTGCATTATTTTTTTTGTAAGAAGGCAATGGGTTTAATATTTATCAGATGCAGTATATGAACAAGTATCCTGTTCATAAACCTTAAACATATCTAGCTTTAACAATAGAGTAGTTACCTTTAAATCATTGAACATCGCACTTCATTCAGTGGTTTGTCAGGATACTACACAGATTTGCCATAACCATGTAACCACCCACATAAGGACCCCTAAATCAGATGATCCATAATCTCTGACACTACAGGTGTAAAGATAAATGTATTTATCGCCCTGAATCTGAGCCTCTTTTCAACACATTCCATATCTGTCATAATGAGAAGAACAAAATGTTCTGAAAATGCTGTAATTTCACAGAAACAAGTACTGATTAAAGAATTGTTCTGAATATAAATGCAACATTAAAAGTAACACAATATCCACACGTTAGTTTAAAAACTAGTAACAATTTAGCATTACAACAAAAAAGTAATTAGTGTTCTGAATTTCTTCCTCTAGAGGAAGCTTCTGAAAAGCTTCCTACCAGATAATACTGAGCATTACTGAGTGTTAATTCTGTCTATTAACCTCAATCGGAGCCAATGATAATAATGAATATGGTTCATTAATTAGTCTGGCTCTAGCCTGATGTGTATCCATGTGGGGGCCCTATTCATAGAAACTCCATCTCCACAGATTTGGAACATAATAACTCACCTCATTTTCACAGGTAGGAAAGATATTTTCAGTGTATTCCTGGTTAAGTGTCCATGTTGAATCTGTCTGTCGTTCTCCTCATTACTTATCAAAGTCATCTGTGACCTAGTAAAAGTTTCCACTTTAGCATGGTGCTTTCAAGCCTCTGGAATATTATTGCAACTAATTGGAAGGTTTGAAACGGGTGAGTCTAATTATAGTATTTAACTGTGAGAATTGGAATGACATTTGAAATGTTTTTCCTGTTTTCGAAGGATTTAAAAAAGTAGAATTGAATGGAGTGCCGATTGTAAAGTTATAATTAACACAAATTGTTGCACTTAATTTCTGACTTTGTAACAACATGTGGGTGTACAACTTCAACAATATTTTTAGTTTATTTAGTTGCCTCTAGTCACATGGAATCCAAATTGTCTAAAAAACTAGTGTTGTAAATGTATAGCCAAAATATTGGTTTGCTATGTACCATGGCTTCATGTTTCGGTTAATTTTCTGTGCTGTCAGGGAACAATGTGTGTTAGTGTGGGTGGGTGTGGGGGGCATTTAAAATCAAACTGGATTGCTGTTAACAAAATGTGGAAGATGAATAAGATATAACAGTTTAAATATTTTGTTTTTTAGAAACTGCAACAGCTATACCTGGAATCTATCTTTTTAATAGCTTAATAACTTTAATAACTTAATAACTTTTAAGTATTAGCAGTTATAACTTAAGTACAATTATTGCTTTAGACCAACTGAAAGTCAAGTACAGCAAGGATTCAAAACTCAAATCAGCTAATAGGTTGACTATGAACAATCTGAAAAAAGTCATTGTGGTTAATTTCAGGTGAAAACCACTGATCAGAATAAGGATCTAGTTTTTATAACTGCAGAGATTGTGATTCTTCTAAAAGGATCATCATTTCTCTTTCATCTCTAAAATAGTATTGTGGATGACTCAATTCAGCTTTTACTTATAAAAGGAGCACATAAACCAAAAGATCCAGATCCTCTACCCAGTTTCTCAGTGCCATCAAAGGTTTGAGTATCAAGGGGCTTTGTTGAAAACCAAGGAGCTTTCAGGGACGAATAACAAGAATATGAACAATTTTAGTAACCGAAGTTGGCAGTCAAAGGTACATTGGTAGCTACACAGAAAACCTTTTAAGACAAGCACTTTGCTTCAGTTAAGGTTCATTGTTTCCACACAAAACATGCACTCTCAACTCAGTGGCATGGTAATTAATTTTAGTTCTGTCAAGATTCAATCATTCAATTTGCTGATGTGCTTCTACAGAAATTATTGTTAAACCACAGAACAACAGAAACACATTACATAATATTTGCAGTTGGTTTCAGTTGAGTCTGACGCTAGTTTCGCGCTTTAAAACTAAATGTCATAAGCTATGACATGGTTTAGTTCTCCTCTTTAAGAAATTTTATTTTATTTCTATTTTGTTTTTACTGAATGAGTAAGTAAATAAGTATGTAAGAAAATTGTTATTGTTAAGCGCCTTTTATGGACAACTGCCACAAAATGCTGTGTAGGAAACCAATACAGTAACAACTGATAAAGTACAATTAATGTAATGAAAGCTGATAAAAAAGATATACAATCTTACAGTTAAACATATGATAAAACTACACATTCAACAGAAAACCTGTTTAAACGAGAAAGTTTTTCAAACACTTTTCATAATCTTCATAGAAGTTTTAAATGCATTATTTTTTCATTCTTAGTGTGGAACTTTTTGTTATATTTTATTATTTTTGTTTGTAATATTCTACATTTTCTTTTTATAATGGATAAACTAATTAAACTAATATGCTAATTAAACTAAGTATTTGAAAATTATTTGGAATTCTTTTTGGGTATTATTTTGGTCTAATTGATTTTGTTTTTATTTGAGTTTCATTTCAAATGGAAACTATCTGTAAAAAAAAAACTTCAAAAAAGGACAGAAAATAGAAAAAAACTGCAACAGAAACTTGAAATGCAGACGAAATGTTTGTGGACCATGATGATCTCTGACTATTGCTCCAGAGAAAGTGTAAACTATATTTGATTTTGTATTGAATTGCAAAAGTCCAACAAAATGAAGTCCTTTAAGAATCTTTTGAAAAGCACCATAAACATTTTGCATTTTCATTGGGAGGTGAAGGTGAATAAATACACTCAAGGTTTATAATATAACATGTTTTCTGAAAGCTGGAGTAACGTTTGAGGAAAACTTAATGGCTTTAGGGAATAATTTTGGCTGAACATTTTTATTTTAAATGATATACAGCTGCCCTAACCACCGCGGCCACAAGTGTTAAGGTGCTAATTGACAGTTGGTCAAACAGGAAATGTGTCCGAATGGCAGCAAGCTTGTTGGTCTGTTGAGAATCAGGCAGCAAGCTTTTGGTCTGTTGAGAATCACCTTTCCTTTTGTTTGCTGCTTCTCTGGGGTCAGATAAGGCAGAGTTGTCGTCTGTTTGTGTCGCTGTCACTCTCCTTCAGATCCAACCGGTGTCCATTTTGGTCCTGCTGCTCCCTTTCAGGAACAAGCCGCTGACTGATTGCTGCCTAACATGTTTTAGGTGGCTGCTCATGTGCCTGCTAGGCAAACGAGCCGAGTCGACAGCAAGTGTTAACAAGCTGGAAACAGACACCGAATGTAGTGGGACTGCTGTGGATCCAGGAGAGCTGTCGAAAGAGAAAAAAATACAAACAGAAACAAGAAACTACACTTAAGATACATATGGAAGGAAATGTTTTAAAGACTTTGAAGATTGATTTGTTTTGTTGAGCGACATATGAAAACTGATATTCTGAAAGGACAAATGGTTCATGTATTAAGAATTTTTGCTTTTATCAAAATTCAGTTTTTGAAGTAAACCCAAATAGTTGTTACATTATTTTTAACAGTTTTTTTAGTCATATCTACTTTTTTTAATTTTCCATTTAAAATGTACACAGTAAATACTTAAACAAGACTTTAGAGAATTACACTTTTTTAAATCATTTATTAATTATTTTTTAGTTATTCATTTAGACTTTAAAGGACTTTCTATAAAAAACACTTTATATATAAAGTTTGTTTAATGATTTTTATTTAAAAATACATAAACATATTTAATACGTTTTAGTTTTACTTATTTGTTTGGTTTTCTATTAGATTTTTTTTGCTTGAATTCTTTCAAGTCACTTCCCTTTTTTGAGGTGCATTTTTTTTAAATCACATACACCGTATTTGTTAAGAACCATTTTAATCCATCCTTTATTTTGTTCATACCTATTTTGAAAAATAATCAGAAATGACATCGTAGTAAAATAATTTTCATGCAGCTTGAATACAATTTTTAAAAGTATTAACATTAAAAATATTTGTGACCTATTCTGATGGGTTGGATGAGTAAATAAAATAAAACCAAAAAAACAAACAGATGGTTAACAAACTGGCACAACAAAACATTCATTTAATTTTGGATCTGGTGAAATATTTTGCTTATAAGAAGGATGAGGTGAATTGATAAATATATGCGGGGAAGGAGGCATATTTGTACACCAACTTGTTTGTAATCTCGCAAAAATATTTCCAGTTCTCATTTTTCATTTCTTTGTATTTATTTCTCTCTCATTCATTGAGTAGAACAGTTCTGCAAACCAGATGAGAATACAGGGCCAGCCAAAAACAATACTGAGAAGTGGGAACATTGTTGGAAGTCGGTCCCCTGATCCCATTTCATAGCTCTGATCTTTAAAGCACAGTAATGTGAGTCATTATCTCGTTCATCTTAAGTGAACTGAAGAGTATTTGCTCATACTTGTCCAAACCTCAAAGATGTTGACACCATTTAAACTACAGTAATCACGAAAACATAAACCTCATTTACAGCTTATAACACAGATGTGCGTTCTCTGTTGATTTACTGCACCACTTTTAGTTTTTGTTTATGTTGCACCATAAAAAAGGGTCAGAACATTATTTACCAATGAAATGAAGAGACTTTCAATTTGCTTTCTTTTCTGGTCGTTATGTATGAGCATTTTATCAGTACCTAAAATGTTAACATATTTATATTGGAGGCCCTGCTGTAACTGTCTAATACTTGTGATGCTGCGGCTCTTATTGAAGGCATAACCTCCGTATGTGTTTGAAGCTGTTGTGCCTTTGTGCCACCGAAGCTCCTTGTCACGGCTTGCAGGAGAATGAATGATTAATCTGCACCACTTTGTGGGTAATTTAGATGTCAGCCTCTCATCCTGTGATGCGTGCTAACTGAATTGTGTGAAGAAGCAGCACCCCCGTCCCTCTTTAATATGGACCGGTACAGGCAACACTATCGCCGTGTTACTTTGTGTCTGTGCTTTGATTAATTGGCAACGAGCAAGAGGGCAAGGTGGAACAAAGGCGGCCTACAAAGGAATCAACAGCCACACTTCTGCACTACAAGTAAAGCTTTGGCCACTATTAGCTAAAACATAAGCATATGTGTTAGGAGTGTAACAGTACACAAAAATCACAGCGTGTATTTGGGGTTTCAAAGTCTTTGTTTATGTTTATTGTACACTTTAATCAAGAAAAATACATACAAATGAGCATATAACTATTTTGTTTTATCTGCATTAAACAAATAACCCCCCCCCCCGAATTTCTTGCTTTCAATGAAATTAAATTAATTCTATTATGTTCTAGAACAGACCCCCTCTTGGGGTCACAAGTATGTAACTCTGGGGTCATATATTTGTCTTTAGAAATTAACGTAAATACCCAAAAAATGAACGAAATAGATTTGCATTGTAGAAATGTTGTAAAAGATAAGAAAAATAAACATAAAAGCTAAATATTGGCCAAACATTAGCTGTTATTGCTGATTATGTTGTCATTGTTGTAACACTTTATACTTGAGTTTGTAAAAATATTTGTATCATAAACCAAAAGTTGAGGTCATGACCCATTTACATTTTTTTTATTTGGGTCATAAGGTGGAAAAGTTTGAGAACCACTGTACAAGAAGATAAAAAAGTTGAAAGTACAAAACTGACGGGAGATTTTAATTATTATTATTTTTAAAAATAAATAGAATAGTGAAAGCAGACCCAGCCAGAATAGAAAAAAATACACCCACTTTAAAACAGTCAGTGCAAACATTTAGAAATGTATAAATAATGATTTGCACATATTTGATCATATTGAACTGAACTAATCTACTATTGAACTAAAATTGAACTGACAGTAAAAGCTATGGCAGTTTGGCGATGGTGATGGCAGTTTGGGCTTCAAAATTACAAAATACAGATGGAAACATGCAGAAATCTGGTCAGCACTTATAAGAATATTCCCATTGCTGTATCGCCAATAAAGATTTTTTCATTTAATATTTGATATAGTTTGAAATAAATAATTGAGATAATTTAAGATAATTGAATAATTACATTTTAATAATTTATGAATTTATAAATTATTAAAATGTAATTATGAAAATTATGAATTTATTAATTATTTTTTTTATTTTATTTGAAAAAGTAAATTAGAGACTGAAATAATTCAAATTTACATATTTTTTTACATTTAATTTTGCATTGCCTCTTTGCCTTTTTAGAGATTATTGGCTAACGTCATATCAACCTTTATTGAAAATATCTATCCTACCGTCTGTTCTTCTGCTCATCGTGAAAATAAACATATCAAGCTTTGGGATAAGAACATAAAGTAACTCTTGCATTCTCATACTATAAGACAGCTCCTTCTATTAGCACACACCTCTAAATGCAGAGACAAACTACTGTTAGTCAAGCTTTGTTAAAAGAGGGACTTTTCAACCGTCCATCAAACGTGTTTTTGTTGGACGTATATTGTTTTCAGTGTCACATTAACATCTAAAGTATTGCCGTTTAAAGGCAGGAGGAAAGACAGAGAGCCAATACTGCCCCCACATGCAGACACAACTGTTATTCACCTGCAAGCACGCACCACTGAAAATGTGTGGCAGGCAGACAATACACCTGTGTGACGAACGATGTTGTCAGCTGTAATCTCTGATGAGAGTGATAAGAAAACAGAGCTGCGCTGTTTTACGGTTCTAGGGACATAAAACAAATCCAGCCACTTGAAATGAGAAAAAGAAAGCTGCTTTATTGCGGAAAGACAAATAACACAATAATTAAATACATCTGAAAAGTAGGCTTGTTTGATGGATATACTTTAACATAATGGCATTTTAATTCTTGGAGATGGTTTTCCTTTGTTTCAGATTTGAGAATTTCCAAATTTCAAGTCAAGTTAGTGGAAATGGTCATTTAATGTTTGGATGATCAAAAAAAAGGAATACATTTTTATTTTATCTTTCATGCCTTTTGTGTAAAAAAATGCTCATTTGTATTTAAGTTCTTGAAAGCTTTTCAATCTTTAATGAAAAATACTCCTGACCCAGTGTGTCTGCCCTTGTCTTTGTCCCTGTGATGGCAGATTGGCGCTTAAACTGGTTCTGTGGCTGGTTTCTGGCTGTTGCTCTCCACTATCACTCATGGCGTTGAGCATGCTCCGATAAAATACTAAAACGAACTGTTATTGTATTCAAATTCAATTCCATTAAATGAATTAATTCAGATCATGGTGGAAACTTTCTGTTCTCTCAAGCAGCCCTAAAAGAGGGTAAACTGGATGTGGAAGATTAATGAAAAGCTTGTCTTTAATTTAACTGAAGCATAACGGATGCTCGATTATTTACGAATGAATGCAGCAAAGAGATAAAGAAACACCTTGTATTTATAGACAATTTAATGTAACTTTCATTAAATGTAGCATTATTAAATTGGATTATTAACTGAAAGACAAACACAATAGTGCTGAAGCATGGTGACTCATGCTAAGCGTCGTATTGCAAATGTAAAATGTTGAGGAAACTCAAAGTGTTCCAAATAAACAGCCGTGGTCAGTGAGAGCAATTAATAAGAAGGCTTCAACTTGTTTTTAAGAGTCAAGACTTAAATCTGGATAAAAAAAAAAAAAAAATTAATCTATTTAAGAATGACGGGAACACCAAGGAAAAAAGAGCAAATGAATGAGAGGATGCTTCATGTCTAAAGCCTAGTTTATATTTCTCAGTTTTGACGGCGACGGACTGCCACAGTGCCATTATCTGTTGACACAACGGCCCCATTTTCAAACTATCTCCATCAACAAAGAGCGTATGCATCTGATTGGTCAATTGAGCAACAAACAGAGATCGTTTTACCAGAATGGTGCTCTATAGTCACTGTACTCAGTAGTTAATGCAGTGTTTAAAGCACCTTGAATTGCCCTGTGTTGAAGGTGTGCTATACAAATAGAATTGTCTTGCCTTGCCTTGCCTAACCACTACATGCTTTATATTGAGTGAATAATTTATCTAATCTAGTCTCTTGGCGATTTTGAACACAATGAGGTGTGGAGATGTTGTTTGTTTACATGCATTTTAGAGTATTATATGAGCTGCACTTCTAGTAAAAAGTTTTACAACTTAATCAAAACTTACTTTCTGTCATTCATTGCTCCTTGAGGGGGAAATGCGTTCACAAGGTGAATAAAAAACTCCAAATAACTCTGCAACAGTTGGCAGACCCGCCATGAAAAGTTAGCAGCCCCTACTGGCTTTGCAGCACAGAAAAAATCTACAGAGGACTATAAACGAAAAACATCTCTGTCAATATATCTGCGTCTGGGTGCAAAGTTACTATCTAAGAAGTATAAACTAGCCTTTAGAGTCATTCAATGTGAGAATAATAATGTTTCCTCAATAAAAATAAATGCTTCTAAACATACATTTCATCCATCCATCCATTTTAAACAAAGATCAACTCTCTTCCTACTTCCTCAATCTCATCCCAGGGATTATGAGGAGTTCCCAATCCATTTCTTAAATGTAATCCCTCCAGGGACTCCTGAGTCTTTACCAGGACTTCCTTCATCAGCACATGCTCCAACCAGAAATTGTGAATTTTTTGCTGTGCATCATTTTGACCGAGGTAAAAAAACAAAAACAAAAACAAATACAGGTCATGCTTTTTTTAAATAAGATACTCAGTGGTATTTATTTTATTTGTCCGAACAAGCTCAACAGAGAACTACTTATAAAAAATGAAATTAAACAATTGCACTTAAGATATGAACAGCTGACCTGCTGTGGCCTAAACACACAGTCTCCACCCATTTGTGTAAAATCAAATAGCGGGCTTGCTGCAGAGGTCATTGTCATTGGGTTTTGGAATTTGCTTTAGACAGATGACTTCTCATGGGGGTTAGATGTACGAGAGGCTGAATCTGTGCCTTGCTACCACACTGGAGACTGGAATTAAGCACCACTTCAGCCATAGTTTTGAAATGAGAGAACATTTCTCCAGTGATGAGCCGTTTCCTTATCCACGAGTTATCACTTCAATGGGAGGAAATCCATATGGGATGGCTTTCAGATTTTTCACCAATCTAAAAAACTGGTCAAATACGAAAATATGGCCCCAAAGAACCTCAGTAAGCCTGATCCACGAGACATTGACCCAAACTGGATACTGCTCTCCTAGAGAGGCAGCAACTCCTCACCTTATCCCTAAAGGTTACTCCATCCGCTCTGTGAAGGAAGCTCATTTCAGCAGCTTAAATCCAAGATCTTGTTTTGTCTAATGACCCATATCATATTACTTTAGGTGAAGGATGGACCTGTGAGACTGACCAAGATTAATTTTGGTTCAGCTCCACTTGAAGCGCCAATCTGTCTATTGATCTCCATCTCTGTGCTCTCCTCAGCTATGAACAAGAGTTCTTGATAAACTCCTGCACTTGGGACAGTCCGTTTCTTCCAACATGAAAGTGGCAAGGATTGATTAAAAGCCAGGAGTCACTTAGTCTTGAAATGTATAATGCAGTACTGTGAGAAGGATCATTTTCTAACGCAAATGGTCTTCCATGGAGTCCAGACTTAAAAGTCAATGAGAATCTCTGGGATGTAATAGACTTCTCCAAGAATCAATATGAGGTAAGAAAAATTATGCAACTAAAGATGGAAATAAAACTTCAATCGCATTAGCTATTCAAAATGATGTCTTTAAAAATTCAGACCAGCCCAGCAAAATACGAAAGGTAACATTGTTGGATTTCTACCCAGCTGGTAGAAATCCAATCTCAGATGAAGCAGAAAGCAATGAGAGACAGATGATGTAGTATTCCAAGCATTTACACATGCCCACATTAATCTTCAAAGTTATTTTATTTCTTTTTCCCCACCAGACCCACACCCACTCGATCACAGTGTACAGTGAACTGGTGACTGGCTGTTTTCCTTCGGGGTGTCCGTTATCTGCCCCACTGGTCTGCAGCTCCAGCCAGAGAGCCGGAAACACTCCTCACCTCCTGCCCCGTGATTCTCTATCTGCCCCGGCTCAGAGCTGGTGTGAAAATATTTGAACCTGGGAGAAAAAAACAAGGTTACAGAAAGGCAGGCCGCAGGATGGGCCCCAGTTATTCTTCAGGCCCAGAAGAACAATGTGACTGTGGCCTCGTGTGAAAACAGATCTGCTGGCAGGACTGGGGGGTGGGGGTGGGGTGAAAGGACAACGTGTTTGTGGCCGCCTCGGTGCGTGTGTGCAAAAAATACGTTTTGTGCAGTATTAGATTAAACTAGGCGAGAGAGAGACGAGATAAGGCGCAGTCAGAAAACATCAGGAAGCGGTGACACTGACTGGCCCTGACAGCACCGAGAGAACAGAATAAAATCAGATGGAGTAGGGAGAGAGGGAAGAGGTTATTTTATCTGTCAGACAGACAGAAATGTCAAACCATCGGGAAGAGTGGAGAAGGAAAAGAGAGGTAGAGACAGGTTGAAGTTAGAGATAAGTGCGATGCTGAAGTGACGGGCTGCGGGGGAAAGGGCAAAAAAGAAAATGAAGCGATACCTGGATCTGACAGCAGCAACGTAGCTGAAACTCCTACACAAACAGATGCAGGTGTACGCACCTGGAATCAACCTTTGGGAATTTTAAACTACACCACATGTTATGGAAAAGTTTTTGAAAGACTTTATAGTGGTGGTACTCCTAATTTAGTTGCCTCTCAAATTGGAATCAGAATATTGAGGATGTTGTAACTTTTGTTTAGTTGAAAAAAGATTAGATAATATGCATTACATAATATGCTTTCCTCTTTTTGGAGGACTTTTTAAAACTGTTTTTAGCTTTCTTAAGACTCATTCGCATTGGATAAAGATTTATCAGATCCAGAATAATTATTTTTCTTTGCAGGCTCTTGCAAATAGAATTTATTTTGGTTCCTCTTCAGAGGTATTTGAAATGCTGAGATCATAACAAAGTTATAAATCTCTATATGAAAGCTGTTGTAGAGTTCTATCTGTTGCAACGTATCCTGGGTTCTGCATGGCCCATTTTGGCAGTTTGGTAAGCCTGGAGTGGAGCACTGTCATCAGGAATCTGACTGTATGTTGGAATGTTCTAAAACTTCCAGAATGTAGCTGCATCCTGATGCAGTTGTTTGACGTTCCATAGCTTGGATTGCGCTGCTGTCCAGAAGGTGATGAAGGTGCAGAAAAGCAACTCGGAGACAGAGAAATAGCCTGGGAAGAACATTTTTAAGCATTCTAGGAACATAGAAAGATCGTATCAATGACTTCTAAACTTTAGAACCAGAGCATTGATGATTTTTACATGGTTAATATGTTGATAAATACTAGGGATGTCAAATGATCGAGTTAACTGCGATTCATTGATTACAACTGTTTTTTAGTGTGCTATGTCTTTTAATCGCATTAATCTATTTTTTAAATCTTTAATTGTATTGTGTCTTTATACTAGTTGCCTTTAAATTAAATCCGTTTTTATGCTTTGGGATTCTTGTGCTTGAGTTGTTAACCACACTCTGAAGTTGAGATCGAAGGCTGTAAACTTATCATAAGCTGACTGAATTTTTTAGTAGTGGGGACAATGAGGTTAGGAGTTGAGGACAGTCTACTCAATTTAACTATATTGAGCGAGATCGTACACCCATCTAGCGATTTACTTTCAAAAATAAAAGCGAATAGCGACAAATCTAGCAACTTGTAATGGGGTTGGTGGAAACTTTTGGGTGAAGCATGTAACCTTGTTACTTTTCGCACTGAGTAGTGGGCCACTCTATGATCTCGAAACGCTCACAGACAAAAGGCGGTATGACAAGCTATTGTTATAAAAATAAGGTGTATTTTACATGTCTTAACACATAATACAGCTGAACTCAGAGCAGATATTTACTCAAGTCCAGATTGTTTTATTGTTAAGAACCCAAATCGGCCCAGAAGACAGTAGAAAAGCACTTTGAAGGCATTCATAAGTCGAAGGAGAATAAAAACATGGTAAAATTAAGGCGTTTCGGGAAGATTAAACATTACTACAAGTGGTATTTGGACTGTCCCAAGCAGGCTACTCCTGTTCTACGTATACAGCAGATAAAGACTGGATGTACAAATACTGCTGAACGGCTGAAACCGGCTCCAAACTTCTCAGGGTGAGTGAAAAAACATAAAAATTGCAAAAAAATAAGGTTCAGCTTTAAAAAAAACACGAAATTCACTTTAAGTAATGCACAGACTTTTTTTTTTTCAACTCTATGCACAGACTCCAAATGAAGAAATTCCGTCCATTATTTCATAACTCCAGTGGTTATCGCTGGAGGTCGCCAGTCCATCCATCTCAGTGCGCCCGGCTAGAATTGTTCCAAAGAGCCCCCTGACTCCCTTGGAAGAGTCTCTGGCCATAACTTCTGCTAGAAAGAGCCTGGGCTGCTCTGTATTTGTTGACAGGACCTTGTGGGTTGCTGGCTAAACTGCAAGTGCCCATCCGTGTGGAAACTTGGGATGCAATTGAATATTTGTTACCAGAAAAATAAAAATACATGTACTGACACCCCTATTTTATAAACACACAGCCACAGATACAAAGAACTACATCGACTGTTGGACTGGTGCACTAACTAAACTTATGGAACTTCTTTACGGAATAATCTAAAGAACCTGTTCGTAGTTTAACGTAAACCTGTGCTTTACTCTCAAATGTTGGTCCACATAAAATATAAACTAAGCAGAAAGTTTTCTTCCAAGACTGTGTAGGTGTGAGGTTTCTAAAACAGTTTCCGGCAGAAAGAAGAGCCGGTATGCAGCTCATTTGTCAAAGTCAGACACTGACAGACATTGTTTCCATAAGGATAAACAAAAGAATTCCTCACTATGATCATTATAAAGCCATTGAAGGAAACCTGGTGACGATGTGTTGCAACATGCACTCCTCTCTCTTCCTGCCTCCTGGACAGAACGAGTGGTGGGAAGCAGGAAATCACAGTCGGTCAGCACTTCTGTCAGTGGAAAAAGAGACAACAGTCGTGCCAATCACTTTGTCATTTAGTACCATACTGTGGGAAAGTTCCTGCAAGATTAAATGTTTTCTTAGTACGTACATTATTGCTCCACATATGCTATTATTGTTTGAACATGACATGAAATAGTTTAGGAAAACCTTATTAAAATACATATTTTTTAATTTGTACTGTTGTTTTTTTACTTTGACAATAAAATAAATTAATGGACTCAGGGTTTCATTTCACCATCACTAAATAAGTAATTTTCAGCTTTAAGAGGCAACAAGACAAAAAAAAAGGTCACATAGGTTTGGCTTTCGTTTTAAAAGTGAGGGATTTGACCTTATTTTTTAATTTAAACATATTTAAATGTGCATTAAATGTCCTCGCATTAAGGAAACTTACAATCCAAAAATATTATATTCATGCTTAAATCCTAATTTTGATTAGTGCCTAACATTTTAGAACCAGATAATCGGTGGTTGCAATGGTGATTCCCTATTTTCCTGTTTAAAAAAGGAAAATATTTTTAAATACTTCTTTATTAGACAGGAAAACAGAAGCGCAGACATTTTAAACTTTTACAAACCAACCAATGCTATGTGTATTTTTTTGGTATAGTGTTTCACATAAGAGATATGAGCCTTCAATACCATCCATTGCCTTCAGCAGTAGTGCCATGACAGTTTCCACTGATCGTATTAATATCTATTAAATTAATATTATATATATAATATATTAATATTTGGTGTTTAAACTATTAAAACGGCCAGGTGCAAGCACTATTACAGTGGTTCCAGTTCCTTTTTCCTCAAAAAAAGACCTACTACTGGAAGTAGACTAAAAACATTTTCCAGACCAACAATATAGACATCAGCTTTCACTTCATTGGAGAAATGAATTGGAAACCAGAACAAAATAAAAGGAAGAAGCTGGTAGAAAGTGAGCAGCAGAAAAAAGTTGAAAATTTCTTTTTTTTTGGGGGGGTTTTCAAACAACATAAAACCTGGCAGAAGAACAGGAAAAAAATACTTCACTGTTTAGTATTTTAAAAGTCAGGACATATTTTTTAGTCTGTGTTGAAGGAATGGTAACAAAAAAAAAGAAAAAGGAAATTGTTCATCTTTCCTCAAGTCAAATTTCTTTCATATACCTTTCTTTTGATGGCAAACTTTGACACCTGATTTACGTTTCTTTGTAACTGCAGCAAATAAATTGTTTTACTTTTGGTCTGCATTAAGGAAGTTGGTCACGTTGTGTGACAGAGTCGCATGTTTCTGTTCCTGGAACACCTGAGTGGCGTCTCAGTCGTAGTAGTTGAAAGCCAGCCTTTCTGTTTACAGCACCAGTTTGACGGCACTGAGCAAAGAACAATACTTTGCATTGTGCCACGATTCAATGCGACTTTAATGTGCTTTGACAAGGCATGAGTGGAACAAGGATGGCTGAGCATCTGGGCTGTCACTGAGATTATTAATGACACTCGTGTGTTACCTTTTTGGTCTCACTTTTGTTTGTCCCTCTTAATAACTTGTTGCTGAGCAGATGGCAGAGAATGCATTCGTACCTGCACAGCGGAGGGTTTCCAAAACAGCCTGAACGGACCAAAGGTCAGAGACGTCTCCACGTTTTCTCACAGTGGATAAATGAGGAGCTTACAGCTAAAGCCAGGCTGCATTAAAGGATATAAGTCCAACATATCACAGCAGCATGTCACTCTTCACATGAGAAATTCTCATCCTCCAGGTACATTTCAACAATGCATAATGGTCTCATGTAAACAGACCACACACAGCTGTGCAAGGACTAATTACCAGTGTTGTAGATGTTCTGTATTTATTATGTCTAAGAGAGGCTGAGTCAACACAGTTTCAGCCATGTACATGAAATATTAAAGCTAAAGGTAGGAAAACATTGGTTTCACCAGGTCTACTGCTGCCGTTATAAATCTAAAAATTTATGTTAAACAATTCAACCTTGTTGAATTGAAATAGAATGAAAAAGTATAACATTTTCTAACTAAAGTACGTTTTCCATCAGACACATAAACAATTAGACAGATGCTAGAAGCACCCCCAGAAATGAATTTCAAAACTTTCTTTTATTTTTTTATTTTTTTCAGGGAAGTCTACATGTTTTATGTTTGTGAGAAGTTAAAACTTAAATAGAAAACGTTTTTTACCAATTGGTAGGTCTGTAATCGTAGGCTATACAGTATGTAATTGTAATTCTCGGTATGGCCCTGTCAGTTCAGTACGTAGATGAACTGAACAAATCCAGCCGTTTTATACCTGAACACATGGAGAATGTTTATGTGTAAAACATTCCGCAGCACAATTTTAAAACAATTAGACAAAAACAAAAAAGGACTCCCTGAACTCTGCTTTTTGGGAACATCAATGTTTTCTCAGCGAACATATCTTTCAACAGCAATAAGGTCCATTACATGCTCTGAACTGAACTGACTGACTCACCTGAAAAAATGTGAAAGTGCATGGAAACATCACTGATACTAGAAAAAACCCAGCTGACGTCCACATGGCTACCAGTAGCAGCTCAGACTCCTTATTTTGTCAGTGGAATCCCCATTAATGAGAAGGGATTTCCCAACAGCTGCCCCCATGCATTGCAGTACAGCTGTGAAATTAGGCTTTCAATGTATCAGAGCAACTCCAAAGTGATTTACCCCTTCTCAAATATGGTCAAAGTCCCATTTAAACATTTCTGAACATTAACAAATACTATTTTCAAGTGGTTATATTTTTTTTCCTACTCTTGCTATTTCTGCTTGTATTATTTTATTTTATTTTTTTAATCCAAACAAATCTCCGGTCTGTTCCTTACTTTTAACTTTTTCAAGTTATAAATCATATTAAGAATAAAATCATTTCAAAACTTGAAAGGGCGAAAAAAAAAGAAACGTCTTTTTTTTAATGCAGTAAACACACTAAAGAAACGTCATATATTTGTAGTTATTTTTCTTGATTAAAGTATACTGAATATGTACCAAACCGTGATTTTTGTGTAACATTAAACTTCTACTAATTAGCATGATAAAATTACACTGATAACAATGAGTCTTTACCGAGATCAGATATGTATTAATATTATTATTTTTGTTTCTGTCACTATTTCTTTTTTCTACTGGTTACTCGAAATGCCACACAAATGATTTATAACTGATGTCTGCTTTTGTTACAGATTATTTCCCGACAAGCTCTATTAGTTGTCTTTCACCCCAACAGAATATATCACGTACTACTACCTTTCCTACTTCAACAAAAGCCTCCACAAATATAGCCCGTCAGGCTTGAAATGTAATATTCATATCACCATGCAATACAATGCCTTAATCCGATAAAATTTTTTGTTGGGTTTTAAAATTGCAAGATTTCTTGGCACCACATATACTGCCCAAACAAGTGAAGACACCAAAGAATCTAGAAGTATCCAACTTGAGATAATGTTCTTAGTTCTGTTGTGCAGAAACATTTATGTCATCTTTAAGCCTAGATCTACACACAGAGTCCACCCGGAAGTCCATAAATCATTTAGGAATCAGAGAGCATGGACATTATATCTATAGTAAATATAGATCAAAGACGCTCACTGGGAAATAATGCTGCCCAAACTGGGAGGACTTCTACATTTTGCAGGTAATCACAGATTAAGACAATGTCCCCACCCTCAACCACTTTTTCTGAATAATCAACAGAACTGATGTGCAAATTTGATCCCATATATAGCAGGAAAAGGTGCATACATTTTTAAAAATAGTTTTTGCCCATATGTGACCCATATCTGTCATTTCATGACAGTCTGAACAACACAAATCTAACTTTGTCAAATCCGACCCAGGTAAATTAAATCCAATACTGATGTTTTGAAAGTGACTGAAGTCTGAACGGTAATGTCACATTAAGTCCGTCTTGTACTTCACCGACACAAGACACGCGTCCCTAATCTGCACCAGAACAAGCATGGCAGATACTGGAGACTGAGCCAGTCAATCAACAGAAAAGGAGATATTGGATTTGATTAGTGAACATTTTATCAGTATCGACTGTGCAGGAATAGCCTAACTTTTGGACAAAACATTTTTACTTCCATTAACACAGCGCCTTGTGGGTCCTGTCTTGTCTTCCTCTACGAAGACTCTGCGGGCCGTTCACGCGTGAGTATTTCAGTTATTTCGTAACCATCTAGCCAAAAGAATCAGATGCAATAGAAAAAAATTAAAAAATCAGAATCGAGTGTTAAGACCTGTGGTGTGAATGTCACCTAAGTGAACCAATGGAGTAAAAGATAAGACACTAAATCAAGCGGGCTATATGACTTGTAATTACAGTTTATGATTAGGGTAAGGATTAGGGATTATGGGATGAAAGCAAGTATGTTTGAAAGAGTGGTGTCCTCTGAGAACGGCGCCTGAGAGCATCACAACGACAGTAACTGAGGCCTCTCTTTGGTGGTCCCCCAGCTTTGACACGGCGGTCAGGGAGACATTCTGGTCTTAAATGGAAGTAAAGTGTTTGGTAATGGGGTAGACTTTCATAAGTGAATTCCAATCAGAAATTATACACGACCCGTCTTTTTATTCACTTTTTTTGACGCGGTGTGGTCTGGATGTTTTGTTGCCGCTTAAGTGGGGTGCGGCCTGAAAACTCGGGAGAACCGCTGGACCCGGGCCACATGTTTGTGGTTGTAAGTTCTGAATCATACTAAAAGATTCTTAAAGTTTCACTAAATTGACCTTTCAACCATTTATGCATGCAAGCTGTAAATTGGATTCTCTCTTTCTCCTTTTCACTTCATGATTCGAACTTCCTGCCACTGTCTTCGAACTCTCAGCCTTTCGAATGGCTTTAGCAGGGGAGATTACCACAGCCATTTGTGGCACAGTTGTCTGGATTGCCTTTCTATAAAAGCTTTGATGCAACAAAAAACCTAAAAAAAATCTATAACATCCAGCTCAGATCCATCAAAGGACAGCATTTTTCCTTTCAAACCATCCCTGTGATGTGTCAGTTTCACACTTTCTTTGCTTGTGGCGTTAGTGACATAAGACAGAATGATCCTCACAGTGATTCTGTCTGTCTTTAAAGCTACTGGCTCTCCTCCTCCATTTTTTGCATGCCTAGCTACCATTTCCTGCTGTAAATAAGCAGCCAAACAGCACAAGCAACTCCTGCCGTTGCACACGCCCTGCTCGGCTACAATGCTTGCCAGAAGACCTTTTATTCCCCCCTCCCTTTCTTCTGTCATGTACGCCGTCACTCGACCCTATTATTACTTCTGACTGTAATAGGCACCTCTGTTCCCAATCAAGTTTTTACTTTCTGGCAGATAAAGAAAACAGTTTTGCAGCAGACACGTTTTATGCAGTGCACAGCGTCTGCCGTGTCATCAGCGCTGGCCGCCGGCCGAGCTCCCCCAGATCGTTCACACAGCACTTCAACCGCTCATAAAGTCCAGCAGCGCTGCCAGAAACGCTGTCTGCTTCAGTAGGTGGTCTGTCTATCTCCATGCATTCAAAACTCCTGATCTTCACACAGTGACAATAAGCACTTCTTGCACAGACAGAAGCAAGGGAGAAAAAGTGAAAACAGATAAATTGAATGTGCAATATTCTGCAGGTTTGTTTCCGTCACACCTCCGCGTCTGAATTATGTGCTTCAGCCTGCATTTCCTTTTACCTCGTTCTGCCTTCTTCTGTCCCTCTACTGCATATCGAGGTGTTAGATGTTGTTTACATAAATCTTTCCATCACTCTTCAGGGCTCAGGGAGACTTTGCAAGATGATGCTGTTTGACAATGTGCACAGGAATAGAGAGAAAAACAGAGTAGGCCGAGGTAATCACTGGGGACAGGCAGGAAATAGGAGCCAAGTCACCCAGCAATTGTCTATCAGTTCTCTCGCCCTGTTATCTTTGTCACTTTCTGGCTCGCTTGGAGACACACTCGCCCACGCTGCCACATTCATGCATACAAACACTCATGATCTGTGTTTCATTTTTTTTTTACTTCCACCCTTCCAAAAATCATACACTGTGGACTGCTGTCTTATTTACTGGAGAGAAACGGATTGACGAAGAAACTTCATTTGCATCCTGTGTCTTATGGTCTGCAGCAGCCCGGTTTCCACTGGGCCAAATTTACTGAGAGTTTGGAGAGCTTAATGTGGAGAAAAACGGTGTCCTCCCACTGAGTAACAGAATTCATTTTAACACTGAATCAGTGCTTTGCCTCCGATTTAGCCCAGGATTCTCTCAGCCGCTGAGAAAATAAATGCTATCACCTTTTAAAATAGCACAAGTAAGGCTAAGGTGTGTCGCTGAAAAAAATATTTTCACTTTGCTGTGAAGAAATTTCTCACCTTTAACACAAATAAATATTCACTCACTCACAGGCCCTAGATCCAGAAGGAAGAGCTAGACATTGTTTGAGCCACCTGTTGACAGGAAATGGACTGTAAAGCATTTTTTTAAGGAACTGTAAACAATGTGACTAAAGGATGTATATCATCCTTATTATAACTTCTCATTTTTACTGATATTCAGGCTTGTTGCTAAGAATGGTGTCATTAATTTCCATTGATGCATTTTATAAAATATGTAAATAAAACAAATACAAAAATACAAAGCAGAAGAATATAAGCAAGGAAAAGGAAGCATTAATTGTTTGTATAGCACATTTCAGAAACAAGGCAGTTTGATGTGCTTCATGATAAAAACATAACACAATAAGCAAACAAATAAATGAAATTACTGTGGCTAAATATAGAGAGGTAATGAAAACCTACAGTAATGACTACAATTAAAGATGTTGCAACTGGACCTCGAGAAAATCATCCACGCGTTCATCTTAAGTTGGATTGATTACGGCAACAGTGTCTTCACAGGTCTGCCTGAAAAGTCAATCAGGTATAGCTGCAGGTGATCCAGAACACTGCTGCCAGCATTCTCACCAGAACCAGGAAAGAAGAACACATCACCCCAGCTGTAAAGTCCTTACACTGGCTCCTTGTGCTCACAGAATAGACTTCAAAATACTTTTACTAGTTTAAAAAATATTGAAAGCCTTTGCACCAAATTAAGTTGAAGATCTATTTTCACTATACCAATCATCCAGACAACTCAGGTCCTCCAACTTTAGTCAACTAAGTATCCCTAGAATCAGAACCAAACATGGAGAAGCAACTTTCAGTTCCTATGCTCCTTGTATTTGGAATAAACTTCCAGACCACTGCAGAGCTGCTGAAAGACTAAGGAGATTATGAAAATCATAATCATAAACATGACCGTTTTTGGTTTATAGTTTTTCTACTCAGTTTCAGTGTTTTCTACAGAACTGTATTGTTAGGCTTTCTAATGTATAGGTGCTGTTATTGTCTTTACAGAACAATTGGAAATTACTCTGCCATATATCTTTTATAGTTGCCTAATATATTGTTGTTAAATCTGCCCCAAGTCAAAATATTTTCTAAAGAGCATAATCATTTTCTAAGATTTTATTACACATTTCCTCTTTTTTAGTCATGCCAATTTGAAATAACATGTATTACAAAAGACAAAAAACTATAACTGAAACAAAACAAAAGAACTAAGCTGAAAATAAGCATTTTCAAAAAACAAAAACAAAACTACTAGTGTTAAAACTAAAATAGAATTGAAAATCCAAAGTCAAAATTAAATAAAAAGTAACAACATTTTCAAAACTATTGAAACCTGAGTACCTGATGGAGGTTCAAATAAGTCACCTTTTAAGTTTACAAAAGGCCAGAATGGTCGTACTTTGGGTCCCCAATATATCCACTTTTTAAAACATGAATTAGAGTAATTGCTTTTACTTAAAAACTGAATACAGCCACTTGTGGTGCTAAGGCTAAAATCAAACATTTTACTGTTTTATCGTAAATATAATTTATATATAGTTGTATTGATTTGACCTGTTCTAAGATCAGTTTCATTTGTAGATATTTTTAAGGTCCATGTTGAATCTCAATTGTATTTAAATGTACTGTCTATAATTAACACCAGTTCCACTAAACCTGCAGTTACAAGGTAGTGATTTAACCACACACCCCCTGGGGGAAAGAAAACCAATTAATAAACAGTAGCTAAATTTAGCTTTGGCTCTAAATTGAGCATACTTGTTGTGCAGAAAATTATCCCTTTTCTAACATTCTGCTCTTTGTAAAATAGCATGTTGATGTCGAGCTAATTAATTAGACAGATTAGCTGCCACTGCGGTGAGCCTGCATTAGGCTGTATTTTTTTGCTTTTTAAACCAGCTCTGTTGCCAAAAAGATGGAAATAGCAAAGCATTCATTGTGGAAATCCTTGAAACCTTCCCTAAAAGTGAAGCCTAATGCTAACATTTATGTCATAAAAAATAGTGTATTTTTTCTCCTTTTTCAAAAAATAACAACTATTTAATAGACTATTAAAACTTTTTTAAGAATTAAAAGTGGCAGTAAAATACGAAACTTCTTAATTTTGTAATTAAGCCAAGACTTTTAAAGGTTCATGCATAAAAATCAACGTTTAGTCATCATAATTCAACAACATTTTGTAAATTAGAGAAGGGACATATGCAGATTTCAACATCCCGAAAACTTTTAACATGAAGATGAAGGTAAAAAACCATTCTGTCACTTGTGAACATGGCTCTATCTATTTTTATCCCTTACTAAACAAGTTTTAACATACATTTCCAGAGTTTTTAAGAAAACTTTGGCAGCCCATGCAAAATGTTGAGTGTGCAACTAATGTGGCGACATTGGAAACTAAGATTTTGCGTCAGTTTGCGTAACTATTAGATACTCCAGTGATTGTCTGATGACCCAGTGCATCCATTTGATGTCTGACCTTATTATCACCGATTGTTTATTGGAGTTCTGACATTAAATTCAATCCATAAAAGATTCCCATGAGAGCATGATAGCATAATCTAAGACATGGACACTGAACATTTTCCATCTTGCTAAAGGAGCTGACAGAGCGTCACTGTCAAGAGCCCGGTGTCGTGTCAAGCACTGGTACATGCAGGATTTCCTCCACTGAAATGATAGCTTGCGGGTCAAGAAATGGCTTGTTCACAAACCCTGCATCCGAATCCTTAGTATTTACTACATGCTACTTAGTAGCTACTATTTGCCTGTTTATGGAGTCAATACTGCGTAGCAAAAAAGCGAGTAGTAGGCATGAAATCGGACATACTGCTCCACCATTTTCCCGGGTGTTTACGTTACGTCACCTGTGGTCCCATCCTTGGTAGCCGACGTCACTCTCCTTCTATGATTTTGGGGCTTCCGCTGTATTATGGGATAGTGTAGTGTGCATCGGATTTCACTTTGGTGGTAGTACACATCCGGGAACTTGGTGCCTGCTATTTTATGCCCTCGCTAGCTTACTGCTTTTCGAATGCTACTTAGTAGGCATAGTAGGGGTATTCGAATGCAAGGAAAGTCTTTCCAACTTATGATCACTTCTGGACAAAACATTTCCTGATTTAAAAACTTTGGCTGAAGTGCCACTGAATTCCAGTCTCCATTGTGGCAGCAGAGCGCACATTCAGCCTCCAGAACGTCTAAACCCCCATAAGAAGTAATCGTTTTGAGGCAAAAATCCAAAACCTCATGACAAAAACCTCTGCAGCAATCCCAATATTTGATTATATGCAAATAGGTGTACATTTCAGTTCCATGCAGAGCAGTAGGGAGTTGTGAGACTGAGCGTTCAGGCCACAGCAGGTTAACTACTTTAAAAGCAATTGTTTAATTTCATTTTCTTATTCGTAGTTTTCTATTCAGCTTGCTCAGACTGAAATAAAATAAAAATCAGATAAAACTATTGAATCTTAAAATTTAAAAAACTGACAGGTAAAAATAGATTGTGACCGGATTTTTTGTCCTGTCGTTCAAAGAGTTTTAAGTGTTTAACTGTTGGTGTGACATTGAAAAACTGAAGATAAAGCTGAGTGACAAGTCTGCGAGGCATATTGTGTCAGCTTACCTTCACTGACTCTTCTGTCTGTCAGATGCTCCAGTGATTGGCTGATGACCCCATCTATCCACCTGATGTTTGACCTTAATGTCATTGATTGTTTGAGGATATATTCTGACATTCATTTCAATCCAACTGATGTTAAAATTATACACCACAGCTCATTAGAACAGCCTCTAAAATTCTTATTTCCTGAATTATTTATTAGTTTTGTCAGTAGAATAAACTGATAATTTGCTGTTAACTGAAATTAAAACTTCCACAAAGTTTTTCGGTTCTCAATAAAACCCCGCCAACTGAAAAAAACCTCTGGTTCACTGTGTGACCTGTTGTCTTTGGTGAAATATTTAGGAAATGAACAACATGTTTACAGAGGGCTCCTTCTATGTAATGTAACTGCCAAATTAAGTTCTTCCTGCAGGGCTAATTTGTGTGATGCAGCGCTTTAAGAACAGCTGTAATAAACTCGCAGTACACTGGTCACAAAGCACCAAACAGCATACACAGCTAATGAGCAGCTGGTGAACTTAGTGGAGCATTTAGCAGCTAAATGGGAAAATAGTTCCTCCATGAGCTGGTGGAGATAATAAAAAATGTCATTTTTACAGCGGGAGTGTTGGATTTAAATTGGTCAGATTTACATTAACAAAATTTCCCATTACAGTTAATTACTGCAAGAAGCGTGTTTAAAATTAGGTCTGTCACTTTTACTATACAGGTAATTATTTGCTATTGATAGCAAACAGCTTAGTCAGGCTTATTTATTTTGTGTATTGGTGTGAAAATCATGATATCCACAATCTTCAGTACCTTACTCAAGCATTCACACTCTAGAAACTTCTATATGTTTCATTGGGACTATTTTGTACTGTAAAAAGGTTTTATTTGGGTAGATAAGACAAAGGAAGTACAATCAAGCAAACCAAATCAAAATCCTACTCCTAAAAAAAACGGCACATAGTCCTGCACCAGGCTCTGTTGTGATAGATAACAGAACTGTAGCTTAAAAATGGAGGACTGATTACTGGAATGATTTGCAGGTGAGTTAATCAGGTGGAATCACAACAGCTGTGAAGAGAGAGAGGCTGAGCAAAACTAAAAATGAAAGGAATTAATACATGTGGATCTACATAAACTATTACACATTAAACAAAAGAACTGAAACAGCACAACCCAAAACAACAATGAATCACGATAAAAAAATCAAGGGTCGTAAAAAGAAACACAGAAACCCACAGAGCTCAAAGAACGACAGATTTTCTAAATAATAACAGGAACCAAGGTTTATAGTGCAAAACAGCAACTTCAGGACAACTCAATATCATATTTTGAAGGTGCAATATTGAAGAGTTTTACATTGAATTAATCACATAAAAGTCTAATGTATAAATCATGTTGAAAAGAAGGTTATATTTAAACAAATTTCCACCTCACCCGGCTGGGTGGTTGTCAGTTTTGGTCTTTTAAAAAAAGCTGATACAGGACATAGTAATTATTTTACAATATCTGTCATGATACCATATTTAATGGTTCCGGGGCAAATCACATGTGAGCCCGCAAGGTTGCCAAATCTTCCACACTAATAAGTGAGTTGTCATTTTTAATCTGACCCGATTCAGGCTCAAGGCTAACGTTGAGGTAACAATGCTAGCAGTAAATTATTCGGATTTAAAAATATCTCAAACTACTTTTTCAATTACCACCAGGTCAATATTGTAGTGAAATGTATTTATATGCTTATCAACTTATTGTATATAACTCGTCTTCGCTCGTCATCATGTATCATCTGGTCGATCGATAACAACTCTCCATGAAATTCAAGGAGGGAAGGAGATGGGTGGCTGCGAGCGGACTATGCCATTTTTCTTCATGGAATGCTTTACACAAAATTGACCAGATATCAATATTACATATTGTAGCTTTAACCAAAACATAAAATGATTAAACTATAAAAGTCCTGAGGATCATGGAAGATCTAATCTCTAAAATCACACGCATTTCTCCCTGAGGCTGAGTCAGAATGGACCAAGACTGTTAACATTAGTTTCCCAAGTACTGCCACAGATTCTCAATTACGATAAAGGTTTAGACAATTAGATCATATTAATATGGATCGATACAAACTGTAGCTCTGGCTATACCGTTTATCTACAAACATCTCCAAAATATTTTTTTTCAAAGTAGACAAAGAAAATGTCTGAAAAAGCAAATTGTGACACAATCAAAAGGCTGGCAAAAATAATTCACAAGTCCTAAATTAACCAGAAGATTCAAGGTTCAACTGCTCTAACATGAGAAGACTCTTTATCATACTGTTTCTTGCACTATATTACTCTCTTTGTTTATTAAAAGTGAATCTCAACACTTTATAACCCTTTCTGTCTTTCATTCCTCTCTGTTTTACACAAACTAAACATTTGCTTTAAGCAGTTATTTATGTATCCTTTTTACATGTGCAGTGAACATCGATTCTGTCAGCCTTCATAAAGAGTAGCTTTAATGTATAATTTGTCTCTAGCTTGCAGTGTTTTTCTGTCATGACATATAATCTTGGAAAAATATAAGGCGAGATCCAGTGGCAACAGAACTTCTCCTGCATGTGACATTTGGAACTCTGTCCTTACTAAATTAAGGTCATGCATCTTCTGCCTTTACAATCATGCTTTCTCCAGATCATCTATATCTGAGCTTGCTACAACAGATAACCAATCAGAATAAATATTTAGCTAATAGGCAAAATCACTTGCCAAGGAGAAAAAGTACACTATCAAAATAAAAGCTTGGTCATGTGAACCGCTATATATATATATGCTCCTGCTGGTAGGTAAACATCGGTAAACATCTGTACTGCCATTAAAATGGCTCATCCTACATTTAAAGCAGATGTGCTGAGAGAAAAAAAAACAATGATACAATAAGGGACATTCAATCACACTAGCAGTTTATACAGAGGTTTGCAAGACCCAGCTTTTATTTTGAAAGTTCATTCAGCTTAGTGGCAAGAAAATGTGCAGATATGAAAATATATGAGTTAAATGCTTATTTTGAGGCTAAATATTTATTTAAAAATGTTGGCATTTATAAAATATACATGGGCCCAAATAGGACTTTGATAAAAACAAAAAAAAAAACTTTTGAGAAGCTAAGGAGTAGTTCACCCAACAGCGTTTTAGAGGAAAACAAAGGTTTTACTCTGTAATTTGGTCTCTGGTTTACAAGAGAATAGTGTGTCAGTGGTGGAAACCTTTCAAACACAGGTTCTAGAGTGGAGAATTCTGACGCTGGATGTTTGGTTGTCATGTAAACAAAAGGCCAAGTAATTTTGAAAAAGATGGCGTTACTGCTAGTTGCCCACGGCATATTGGACTCCTCCATCCTTCAACTGTTTTCCAGGTAAGGAGGAAGTCACCAGGGGAAACCATACAACACTGCTTACACAGGGCACACAGCCATTTAAAGGCTGGGCATATGTACTCTTTACCTGTGAATTCAAACAAAATTTGCATTGTTATCATGTAATCTCCCTTCTGGCCTGGGAACACCTTAGGGTGCCCTAGCAAAAGCGGGCAAGTGTCACTAGTTGAAATGTACGGGATTTTCCTCTGGACATTTAATGGTTGGGATCAGATTTGGAATAAAGATAATGATGGCTGAACTAGTCCAATGTTATAAGCATTAGGTCTTTTTGTTTGATGTTATTGGTATTTTGTGGCAAGATATAGAAAAAAAACATTCCACACAACATAATTGAAGGTGATATTTCACTGAACACTCTGCTTAAACCTCTAGATAAAAAATAAAAAAAACATTTTAGCATTTTAGAGAAGTTTCTGGAAGAAGTCCGATTGCAGCTGGCCAAAATTTATAGGACTGAAATGATCTTCTGCTACAGTTTTAGTGCCAAAACAAATTAACCGGGTTTTACTGTTCCTGGACTTCATCAAGGAGGAATTTTGTGCTTGGATGATAAATTTAGGAAGGGTGTAATTAATTTGTGCATTGTTCTGGATACACCATGTTTGGGTTCTAACTGCTTTTACCAATAAGAGTCTGCTCTGATAAGGACTCCCTCTTCAGTGAGAAGTCTTAATTTATTCTAACTCTTGTGAGATTTAACCAACTCTTTAAAAATCACCAGGGGATCAAATCTCTGAAGCTACCTTTTCCCCTTAAGGGGCTAATTACTCCCCTGTAATGAAAGTAATCAGCACTTGAAGTGATGTTGCGTGGGGAGTGCTTGTTTTATGATTGCCAGTATCGTTCTTTGCATCTTTAAGCTCTCAGTAACAGGCTTAAAGAAATAAACTGCTCCACCAGAGCAATCAGATAAGGAATGGTGTATGTTGAATATTCATGAGGCACAACTACAGCATCTGGGAACAGGTTAGACATGGTTTTTTATAGTGGCTGCATGAAAATCTAAGCCTGTGTGTAACCGTTGAACTTTGAAAGGCAGAATGAATCATATTAAGGCGCACTGCTAGATTAACATTTGTTTCAATGTTTTTTCTGTTGGGACCAAAGACTAGAAATTGTCAGATCAAGTGCTGCTTTCCACCACTTCAAACGATGAGTTTCCATTATTAACCTGGTGGGGTAGGGATCTGGTTTTGTTAGGGTTTGAAGAGGAACAAGGGATCAGGAACTTTAACATGCAAAACTGAGATAAAGCAATGCTACTGTTTTGTAATTGCAGATATCATCTCTTTAAACATGTGTTTGCACATATGTTCTACACAGTCAGGTGAAAAGAAAATAAAATTTTTCTTACATTTCAAATGCAATATGCTTTCAACAGGTACTCACTAAAATTACAATTCTAATGTTTTTAAATTATGTGCATTAAAACTTAATTGGTAACACTTTATAATAATGTTTTGTTATAAAGCATTTGTAAGTGTTTAGTATGTCATTAACATATCATTTGCAAAGTATTAGGTAATAATGTAAAAAACATTTACAAACACTTGTAATGATGTTTACAAATGATTAGGTATTGGTGAACAAAATCTTTATGAATGATCAACAACATATTTGGAAATGCTTTATAGATTATATACAACCTTCTGTTAATAAGCATTTATTAGAGTTTAGTATGTCTTTTAACAGATCATTTGTAAATTATTAGATGATAATATACTAGGCATTCATAAAGACTTCTAACAATGTTAACAAATGATTAGGTAATGGTCAACAAAATTTTTATGAATGATCAACAACATATTCGCTAATTCTTTATAGATTATGTAAAACCGTCTGTGGTCACAGTTGTCATCGGTTGCAAAGGATGAGGAGGCAGGAGCGATTTATACATGCTTAACTAAATGTTTATAATTAACATTTATAAATGATCATGGACTCATTTGTAAATCAATTTTGAACATTTCCCATATATCAGTATTGGTGAAATGCAAAGCATTTACTGTATAAACCCTTTTCAGCTTATTTATTTTCTTAAATACAGGCGTCTTAAATGAACGTCCTCCTCGGGGTGACTGGGCTCTCCCCCATGGGCATCTGGCCAGGATGCCTGCTGGACGCATCCCTGCTGAGGTGGTCTGGGCATGTCACACCAGGAGGCCCAGGACACGCTGGAGGGATGATGTTCCGTGGCTGGCCTGGGAATGCCTTGGGAATACTCCGGAGGAGCTGGACCAAGTACTGGAAGTCTGGGTCTCTCTGCTGAACTTGCCTGACATGTTGCTTGGAATGCAAGAGGCACCGTAAAACTTATTTTTAAACAACCATCGATGTGTCAAATAAAGTAAAGCTTTAGAATTTCCTTATGAAATCCACGATCTGATATAAACATAAAATTTTCAGCCATGTAAGACTTACCAGGAAACATCTCAAAGATGAACGGGTCATCCCATCATGTCAGAAGATCCATCTCTTATTATCAGTCACAAGAACTAGGTCAGAATCTGCACTTTAATGTAAACCTTCTGATTCTTCACCTGTTCCAAATCACGTAGTTTTAAAGTTTGGCTTACAACTCATCACATTGTAGATGTTGTAATAACTCAAGCGTATCCTTCATAAACATAATAAATGACCTGTAAACATCTATTAACCATCTAGTTAAGTCTTTCTGCTTCCCCTCATCTATTGTAATGTGTGACAACCTCATCACTTGTAAATGTTGTATAATCATTTGTAGCCTTCACAAACATTAATACATGACACGTAAACATCTATAAACACTCTATTAAGACTTTCTGCTTCCCCTATTGTAAAGTGTGAACACCTCATCACTTGTAAATGTTGTAATAATCATTTGTAGCCTTCACAAACATTAATACATGACACGTAAACATCTATAAAAACTCTATTAAGACTTTCTGTTTCCCCTATTGTAAAGTGTGAACACCTCATCACTTGTAAATTTTGTAATAATCATTTGTAGCCTTCACAAACATTAATACATGACACGTAAACATCTATAAACACTCTATTAAGACTTTCTGCTTCCCCTATTGTAAAGTGTGAACCTCCGCTTTCACTTGTAAATTTTGTCAATAATCATTTGTAGCCTTCACCAAAACATTAATACATGACACGTAAACATCTATAAACACTCTATTAAGACTTTCTGCTTCCCCTATTGTAAAGTGTGAACACCTCATCACTTGTAAATGTTGTAATAATCATTTGTAGCCTTCAAAAACATTAATACATGACACGTAAACATCTATAAACACTATAAAGACATTCTGCTTCCGTTGTTTTTATATTTTAACATAAATGAAACAAAATGTGATAAATGTACAATTATAACCAGGACTCATCAGTTGTGATATTTACAAAACCTCATTCACCGTAGAGAAAGAATCAAAACAAAAGTTATCAGAAAATACCAAGTTTTATTATTAGGATTTGAAAAAATCCTATTTCTTAAATAAAGAGACATTATTATTTACATTACCTTGAGCAAGTTACAACAAAAAATGCAATCCTTCTGGTTTTTTTCTGAACATTGTCTCCCAAAAAGTTTTCAACTTGAAATTACAAATATTAAACATCAACAGAGATAGACTACTCTTATTAGTAACTGGAAGTAGCTTTGCTTTTTCCTTTAAACACTTTATCTCTGAAATTCCTTCAGGATCAGAACTTATGGCACCTTCTGTTTTTTCTTTTTAAATAAACATTGCCTCCCAAATAATGTCAATGTTTAATCACAAACACTAACCTTCACCAGAGATAGTCTACCTCCTTTTTGTAATTGGAAGTAGCTTTCCTTTTTTCTTTAAACTTTCAATCTCTGAAATTACTTCAGGATCAGAACTTATGGCAAGAGAACAGTTGTCGATGAAATTTTTTAGCTTGTCCTTTTGGGAAAAACCTTTCAAGAGCTCCTCATATTTTTCTGGACAACCAATGGCCAGTTCTGCGATGGCAGCACTGTCGACCACGGTGTTCCTGTCGACCCCCACAGCTCTATAGGAGGATCTGAGGTTCTTTCCTCTTCTATAGTGCTGCAGTACCTTCTTGTATCTCTTGACAACTTGCTGGGGGTTAACAGCTAAAATAGTATGAATACAGAAAACACAGCAATGTTAATGATATAAATTTAAACTTTGTGTACAGATTAAAGCCTTCTTTTAAGCCATTGCCAAAAAATTATCTATTCTGAATGACGTTATTTTAAACTGTTAAAAAGAGGATATATTTTCTATGCCTTACAGAGGCCTGTACATTTCTAAAAACATAGACCTATACAACTAAAAGTGTTAAAAGCACAACTATGTTAACTATGTTGAAGCCATCATTTAAATACTTAGTAATTAGGCTTTAAGTGCATTATGACATACTTTGGACACATAAAAATGTTATTCTACATGAAAACTATTGTGAAATTTGTATACACCCATAACTACTAAATATAGGATAATACCGTAATTACATGTTTAATGACAACTGTTTAAAAGAAAATACATGTCTCAGATCAGGGACAAATTGCTGTCCTCAAAAGCTACTGTCCTGCAATTTTTATTTGTATCCCTCCTCCAACACACTAATCAAAAATAGAGCTCATTAAAAGGCCTCTGTAAAACTGGATGGCATAATGAAGATTAGTTAGGGTGGCTGTGGTTCAGTGGTAGAGTTGTCCGACCCGTGACCCGGCTTCTGTCCGCTACATGCTGTTATGTTCTTGGGCAAGGCACTTAATCTATTTTGCCTATCGGTGTTAGCCAGAGGGGCTGATGGCAGATATGGCAGTCTCGCTTCTGTCAGACTACCCAGGGCAACAGTCATAGCCGCTTCCACCAGT
Source organism: Apricaphanius iberus (assembly GCA_028564705.1). NCBI lineage: Eukaryota > Metazoa > Chordata > Actinopteri > Cyprinodontiformes > Aphaniidae > Apricaphanius > Apricaphanius iberus. The sequence goes on along the minus strand of JAPXFQ010002125.1, from coordinate 270,784 downwards.
GTGTGAATGTGAGAGTGAACGAATAATAGAATTGTAAAACACTTTGAGTGCCTAGAAAAGTGTGCTGTACATGCAATCCATTGTTATTATTAGTTGTTTATAGGTTAACTTATAGGGGAAAATTAACAATTAATGAACACTTAGTACAAGTACTTGGTGCAAATGATGCACCAGATTTAGCCAAAGGTAGTCCATCTATAGATTTACACAGTTAAAAAAGATTACAACAGTTAAGATGGTGTACATAGTTGTAAGTAAGTGATAATGTCCTCACTTAATTCGGCTGTGTTGGAACAGGGATTTATCTAACACTTGCAGAGCAGTAGCTCTAAGTTGGAGACAGCCTTGCATAGAAACTGAGGTGTCATACCAGCTGTTTTTGGGCAGTAAACTGAACTGCTTAACTATGAATAAAATATGCCTAGTTACAAACATTGTAAAAAAAAACTGTAATTAATTATTATTTATACATTGCATTTGCATTACCTTAAAGCTAGAAATGTTTTTACAGTGCTATTGAAATGAAAATGAAAATGTTGGTTTACTATGGTGGACAGGCAAAAAAATAAAAATTTTTGAACAAACTGTTATTTAATATGATATATCTGATGTGAAATATTTGAAAAATGATTAAGTTTGTGGCATTATATATGAAATTTAAAGCCAAAAACCTAAAAGACCATAGTCATGAAAGCGCATCACCTTCTGAATATTATCTATGTAGGGAATTATGAACTGTTGCTTTAGATAGGCACCTGCCAACCCTGCAATTTCGCAAACTCAGCAACTCCAACATACTAATCTGTTTTTTTATCAACATACCTCTCTTTATTTGTTTTTCATCTTTTTTTTTCTTCTGTTTCTTCTTCATCTTCTTTTTTTTGTAGTCTTTCCCCTTTTTTGCTTCTTTTTCTTGTACCTCTTTTTCTTCCTCTCATTAGAAGAGGAGGAGGACGATGAAGACGATGATGAGGAAGAAGTAGAGGATGAGAATGATGATGCTGTGGAAACCGAAACAGGCCCGGATGACTCTGTTGATTCAGAGAGCTCATCCAATTCCTCTGTCCCAACTCTTCTTTTCTTTTTGCCTTGTTAGGGATGAAAACATATTTAATCATTATGTATTACTTTAATTTAAAAATAATTACACTATAACTTGGCATCTAATTTGCAACTTGAGATTAAAAAAAATATGGATATTATAAATCAAGCGTTTGGTGTAAAACGCTTGATTTATAATATCCATGTTTAGGTGCTACTTACATTCAGATAACTGCCTTAAAAGACAGTCTCTTTCGTTGATCAGTTCAGCAATTTTTTGGGCTTGATCATCTTCTTTTTTGTTTGCCTTTCGGAGTTGGCTTTTGCACTTTTTGGCATAGAGCAATGCAGTTGGAGCCACTGTAGTTGCTATAATGTTAAACAAAAATTGGAAGATATAAGTTATAATATCAAGAGATATATTAAAAGACATTTGATAATAACGAAATATTTTACATCAAAAGAAGAGATATAGGTGACAATTTCAAAACACTAAACACCAAATGTAAAATATCTCAGATGAGGGATGCCAAGTGAACTCACAACAAAATCGTTCACAGCTTCTTACCAGGTATGTTTCCAGTTGTTTCTCCTTCCGTAGGTGCAACTTCGGTTGTCTTGATAAAACGTTTTTTTAAGCGAGTTGAATGATCATGAGTAGGCTCCGCCATCTCTCCCTCACTTCTTTCATGCTGCTCACGTTATTTACGAAAAATTGCGACTACATCCGGCTCCGGCCGGAAACAGTTCCAGCGCCTTCGTCTACACAGTTCCAGATTACACTAATATCCATACATCATTCATATAGTATAACTGTGTCATATTTTGTTGTGAATGATAATTAAACAGAAATAATTCGATTAGCTATAGCTGTGTCCAAATTTAGGGTCTACATCTTCTTACTAATACTTGAAATTTGTTTGGGTTTTTTAAAACTATTCTTTTACTTTGAAAATACTAGGCGGGCTCCTAGACGTCTATGCGCGGGCTCATTTAGGAGAGAAAAAGATGACTGCTCTATCACTGAAATTGAGAAAACTCACAGAGGGAAAAGCTAATCATTTAAAACTTATTAAATGGATGCAGAAAAAGAACCTACTGAAAAGAAAGATGGAATGTAGATCATGTGGTCATAAAATGAAGATGAAGCGAAATGATTCACTTGATCATTTTGAATGGTGAGTGGCTTTTATGTTTTTTTATTCATCTAGCCACTGTCACTAACAACTATTATTGTTATTATTATTATTATTATTATTATTGAAATGTCTTCACAATGTTATTACTAATAGTAATGACTTAATAATTTTGGCAGCATGACATCTTTGTTACATTTGCCACTTTTGTGATTAAGTTGACATGTAAAATTGTATGTAATTAAAGGCACAATGTGTAATTTTTGGCCAATAGGGGGCAGTGCATACCTAAATTATCACAAGCATGCGGTATCTTTGTCTTCGAGTAAGGAACTCAACTACGGAGGTCCAATTAGTGCTGTTTTCAAACGCTCAATTCCCTGAGAATTATCTATTTGCAACAACATGATGAGCACATCAGTCTCTCTTTCATCACTTGGAACTAGTGAAGAGGTAAAAATGTATTTATGGCGAAACTTTTTTGCATTTTGAGGGGAAATCAATGTTTTAATAGCTGGCGTGTTACGTGCGCTTTGTCCGTCAGGGCTCTTGTAGAAGTAAAGACATCATCTAATATGGCTCCCCCCTGAAAAGAGGACCCGCGCCTATGTATTTTAAAACTGATTTTTAAAGTCGAATTTTACACTATCGCCAATTTTTTGCAATTAATGTGCTTTACGTAATTATTATTACATAATATTTTAATGTCTATTTTCAAAGATGTACAGCAAAAACTACACACTGTCACTTTAAATATTAAGTTTATCTATATTAATATTAAGTACAACACAACATATCAGTGTAGTGGCCTGATTATGTGGCTGATGAAAACAACAATAACATATAGGGCTTTTACTCTATCTTGTGCTTTCACTCAGGAGATGCCACCGGAAGACACACAGTGGTGAAGTAAGAAGGGTTTCCGTCAGGCATAAGTCGGCTTTTAGTCGTTCAAAGATCCCACTCTCCAACTGGATGAAATTTATGTACAGGTTGGTTTAACAATCCATTTTTGAAATTACATTTTAAGAAAAACACTGTTTAATTTTTGTTACATTTCATCTTTTTTTAGATTTGCTCAAGGACTTCGGCTTCGTCAAATCGACATGATGGAAGATGATATAGCAAAAAGCTCCAAAACTTTATCAAGGATGACCAAAAAACTCAGAGCGGCTTGTTCAGCCGCAATGGAAAGATTACGAAGAAAAAGAAGGCAGCGTTTAGGGGGCCGAAGACAGTTCATCGTAATTGATGAGAGTCACTTTCGACATAAAAGAAAGGCAAGTACTATGGTTATGTCAGGCACCAGTTAATGGGTAAAAATTCTAATAAATCACATCTCATGCCTAGCATTCTGTTTGTTTCTTTCTTTTGATTTTTGTAGTATGGACGAGGTAGAATGGCCGGAGGATGGAAAAGAAAGATGTGGGTGTTTGGTATGCTGGGAGTTAAATACAGAGGAGCCTCACAAGCGAAACCAGTTTTACGTTTAGTAGAAAAAAGAACCAGAAGAGAATTAATTCCACTTATAGTCAGTCATGCAAAGCGAAGGTCTGTCGTTATCAGTGATGAGTGGCGAGCTTACAGACGGGCTCTGTCTCAGCTGGGCTACAGACATTATACTGTTAACCACAGTGTAGCATTTGTTGATCCACAAACAGGAGCTCATACACAACATATAGAAAGGGCCTGGTGAACCTACAAAGAGACTGTGTGGAGGCTCAGGGGAAACCGCACCGAGGACTTACTGTTGGATCATTTAGCAGTAATTGAATGGTATGAATGGCTTGCTAAAGATCATTCAGAAGGACCACTTGGTCGCCTGATTTATGATATTGGAAAGCTTTACAAATAGGTTATAAGTTTTCATACATGGAGCTACACTCCACTACTCTAAATGTGGTTTTGCAAAAAGTGCTGAGAGGACATTCACAATACAGAACCTTTATTTTGAATAAGATAAAGGTTTGTTTTGTTTAAAAAATAAAGTTTTTATTTTTTTCAAATCTTCCTGTTTCTTCCTTTGGTAAAATGTGTACAGTAAATGTTATCCAAGAGATAGTTTACTGCAAAATATTGTCTGGATTTATTGCTGTTTGTGTTATGTTTTCTGTGTCCATTTATGTATCATTTTACACTAGAATTGGGTGACTACAGTTTATATGTAATATGCTACACCTAAATATACTTTGTAAATCTTTTTGTTAAACTATGATTGATTATTAAAACATTTACAAGCAATGAGATGTTCACACTTTACAATAGGGGAAACAGAAAGTCTTAATAGAGTGTTTATAGATGTTTACGTGTCATGTATTAATGTTTTTGAAGGCTACAAATGATTATTACAACATTTACAAGTGATGAGGTGTTCACACTTTACAATAGGGGAAACAGAAAGTCTTAATAGAGTATTTATAGATGTTTACGTGTCATTTATTAATGTTTGTGAAGGCTACAAATGATTATTACAAAATTTACAAGTGATGAGGTGTTCACACTTTACAATAGGGGAAACAGAAAGTCTTAATAGAGTTTTTATAGATGTTTACGTGTCATGTATTAATGTTTTTGAAGGCTACAAATGATTATTACAACATTTACAAGTGATGAGGTGTTCACACTTTACAATAGGGGAAGCAGAAAGTCTTAATAGAGTGTTTATAGATGTTTACATGTCATTTATTAATGTTTATGAAGGATACGCGTGATTATTACAACATCTACAAGTGATGAGTTGTAGCCAAACTTTAAAACTACGTGATTTGGAACAGGTGAATCAGAAGGTTGACATTAAAGTGCAGATGCTGACTAGTTCTTGTGACTGATTATAAGATAGTGATCTTCTGACATGATGGGATGACCCGTTCATCTTTGAGATGTTTCCTGGTAAGTCTTACATGGCTGAAAATTTTATGTTTATATCAGATCGTGGATTTCATAAGGAAATTCTAAAGCTTTACTTTATTTGACACATCGATGGTTGTTTAAAAATAAGTTTTACGGTGCCTCTTGCATTCCAAGCAACATGTCAGGCAAGTTCAGCAGAGAGACCCAGACTTCCAGTACTTGGTCCAGCTCCTCCGGAGTATTCCCAAGGCATTCCCACGCCAGCCACGGAACATCATCCCTCCAGCGTGTCCTGGGCCTCCTGGTGTGACATGCCCAGACCACCTCAGCAGGGATGCGTCCAGCAGGCATCCTGGCCAGATGCCCATGGGGGAGAGCCCAGTCACCCCGAGGAGGACGATCATTTAAGACGCCTGTATTTAAGAAAATAAATAAGCTGAAAAGGGTTTATACAGTAAATGCTTTGCATTTCACCAATACTGATATATGGGAAATGTTACAAAATTGATTCTACTAAGACTAGATGATCATTTATACAATGTTCTAAAATTCTATGTGTTAGTTAGCATGTATTAAATTGCTCATGCCTTCCTCATCCTTTGCACCGAAGACAACGGTGACCACCCCCCATAAAAAAGTGGGTTTACATAATCTATAAAGAATTAGCGAATATGTTGTTGATCATTCATAAAAATTTTGTTGACCATTACCTAATCATTTGTTAACATTGTTAGAAGTCTTTATGAATGCCTAGTATATTATCATCTAATAATTTACAAATGATCTGTTAAAAGACATACTAAACTCTAATAAATGCTTATTAACAGAAGGTTGTATATAATCTATAAAGCATTTCCAAATATGTTGTTGATCATTCATAAAGATTTTGTTCACCAATACCTAATCATTTGTAAACATCATTACAAGTGTTTGTAAATGTTTTTTACATTATTACCTAATACTTTGCAAATGATATGTTAATGACATACTAAACACTTACAAATGCTTTATAACAAAACATTATTATAAAGTGTTACCACTTAATTTAATCTACACCGCCAAAGTAATGCTCCAACTTGAATGTAATTTGTCTTATTTGCTGACTAGTAATGATTTTTCTTTTTTTATTCACAAGGACCTGGGTTCTCATTTATAAAACTTTGCATAGAATCCTCACTAAAACCATACCTCAGTTTAGCACATATTTTTTACTTATGTCTAGTAAGTTTTTTATCTTTAACAACTTGAGTACCCATAGCTGCAACACATTTTCCGCTTTATAAATCCTACTAGGAAGGTGTTTTTGGATCATATCCCACGTCCTACACACCTGCTTTCTGCCTGAAACGGTCAATGCAAACTAAGTGGCCGGAGAGTAGGCCTATTTTGCATAGACTAAAGCCAGTTGATACAGTCCCAAGGGCAGTTTATAAGTAATCATGGCAACTGAGAGGCGAAGAAAGTGCAATTCCACAGAGACTGAAGCAGCCATGTGGAGGCATGAAGAACTGTTTTATTTCAATCAATCAACATTTACTGTACAGAGTTTAACTCAGCCAAAAGTCGACTAAAGTGCTTCACAATAAAAGACAGAAATATAGTTAGTAATAAGAAAATGTGTAACCAAGAGAACAGGAGTAAACATAAAAAAATAAAAGCAGCACTAGAAGCAATAAAACAAATGACAAGAAATATAAAGTTTGAAATATATGATTACTTTTTGTAGCAACAATACGATTGGACCATAAGCAAATGAAAGAAAATAAAACTAAATTCCAGCAGACTGTAATAAGTTTCAGCTCCGCTAGATAGGGATGGGTACTGATATTTGGTACCATATTGGCACCGGTGCTGAGTTAAACAGTGGTAACCAGACAGAAAAGCAAGGCACATTTCGGTGCTTTATTTATTTATTTATTACCTTTTCTGGAGATGTCAAAAGCTTTGGATTCTAGGCATACCATCAGCCAAGAGCGATGCCCTATATCACCAGAAAAGGCTAACATGGCTATCTTTTTGCAAAAAAAACAGTTAAAAGTTAGGGCTGTCTGAATTAACGCATAACTCAGGTCGATTAATTCTTAGAATTAACTCAATTCTTTTAACACAATTAACGCATGCACAGAATATGGCCCTGTTTATAATTCAGCCCCCATCACATGAGCTCTTCCTAACCAGCAAAACTACGGATTGCTGTGTAGCAGCATGTGTGTTTGATTGTTTGTGTGTGTGCCTAAATGACATGTGAGTATATTATCATTGACGTATTGGGTCGATATGATTATAAGTTAATAAGTTGTGAATGGGAATTTTCCTTACCATCCGCTTGGTATGTCAGCTCGCTGTGCACAGTAGATAGTATAAATGTGCCGTATTTATGTTGATTAATGCATGTTGGTTCACTGTACTGCTTCAGTATATTTTATAGTGAGTTATTGCTGCGTTACAATGCACATTATTCAATTAAAGTTATGTTTTAGACTTGAATTAGTGCTAATTCATTAGCAGGAGCAGCTGTGTACAACCTCAAAATAAGAGCATTCATTTCCTGATGTGATGAACCAGGGTTTTATCTGATGAGTGTTTACTTATGGCAAATTGTAAATTGTGACATTAGATTCCTAAATTTATATTACATCTTAATTATGTGATATTTGACACAGACTGGTGATATCCAAATGTTAAGTTTATTCATATATTGTGATTAGTTCTACTACCTTAAAGTGATAGTCTGGACTTTGTAAGAAAAAAGAAAGAGAGGGACATGATTTGAAAAAAAAACAAAAACACCCAAGCTCCCTCCTCCTCCCTTTCTGATTGGTCTTGAATCCGCGCCTACTTTTCCGAGTACGCGCCAGGTCAATGCGCCAAGACGTGCAGAGGAGAGAGAGAAAACAACCAGAGTGTCAACAATGGAGTTATCGGAGGTGAGGATGCTTTTTTGGTTTGAAATCGGTATCTTCTGCCCTTGAGCTGAGTGTTGATCCATGGCTGAGCACGGGACTAATGGCGGAGGCTTGATTCGCAGGTTCCGTGTAAACAGAAAACTGAGCATGCGCGAAGTTACGAGCACGAGCACACAGCGTTCGTGATGATTGACAGCCCTTGGCATCACTTGATTGGTTCAAGTGGACGGCACCATGGCTTTTGAGCCATAGCTGAGATAGGGGAAGGCTTACCCGTAATGTTATAATTCATGAAATGACTTATTTTATATCCACATTGAAGGCCGGAGGTCAATTTAATACAATTCTTAACATTTGTAATTCATTTAGAGATCCAGAATATCACTTTAATGTTTTTTTTCTTCCATATGAGACCACACATAAACTGTTAAGGTAATTGTAGAGCTAGAAACAAAAAGTCCATTTATTTCTCCTATCTGGATTTGTCCTTTATTTAAACTGAAAATTGTAGCTTTTTTGGTCATATTTAGGAATGGTGATTAATTCACAGCTACCAAGTGATTAATTAGATCAACATTTTTAATTTTTTGACAGCCTTACTAAAAATAAAAAAAATAACAGGGTTTTTGGACAAAGTTTGTATCTTTTCCATTCGTTAAACACCGTTTGGGCACTGGCACTGTTTTAAAAATACCGGTTTGGTACCGGTATTGGATAAAACCTAAGCGATACACATCCCTTCTGCTATATATTTAGAGCCTGACAGAAAAGATGTATTTTAGGTGTACTTTAAAAAAAGTATAATCCATAAAAAAATTTTAAAAATGGAAGAGCTGAAAATGACATAGCTTTGATGCAGAAGCGTGCCTGACACCAAAAAGAGGCAACGAGTGGGAAGGCATGCCAGAGCCATAATGCACTGGGTGGGGGGTGTACGATTCCAGTGGGTCGGTAGATCTAACACCCGGCCCAGGTCATCACATAGATCTAATAGGCCAGCTTTGGCTACTCTAAGCCTTCCCCTATACAAATGCTGCCTGATGCAGGAGTGTCTACACTATTTATACTTGCACTTCACAAATGTAATGCACTAATAAGTGCAATCGCTGCATTTTCTGAAGAAATAGGCCTACATATGAACATACTGTTATGTAAATTGTAATTTTGGGGGAAGGGTGTAATAATGTGATCATGTCTAAATTTCTGTTTGTGTGGAGGGTAGTGATATATGGGGGTCATTTTTATTCTGTATGAAAAATGCTTTAAAAATAAAGTTTGATAAATGATTGATTTCATAAACAAAAACCCTGGTGAGCTGAGAATGAGTTACAAACTGATATCAGTGGTGGCCTCCTGACTGGAGTACAGGGGTCAATTTAACAGAATATTTTCCATATTTCACCAGTTTTTTTTTAACAGGGAGGGACAAATCTGGAGGTCTTCTGTGTTTTTGACAGATAAATATTCACACCTCTGATCACTTGGCTCAAATGCACAGACATTTCCAACTTTACACACAGATTCCAAGTAACTAAATCAATTAAAAAAGATTCCCATTTGAGCATCTGAGCATCATCTCAGAGCTTGAATCTCGCTTAATGAGAGCTGACAGCACGTTGATGAGTTATTGAGGCTTTGGAGTGCATGTTTAGGGGATCTATTGTGCATCACCAGGCATGAACTTAGTGAAATGAAAGGGACCAGCCCAGCCAGTGCGATAGGGTATACTGGTGTTGTCTTTACTAGGAGAAAGCCATACAGTCTGATATTTACTTCTGGTAAATATCAGACCCTGAAACTACAATGTTATGCCAGAAACATTCTGCATCAATTAATAATCCTGGGACAGATCCCAAGTTGAACCTACCAGGTTCTCTCGCTAATGGCCAGGTTGGGCCCTCATCTTTCCCCCATCAAACATGTGAGGCTGTGGTTTGACTTATCACAGGGTAAAATGTGTTGGGTGTATGGCTCTGTTCGAAGCAGAAAACACCAGAGGTGGGGATGAAAACCGAAGGAATAAAATGAAAGAGGGTGTGGGTTGAAAGAACGAGACTAGCAGAAGTGAAAAGGATGGATGGGTATAAATATACTGCTGGGTAATTAGAGGTGTGGTGGAGGCATGGCCTGCTGCTAAACCTATGCTGACACATTAACTCTTAAGTTTCTAGGAAATACATAAGTTTAGAGAACATACTAGGACTTACTAACCTAAACAGATGACCAGCGGTTTCCAATAGTAACATTTCTACTGGCCTGCAGTACATTTAAGTACTATTAAATAAGTAAACAAGGCTTATGAGAAATACATGTCATGAGTTCGAACTTCAAAGGTGAAGCGATTGCAGCATTAGGTGAAGATGGAGTTATGTGGAGATATAGAAAACAAAACCAAAAACCTTTGAAATATTTGATCCTGGGCTGCTGAATGCTGCTGGCACTGTGACTTAACTAAAGTCTGTAAATATGAACAAGATGTTTTTAGACCTTAGTGACTTGAACATAATAACAGGTCTCTTTTCATGTTCTTTTTAGCCTTCAGAAACTGTGAAGCACTGAATATGTAGTCCCTTTAATGTTCCAAACGTGTATATTCTCACATTGGTTGCGCAGACCTAAAGCAGGTATTTTTATGTTGTTGACTACAGTGGTGACATGTGTATAAAGATTAAAGACGGCTAATGTAAACTGCACATTTTTAAATGTTGAGACTTTGCTGTGCACAAAATTACCGGGTGTTGTCTGATTGGCCTCTGAAGTGTAAATTTGACCTTCTGTCATGTTTAGTCTTCCTTTAGTTTTGAGTAGGAGGTAAGTGGTGTGTGGCAGTACAGAACACTGGGTAAAACAGATCCTCTGTGCACCCTTTGAACATCCCCAACAGCCCACGCCTTATAGGACATGAAAACTGATTCAGATAAAGGAGCTTTAAAAAAACTGCTCTATTTCGAGATAATGTAAAGATCTTAGATTGCATTAAAATATGTCATGAGTCCCATCAAAGGCAAGAAATAGTGCAACTGGAGGATTTATTCTGCCAATATTATTTTTAACCAGTATTACTGTATACCTTGACAAACTTATGATCTTGTATAACTGCAAGAAATTAAAAAATGATATTTTATAATTGCTTGCAATTGCTTAATATCGAAATATTTGTTTAATAAATAATTGCTTGATTTTGAAATAATATTTTAGGTGGTTTCTAATGGTTATGTTTACTTAGATTTAAGGTCCCACAACTAACTACTGCGTCAAAGAACGATGCAATCAGCAAAACAAATGGGGGTAAACACCGGGGGTGTAAAGGGTTTGTTAGGTACAGCTCTCGGTAAGCATGTGTACCGTTCAAATACAGTCGGTTTCTACCTGAAAATGTGCAGACTGTTTAGGTGCAGAATTCTACGTATTGTAACATTCCACATCTCAACTTTAAAAAGTGATACCAAAACAAAACAGGAAGGAACCCCAGATTTAATTAAACTCTGCTATCTGGGAACATTAATTGTTTAATGCAGCGACAATAGAAAAAGAAAGACGGACCGAACCAGAACTTTGTTAACGAACACAACTTTCCTGAGCAATACGGTCCATAACATGCTCATTGACTTCCCTGAAACGTCAGGCTGAATGGAAACGTCACTGATACTGGAGAAAAAACAGCTGATGGCTACCAGTAGCATCCAATAAGACCAAACTTTATATTTTAGATCAAAAAACAAGTTGGTGGAATCCCCGTTGAGGGGAAAAGATTTTGCCAACAGCTGCCCATCCTGGATTCAAGTACAGCCAGGAGACTAGGCTGTCAAAATATCAAGACAACATTTCTAAACATTAATGATGACAGTTTTCAAGTTGATATATTGTTTTCACTGACTAGGTCTGCTAGTACTGTTTTATTTATCTATAAATCTCCTGTCAAATCTCTAGTCAGTTTTATACTTTTAACTTTTTAAATTATAGAATATAATAAAATCGAATTAATTTCAAGAACTGAAAGGAAAAAAATTCAGGAATTTTTTTTTCTTTTTTTGATGCTGATCAAAGAAAAAACAAAGAATCATTCCCACATCTGTATTTATTTTTCTCGATTAATGTGTACCGATCTGAACCGAACCATGACTTTGTGTACCGTTACACCCCTAATATTAACAGTAAGTGCTAGAGAGCCTGAGGAAATGTAGCTTCCAACTCCTAGGAGTCCAAAATAAAATAGTTTCCCACACAGTTACACAAATAAATGTCATGTAAAGAGGTGGCACTAAGAGATCAGTGGATGTTTGTTTTGTGTGATAATGGGGTGGGGGGTACTTGTGTTTTATCTCCTCCCCCCATCTGTTACAGGGGAATACAGGATCCCAGTTATCAGCAGTCTGCTGACACATTCTTTCTGCACTGGATGTTGACTGACATCCAGACTTTGAGGTGAAGAAAGAGGATTGAATAGAAACCACTTTAGGAGCTCAGATAGATTACATGATAAGAACACAGCAACATTCGGGCAGCTCCCTGAAATCGGTTCACGGGCCTCACGTTCTCTTTGGCATTTCGTTTTTGGAAACCTTTCTCGTTATAGTATGTCTTTCTATCAGAGATTTTCGTATTAATTACCACCCCATCTCAGCTTGGCTAATGGTTTACTGGAGCTTTTTTTAAGGACAAAAGTTTAACTTTGTTATAAGGTCAAAATAGTGCTTCTCGTGTGCTTTTGATTCACACCTCCGTTCATAGCTTTAATTCTTTATGTAGTCATTTATAAGCTTTTCCTGCAATCCAACTGTGTATTTTTTTCATTAATGTGGGGATCATTGTCTTACCCAAGGACATTTTCAAAAGGGAACAGGTTGGTTATTGCCGGTTGCCTTGCCATGTCTGTGCTATAATAGGTTATTTTCATGTTAGCTTTACTGCCCTATTCAAACAGCAGTGTTCATTTAGAAACAGATTCCCTTTGTGTTAATGTGCTCTTATGGTTGTAATTCCCACTAACTGAGATGGGAGAAGTTCCTTTTAGCAGATCCCAGGTGTTATCAGTCCAGGAGCAACACATTGTTCCTGCAAAGCCCTGATCAATCGATCAACCAATTGCTCCAAATCACTATTACTCAGGTAAAATATACCAAGATACGGAACTCTTCAGCTTGAGACAGAGAGTTGCCATTAACCCAAAGCAGGCAATTTATTTTTTCTGATCAAGACCTTTATCCATTGACGTTGGTTTGACAAACACTGTGCGATCAAAACAAAAGCATTAACTTGAACACTTCGCATTGTTTCACCTATACGCGCCGATTACTCCCGTCAGAGTACACATGGCAGATGTCGGATTACAGAACTTGTTGATGCAGCAAAAAGTGTGGTCTTTCAATATTATGTTTTAGAAAATTACCAATGTTAATACATTTATTATTTGACTTAAAAAATGGGAGGAAAATAAGGTAAAAGAGACAGTGGTTGAGGCTCTCTCATGGCAAAAAAGATCAAGCATCGGACATTGGTCATAGCAGCAGTTACACTGTATGGTTTTCACTGAAAACATTGGACAATATATGTTTTTTGTCAACTAGGAATAAATAGGAAAGAAGAGCACATCACCCCAGTTCTAAAGTTTTTTCACTGGATCCCTGTGGTACAGAGAATAGACTTCAAAATACTTTTAGTACTTTATAAATAACTCAGTGGTTTAGTATCAAAGTATGTTGAAGATCTGTTGTCATTAAACTGAACCCCCAGATCACCCGGGTCATCTAATTCCAGGCTGCTCAGCATTCCTAAAATCAGAGCCAAAATTGGAAAAGCAGCTTTTAGTTTCTATGCTCCTCTTATCTGAAACAAACTTCCACATGACTGCAAAGCTGATTAAACACAGAGTTATTTTAAATCAAAGCTAAAAACCCATCTGTGTAGCGTTGCCTTGGTTGATTAATTAATAATACGTGGAATGTCATAACACTGTGTTTTAAGATACTTTATGTCTTCAATGTTGTGTTTTTCTTTCTTAATTGTTGCTGTATTGTTGCTTTAATTCACGTAAAGCACCTTTAATTGTCTTTTTACTGAAAGTGTGCAACACAAATATATTTGCCTTGCCTTGACCTGATCGTAGGAGCTCTAAATCTAACAACAAACCACCAATTGTGGCTCAGGACAAGAGATCATCTGTCATGGCAAAAGATTTGGACCAAGCTGGTAAATAACCAAACAAGCTTAAACATATGCATATGCATAGTGTTTAAGGCTCAATTCGCGAAAATGTTCATAGTTCATTCTCAGCTTTAAAAACTGAAGGTCACACTTTGATCTTCTACAGAATCATATCATTTGTAAAAAGCCAAAGATGAGGGCCCGACATTTCAGAAGCATACCCTCTTTTCCATTTGTACACCAGATAAGGAAATGATCACCACAACCAGGAGCAGCTAAGCTGTACCAGCAACAATTATGACTTTATTACAGAGAAAGAAGGCAAAGGTATTGGTTTGCTGATGCAGAGATACAATGACAACAATGAAGACACACTGAAGTGTAATCAAGGCAGAAGCTGCAGCTCAGAGCCTTTTGATTATAGATCCAGACAGTTTACACAGATCTGTTCTATCATCCATCCATCTTCTTAACCGCTTATCCAATTCAGGGTCACGGGGCAGCTGGAGCCTATCCCAGCAATTATCAGGCGTTAGGCAGGGTACACCCTGAACAGGACGCCAGTCTGTTGCAGGGCCAACACAGAGAGACAGACAACCATTCACACTCACATTCATTCATAGGGACAATTTAGAGCCGGAGTACCCGGAGAGAACCCACGCATACACGGGGAGAACATGCAAACTCCATGCAGAAAGACCCTGGGCCGGGATACGAACCCACGACCTTCTTGCTGCAAGGCAACAGGGCTAACCACTGCGCCACCGTGCAGCCCATCTGTTCTATCAAGTTTTTTAAAGTTTGAAAAAGCCAAAGTTTTTCCTTTCACACTTCCCTTGATCAAATAAAAATTTAAAACATTTATCCAAGATCAGTCCGGCTTCTAGTTCACTTTTCTTTTTTCTCAGATGTAACTGTTTTTCTTAAAGATCTCTACACCTTTTCCACTTCCAAAGCACTTTGATGAAGAATTTGTGTCCGGGCAGAGAAAGTGTGAAAAAGATGGAGGGGGAAGGCCTTCAAGAGCGTTGCTTAAATAGGAGAACCATTTACCTGCATGTCTGATGTTACACCATATGATAGAGCCCAGCTTTACAGTCCCATTCTCCCCCTGAAGTGTCCATTTTTCTTTTCTTTTCAACTGTCTTTTTATGTCAGAGAATAATGGTGGCAGTGCATTCAGCTGAAGCTGTGAACCAAATGCACGGCTCCACACAGAGGTGCAGAAGATAGGCTTTAAGGAGGACTACTGTGACTTATTCATCAGTTCCTGACACTTCACAGCCAGCGCAGGACTAATGCACAAACGCACCGAGCGTTTATGATAAATGACACCTCGAGTCCAAGTGTTTCTCTTCACAGTTTGGGGTTAGGTGAAACTATTTTTATTCAATGTTTAAGTGAGGCTCATTTTATCTGAAGGTCTTTTCTCAGAAATGTATTGGACAAAAGTGAAAGGTCTTTAAGGAAAACAAAGTTATTTTTGCTGTAATAAAAAATGGCTTTCATGGCTGTGAAAATCAACACAGTTTGAAACACTACCTGTTTTTAAAATCACCTTCCATCACAGCATATTTGATTTGTTTCTATTTATATTAGTAGGCAATATATTTTTTGACTTCAAAGGACTATGTCTGTCCTTCTGCCCAAAAAGCAAGTTTTTGCAGGACTTTTGATATGTGTGGTATCTATTAGCCCCTCATAGGTCTAAATGCACAGTCTGCTGTATACCTGAGTGTTTATGGAGTTTCCCTTTCAATGGTCAACAGGCGAGAGACAGGGCACACCCTGGACAGGTCTAGATATTAAACATACATATTTTACTTTGGAATACTACAGGAAAATGGAAACCATGAAGAGGACACAAGGAAAGCAGTAACAGCCAAATACATGCATCTATCTACGAAACATCTGACATCTCAGTCCAGAAGAGCACAGTCCTAGGACCAACTACGATACAGAGAAGAACTTTTAAGGGTTCTGGTGGAGGACCCAAACTTGAGAGGCAGAGCCAACCACTTAATCCAGAAGAGGAATGAGGGGTGGGTAAGTGAGTAGTTTTTTTCCATTGGATTTTTTTTGTTTTATTTATATCTAGATATTAGGGGTGTAGTGTTACTCCAAAAATCCAAGTTTGGTTTGTACTTTGGTTCAGTTTCACAGTTCGGTTCTATTTCAGAACCGTTGGGGAATAAATAGAGTAGGGGGGGTTGTATTGACATTTAAAATCAATCTGTACTTGCATTCAATTTTCCAACAAGATTGTATACAATAAAATATGAAATAAATCAAGAACAATTTAGATATTATCTTTTCAGGAAACTGAAACCTCAATACTTTGGCTTTTTTCATATCCCAGACAATCTGGGATATTAAATTAGTATTTAGACTCCTTCTGTATGTGTCAACAGTGCTAACAAGTAATCAGGGTTAAGCTGTTACCTGAGCCAGTTGACAGAATGCATGAGTTTTAAAGGTGAGGAGGAAGACATTGCAGAGCTCCTCTAACAACCCTAAAGAATATCCAGCCAAACCCCTAGATCAAACTTTGCCTTTTCGAATTATTTCAGGTTTTATTTTTATTTGTATGCAGAGTTCCTTTTCCCCAAAGAGTTGCCGTTTCTAAAGCTAGATTTTCCCTTTGTTTCATGTTTTCTATTTTTATTCGTCCTTTTACACACGTTTCAGTTGAAAAAAAAAGTATATCAGACAAATAATTTTAATTTAGGATTTATGTGGGGCACTGTGGTGGGGGCAGTGCTTCTTCCGTTCAGCTTCCAGCTGCTTCTTCTGCAAAGCAGCGCAAACGTCACTGATTATTTCCTGAAAGAAACATTGTTGACACACATTATTACAGTCAGATGTCCAGTCTACTTGTACTCTATTGCTGCGTTAAGAGAACGGCATTAACGAGAACAGCTAAGCCATGCTCTTTAGCAAAGTAACATCTCTGTTACTACTAGAAATTGGTAACCTGTTAATATGAAAACACATTGTTCCGTAACAGTGGAGTCTTTAACATCTTAAGTTGGAATGGATGCAGGCTGCTTTTTTCTGCTCACTGTGTGATGCTGGGGTACCGCCTGGTCTGGTGGCATGCTCTGGCATGGAGCTTTTTTTGGCATCCATCAGTTAGTCACAGGGTTTGATTGGTTAGGCACTGGCAGTTAGGGGTATTGGGGATCACTGGGGATGTGGAGCTGATCATGGCGGCTTGGTTTATGATTTGTAGGTGGATTGTTGATAGAGGAGGCCCCAGGTGTGGTTTTTTGGGTGTGTCTGCGGTATTCAGTGTACTGAGTGTGGGCTGGGGGTGGGGATGGATGTGCTGTGGGGAAATTGGGGGTTTTGTTTGATGGTAGCTGTCAGGTGGCTCAGCAGGGTCAGGTCCGGGCGTCTGTATTTGTTCACCAGTTCTGTGTATTTAGTGCTTGGTCCTTTTAATTGGTGGGTTTGATTGGCTTTGGTTGGATGTTTGGTCTTGATGTTCAGCAGTGTGTGGAATTGAGACCCAGGAGCTGGATGAGCTCAGTGTTCAGGTGCTGGTTGGGCTTGGCCCTGGGATGTTGTTTCACTATTCATGTGGCGCTTTGACGTGGATGTCGGCACTGGGGATTGGCGGTACTGCATGTCAGCCATCAGCTGACAATGACTTCTGCAGCTTGACAGCCCTCTCAATCTCTAGTTGGGTCAGTCTCTGTTGGGGTACCCTTGTGCTTCAGGGACCATTTCTAGATCTGCTCTGGCATAGCTGGCTGCTGGCAGAGCCCATGGGCTCATCATTGCTGCCTCTAGGGCTTCTGCATTGTAGCTGCTAGATGTTCCCCCAGGGCTTTCCTCTGCTCTTCCAAGGGGGAGTGTGGTCCACCCTTCATTGCTTGGCCTGGGGCTTCTGTACTCTGAAGGTTCTTTGTATCTCTATGACTCCGATCTACTTCATGTCTGCGTAGTCTCCTGTTAGGCAGATTGATGGCTCCTCACACCAGCTCCTTGGTCAGGAGGAATACATCGATCAATTCTTATGTAATGATTAACTGCATGTGATTGTCCTCTTTTTTCCTGCCAAAGCAGCCTGGACTAGTCCCTTGAGGGTGGACATCGATATCTGTCACCAAGTTGTGAGTAGTAGATCTTTTAAGCCCTGGAAGTTGTAAGAATAGTCCTCCATGGATTAGACCCGTTTGTCAAGCAAATCCCACAGATGTTGATTCGGTGGAGATTCTGGGAATTTGGTTTGTGGCAAGGTGCATACAGAAAGAGGTCACAGCCATGAAACTTTTTTTTTTCTTCCATAAATGGTGTACTATGACTGGAATGTATCTTAGGTCAATATTACATTTCAAGGTAATGTTCACAATATGGAAAAAGCCATGGTTTACTATGAGGAGAGCTATGACTATTATAGACTCATTAACAAAACTATGTAATTTATTGGAATACAAACATACACAAAAAGTATGCAAACATGTGCACTTTTAAAGCTTTTGACTGCATTAAACCATACATCTCCTCCTCTCTTCACTCCTCTGTATAATTGCCTGTTAGGCAGCACTGCGCCTGAAAGCGCACATATTCGTAATGGGCGTCAGTGCAATTTAATGTATGCACGCTCAGTCACATCTGCACTGGCTGATCAAAAGGAAATCTGGCCTTCCTGCAGAAAAGGCATGTTCGTGAGCACAAGGTAGCGACACCTCAGCGGACCTCCTTAATGGAGCTCACACAGCCACATTAGCATGCTCAAGCACCACTCTCACCTCTTCAACAGTTACTTCATTTATCCAGACAAATGCTATTAAAACTGGTTGTGAGTTTCAGAAACATTCTGTGTATGTTTTATGATTTGGTGTATCCGTTGTGAGGGTAAGCATGATTTAATTGTGGCAACATTTTGTTCTTAGAGTATGGGGTATTGTTTGTAAAATTACAAGGTCAAAAATCATCTGCAATAATCTGGGTTACTTAGCCTATCACAAGAGAAAAAAAAATGTGATTAAATATCCAAGTCATTCCTGCAGAGTCTGAAATTAACACTCACCACTTGCAAACTGTGAGCAAATTTTCAGTTTGTCGCGTAAAATTTGGAGTGCCATCTTCCACAAGGCGAGTACACGTTTGCACCAAATTAGTAATGTATATAAATCCTAATTTCTATGATGTTCACAAGCGTATGTGAAACGTGAATGCCACACCAAAAATAATTTCCCATTATCCACGTAGCGGTTATCTTTGGGTTAAAACTAACAGGGGTTGGGTGAACTAGTTATTTTAGTGTGCAGTCATTTATTTGAGACAGAAAATATTTTGCATTTTCATCGGAGCACAGGTAGGATCAGTCAGCGACAGCTTCAAGCAGTGTATTCTGTACTCAGTGGGGTTGACGTCTGCTCGGACTCAACAGCACCTGAGCTGGCCAAGCAAGCAAGCTGAGCTGAGCTGGGAGCACTCTGGTTCAACTGCAGCTCTGATGCTGAGACAAAGCACTAACAATAATGCACGTTAGAGTCTGAAAGTATCCAATAATACCATAAAATGTCACTACATTTGTTGCTAGTCGCTTTTTTTGAAAAATAGTCGTCTAAATATAGAAACACACTCGCAACATTAGCAGCGCTTTTCCCTTCTGGATGACATGAAGTCACATGACTCTACGTAGTCATTTCTTAAAGGGGCATTAGCTCCACTAAAAAACTGTATTTTCTTTTTTTTATACCGCCCAGCCTTACTATGAAGCAAGTTAAAACTGATCAGAGGTCCAATATAAGCTTTGAGACACTTTCAGATCTTCTCATTGTGCAACTATGTTCTCCAGAGATCAGGGACTATGACCCCATTAATGCTATAATGCTGTGGCACATAGACTGTGTCAGAAGCAGCAGGCCAGATTTCATGGACAGAGAAAACAAGGAGTCTTACTAGATATAAATAAGTGTTAATTTAAAAATATTTCCAAAATAAATAAATAAATCAGAACTGACCAAAAAGTTGTTTTTCTCATTAACTATTTTTGAAATTGTCACTCCTTTCTGTTCCAACATAATATAATATAATACTCTGATTTGGCTATATCTAGGTAAAAATAATTTACAATTTTGTCCGGTAAAAAATATGCTTCGCTGGTAAATATTTTTCATCTACCTGCCAACTTGGCCAGTGAGTCAAAATTTTTATTTAGACCCTGCATTTCTATACATGTTAATTATTCATTTATACATGTCACAATTTAAAACTAAATATTTAGTTAGCAAGCTACATATTCACCTTACTAATTAAATATTTTCTTTAACAAAACAATTTAGGTAGCAAGTCAAACTGGGGCTAAATATTTAGTTTCTTCTTCTCTTTCGGCTTTTCCCTTCAGGGGTTGCCACAGCGAATCATCTGTCTCCATTTAGTCCTGTTTGTGATTTGCATATTTTATTTGGTTCATGTTTTATTCCCTTCCTGACAAAAACCTACTGCATTTTTCTGGACTTGGGACCGGGAAATCACTGGCTTGTGATCTGTAATGGTTGCATTAGAGCTAAATATTTAGTTAATGTGTTAGACTATCAAAATTAAAAGCTGGGTCTTGTAAACCTCTATAGAAACTCCTGCTGTTGCGGAAAAGCTAGACAAGTCTTTTTTTTCCCTTTTCAGTCAGGTTTCTCGCACAGTTAACGCTCTAAGTTCCAAAGTGTTCTATTAAGCAGGGTTACTGTCTAAAAACAGAAACATTTATGAAAATCGCTGTTCACTTGCAAGAAACTTACCACATAAAATTAATCAAGTGATATCAGTGTAGGCAATAGGCATGCAGGCCGATGATGGGCGTGTGAATTATTTATTTCAGAGCGGGGACTTTCATAATGGTTACCAGAGGGCATAAGTTCTGGGATCATGTGGGAGGCAGGTACAGAAACATTGGACTGTCAGTTACAACAGAGAGTTTCTGTCAGTAGATGCAAAAAGATATCTAGTAGACGCAACTGTCATAATCTGCACTATATGGAATCACATTGTGGGTTTGTAGTGCACAAATCACATTTATTCTATAATTGCCCAGCACCCTGGTCAGAACATCTATAACAGTAGTCTGAAGTTGAAGCTAATGAGTAAATGGATGCACTTAAACACATCAGGACGTTTCCAGTCTTCTTAAATAGATCACATCCGAGTTTGGGTTGTATTCACTGAAACCCGAATCTGCACCTGCCATCTGGAAGCAGGTACTGAACTCTTGACAGCCATTTCCAGAACTACTGTTTACAACAGTCTGGTAAATGCCAGCTCTGGTAGCCTCATTTGTAGCGGTGCCGTATCTGTGAGGCAAGGATGGAGGACGAGTGATGTTTCATCTTCTAATGGAGAGACACACTAGTGTTCATCTTGACACCGTAGAGTGGGGAAACCATCAGATCTGACTTTAAGTCCCCTTTAGTCAGGGCTGGACAAAAACTTGATAACAACATATACTGATCAATAGTCATATTGTGCAATGGAAAAAAAGCTTAGTAAAAAGTTCAAAAAAATCTTTTCTTTCCTTTCTCATTTTAGCTTATTGGGTAGCTTAATCCTACAGTCATTATGCAGACTTAACACAGCCCCGGACATGCTTTGTCACCAAGCCCTTGGTCCTCTCAAACCACTAAAGACAGCAAATTATTTAAACTGCCAATGATGTGAAGAGCTCAAAACTGCATTCTTAGAACCATTCGTATAACCAACATATGGGTCAGGGACCTTGAAAGACACCAATGTGACGAAAACCGCCTGTTTTAAAACAGTTTAGTTTAAAAAAAAAATTCTAATTTTATTTTATTTTTTTTAAAGCAGGGCTGTAAGAAGCGGAAATCTAGTTTATGGGGCATAGCTTCTGAGTTCACCAAACACCTACATCATGAGTTCAGGTGGAACCATTGAAGGACCCTGCCTCTGAATTGGAGCTAAAATGGTTCTAGAAACTGAGGCCCGCAGTCTCTAGTTCTTATCTGTCCTAATGTGTGAAAACATGGCCTGGTTCCTGAAAAGGAATAGGAACTATGAAAGGTCTGAAAGTGACTAATGTTGTGTCTTGTATCTGTTCAAAATGGGACCATCAACAATACATGAATACTAAATTTAACAACAAAGTGCAAGGAATACTACGGTCAGCAATGTTTCTCCATTCATCAGGGCCTGTCAGACAGATGCTCGGTTTGCTATCAGGCTATTGAGGTGGCAAGAATAAAAAATATAAAAAACTAAAAAACACTGGACATTTGAAACTGAGTGCAAGTTGATGGAAGATAAACAGTGATTGCTAAATATTATTTAGGAGTTTGAATTAGAAGGCTTTGGTTAGTGATATGAGGTTGGAACAGTTTTCTATCGCCCCTATTAACCCAGTTTTTAAACACAGACTAAACATGACCCATTAATATAATAAAGTTTTATTAAACATTTAGAAGATATTAAAAAAAACAAAAAGATAAGACTCCAAATTATATTAAGAACAATTAACATATTTTTTAGTCAATAACATAATGGTTTAAGGAGCAGGGGGCTGGATTTCTAAAATAAATTATATTCATGTTTAGTTTTGTAATTGTATTGGGTAAACAAGCATTTTAAACTAAATAAAATGAGCCCACCCATGTGTAATCCCATTATCTTGAACAGTCTGTGTGCTACAAAATATTCTGCGATACGGTGGCCGAATTTCCCACGCTTACACGTGGATGTGACGTCAATCTACAATTCTTGAGCGCTCTCGATTTAACAGGAAGAACACAAGAGAAAGAACCCGGGGTGTTTCTTAATGTCACGGCGCCTCTTACCTCACGTGACCGCGGCTGCCGGCTTACGTGCTCTGTTTACGTCCCGCCCGTCGTAGTAGCATTGTAGTGTGTAACATTACTTGAGCCATGGAACTAGAAATGTATAACGAGCGTTTTACTTTTTTAAAATTGTGTATATGTCAGTTAAATCAAGTGTGTAAGCTAATTAGTACCTGGGGGCCACCGAAGCTGCAACTACTAAGCAACTAACTAACCATATATAACTGCTTTGGATCTAAAAAGAATAATAAAAAAATAGAATTTAAAATAAAATTTTACATATAAGCCCGTTGGCTAAAATTAGTTGACTTACATTTAAAATGGAAATTTACCCCCGAAGTAGCTGCTGTCGGCTCCTATGTATGCTGTATTCTGGGAAACTTTTGACCAAGACAAGGCATCAAGGCACCTCTGATATATCCTTTGTGAGCTAGCTAAACGGCTAACAAACGGAGAACAGATTCCTCCGTAGCACATGAACATTGGAACATGCCTTGGCGGTCCCTGATGACGCATCTCCTAGGCAACCGGGGCTGGGCCAAGGCATCAAGGCGAGGTTCCTGCGCATTGAGAAACACCCCTGGACTTCAGACGCGGTCAATTAAACACTACTTATTTCGTCGCTAGACATGTTGCTTGTTGTCACACAGCTGGCAATGTGCGCAATGTGCGTTGGCCTGAAAGTACGCTGCATCCCTGATTTATTTACTTTTTGTGCACGCTGCCATGGTGGCTGCAGTTTCTCGCAGCTGCGGCAGTCGCGAGTTTAATTTCTTCAATCCGGCCCCCTGCTCCTTTAATAACATTAGTCTTTTCTTAATATGATTTTGTTTAAAAAAAAAACTCATTATGGTCAAAACATTTTTGATTATAGGAATGAAGTGAAATAAATTATTGTGTGTGCTTTGTTAAAATAATATTTTGAAGAACAGCATGAAACGGTCAGGGCTGTACTTAAGAGTTTATTTTCTAAATAGTTTTATAGTTATGGATAATTTATCATATGGATCAAGATGACCACTTTGTTGATTTTTTTATGTTGCTCAGCCCTACTGTACGTTAAGTCATGATTCAGGGAAGTCAGAGTGTAGCTCTGCATAAGTGACATTTTAGGAGTAAAAAGTAAGGCTTTCCAACCTAAGAACACCCTACCAACTGACAAGCATGGTGGTGGCAGCATTGTGCTGAGGGTCTATTTCATCACCATTCTTCCTGGTAAACTGCACCAAGTGTATCAAACAGCAACGATGAAGGACTATCTCTAAATTCTTAAACTACACCACAGCTCAATGGCTAGATAAATGGTCGAAACCTCGAAAACATCTGCAGTTACAACAAGGAAACAAAAAAAATCCACACAATATCACTGGTTTGATTCCAATCATTCAACAGTACACTTCTGGAATGGTCCTGACATAAACCCTAGTGAAGATGTATGGAATATGTTTAAAAGCAAAGTCCGTGGAGGTATTGAATATATTTGAGGCTGCATTGGTACTTTTTACCCTGTTTAGAATAGAGAAAATTCACAGTGAATTAGTTACATTACAAGCAGATTTAATGCTCTGACCGGCACCATATATGACCAGTGTAAGAGCGTGTTAGACATATAAAGGTAGAGAGAAATAGGATGAAGACTTTTCAGCAGGATGGATAATTAAAGGAAGAAGACAGAAGGGCAGACAGACAGGGTGGGAATCACAGAGAGGAGGTGGATCCGAGAGGGAAGAGAGGCCGCTGGAGACAAGAGGAGAGGGGTAAGGAATGGGGGGGAGAAAGGGATGGATGAGAAGATGAAAGATTAAGTTGCATGGAGGAATGTTAAGTGTAGCTTAAGTGTGTGTACAGAAATAGGGATTTATGGGTGCTCGCTCAGGGCAAAATAGCTCCAGAATTATTAAATGACTTCAATTAAAGTAATATAAGGGAAGAAAGACGGTGTGGGTGGGTACAGCGGAATCTCAAACAACCCCATCAATGCTGATTTATGAATAACATCTTTTCTTCTTCTCTGTCTCTTGCAGAGCATTGATCGGAACTCCCTCTCCTCCCCTCCTGGCGTCAGTTTTTATCTTTTTTTCATCAGCAGATTTCCACTTTCATTCAGCTTAAATAATAATAGAAAAAAAAATCTTCTTTAGAGTCTTTAAAGTTTTTGAAATAAATAGAATGAATTGATTTGTGAGATAATTTTTTGGTGAACATAGAAACATGGTTTTACAGTAAATTGCTCTACACAAAAAGATTAATGATAAAAGTAATCACACCTTTGGGGTTGTATGTGTTTTTAAACAGGCCAACTGCTGAGTCATGGATCAAAAGGCCTGCTGAGCAGATTGTATAGCTAAATTTTTATCTGTGTTATAAACTCACTTTTCAGAACAGCTTAAAGCTCAGATTTGATGCTCTGAGTTGGAGTTAATTCGGTCCATATCAGTTAAACGGAGCTGGAATGTCCAGCTAGATTATGATTCCAAATTGCAGCATTACAAGATACTGTGGGGAGAAGTATTGTTTATAAGTATGGAACCAGACCTGGGGTAGAGCGTACCATTGGGCGCTTAGTGCTTATACAGTGGGGAGAACAAGTACTTGATACACTGCTGATTTATTACGTTTTCCCACTTACAAAGCATGTAGAGGTCTGTAATTTGTACCAAAGCTACTCTTCAACTGTGAGGGAAAGAATCTAAAACAAAAATGCAGTAAATCACAGTGGATGATTTTCATATAACTAATTTCCATTTTATAGCATGACATAATTACTTGATCGCGTAGTAAGATCAACCAGTAAGAATTTAGGCTCCCATAGACCTGTTTGTTCTCCTTTAAGAAGCCCTGCCTGTTCTCTACTCATTACCTGTATTAACAGCACCCGTTTGAACTCATCACCTGTATAAAAGACACCTGTCCACACCCTCAAACAAACTCCAGCCTCTCTACAACGGCCAAGACCAGAGAGCTATGCAAGGGCATCAGGGATAAAATTGTAGACCTGCACAAGGCTGAGATGGGCTACAGGACAATAGGGAAGCAGCTTGGTGAGAAGGCAACAACTGTTGGTGCAATAATTAATTCAAGACAGCGGTCAGTCTTCCTCAGTGTGGAGCGCCATGCAAGACCTCGTATCGTGGGGCATCAATGATCATAAGGACAGTGAGGGATGATCCCAGCACTACATGGCAGGACCTGGTCAATGACCTGAATAGAGCTGGGACCACAGTCTCAAAGAAAATCAGCAGTAACACTCGCCACCGTCATGGATTAAGATCCTGCAGTGCACACATGGTCCTTCTGTTCAGGCCAGCGCATTCAAGGCCCATCTAAGGTTTGCCAATGAACATCTGGATGAATCTGAGGAGGAATAGGAGAAGGTCAAGTGGTCTGATGAGACAGCAGTGGAGATTTTTGGTCTAAACTTCACTTGCCGTGTTTGAAGAAAGAAGAAGGATGAGTAACACCCCAAGAACACCATCCCAACTGTGAAGGATGGAGCGAGCCATGTATGGTGAGATCTTGTCAACAATTTCCTTCCCTCAGTAAGAACATTGAAGATGGGTCTTCCAGTACGATAAAGACCCGAAACACAAAGCCGGGGCAACTAAGAAGTGGCTCCGTAGGAAGCATCTCAAGGTCCTGGAGTGGCCTAGCCAGTCTTTGGCCTTGAATCCAATAGAAAATCTCTGGAGAGAGCTGAAAGTCCATGTTGCCCAGCCACAGCCCCAAAACCTGAACGCTACGGATAACATCTGTATGCTGGAGTGGGCCAAAATCCCTGCTGCAGTGTGTGCAAACCTAGTGAAGAACTACAGAAAACATCTGATCTCTGTAATTCAAAACAGAGGTTTCTGTTCCAGATATTTAGTTCTGTTTGTCTGATGTATCAAATACTTATGTCATGCAATAACATGGAAATTATTTAAAAATCATCCACTATGATCTTTCGCGTTTTGTTTTAGATTCCTTCCCTCCCAGTTGAAAAGTACAAATTACAGTCCTCTACATGCTTTGTAATTAAGAAAACTTCAAAACTCAGCAATGTATCAAATACTTGTTCTCCCCACTAAGCGCCCAATTGTAAGCTCTACCCCAAGTCTGGTTTTATAAACTTAGCTCACTTTTAAGAATAATATAAAGCAGCTAGGATTAAAGTAAACTATTCTGAAGCCCTGATTCTGAGCAGATTTCCAATTGCTTAACAAAACGTCATTACCTGTGACACCAGGGTTGAAGTCAGTTAGTCCATGGGTTTAATTTGTTGGTTTCAGTCAAGGACAAAAATTCGTTAATCGTTGAAATGGAGGATCACCCAACTTTTAGATACAAGTGGTAATTTGGGGGAGTCCAGTTAACTTCTGTTCTGTTCACCTTCGATGTCAGGAAGATGCAAAGGATTGATAAACAGACTGAGCTCTCATTTGCAATACTTAGGGTGTTGGTTTGCAAATCAGTCAAAAAAACAAAGATCCAAAGTTACTGAATCTTTTGTGCTATAAACCTCACCTATGTCCATGACATTTGGATCATGACAGAAAAAGACGAGATAGAGGAAATGAGAAACTACATCAGAGTGAGGTTCCCCCTTTAGGTGGCTGGACTTTGTGCAATTCAAGGTAAAACTTAGAGTAGAACTGCTGCTGCTCCTCAGGTCAGCTAGTAATGATGTGGGCCTCTGATTAGAACACCTCCTTGGAGACTCTATTTTGGAGTTTTTTGGTCATGTCCCACTTGGAAGAGTTCCTAAGGAAGACCCAGAACTTTCTGCTCACACTGTATTTAACCTGTGGCCAAACCTTGGAATCCACAAAAATGAGCTGGACGGGGGAGACAGTTGCCTGGTTTCCCTGTTGACTCTGCTACAGCTCAGACTAGCTCTTGCATCAGTGTAAGCTTAAAATGTCTGGGCAGCTGGATCAGTGCAAAAACAAATGGATTCTTTGTGTATATTTCTTTCTGATTGAGTGTAAGGTTATGGTCAAAAAGCACTGCATCCAGGTTATAACATGTTTTACCTCTAGGCCCACAATTGAAAACGAGCTGACATGCCATATGTGCATCATCAGTTCCAACATGTGGATAATGTGACCTTTGACATCTGTGGGTCTCACACACACATTTGCCTGATAAAACCACGGCTTACTTTCTAACGTCAAGGTATACGGCCTCTGGTGCCTTTTGTGGAGTTTCTACCACACTGTAAATCAATGTTGTCAGCCCAACAGGTATGTTTGTGTACTAAATTACAACCAAATCACATAATCATTTCTAGGTGAAGATAAATTGGGAATATATGGAGTGATTTGAAATAAATTGATCAACTGATCAAGAACATTTGTTTGAAGAATCAAAAGCACGATTGTTTTGTGCTCTTTTCTGACAGGAAAGAGAAAGACTATTAATGACATTTGGTTAGAAAGATAAGGCAAATTTCAAACTAAGAATACAATGGCTAAATCCCTGGTAAGGAACATAAAAGTTATTTCATATTTTTTATGAAAAACACCCATTGGTCACGGTAAAATTCTGTTACCCTTACCCTTCTGGTAACCTTAGGAACTAAACCCACATAATTAACACTCAAAATAGCTGAAGATACTGTTGTATGTGAGGTTGTTTGACGGCTATTTACCATTTTCTGTTATGAATGTATTTAACAATGTCATAATGGGATAATAGGGAAAGGAAGTTAGATATATTTGTTTGTTTTGTCTTTAATAGTACTACAGGTTTTAGAAGTAGGCCGCAAAGAGACAGCTGTTAAAAGCTGCACCTAAACTAAAAATCTGTAAGACGTTTAGCTGCAGGGATCTGTGCCTGCTGTAAATTAATCAAATTTCCTTCTGCTTTATTAAAGTATCCGTATATGTGCATTATCCATGCTCATGATTTGTGTGAAATGTTGAAGGATACAAATTTGATAAATGGTTTTGACAGTAGGGTAAGTAACTGTCATTTTCGAAAGATAAAAGTACCCCTGATGCCGATTGAGTCTCAATGTAAGTTTCAATGAAAAACCCCATGATTGCATGTAGCAAGTCAGGGGTGACAAGCCCAGGCGAAACCTATCTGCTCCTACCTTCCCAGTATACCTGCCAGACATCTGTATCCTTCAACTCCCAAAGTGTTATGAAAGGTGATATGACCATGAATACTCCCTGAGGGAATTTGAAACACAGCATTTTCAGACAACAGGATTTGCACCATGTCTCATGCTCACATCACACTGAAAGCAGCAACATTCAGAACAATTGTCTGTAAAATGGGTAAAACTGATGGTTACACCTCCGGTGAATTCTGTTTTGCCTTTTACCCTTTTGGAGCTACTTAACCTTAGAAAACATGGGGTGCCGTTTGTAAAGTTACACAATCAAAAGATAACAGCAATAATTAGGGTTACGTAGCCTGTCGAAACAGAAAAAAGTTCATTTTAGCTACCAAGCTAAATATTTAGCTCGTAAACAGAATATCTATTTCTTATTAAAAGCATATTTAGCTCTGAAATAAATATTTTAGTAACAAGCTAAATATTTAGTTTAACAAAATAATTTACTAGCAGGCTAAATAAGCTACCTAAAAACATTTACATTGGGAAATAAAATTTAGTTTGAAGAGCAAATATGCAAATGTATTTGCCGACAAGCCGAAGTGGACTACCAAAGTAAAAACCTGGTCCTTGTGAACCTCAGTCTGAAACTGCTACCGAGACAGAATCTCACCTCTTTATCTTCATTTATTGTCCTCCTGACATGTCCAATATTTCACCTAAAGATGTTTACAGATGGGTATACAGGAACAGTGGCTTCATAAGCAGCAAGAGTTTATACAGAAGTTTATAAGACAAGGCTTTTACTTTGATAGTCTACATTCATTTTTCATCAATTTAATTTCTATATTAGCTAAATATTTACCTCTGTGATAAATATTTACTTCAAACATATATTTAGCTAGCCAGTTAATATTTGGCTTGCTGACAAAATATTTAGTTTGATGCTAAATGAATAATTTAGAAACTAAATATTTAGCTTCACTTACTTTTGAGCTAAATATTTAATTTGTAAACTAAACATTTAGTTCTGAGCTGTGACATTTATACTGAATTAATAAACAGATGCAAATATGGTAATGGCCTGTATCTGCTACATTAAGTCCCTATGGACTCCAAAGCGCTTCACACTATATTCAGTCATTAAACTACTCACACACTGGTGATGGCAAGCTACATTGCAGTCACAGCTGCCCTGGGACGCACTGACCGAGGAACGGCTTCCAAGACACTGGTGCAACGGGGCCCTCTGACCACCACTAGTAGGCAATCGGTGAAGTGTCTTGCACAAGGATACAACGACCAAGACTGTCGGAGCTTGGGCCCGACCAGTAACCCGCTGATTACAAGCTGAACTCCTAACTCTTGAGCCTGCACTCTTAAGAGCACATGCAGAAAGCATACCTTTAGGAGCTGGATTCACATTGATACTATCATTGGTTCAGCAGGCATTCAACAAAATCACTTTTTTGGCTATGCTGGTTTTTCTGATCACCCCCAAATTCTGACCACATGTTCCTGGTCCCATTGCTGAAAATGTCATCAAACTCTACCCATAGATTTTGAAGATATATTGGTAACTAACAAATAGAAAAACAGAGAAACTCGTGTAAAGACAAAACCTCCTTTGTTTAGGTAATAGCCCAAATTATTGCTTTTAATTTTTGACTGTGTAACTTTACAAATGTCACAGCATAGACTTGAACCCACTGGGATGACCAATCTTGGTGTAATCTTGTAAAAATTCACTCTGCAAGGTTGCATACGTCATACTTAATGTATTAACATAATTAACAAACCGCTGAGACACTTGATCACATATGAGGGTGTCTGTACACGAAGTCCTTCTCTCCCAGACACAAACACTTTGCACCAGCTTGGCGTGAGAAGCCACCCGTTCATTCCAGACTTCCTGTTAGCCTGTGACCAGCCAGTAATGGCATCTGCCAATTGCTTGTCCAATCCCCTCGACACTTGTGAGGGCCAGACTCGAACAATGTTGGCTGTTGGATCAAAGTACTGGTGGGGAAATGCCACTGAGGCTAAATGGTATCATCAGTATCCCAATTCCATCTGGGATGAAACGGGCGGGGCTGATTACCAGGATAAAGAGGCTAAATACAGGGTTGGTGCATGAAACGCAATTATATGGTATTCAGAGTTTTGATTTCTACATATTGGCATGAATAATATCCGTGAACAAATAGTATGGACTAATCTATTGCTGATAATTTGTGATTTATATCTGGTGGGATATTACTGTCACAGCAGATTACTGTGGAATGGAATGACTGACAAGAGCATACAGATGAAAGGATTTGCATGACTTGTACTCAGGCTTTAAGCTTGTTCTACACTTTGGGGCTTTCTTCTCTGCCTTTTGCATTGAGTTAATGTTCAACACTAACAGAGGGCGAGGCACTCGTAAGTGGGGTTTATTAGCGCTTATTGACATTCTTCTTATACAATTAACCCCTTACTTTGATATTAAAGCCTTTCGGCTGCATTTTTCACAATGTCATTTCCTTTGACACTGGAAAATGTTATTTCCAATCATTTTGCACAAAGTGAAGCTCTCTATCATTAACTAAAATATAAAAGAATGTCTAATCTTAGGTAAACAATAATTGTATTAACTTTTTTTTTTAAACAATGATGGAATAATCTAAAGACGATCAGATTGCAGTTCACATGTCTAACCACTTGGTTCAGACGTGCAAACATTTAAAGGGACTATAACATGCTATTTTACCGCTTTCAAGTTCTGGGTTGGACATATATATAATAAAATGTAACCGTAAGTGTTATATATGATTAATTTGTCCAAACATTTAGATTGTATCCTGGAGTTAATGTTGGAGCATGAAGTAAAAGAGCTAATGTCACTATAATCCTGCCTCTTCTTAACTATTTTACTGGTGGTCTCCCTTTTTTTATAAGTACCCTGTATCAAAGTAGTGCTGCAGAAATGCATTCCTAAACCCTGAGTTTTTTTCACTACCGTACGTACATTTGGTTCTTTACTCCAAACACTTCTTCTGTTCGATGTAAAAAAAATTATGTCCGAAGAAAATTATTTTAAAGGTCCTGTTCTTTGTCTACATTCTGTCAAAATTTATGTTGGCCAATGAGTTTTTCTTTCAAATGTTTTTTCATTGTACATGTGCAATGGAAACATGTGTGTTCTCTTCCTGATTCTAAACTCATATTTTTTCATATCAAATGCAGGCTGTTATTGGTCTCCTGTTAACATGTACAGGTTTTTGCAAACTACCTTCAACATTTCCAGTCTGCTCTTGGGGAGAATTTGAGCAGAACCCCAGACCTGGGCATGATGGTAGTCACTTTCAATATTCTCAAGTTGGAGACTGTTTTCTGTTTAGTTCAATAGTTAAGATATTTATAAGCTGGAACATCCTTTTATTTTTGAAGGTCTAAGACAGCCAAAGGTGGCTAGAGTACCCAAAAATCGTACTCAAGAGTAGTGCTTCTTAAGCACTTAAATTTTTACTCAAATAACAGTAAAAAGTACCTGTTCAAAAATCTTCTTAAGAGTAAAAAAGTATAAAAGTAAAAGTAAAAAGGTTAATTGAGTACTGAGTAATAACTGATTTAACATTTTCTGAAAGGATGTCAGACAAAGTTGTAAAGTTATAGGCAAATTATATATTTTTTAAATAAAAATAAATGAAAAAAGAAACAATTCAAAAGGGAAAGAAAAGGTACTGATAAAAACTCCCTGCTCAACACAGCAACAGGCTTTGACTGAGCCAAAAAATACATAACTGCACTACTGTTTTTGTTAAGTAGATTTTTGTACCTTAACTGGGCTCTGAAGGCAATTCATAACTGTCGGGAAGCAGATTTTGATTAGCAGATAATTTCATTACGCTGCATTAGTATTGACTACCACTGAGAGTAGCTTTACTATGTTGTAAAGCTACTCTTACAAATACAATTTTCCTCAAAAATTACTCAAGTAAATGCACATCAGGAAATGTAACTTATTACTTCCACCTCAGGAGACAGCTGTTCAATCTCACCACAGTGTTTACTAGTACTTTAACAGTGAGAAGCTCGCCAAACTAAAAGTCTGAGGTTTCTACAGGGGAAACGACATGGTGTCTGTTGGTGGTGTCCTGTGGCCAAAAGGCAGGAATTGGAATACATCCTGGTCCGGTAAATGACAGAGCAGTGCAAACACAAACAAATGTAGATGTGTAGGTATATGCTGGTTTATGTGAATGTACCCGATACATGAATTAAACATTGCATTTCCTATTGTCAGGGGGCGGGGCTTAGCTTCTTCATCAACAGAATCCTAGGTGCTCGTAGAATCTGTAACCATCACTGCTCTCAACAAACTCAATGAATGCTGACATCTCTGTTGTCATTTGTAGATCTATTGGCACAATTTTATATTTTTCACTCCTTGTAAATCATAGTTTGTGTTGAAAAGTTTTTGTTTTTTCTGCTGATTTTGCTTCTTACACTTCAGCAAGTCTTCTGCAGTTGACTTTAAATATTTCAGCTATTTAAAAAAAATACATAAAAAAACTCATCCACAGCATCCACACTGCATTTTTGAGGAAATGCACCTTTTTCTTATGCTAAAATGATAATATTTTATCCTGCTCAGTTGTACATTCCTCAAATCTTAGTATACATTTTTTTTATTTTTACTAACTGCACATTACTTTAGTTTTTCTTTTTTTCCCCCTTAATTATTTTATTTTTACTAACTGCAAAATAATTGCACATTACTTTAGTTTTTAATTATTTTTTAATTTTGTCCTTAATTTGTTATTCTTAATTCTTAATTCTTCTATGTATGGGAATTTTTGTTTACTTAAAAATTTTAATTGGGCAGCTTACTGTGAAAACAGATGCCGTGTTAATTCCACATGCTCACTCTGTAACCAACAGTGAGAAGAATCCTGGCCAGGGATTCTTCTGCATGGAGTCTAAATCTTCTACCCATTCCTTAATAACAAATATCTATACTGGAATTGTTCAGTGTGTTGCATGGCACCTTTAAATATATTTACCAAAAGCACAGATACTGATGTGAACAACATCAGCAGTAGCTGTGGACATACAGTAAGATTACAGCCAAAACAGCTTGAAGCAGGACATGCATATTTCTCCATATTATTTGTAAAAAATACAGCATTATTCGTCCTTATTCCTGGATAATGCTATGCTCTCAGCACCGTTGACATATTGGAGTTTGCATGAGGAATATTGAGATTTTCTTTCAGGTTTACATTTTCTCAGCTTTTTTGTTTTGCAAATGGGAAAATGTGTCTGCATTATCTTGATACCACACCCAACCGTTGTTTGCTTCAGGTTAACATCTGACACTGAATATCACTCCAAGTACTGACACAAAGCTCTGCAAACAGCCTAAATCCTACTTTGACATACCTTTGGCCAACAAGCAAACTCACTTGCAGCTGTGAGTACACATGACAGAGTTCTTCTATAAATCCATCATCTGGATAGATCAGGGAGGCAGACATTTCTTTTGTAGGAAGTTTCTCTGAAGGATATGACATCAGCAGGTCTTTTTGTTGGACTGACCCAGGGTGCAAACATCCTTTATGTCTATGTGTGAATTTATATGTTTACATTATCATTTTTTCACAAGCTTTTCCCTCCCTCTGTCACTGGGTCATACATAATCCTCACGTAAACATTTGAACTCCAACTTCAGAGCTAAGGACCGGCGCCAAAGTGGCCCGATTTGTTTTATTAGTGTGTCAAAACTTGTATCGATTGATTGCATGATTGAAAGCTTTGTATACAGCCTCAGAAGTCGAGACACACCAACATTTCTGCTTTAGGCACTGTGTGCACTGAGATGTGATATAATACCGAATTTGTTGCTTTTTTTTTCTGGTGCACATTAGATATTTGGGAACATTAATAAACAGAGTTTACAGTTTAGAAATAAGAAAAGCCAGTAGTGTCAAAAAATGACTCGCAGAGACAAACACGTACAGTACTTCTTTATTTATAACCCACAGAGTGACATTTTCACAGCGCTGCCACCAACCATGAAATTTTCTCTCTCAATTTTTCAAAGAAATGGTTAGCCGCAGAGATTAGAGGGGAGGTGGGAGTAGGAACGGAGGGAGCGTGAATTGAAAGGAGTTGATTGATAACCCTGAAAGTTCACAAGAATACAAGCATTTGTCGTTTTCACAAAGGCTGCGTGTGCTTTAAGGTTTTCTTATAGCTTGTTGTCCTTTAGAGGCTATACAAGCAGGTTCTGGATTGCAAAGGAGGGAGGAAAAACCAAAGATTGTAAATCACATTAAAGTAAATCGTTTTTTTTTCCTTTTTAAAAATACCAGCTGGGGCATTGAAGAGAAGTCTGATTCATAATCTGCGTCCCTTAGTTCGGTTTAAGAAACTCCAGTTTGTGTCAAAACTGTTTAAGGTTTCTTAAGCTCTTAAATTTGTTATTTTTTTATTGTATTGTACTTTTACATTCATTGTTTCTTGTTTCTCCAGTCATTTGGATTTTGAGTCCGTCATAAGTTAAAGTAAGTAAAGTCTGATTTCAGTCGGACTAAGGTAATAACTGGACTTTCTCTTGCTGCATGTAAACATGCTGACTGTTAGGCAAACATTGTTGTGGCCTTTTGAAATGTTCTTTGATTTTTCACACCTCTGCTTGGCTTGTTGTCATATTTTACATATTCCACATTTCCCTGAGAAATAAATAAACAGAAGTTCAAGGTTTTTGTCTATCTCTGCCAGTAGGGCTGTGAAATAGGCCATGAAAGGTATTAATTTTTTCATGTGAATGATCTTAAAAAGCTTGTTTCTACAAGATTTGCATGTATGGAGACGTGAATTTTTGCCCATTCTTCCTTGACGTTAGTTTAAGCATGACCAGATTAAACATCTTGGGACGTCAGTTCTCAAGTCTGGCCACATATTGGCAACTGAATTTAGTTTAGAACTGAGCTGAGCTAACTCATGAACTGGATTTGATCTAAACTATTCCACTGTAACCACAGTTGAAACGTAGGATGAACCATTTTAAAGGCAACACAGACACTTACAGATAATTTATAGCAACAGTGACTGCACCAGCAGTAAAAGCTTATATAGAGGTAAGCAAGACCCAACTTTTACTTTGACAGTTCACTTCTGCTTCTTAAATATTCAAACTAAATATTTAGGTTGAAGCTAAATATTATTTTGAACCCATAATTTTCTCATTATGAAAGGCTAAAAGTAACCTCGATTATTGCTGTTATTTTTTGATGATTTACTATAAACCTAGGTTACAGAAGCCCATTTAGTGCAATATTCTTCCTACAAATATCATTGTATTTAAGCAATACAACGGAATCTGTTCAATAATCATGAACTTGCTAAAATAATGAAAGAACTGTTTTTGCTTCAGTACAATCTTTTAATCTGTGCAGCGCTTAGGTTGATTAATGTGCAGCAAGAAAACACTCATTTCCAAACAGATGAAACAGGAAGTTATTCATACTTTTTTTCTTCTTTTTAGTATACTTAATTAGATAACATTACAG
Organism: Apricaphanius iberus; assembly: GCA_028564705.1. NCBI lineage: Eukaryota > Metazoa > Chordata > Actinopteri > Cyprinodontiformes > Aphaniidae > Apricaphanius > Apricaphanius iberus. The sequence continues at coordinate 234,307 of JAPXFQ010002125.1, read as the reverse complement.
TCTAAGTATAGTTAATGTGGCTTGAATTTTTCTTTTGAATAGAAAATATTTTTTTATGCTTCAAAAAGTACAACTGATAATTTTTATTTTTATTTTAAGCCATTAATTTGCAAAATAAACTGTAAAATGAGAACTGTCTGCTGCAGGAGATATCTTTCCTTAGTGACCTCCTTATGCAACAATAATTAGAACAAATGAAACTTTATGAGCGACATTTTAATTGCACCCGACACATTAGTTCCACTTCTTTAGCCACATGGGTGGAAAATATTGCTCTTGTCTAACATCCCAACTGCAACTAATGCAGTTTTAATGAAAGTTTTTCTTTCCACAGAATCGGTCTGCCTTGTTTATGGAGGTAACAGGTTCAGGCCTGTCCTGTCGTTGTGGCACAACGCAGCCAGGATGGTAACAAATAACTGGTGACTGTGACTCACTGTGCAGTTATTTCTGGTATCCACTTAACTGCATCTGCAAAACAGTAGCAAGCCATAAAATATTTCTGTTAGTCAGACTGGCAATAAACAAAAATGTCTTTAATGTTTTTGGATTATTAGATCGCAACTGAAACAGAAAAAGGCCTCGGAGGCAATTTAAAGTTTCGGGGTTTGGCGTGAATCAGAATGGATCAGGTGAGGGAGTTTGTTTTTGTTCACACATAGCTGCTTTGTCACGCCTATCACGTTTCTGGGTGGACAGGAGATGGCTTTGACTTTGTGGCTATTAGGTATCTTTGAACAGATGTCATCCACTGAGCTTTACTGTAAATCTGCGATTTACCAGCGCTTTCAGCGCCATCCTGATTTCTTTCACATGTGTGCCTGTCAGACCCTAAATAAAGAAAATACTTTCCATGGGAACTGCAGAATGTTTGCGACTCCAATGGATGTTTCACAGCATGGCTTTTAAAAAATATGTGCCAAGTTTATTGTTGTATGGAAGTTACATTAAACCGAAGAGGCCAGGCAGGTTAAATAAAGTCTACCTGCTGGAACTTCTTTTGTCATTAAAAAAATACTCACCTCAGCTCATCTTATATTGAGAAAAGGGTGCTGTCAATAACTCTCAACAGAAGTTTTATTTTTCTATGAAAGTCACGTCAGCAGAGGCTGTGAAACAGAATAAAACAGTTTCACAGACATTAAAAGACATCAGGGCTTGGCAATATGAATTAAAAATAAAACATTCTATTTTCGTCATGCCAAACTTTATTTTCGTTATCTATTGCTAAAAGATATACCAAATGACAGAACATATTTTTTTGAACTTATTTTTTTCAGTCATGCCTTCTGACCTGAATTTAAAGTCCAAATAAGATATTTTTTACAAACTAGCTGCAAAAAAAAACAACAACTCGTGAGTAAATTCAATTAATTGTTATTAAATATATATATTGCTCAGCCCTGGATTCAGTCTTTGTTTTTCTCTTATCAAAAATGTTATCATGGGAATAAAATGCCCAATAGGGAAAACCGGATGTTCTCGTGTTCAGTGACACTCTTAGACCAGAAGACATTCCAGTCGGTTCTGGCTACGCTTTAAGGCCTTCTTTCCAGTGATAACTGCTTAGAAAATCTCAACTAGAAGGCTTCCAGGAGGTGTCATCATAAGAGACCAAAATCATTTAATCTGAAGGCAAGGAAATACAATTTTATTTGTATAGCACACTTTCAGCACAAGGTAATTCAATGTGCTTTACATGATTATAAAAAATGGAAAATTAATCTACTTTTAAAAAGTATCATCCATGCAAAATATTGATTTGAAAATAAACAGAAAAGCTGCAGATGACAAGGCATGATTGATGCAGCAGCGTGCCTGACATGGAAAAAAAAAAATCTCAATGAGTTCCAGCGCATACATTCTGCAGAATTATGCTGAGACGCTGCAGCATATTTGTTCTTCAAATATGCACAAATACGTGCAATTGCTATATAGTCTGAAGACATACATATAAATATAATTCTTAAATGCAACATCTTTTTAATCAAATTCTCATTTTTGTTCTGAGTTCCTATAGATGGGACGGGGCAGAAGTGTGTGTGTGTCGTTTGTGTGTGCAATGCTCTACAAGTCTGAAAATGTGGCTTAAATCCACAATTTTGGTATCTCCCCTTATGCTCTGCCTGTGTCCTCCGTGCCCAAAAAGTGCATAAGAAAGCTCCTTAGTGTGCTTAAAGTTGCACACATTTTTCTGTCACGTTTTTTTTCTATAAATTCTAAACTCTGCATATAAAGTTGCTTACGTAGTTTTCGACCCCATTTTGTGCATAAGCAAGCTTTATAAATGAGACCCCTGGTCTGGCAGACCAAGGGATGCGCAGGGAGGATGGGCGGTATCAACGCGTCCTCATTACTCAATTTGCTACGGAGTTGTGGCTAAGACTGGGCTTGTTTTATTCTCCACAACGGCAGGATGGCCGCTTTAAAGACAGAGCCCGTTTCAAATTCAAGTAGAGTGTTGATTGTGTCACTCAATTACGCCACTGCTGTCCACCATTATAGTATGAGCAGGGCTTTCACTCTGCGCACTAAACAGAACCTCTTACTGCAAACATCAACATGGTCCGTGCTTGTGTGTTTTCAAATTGTACAAACAAAATTACCAAGTGGACTAAAATCATTGTATAGCACAGAGTAAAATTCCTTCTTAGATTACACCTGCAATGGGACACTGCAGTAACTTCACTGAAATGTCAGCTTGATGGAGTTAATAACAATGGTTTGCATTTATATAATGCTTGTCAAGACCCTCAAAGTGCTTTACAGTTCCATTATTCATTCATTCTCACATTCAGAGATCTCATAAACGGGATGTGTGTAAACCAACAAGATATGGAGAAGGTTTTATTACAAGATAACATAGAACAATCTTTTATTTATGTAAAACTGATGTTAGTTTTAATATTTTACTCAACAAATAAGGAAATACAATAGTACAAATAGGAAATAATAGAGGACTTGGTAAAAATGATCATGTAAACTAAACTTGTGGAAAAGCTGATTTTTTTCCCTGGATTCTTCAAATCTAAATATGTTAAACTGCTAAGGTTGTTTATTAAGACTCAATTTAACTCTGTCAGTTTAGAGGGATGAGTTAAAAGTCTAAGTTAATACTATATATAAGGTGAACAAATTACACAAAAATTACTTACAATACATGTAGTGGTAGGAATCATCTATGAAAACTCTAGTCGAAAGGATCTCACTATGAAGATTTGTCTGACCCAAATCCTGCTGAGTCCTGACAAAAACTCAATGTGTGACTCTGACTGCATCTCTACTGAGAAGAGAGGAAGAGGAAGGTGGCACATTCATTGGCCTTGAAAATGAATTCCCTGTACAAGTCTCACTCTGAGATGAATTGGCCTCAGAGGGAACGGAAATAATGGCTTAGGTTATAATAAGTAATACAACCTTTTTCCACGCAGGGAAGAGTTGCTGAGTGAGCTCGCTCTGTTTCAACAAAGCACTGCTTGGCATTTATGCAGCTGCGGTAACACCTGGGAGGTTCTTGGAACAGTTTAGGCTTTCAGGATTTGGCTGAGAAGTATTTTTAAAGCTTGCTACAAGTGCAACCTGACTGAAAGAAAATTAAATATTTCCCATTATCAGCCTTTTCAGGTATGATTGCATTTTACAGTAAGTACTAGGGGTGTCACGATACACAACAATCACGGTTCGGTACATATTTGCGGTTTTATAGTCACAATTCAGCACACTTCAATCAAGAAAAAACAAAACAATATGTAGATTAATTCTTTACCTTTGATCAGCATTAAAAATATTTTTTCCGGTATTCCTTCTTTCCAGTTTCTGAAATTAATTTTGTTTGATGATATTTTATAACTTTAAAAAGCCGTACCTAAAAAAATCCAAATTCATGCCCCATTACACTCCTAGTAAGTACCATTCACCTATTTTCAGTATCTGGATAGGAAAGCTATTGACACTTTATCATTGAATCCTCAGCATCTGACCAACTGACCCCTTTCTTGATTTAATAGTGATAAATTAGCGACCGATTCAAAATGGCATATACTTACACTGATAGGTAAAAACTACAATACAACATCCCCAAGCCACACATGCAATCCTACTGCAGTAATCTTTTTGACTTTCTCAACTTCTGACATATTTTCCCTCCACTTAATTTTCCATTTTCCTTATCATTCTATTATTCAGTTAGAGCACCAACGTTCCTTAGACAAAAACTTCACTACTCTTTTATTGTAGGGTATGAATGTTGGCATGACAGTGGTCACATAAACTGTTTGGTGTTTTTCAATATTATGTAACCCACAGCATAACTTATATTTTGACTTTTTTATGTGCTGTGTTCTAAATTTCAGATTTATCTATCTTTTTTTAGTTAGAATCTGAAAGATTTAACAGAGTAGTACGTTTTTAATGGATTAATTACAAATAATAATATTTCCAGTGATTCTAATTCATTTACCAGTTCAAGGAATATATTTCCAATCTAAAGCCAGAGAGAGAGAGAGCGAGCGAGCGAGAGAGAGCGAGCGAGCGAGCGAGCGAGCGAGAGAGAGAGAGAGAGAGAGAGAGAGAGATTTAGGTCCATTTAAGTATGGTTCAGTTTGATCCTCATTATTATCTACTGCAGTCAAATTCAGTTATTCATTCAATTCAATATTAGAAGTGGTAAAGATTTATTTAGCGAAACCCAGCCAACTGAAACTGACTTTGCGGCAAGCTGTTGTCCTGAGCAAGTGAGCGGCAACAAAGGAGAGGAACCAAAACCTTTTAGGAGGAAGAGAACTTTCCAAAAAAAGGCTCAGGATGAGTGGCCATCTTCCTGCCTCAAGTATAGAGAGAAAACTTAAACTTAGAAACAGTAAAGTGGAGCACATCAAACCAGTTCTAAAGTCCTACACTGGCTTCCTGTAGCTCAGAGAATATACTTTAAAGTACTCACACTAGTTTATAACAAATTGACAGGCTTTGCCCCAAAGTATGTTGAAAATCTATTGTCATTAAAACACCCCCCACCCCCACGCAATTCCTCTATTTTCAGTCTAATCAGCATCCCTAGAATCAGAACCAAAAATGGAGAAGCAGCTTTCAGTCTCTATGCTCCTCTTATCTGGTGCACATTTCCTGTTGACTGCAAAACAGCTGAAACAGTAGCTATTGAGTTCGTTTAAAATTAGGCTAAAAACTAATCTTTTTAGAGGTGCTTCTGAGTAATGTTTAATGTGTCATATGTTCTGTGTGTGCTTTATGCTTTACTGATTTTTTTTACTCTATCCCTGAATCATGTAAAGCACCTCGATTTGGCTTGTTGCTGCAAGTGTCCATTACAAATAAATTAGCCTTGCCTTGGTGAGACCAACAATTGTGCACAAGTGGAGAGGAATAAGGGAAATAAAACAATTGAAATGGTCCATGTGTCCAGCATAGCTGAGGATGTATAAAGTGACGCCCACAATAAGCTTTATTAACAATAATAAGATGTGCCTATGCTTTTAAAATGTCCTGACAGCTCCGATAAAGTAAAGTCTGAAAACAAAGTGTTCTTATGGGAACATACAGGACAATCAGGTATTTGGTATGAAAAAATGGCAATTATACAATATATACCAAGAAGCAAAAAAAAAAAAAAGATAATAGGTAAGGATAGAACAATCGTGACTTCTATGTAGATCCAAGGAGCAACACAGATATTTCCTACCAAATCTGGAACAGCTACCTGTCTCTTTTACAGTCTCAGTTGGCTGCTTGATATTCCTCTGTGACACTACTGAAGGTTATCTCTGATTTTATCTCCTCCAGACTTGACTACCATTTGTCCCAGGTATCAGGATCCATCAGAACAGGACAGAACAGCAAAACTCCACCACTAATACAAAATACTTTGCTGCAGTAAACCCTGTTTTTATTATAAGATGTGATATTTGGCTTCAAAGGTCAGAATAGTTTTATTTATTTAGTTTTTCTTGCATGAGATTTATGATGTGGATTTTATCTCCTTCCCCTCATCAGCATAATACAGCTTTCTGCAGGCTGGGGCAGACGGTAACCCATTACAGTTTTTATGCCGCTGTCTCATACACTTTCATATTTCACTTCAACATCCCAATTTAAAATCACAGTAATTGTTCTGCTCACCACCTTTTAGCTTCACTTCCCTTCCCCTGCAGTGCTGAGCTCTGCATTTTTCCTGAGTATAGACGATCGGGCCAGGGGCTAAAAACAAAGAATCGTAATTTATTACAGGCAAGGTTAAAAGATTTAACACAGACCAGAAGGTTCCTGCTAACTAAAGGGAGTAGTAACCATGATGTTTTGGAGAGAAATGGTATTCTAATGGCGATACCCAGAACCTCCAGCTATAAATGCTCACCAGCTGAGCCTTAAATGGCCGGAGCCTCACAGTTCTGATTTGTCATGCGGACTTTGAAAGCAACATCCAAAAGAGGGAAGCGCTCCTTGAGGGGGAAATCAAAGCAAAGTATTCTCGCTCACATAATAACAGAATAGGTAAAAAAAAAAGAAAAAAAAAAAAAGAATAGGTGAAGGAAGTTCTGCTGATGGGGTCGGATTGTTCAAAGTGGGGTCTAGAATCCCCCGCCCACAGAGTCTGAGAGTTCAGACACGGTGTGACTGGAAACACTGTAGCCTCTACCAGTCACTCTGTCAGCAGATGTTTTTCTGGTTCCTGTCATCGTTTTCTGGTTTCTTGTATCATGTGACAAAATTGAGTGTATTCCCAGTTTTCATCACACCTAACAAGGCTTTTATTCAGTAGGTCTCATACAGCTGCAAGACCTGTTTATTTTCCTTGAAATTGTGTCACTTTTGTAGGTGAAACACATTTTTGGGTTGAGCAGCAGAGTGTGTGGGTTGCAACCATGAAAAATAGTTTATTCCACTGTTAATTCTTGTTCTTTAAGGTTTTGTGTCCAGAGTGGCTTTATTCAATAGTGGAAAGCACAGAAAGGGGGAGAGAAGGGAAGGAGAGACTTTGGCAAATGTCAGTGGGAACTGGAGTTGAACCTAGCACGACCACTTCGAGGACTAAAGGCCCCTGTACATAGGGCATCCATCTTAACCCCTGCACTATGCAATGGCCCTTGTTTGTTTTTCTTAAGTTGAATAAAATGTGAAAAAACAACGCATATTGTCAGCAGGGATCAAGTTAAATGAATATTTTTCGTGTTTGACCTTCTTTTAAAAAAAATCTTGCAGTTTATACTCCTGACCACTTGGAGCAGACACTGACATTTTTACCTTTATGCCCAGAGTACAGGTAACTAAATCCACAAACAAAAGAGCATCTGAGCATCACTTTAGACCTGAACATCATACCTAGTGGACCTTGCAATCCTGCAGCTGACAGCTTGTCGGAATGCATCTGTGACTACAAAATACAGAGCGGTGTTGACATGTCGCTGCAGGAATGATGCAAAAAGAGCGAATGCTGTTGAAGTCAAGAGAGTCCTACCGAATTCTGATCACTTAAATCAGAGAAGTTAAAAACTTTACCTTCTGTGGCAGTTGTAATTCCAGTCTCCAGTGTGTCAGCAGAATGCGGATTCAGCCTCCATTGTACACATTGGAGAGCAGTTCAGCTCCATGCAGAGAGGTTAGGCCAAAACACATTAAATGTTTGTAATGAATACATGTTTTCTACAAATCTGTTTGATGCGTGATGGTCTAATGTGGATTTTCTGTTCACTTTGTTCGGACTGAATAATAATTGAAATGAATGTCATTATTAGCATTAACATTCTAAAAATTGAATGGTTAAAAATACATTATGACTAGATTGCTTTGATTTCAGTCAAAAAGAAATCTAGCACATCCTCTGATTGGAAGTTGATTAAATGTATTCATTTAACAAACAACCTTCAACCTTGGATGGGCCGAGGCTAATTTGATTGTTTTCCTCTCTACATGTGATGCTGTGGCACAAAATAGAACAGACACACTGAGCTTCCGTTCGCTTCCTCTTCGACTGGTATCCGATTAAGTGTTTTGAGCTCTTTTGACCAGCCAAAAACTGGACATTTTGTGTGGTGCTTCAACATGGTTTTTCCTAATCTGAACCAGTGCTTGCTAATCGGTAACTGCAGTTTACTGCTGTACCTGGTGGGTAGAGACAGCGCTTTGAGGAGGTGTGGATATTCCAATATTCCGGCTTGTAAGGTAGAAAACCAGGTAGATTTTGAACGCACACTCAGAGACTGAACAGAGGATGAATCCATAAATCCCTATCTCACACAAAACAGCATGCACCAGAGACACACAATAAAACCCCAAATCCTAGTAAAAGGGATTTTTTTCATAATATATGACAGATGAGAGACAGGTGTGGAAGCTGGGACAGCTGAGGAAATCACTGCAAAAACTCTAAGAAAACTACCAAAAATACATAGAAACTAAATGGAACAAGAGGACGATTGAAACAATTGAACTAACATCATTATGCTTTTTTATTATCGTTTTCTTCCTCCACATTTATTTTTAAAGGTCTTTCACCACACATGGCTATTATCTTCTCTTCGTCATTATTGTTCAAGCTACCTTTTCAAGAAAACACAGTCCTTTTTTGCCTCAGTCTGCTTCAAATGATTTATGGTTTTAACAATGGGAAACATCCTAAAAAATGTGTGCTTGGAAGCTAAAGAAAAAAACAAGGGGAATCCTTGGTGTTTTTAAAGGTCTCTTGGGAAATCCAAATGGTTGTTACAGTGTGTTTAAATCACAAGAAAATACTTTTAGGAACTTTTTTAACCTCTTTTGATGTTCTGATGTCGACCTGAAAGTGTGAAAAACAAACAATTACTGAAAGAAATAGGGTCTGGGTGAATTTGTCTATTATTCTTTGAAGTTTATTACCATCGGTCACACAATCAGGCCAATCTCTGGCCTTAGGAATTCCTTTGATTAACAAGCCATCAGTGCTTCATGACATTTTATCGCAGGGATAAGAACATATAAAGAAACCAACATCAATAAGAACGTCTACCTACAAACAGTGTTGGGAGCCATTTTAAAAAGGTCTTTCATCTGTAGCTGTAATTGGTTGGAACAATCGGTAAGTTGAGCCATCCTCGGCCACATGTGGAGCCAGCTCCTCTCTTTGTTTCCCTGCCAGCATGGATTCAGGCTTCGCAGGCTCCACAATCAGCAGGCCGTGCTTTGAGGTTTCACAGAGGAACTTCTCTTGGTGAACTGTAATCAGCAGTGGATGTTTATTTTTAAGGAAGTTGGACAAAATATAATACTTCTTCCTGTTTAGCTACTCTGCAGAGTTCAGACTGTGAGAATTCCCTCTTGCTGCAATGAATGTGATACCCACCGTTTAATTGTGCAGGTCAGCCAAATGTTTGGTCAAGAAAAAACCCGATTGGCCTGAAATGCCACAGTCACGACATGCCTTGTGCTGAGTAAACAGTGGTTTTGTTGTGGCCACAGAAGCAAGTTGATCTGTCATTTTGTTTGTCCTCTGTCACCCCTTTCTATGACAAGAGAGCAACGCAGCCCAGCTTGTACTGATAGGTCAAAGATACGAGTTCCAGGATGATGGATATGTGATTTCAGCCAAACAAGCATCTAACTTACTTCATAAAAATATGGTTCACACTGTTTCTTTACCATAATATATTGATATTTCCAAACCTGTGATGATGTCAATTAAATTCTTTATGCACATGTTTTCCCCTTTTAGAGGCATAGTACATAGATGATGAAATTCTTCAGTAAAATCAGGAAGAAGAGAGTATTTTCTTTATCTGGAGATTTATAGTTTTGATCAAACCAGCTCAAGAGCACCCCCTTAATCACAGAAAACTCTTTTGCTTAATCATATACATTTTTTTTGCATAGCTTTGAAATTTGGAAAGACAAAAACATCCGGTCTACCCAGTTATTGAAGGACAGACCTATTTCCACCAGGAAAGACAGGCCCTATGAAAGATGCAGCCCCTGAATTTGGACACAGCCCTGCACCTTTCACTTCAGATGTCAAATGTGACCTAAGCTAAATGTAAACATCACTGATACATCCACATGGCCACCAGTAGCATCCAATCAGCCCATACTCCTTGTTTTATTAGAAATGAGAGTTGGCAGAATCATGGGAACCCCCCGCCGAGAAAAGGTTTTTCAAACAGCTGCCCATGCTGCATTCAAGTACAGTTGGGAGAGTAGGTTGTCGAAATATCCAAACAGCTCCAAACTTTATTATAAATTATGGAAAAATATTATTTCAACATTTCTAAAGATTAACTTAAAGTGGCTGCTTAGTATTCTACTCTGGCTATATCTGCTTGTACTATTGTATTTATTAAAAAAGAATCCAATGAAACCTCCAGCAAGTTCTACACTTTTAACTTAATAAGTTAAATAACATAATAAAATCACAATAAATTTAATGAACTGAAATGAAAAAAAATGTCAAATGCTGATCAAATTTTGAAAAAAATAAATAAATAATGTGCACATTTGTATTCAGTTTTCTTGATCAAAGTGGACCGAAAATGTAGAGAACTTTAAAACCCCAAATACGTGGCAAACTATGATTTTTTGAACCATTGAAGAACTACAAGGTTAGCTGGACTATGCTTTTACGATTTAAAAAAAGCCCTTCTAATTTTGAAAAAGTGGATATATAACTAAAATTTTGCTTCGCTGAAACCAATGTTATATATCGTCTTATCTTGTGAGGTGAAGGGTTATGCCCCTTCAGGACACTTTTGTGGCTTTGGTTAGCCTGAGTGTGAATGCAGGAAGTTGTAAAGGCCATTTAAATCTATTTGTATATTTATTTTTAGGGTATTTTTATCATTTTGGTATCCAGTTTGGCATCAGTGTTTTTCATGATAGATTTCATTTTTGTTTGCAAAGCCTTTTTTAGCCCGTCCTTCAGCCCTTTGGTTGTAACTCCACCGGGTAGGGGATGAATGAGACTTATGTTTGTGTTTGTTAGCTAATGACACAAAAAGCCAACAAAAATAGTAAAATGCGTTTGGTGGCAGAAGGACAAATACACAAAGAAGAAACTGCTTGGAGGAATTGAGTAAAGATAACAAGAATGGAGAAAACGTGATCCGGCTGACTGACACACACATAAACAGGTTCATAATAACTGAAATGCCTTGTTTGACTCATATGGACCATGCTGATAAAATACAAAGAAAGGGAAATGTTGGGAATAGATGAAATTGTCCTTGACGGTCTCTCAACAAGCAGTTAGAGCGGGGTCATCTATTTTTTACACTGTTTTATTATTTCACACTGACTTTCTGTTTATACCTCAATTCCTTGAACTAATAACAAAGCTCTCCTTTTGCATCCTAACATTGTTCTTTATCATTTTTTTAGCCTTGAAACCAAAATGGAGGTAAAAAACAAGTGCTTTTATTTTAATGTTTATGTTTAGAACATATTAAAAGTGATTTAAACTAAACTACGTAAAAGCAGCATTAGTTTTAATGCATGCAATTTAATGGAAATGTGAAAGGGGCTATTGCATTTTTTTTTTTGTCAGAAGGGTTTTGAATTATTTGTTTTAGATGTTGGTCTGTAACCTCCTGGATGAGTTGATGTACTTTTTGGATCATTTTGGCAGACCCATATACCTTTTTAATCTTTCTAAACTGATGGATGTCAAAGACTTTGTTTCTCATAAGTTCTTGAATTTATTTTTTCAAAGAATATGTTACTTTATTCTAATATTTTAGCCTACTTAATGTCAGATACATTTTAACAAAATCATTTCCAGAATATTCAGATCTAGCAGTAATGAGGATTGGTTGACAATCAGATGCTTCTTACTAAATGCAATGTTTAACTGATGTCTATCGCCAATATATGAGCAGGGGCTTTGTAATCTTGCTGCACTGATGCATTCAGATTTTTGGTAACACAATAACAACATGGAAAGACATCAGCAAAGATGTTAGAAAACTGTTGCTGCCCATCAGCATGGAGGTGACTCAACGGCTATCTCAACTTAATTCAAAAATATTATTTTGAGCCTAGAGGAAGATTGAGTCAAATTAATTATAGCCATTAAAATATTTAGAAACATAGAAACAATCAATTTCCATTGAAAAGGTGTGAATGTTATGGTAAGCTGGATTTATTTGCAGAAAAATAGCTGAGGTATTTGAAATCAACTGCAGAAGACTTTGTTAACTCTAATAAGCAGAATCTGCAGAAAATAAATAATATTCTGACAAACTAACAAAAAAAAAAGTTCATATAAATCAAAATCAAAATTAGCTAAAAGGCCAATTATAGCGAAAATGCTAGTGGTAACATGTTGGCAAACACGTTAGTTATCATTAACTCAATCAATTCAGTATGTTAACCTGAGCTTTTGTCAAAATCAGCTTAAATGTTACCTGAAATGCTTATATTACCTTAAATGCTATTGGTAGGATGGTGTCAAACACTAACATGTTGGTTAACATTAAAACAACCCATACAGTACATTAAACACCTAATTTAAGTGTATATGTCAGCTAAAATGAGCTAAAATGTCTATGTTAGCTAAAACTCTAGTGGTAGCACTTTGGGAATCACTAACATGTTGGTTAACATTCTATTCAGTATGTTAACTCTATAATCTAATTATTAATTTTTAAACTCTTACTCAACAGTCATAAATTAGCATGTTAGCTGGCAATGCGAAAGTTAATCACAAGGCAGCTTGTAAAAGATTTGTCAAGTAAAAATATTGTTTTTCTTTCAAACAAAAAACAGCAGGAATAGTTATATTTAAAAAGGAGCACATTTTCTGAAAACAGTGTTTTTTAGATTGATAAGACCAAAGTAGAGATCTTTGGGGGAAACCAAATAGTACGCCATATGAGCTAGCTTTAAAACACCTACTTTCACGCATGGTGGTCGAGAAGTGATGATTTTGGCCACCGGAACCTAGTTAATTGTAATTATAAATTAATCTTTACTTTAGTCATAAAAGGTTTGGTGAATTTAATCATCCATTTTGAATACTTATACATGTAAGGTAGATCCAAATGACCACAAAGGTTTCATTTGATAGGCTGCTTGAAATCAGACTCTAAAAATTATGCGTAATTATGATTGAAATAACATAAATTATAGGGACTTAGTATGCAACGGTCGTCTTGTTTTCCATCTACTTTCCAGCTAAATATTCCTCTGAGGAGACAGCGGGAGTACAGTTAGAGATACGAGATGCAGAGCTCCATCCCCGGCTGAATACTAATGCCCATTGATCTGTCAGAGACATAACTTTTCAATCACCGGAATAGCATCGTCCAAACCTCCAAATTTATTATGATCAATGTTCAATAACCATAAAAGCTATCGAACTGAAGGTGGATGGCGGGTGGGATTAAAAATCTTGTCTATTTAAAGCAAAGGTTGCACAGCAGTGTGTTCCAGTGACATGCAGCCGTCCAGCTGGGCTCATCTGTTTCGGTTCAAAGTCTAAAAGGAAACATACTGTGTTCATGAGTGGGAGACAAACAGAGGAAAAACTCCAAGAGGAGAGTAGGAGTTAATTAAACAGCGAGACACTCCTCTGAATATCTTTAGCGTTGTTTTCAAACAGCTTTCCAACGCCCAGGAGTAACAGAGGATGAGGAGGTGAAACAGTAGAGAGAAATGAGTTGGAGGGCAGCAAACGCAGCAGTATTTCAACACATTCGTCTGACGAGGCAGGCTGAAGCTGCAAATTGCTTTTAGCACTCAATTTCTCACCGTAATTAAAAGTGGGTAGAGCTTCAGTTACAGGCTAGCTCACTTACAGCATATACTCTCCATGACAAAAATAGGACAATGATGGCGTGGGTTTATTTCTTCTGGTTCCTGTCTGATGTCGTCTGAAACCCAAAGCGAAGTTGAATCTGGTCTAACACTGAGGAGAAAACTGTTTTGCGGCAAGTCGTCTGATTTGACAGTATTTAATAGTTCTTTTAGCAGTTTGTATGATGGATGGTGCCCGTTTGGAGATCTCGTTTTGGTTTTCTCACAGCGTCAGTGACATCAGCTACATCAGCCCATTGGATGTCTGGTTAATCAAAATCTTAAATCATCCATCTGAATACGGCCCTTAATTTATGGCTCCATCTTTTGTCCACATGGTTTGCTCCTGGCAAATGTTTCTGTGTGACTGCTCAAAATGAATTCAGCGGGAGGTATTTCTATTCATGTTGATGTTTCACTTAATCCTCCCCTACAATAACAGATTCATTTAACATAACATGCAATTTTAGAGCTCTTAACAACTGTTGTGTTCAGCATTAAAGCTGTTGCACAACTGAGTGCATGCATATTTGAGGTTACTGCTGTCCTTGTGATTATTATTTTATAAAATAAAAGTTAAGACAGAGATGTGTGCACAGTAAACATTAAAACATGTTTGTAAAGACAAATACTTTAAACATAATTTTATATATATAAACTCTATATTTTCTGGTTAGCATAATATTCTGGTTTGTTTTTTGAAATTGGATCTTAAATAATCATAGATGTCAGCATTTAGGTGCTGTATTTTTATGGAATAATTGTTTTTAATTTTAATGCTACACCAAGATAAAACATATGATTCAATTCATAATTGCGCCTGTTGATAGCACTCAATTTTAATTTTTTCTTGTTTTCAACCAGTCAGCTATTTGCAGGACTGTTCTTAAATGTCTGCACTCTGTACTGTTGCAACTCAATGCATTGGGATATGATTAAAAAGCTTATTTATTCTAGTAATTCAGTAAAAAAAAGAGAAAGTACTCACACAGATCCTGTATACTCAGATCCATATGCATCTAGCCTAGGATTACGTTAACATAATTTTGTTGTTGTTTTTTTAGCAGTGAAGGAAAAATCTGAAGGCTGTTGGTCATTTTTACAGATTGCAATCTACACCACTGACCACTCGGTCCAGACGCAGACATTTTCAACTTTATGCAAAGAGTTCAGGGAACTAATCAATCTCAAAAAGGCTTCCTATGAGAAAGTCCGAGAATCATCTCAAGGACACCATACTCAATAAATCTTGTTATCTGGGAGCTGACAGTGCATTGTAGAGTTACGGATGACTGAACCAGACATGGACTAAAGGTGACAGATCGTTGCACCTTAATGATGCAAAAAGAGCGCATGCTGCAGGATTTCCTCCTGCTAGAGTGATCGGAAAATACCTTGCCTAAATCTGTTATGCTTTAATTGGAAAAATATTCCCAGACTTCAATACTTTGGCTGAAGAAGTGCTTTAATAATTCCAATCTCCAATATGGCAACAGATTCAGCCACAGCACAAGCGGGAGCGCAGTTCAGCCCCATGTAGAACGTTCAGGCAGCAGCAGGAGAAATGTTCATAATTAACATGTGCAGCCTATTAATCTGCTCAATGTGAGATGACCCAATGCCGAATCTGTTTAGTTTGTTCAGACCAAACTTAATTCATTTGAATGGAAATTAAATACTACTGAATATTATCATTTTAAAAATTGACAGTAAAAAAAAAAAAAAAAGATTATGACCGGATTTTATTTTTTTAATGCTTTTAGACAAAATGACAGATAATAATAAATTATGGCGCGACCTCTGTTCTACCATTTATTTATCCTTATTTTGATGTTTATTTTGATAAAAATTTGAACATGTGCTTTAGTAAATTAGATTAAAAGGTTAAAAATGTACTTTTAAGAGAGAAATGTTGTTTTGCTTAATAGAAAGATGGCGAAGGTTGTTGACTAAAAAGTCATACAGTAAACAGTCAGTGAGAAACTCCACATTATAGGTAAGTCCCACAAGGCCAATGGTTAAGAAGGCTGGCTGGTCATAGTGAGCAGCATCCATGCATGATAGTAGAGTTGAGTGGAAGGAAACAGTGTGGTAAAAGCTGCACAAGCAAGAGGGTTAAACACAGCTTTAACATTTTTGTGGAACAATGCATTTAGGGGAATTTACAAAATGTGACCTGTGGCTGGAGTCTAGGCTTGATGGACCACCTCAAACATACAAATCCTAAAATTGTGTAGAGACACTCCTGAAACCAACAGCATCAGATGCATTTTTGCTAGTACAAGGAGTAAAATGACCCAGTAGCTGCTCAGTAGAAGATGAAAGTGAACTGAAGAAAGACGTATAGAGTCTGTTTTCTACAGTCTGTATTGGTCTTCTTTGGTTTTTAAAATCAATCATGTTAGACTGACTTATCAATTTTACTTTAAACTAACCTAATTCAATTTCGTGCAATCTGTTGACAGAATTAATTTAAACATAGTCAACATTTATTTTTGTGTGACATACTGATATACACCTGTCCACAGTGGAAAAAAAACAAAACAATAAGTGCTTTAACGGTCCCGGTATCATATTGCAAACTAGCGGACCTGAACTGTGTGTCGTCGTCAAGAGGAAGATGAGATGCCAGAGCCAAAGATGCTCATGGGCTAAATGTAACCAAAAAAAGCAATCCAGTTGTCAGAAAATGCTTAGCAATGCCGACAGATCACCTCCATGGCATTCAACAGAGTATTTATCAACAGGCGCAATTATGAATTTAATCATATGTTTTATCTTGGTGTAGTATTAAAATTTTCATAGAAACTAAATTTGTGTTTTCATTTGTTGTAACACCCAATAACCTAAACATTTTTCCATTAGTTTTAATTTATTGAGACGCACTGGCACTTGTGATGCGCCTGTTGAGTCGAGCCTTCGAAACGTGTGTAATCCAGGAAGATTTTTTTTCTTCTTAAAGAGCGTATTGAGGCTTGTGTTGAATATGTATGCAGTAATGTTTGAGGCCTAGCTGGCAGTCCGTCCCGTGTGACCACATAAGGAACTGACTTGCTGATAAACGTGAGAATCCCAACATAAGGGGAACAAAACGCCAGCTGAATCTTCCATCAAATTTTTTTGCTGTGGAATTGTATTGCGTGTGTGGAACAAAATAAAATAGGTCCGGTGCTCTGATTTATTTCTTCTAAATTTTTGTTTTAATACAATGGAATGTGGCTATGTTAAAAAGAACATGGATACATCAACGACACTTCATCAATGCAGAGGCATTATAGAGCCATGTATGAAAACAAGGACACTAACCAAGATGCACCAAGCGCAGGTAAATTATTTTAGTTTGCAAAGATACAATAATCTTATACATTTGTATTCCCTACTATACTATTTTATTTGAGTAATAATTACTGATATCTGAAATTTCATGTTTTTTTTTAATCAGGGGAGACGACTGGTTCATATGTTGATTGAGAATTCCCAGGCCTTCACTAGTCTGGATAACAGTGGGTTTAGAACGTTTTTTAAAAGTTTGAACCATAACTATGTGTTCCCCACGAGACAGTTCTGCATCTTAGTACATGAAGCATGTTTCCCTTTTCATCTATATTTGCTATATTAAGAGTCCTACTGTCTTTTGTTTATAATTTTAAAGCTATTGTGGACCAAAGATACAAAGAGTCCAAAGGAAAAGCAAAAACGACTGTAGCAATAGCTCCTGATAGTTTGACATTAGATATATGGACCTCCATTAACACTGATGCATATCTAGCTGCATGCCATTTCATTGATTCAAGCACCTCCTTGCTTTGTGTTGTGTTAGGTGAGCTGCACTTCCCTAATGCACATACTGCTAACAATTTGTCACAGGTAACAGCAGTGCTCATTTTAGAGTGGGGAATTGCAGACAAAGTTACTTGCTTTGTTACTGATTGCTGCTTGTGTAAAGGAGGTGTGTTTGCATCACACTAATTGTGTGGCGGATACTTTAAGCCCTGTCCACACGTAGACGGGTGTCTCACAAAACAGATCTATTTTTCTACGGTTTGGACCTTCATCTACACGTAAACAGAGATTTTTGGCACCAAAAACAAATCTTTTTAAAAACTCCGGCCAAAGTGAAGATTTGCATGTTCTCCGTTTTCAGCATCTGTGTGTGGACGGCTAAAACGGACAAAAAATGCTCAATCATAATATGTGCGATCTGTGTTTACTCTCAAAAACAGCATTTCTGCCCTCGGAGCTGTGTTGTTATCATTCATTGTTAAAGCGCATTTTATTTGTTTGCTTTAAAGCTGTATGACTGCTGGGTACTGAAGTTAGAGGATAGAAAGTTACTCTGAGTGGATAGGATTTGGGAGAACTACTGCCCCCTACAAGTTTGTCACGTCTATGAATGTGCTGAAAAACGCATTTATCTGGTTATGGATGGAGATTTTATTTAATGTTTTTAAGGAGCGGAGGAAAATCTTTGTTTTAAAAAAACCCTATGTCTGGACATGGCCTTAAACTCATTTGTCAACAAGGCTGTTGATCTATACACCGAGCTGTCTGAGATCTGGAAAAACTATAGGAACATGGTGGGTTATTTCAAGAGCAGTGCTACTGCAAATATTAGTTCTTTTATGCCATTGCAACATTGTACTGTTGTATCTATATAAAGTGACGCTGCGGCAACACTGTTTTAGTTTATCAATTTGTGTTTGCCGATTTCGTAGGGTTAGGGGTTAACCCTAACAGAGGTGCCGGAGCAACTGGTTGGCCTTCTCTTAAACTGATTCAAGAGGTGGACACACGTCGGAACCGCACATACCGACATGTTTCTGATCTCAGGGAACCTATCAGTATAGCTTTAGCAGGTCTACGCACACTAATATTAGCAGGTCTATGCACACAATCTTCAGAACAGTGACCTCAGTGACCTCATGGAACATTGTATAAAAATGCTCTATGAGCTATCTGAAGAAAAGAGTGTCTGGATCAAAATTAATTCCACTACTATCTGTGGTACACTGTGCATTGGACTATGAGGAAATGGGAGTTGTCCTAACTCCAGAGAACAGTGGTAGAGTGTCTGAAGAGACAGTTAAATTAGAAGTTGTACACATATTATTTACAGTCTTCCGATGACACCCAGCTTTACTTGTCTTCAAAACCTCAATCTTCTCTTCCATCACCCTTAATTTCCTCCTTTCCAGCTGAAATTAATTCTCAGTTCACCTCTAACTTTCTTAAACTCAACAGCGACAAAACAGAAATCCTACTACTTGGAACTAAATCCACATTATCCAAAGCTGCCTGTTTTTTCTCTCTGTGTTAATACCTTGTCTGTTTCCACTTCCCCTCAGGTTAAGCGTCTGGGTGTCCTCCTTGACAGCACTCTAGTCTAAGTCCCATATCAATAACATCCCTCTCTCTCCCCTCACTGTGCCTCTGTTGTCTTTCACAGTCGGGTAACTTCTCAAATTGATCAATGCAACTCTCCTGTTTGGTCTCCCTAAAAAGACCCTCCAGTTCCATTTGGTTCAGAACTCTGCTGCCTGCATCATCACCAAAACTCACATTATTAATCATATCACCTGTGTTCTTCAACATCTCCACTGGCTACTTGTGAAGCAACGTATTTAATTCAAAGTCTTTCTTTCCACCTTTAAAGTCATCCACAGCCATTCTCCCCCGATATCCATCTTAATTGATCCAAGCAATCCGTCCCTCAGATCTTCGACCTCCATCCAACTCACGGTTACGCTTTTCCGTCTGAGCTCCATTGGGAGCAGTGTCTTCAGATGCTTTCAGCTCTAGAATTCTGTACCTCAAGCTATCTGAAACTCCCTCTAAACTTTTAAATCCTGACTTATGACCCACAAGAGCTCTTTTCTGTTATTGCACTCCTTTTTCTGGGTTGTTTTCTTTTAGATTTGTTTGTCTTCTTTTGATGGTTTTAACTTGCTTTGGTCATTTTCTCTATTATGTATTGCTGTAAAGTTTCCTTGCATATCTTGAAAGGCACTTATAAATAAAAAGGAATAATTTCTACACTTTGCAGTGAATGAACATTATGCCACCCATAACATTGCTAGATCCCAGGTTTAAAAAGATAAGCTTCTATAGCCTCTGTAAAGTAGCTGATGCAAAGAAAAGACTTGTTCTTGAATGTGATGCTGTTTTACAGCCCTCATCCAGAGCAGTAGTTTCATCTTCAGCAGCAGCTTCTCAACCTGTGACTCAAAGTACATGGATACATTGATAAGTTTATTGTTTTTAGTTACTTACATTCTGGGTTTTTTGTGGCATTCACTGAATACTACAGTCCTGCAGACAAAAAGCCCAAATGTCATTACTGATGCCACAGTGCAGGTCCAAAACCTAACATCAGAAGACTGGAGAATCATCTGAAGTATTGGGATAGACAAAGATGTGTTTGTACCGACTTGGATGATCCTGCTGTCGTTTTACTGGCTGTCCCTGCTTCATCCATGCCCTGTGAAAGGGTATTTTCTAAAGCCGGTGAAATAATTTAAAAAAAGAAAAACCCTCTGAAGCTCGGCACAAGGGAGAAGGTTTTCTTCTTAAGTAAAAACAAAATGAAAAATTCTCCCTAGTGTCATAAGTACTGCTACAAAATCACACAATCCCATCACAACCCCCTCCCAATGCTGCATTTTCTTGTTTTAGGCAGCCATTGTATTATAGACTAAGCCTAATATGTTAGATCATTTTGAGAGTTTAGTTATTGACATCAGAAATATTTTTGTTTATTTATTCAACTTTAAGATTCATGTCATTATCATCCCTCTGCCTATTTTACATTTATTAAACTTTGATGTAAAATCCCACTATCTGTTCCAGCATCAACACTGGCTTTAGCGAGCCTTTTGGTCATTCAGCCCGTGGCACCATTGTGACATGATTAGGAATTTTTCAGAAAACATTATGAGATGGGGGTTGTGGCGGTGGTGTCTGGGTTGTGGATGTGCAGGGTTGCATCTAAACCATGAGACTGAAGAGTAATTTGTAAAGAAATAAAAATAGTTTTGACCAAGCTTTTTTTTAAATTAAGTTGAAGCCATGCTCCCCAAGTCTTTTGCAAGCTGCTTCAAAAGGTGGCTGTCCTTGCATTCCTCATGAACTGTATGGCAATTAGAGTGCGGATCGGGCACTGTAATTTCTCTGTCCAAGCCCGGCCCGCGTCCGACAGAGCAGTAACCGAAACCGACACAAACCCGACAGGCATTAAGATATTTATGTCCGGGGGGGAGCTGTGGCTGCTCTCAAAGAGCCTTTATGGAGGTGGAGGTTTTCGCCCTCCATCCTCTGATATGACCAAGCCTGACTCACACCCTCAGGCCGGGTCGGGTATCCTTGCTCTAATGGCAATCTGGTCTTTATCTCTAAAGGCCAGAAGCTCCCGGACTCTGAACTGAACAGAGAATCCCCATCCTGTCATCACACATAGAGCAGATGATTAGGCTAAAGGAATTACATTTAAAAATTTCACCTCATGGGGCTGTAATGCTGATCTCTCACCATCAGCTGTGTCCTGAGATGTCACAAACCCCCAACCCCCGCAAGAAGCTGTCATTTGGTTACAGCAACCCTTCCTCTGGATGTTCATACAGATCTTCACTTTACGTTAAATTGTTAATGTCTATTTCCTCTTCTGCTATCCGCATAATGTTACTGTGGTTAGCTTGTGATTGCAAACATGCAGTCGATTTTGATAGGAAGATAAATGCATTGGCACAATATGAAGCGGTTTGGAGAGTAAAAATTGCTGACATCAGCACTCTCATGGTCTTAGTCTCAGGATTAAGTCGTATGATAACAGAAACACAGAAGAATAAAGGTATTTTTTAAAAATAATTATGTTTTGCATTAGGTAGTAAAAATTAAGCTATTTTTAACGTAATGAAAAAGCCTCCTATAAAACTATCACTCCAATCACATTGGCTCCACATTTGGTGTCTGCTCCAGACATGTCCTCGCTGCCATCCGTACCGGCATTAATGCTGGCATAAGCTGCTGGCATCAGTAAGCTCTTCGATCATAAATGCTCACCCTTTGCCAGCAATGTGGCGTGATCTTTTTCACAAAAGGTTAAGCAATGTTGTATATCACAATAAGTGTTGTATAACTGTTGTATTGTTGTATAAATTGTGAGATGTAAGAGTCCATGGTAAAAAGAAAAAGTAGCTTGGACATAACTTGTTTTTTTATCCTGATCCTGAAGCCTCACTGAAGTCTTTTTTCAGGCTCCTCCCAAAGGTGACTGTCCACAGTTGCAGTGATATGATTGCCAACACATGCCGCAATATTTGTGTCTCGCCATGCCACGCACTCATAAGACACATTGTATATCACCCTTTTATGTCACCACAGTGTCTTTGTAAAGTGCCTTTTAAATGGAATCCACTTAGATCCCCCCAATGATCTGTACTAAATAATCTACTAATCAGACTACTCCTTTTGGGTCCTCAGACATTCTTGAGTTTTTCTCATCAATGCCTGCCTAATTCTGATTACATATGGTAGGTTTGTCCGGCATTAAAATGGTCTCAAAAAGAAGTCCAAAGATGTATGGTGTTAAGTAAGAATCCTTTGTTTCTAAAAAAGGAGATGTTAGTGAGCCCAGAAATAAAAGGCACAGGGGAAAAAATAATGCTCATGACAGGGAAGTGAATTCTGAACAAGGAATGATACAGACCATCCCTTGAGTTGCTGTCATGAATATGGTAGAAAGCCCAAACCCCCCTATATGTAAGAAGCGGGTATAAGAAAAATTCCTGGACTGCTGGTAAAGCAGAAAATCAAAGACACTAAAAGGCACAGGAGCTCAACAACAAGCAAAACACGAATCTGACAGAAACAAAGAAAACCAAGGTTTCTTCCTAATGAGGAAGGATCACAACTGACAGACCACGGAGAGTGTGATTTCCCTTTGTGTGGGGAGGAGCAGACAAAAAAAATAACAAGGAGCAGAAAAGGGTAAAGAAAAGCTCTGTAAACAGAAATATTTTTTAATTTTTTTATTTAAAAAAAAGCAATTAATCTAAAGACAAGCTTAGAACCTGCACAAAACACCAAAAAATCACAACACAAGAATCCACAGACCCCACCAGTAATCTAAATGTCTTATTCATTTTCCAACAATGAGGCCAAGAGGAATGTATGTGATGGATGCTTATCAGGTTGGGATGTAGGAGGACCGTGGTGTGTTATAATACAGGGTATCTAGTGTAATGGTAAATGAAACTGTCAAGCAGTCAAGGTACAGACTCCTGTTTGGCGTGATCACTGCGCTCATTCTCATGAGTTGGGAGTAACGGCATTTGAGTATGACGGCGTAACTAATAGTGTTATTTTTTAGGCAACAGAGTAATCTAATTAACTACTTTTCCTAGCGTTGCAACGCTGTTAACGTTACTGGGGATTTAAATTGGTGCGTTACAATGTGGTTAAATGAAGAGCAGCAGTGTCAAGCATTCTGACAGCTACTGTCAGCTGCTGGGAGAGGACAGGTGTCAATGATGACACCGTTGTGAATATGACGATGATTGCCGGGTGGGCAGAGACCCCGAGTAATCTCATTGTCCCACTTTATGCTGCAAAGACCGCTATGAACTTATTTTTCAGTTGGATTTTCAACAGACATTGGTTTCCTCCGACGTCTCACCCCTAAATTCCACTGCATGGGCTCAGCTCTGCTCCACTCTTCACACTCTGCAGCCGTTAGCTCCAGAACCAACTGATAGAGCGGATACACCACCTCCGAAGGCTTTCTCCTGAAGGCGGTGGTTTTGATTAGGGTTTGGTTTTTGATAAACCTCCATGCATCCCAAAAAATACCTGTGAGACCTACTGACAAAGTAAGATAAAAGTAAGATAAATTGTTGCTCAACACCCAAGTAACATGATACGCTTTATTTAAAAAAATCAACATATGTAATATTTCTTATTGATATGTTACTGATATGTTAAAATGTGATTTTTCTTCATTAGCTTTCAGTTCATGCAATCTGGGGACACCAAATCAGCCTTTAAATGCCTTACTACATTTAAAGAACAACATTTGTTTCACATTTCAATACATATAATCCTTTTTTTCTCAGAACCAGTAACAATTTATTTCACATTTGAATGTATATAATATTTAATATTAATATTTTACTGTTATATTTCAGGTTTTCCTTCAATAGCTTCCAGGTCATATGACCAAGTGACGACAGTTCAATCTTAAATGTATAACTACAGCCAATTGGATAGTCTGTTTACTGTGCAATATTACAGATCCACAGATTTGCAAAACTTTATGGACAGATTTCCCTTTGTTTCTTTTTACCCACATTTGTGTGTCTTAGCTTTGCACTTTAATGAAAAGTGTGTGATTATGTAAATGTACTTATCAACTTATCTTATTGAATCAAGTTCAAATACCAAATGTTCTAAAATACTGTAATGGTGTTTTCTTAATTCGTTCAGTTATACAAATATTTGACTTTATAGATATTATAAAAAGTAACTGTTATAGAACATAAAATATCACTACAGTTACTTTACTGAGTAACTAATTACTTTTACAGTGTAGTACCTGACTTGCTAACTCAATTACTTTTTGAAAAAAAGTGATTCTCAACTATAACTAATTACTTTTTTAATGTAAGAGACCCAACACTACTTACAAGCAAGTCACCTTCCAGAAGGCTAACATAGAGCCATGAAAAGAGATTTCATGCAAGCCCACTCACTCCAAAAATAAACTAGTGGTGTAACATTCAAAGAACCAGTCAATTGACCTGCCACTCAGTCTTGTTAAGCTTTGCAAGAGGGAGAAGTCTAATCAAACTCAATCAAACAAACTTTATTTATAAAACGTTTTTTGCAATTCAAAGTGCTTCAAACACTGAAAATGGCAACAATCGTCTTTGACAAAAGAAAACATAATTGAAATCCAGCATTGTTCATGTACAGCAGGGTAATAAGTTAAACTCATTTACCATCACTTAACATAAAAAAATGCCTGCTAAGAGGCTATCTTGAGAAAGCTCATTACTGCTAGGCTTTATATGATTCATTTTATTTCAATTTATGTTACACACACAGTATGCCTTCATAGTGAGATAGTGCAATGTCTTAGGACTCATAAATTTCATGCATTGGAATAATTAGATATTTTAATATTTGATCAATTTAATATTTGTTGATACAATATTTGATATTTTTTTCAGAGTAACTGATGCATGTCTTAAGCTAATCGTTTGGGATTTGTTATTGTCTTCTGTTGTGTCCAACCTGTATTGAAATAGTCCCCGCAAACATAATTACAAGATCATTTATGAGAACTGTAACAGCTCTACACAACAGCGTCTTAGTTTTGTGACTGACTTGTTTACAGCTGGTAGAAAGTCCTAATATTTATGAGTTGTTTATCACATCAATAAACTTCCTTGATCTCTTGATCTTTTAGACAAAGCTGCATTATAATATATATATATATATATATATATATATAGCCTTAGAAAACAGTTATACAGAGTTCAGATCAGTTTCCCCATTATTGTATTTTTAAGCCCATAATCAACAATCTTAATCAAATCAAGACACTGCATAACACTGTGCATCATGAGTGAGAACGGATGTTTCCTATCATCAGAAATGAGCAAAATGACATGGATGAACAACTATAGAAAAAC
Source organism: Apricaphanius iberus (assembly GCA_028564705.1). Classification (NCBI taxonomy): domain Eukaryota; kingdom Metazoa; phylum Chordata; class Actinopteri; order Cyprinodontiformes; family Aphaniidae; genus Apricaphanius; species Apricaphanius iberus. Next base: position 208,853 of record JAPXFQ010002125.1, on the reverse strand, counting down.
ACTCAATTTTCCTAATCCCGCTTACCTAAGTGATTGGTTCGCTTATGGAGAGGCAGGGGAGGATGTGAGTTTGTGATGAGATGTTAGGGGTTGGGGGGTAGGGCTCATTTTGATGGGCCAAGTTGACATTTCCTCTTTGTGGAGACCGTTAAGGAGGGACCTACAAATTACTCCTTGTTAGAGGAGGCCAGCATGGAAACCCAAAGAGGGGAAATTAGACGTCACATCTGCCCTCGTTTTGGGCCAAAACGTGCCTAAAACCTTAATTATCTGGCTTAAAGGTTGAGACAAGGCTCTAAAGTTCGAGTCAGAGGAAACAAAAAGGCTGAATACACTTTTGTGGACCAGAACATATGATCATGAGTGTGTGTTTTTAATGTACAGCCTCCTGCCAGATGTCACTCAGCTGTCACTGATCACAAGCAGTGAGTTTCACAGCTTCAGTGGAAGGGAAACATTCCTCTCATGCACTTAGCTAATCACACTGTTTGTTCTTGCTCCATTTTCGGAGGAAGAGAAAATTGGACAATCAAACTCTTTAAACCACTGACCTTACAGATTTTTTTTCTGGTTGGTGGAAGAGGTGAGTTTAAGGTTCACAGCTGAAGTCATGTTTCCTGGATTAAGTTCTTTTTGAAGGGTGCAGCAAACCAGAGGAAGGCTGCTGACTTGACAGAAACATCAACATTAGTTTATGAGGTCTTCATTTCAAGGGCTGTAGATCTGGTCTGTTGCATTTCCAGACTTTAGTCTATGTCTTGTCAAGTGTAATTGCAGGGTGGATTCTTTTTTTATAAAATCATTATTTTTTTATCAACTGATGGTAGTTTGGCTGGGGTGGAACTGTTATATGACTTTTTCCTTTGGGTGTGTTTTTTTTGTTGCTTGTCCTGTGTTTTTTTCTATTTAACTAATTTTGGCATGAGCCTTACAGCACAGGCAGTATAAGGCCTAAAGAACATTTCCAATGAATGGCTTCAACCAGCTGTCTCTTTCAGGTTCGATTCCTACACCTCTCAGCATTTCTGAGAGTCCAGTTCAGAGTGAGGCATGATGACTGTTTAATGTCTTAGTGAACTGAGGTTGTGTTACTGAGGTTATGATAAGGAAATTGGTTACTTATATAGAGGGCTTTCATTTATTTTAGACAGAAAATGTTTTACATTTACCCAAAATGTAAGTGCGGGTAGGATCAACCAGTGGCGCCTTGGAACAGCAAGGATTAGGAGTTGCTCTGACTACAGCAGAATGTATGCTAGCGGTCTGGGACGGGAGAGAGCAGAGTACAGTAGCACCACTGCTCTGTGAGAAAAGCAAAAAAGGTATGTTTTCCATGTCACTCTCCAAAAGCAATCAAAAAAGTTGCTACATTAGAAGCTAGTCGCTTAAATAAAAGTTACTAGAGTGGTATAAAAACTCAATATAGCAAGATGGTGGCTAAGTCAGCAAGAATGCTAGATGGGATGGAGTCACAGGACTACACATGTGTATAGTCACCTGATCCCACCCTATTGTAACAAATAATAAAACAAACATGAATAACATTTGATAATATTTGGTTGCACATCAATTAATACCCATAATTTGATCAAATATTTTCTAAAAAAAAGTGCAAAGCTACGCATAATAAATACATGTACTTTTATTTAAATAATTCATATTTACAATGTTATTTTGGAAAATGTCTTGGAGGGTCTTGTTGATAAAGTTTTATCAAAACCGTCTTCTAAAGAAAAAAACTCCTACCACAAACGGAGACGTGTAGCAGAAGGTGGTTTGGAGGTTTGGAGAGACGAGTGAGACACTAGCTGAAGCAGAAAGCCGGGTGGCCGAGGATTTTAATAACGCAACGTACTGGAGCTAAAAACTAGCCTTGAAAAATCCAGACCCCAATCTATTAAGATTAAGGGTCTGGCAAAGAGTAATGAAAAGGGCCGAACTCGAGGGGCGGAACCAAGCATGCATTTGACACTCTCACTGCACACAATTGGATAACGCCACGACCAATCACAACACTACACGCTGTGACATATCCAGAGCTACCAATAGAGCTAACTGGTAGCTAACTCTAAACATGGTTTCTGATTGATTGATTTTTGATTGAGCAAGCAGATAGACTGGTGTAAGCACTACTAAGGTCCAGCATTTTTAATAATAAGATGAACTCAAGGATATGCATGATTTTTTTTTGTTTATGCTTCTGCTATCTCATGACATTAAATCTGAACTTTAATTTCCACATAATCAATAAAAATAACCCACCTGAGTCCCAGACGTAGTCACATCTTCATCTGTGTTGAATCTCTACTCCCTTTTAAGAGTCTGGAGTGCTGCTAAAAACAAGGAAGTGTCCTTCTCTCTTATTGGACAGTTTGATCTCTCACTAACAAATCAGATCAGTCTATCAAGTCCGTGCTAAAATTCACAACTTCAACTTCAGAGTCTAGTTTTATGCTGCACATCTCAAAACAAGATATATGAAAAATAACTTATTCTTTCAAATGTAAATCTTTATTTACAACCATGCCAACCTCCTTCTGCAAATTTGCCCATTTGAAAATTTCAGTAAGATATTTTCTACGAGAATGCAAACATTTATTTTTGGAGTTGAACTGTGAAATTATGTGGAAGCATACATGTACGACTGCAAAATATTCTTGAACTTAAATTTAGCCCATACAAAAATGTTAAGGGCATCTGTTTGAGCTTTGAGAAATCGTAGTCCTTCCCACGCCACCCTTGCTCTGACATGTAGCGTCAAGGTGCGCGGACAGAAAAAAACAGAAAGCAGCCAGCTAGCAGCTGTAGCGGCCCTGTATGACAAGCCATTTCGGTAAAAGCTCCATATCTCAGTATCCATTATTTTCTATGCCAAATAGTATGCAACTAAAAGGGAATAGTTAAATATTTTCCCCTATAAGTTTGAACTTTTGCCAAACTAGTGCAGAAATACTGTTACTAGCAACTAGTATGTACCTAGTTGCAAATTTAGCACACTAGTAAAACTCTGCTTACCATAGCACAGGCCACTGGGAAATGTCCTGGTGCTCCCGATTAGTAACTCCAGCCCGGGTCATACCTTAATGCATTTAAAAAATAATATTGGACTTGTATGGTACAGGTGTTATAATGTATACATATTTTAACATCCGATGCTGTGCAGCGCTGGTTCATTATCTGCTTGTGTTTATGCTCTTTCACTACATATTTGATCCCTTATACATATTTCTGTCTGAATACCACAGTGACTCCTACAAGGTTACTACATCTTTTATGTTCCACTAACTATCAAGGGAGCCAGGAGCTCGTCTAGTTTTAAGGTTAAAGGAATAAAAAGTATGTCAGTGGGAATGTTGGACCTGCCAGGGTTCCTCTGAGATACATTTCTAAATGCATTCTCTGATCTGTTTATCTGCCATAAAAGGGACTTCCTTATGTTAAAAACCAACAGAGTAAAATTTCCAGCTTTTATAGTGTCTGACTCTCTGTCGAATCCTTTAACACTTGAGGGATGGAGGACAACTTCTGACCCATATGCTTCTCTGGCCGACCAAACAAGCTGCACTCACCTCTGAGGACTTTTCTCCACCCAGGCTACCTTGAAGGCTCAGTTTCTAAAGAAATAAATACCATCTGCTGCCGAGTTTCAGAGACCTTTCACCTGCCAAATAAGCAGGGGAACGGTGGCATGTCAAATCTCCGCCGTGCCTCTGTGAACTCTTTGTGCAAACACATCCTCATAATAAACAATCTCAGCTTGACATCCTCACACATTAGATAGCATCTCTGGGCTTTAATGTCTGTGGCATCTGTCTTTGTTCTCCTTGATGCCGAGACATACAGGAGATAGTGTCAGCATCTGAGGGTGTTTGTCATCTGTTAGTAAGCCAAAGTATGCTCTGATGAACTGATAGAAGATGTCTCCTTTCAGTTGTGAATTTGCAGGTTATTAACCAGTGCATGCATTTTAGGCTTATATGTGTTTGACTGTTTAAGACACCTCAATATTTGTTTAAGAAAAGAAAAATTTCATACCTCTTTTCAGACAGTGGGATTGGTCTTCTGCTACACGAGTCTTGGCTCCAGTGGTTTCACCAGACTGTTAAATCTGATAAGCCTTTGCTTGGATTAAGGTGAGATGTCACAGGGAAATCCCAGTTTGTTAAAACAACTTGCGTAACATAAAGACATGAATTTTACAAATATTTACCAAAAATAGCTTTGTCCCAGCTGAGTTTTTTTTAATTTATAAATAGAATATACAGTTGGATAGTTTTCAGTAACCTCTAAAATCCATTGTGATCTTTCATTTCAGCTGTCCAAACAGAAATGATTTAACAGAGGTTGCCATAGACTTTTTTTTGTTGTCTGTCATCTTGACCGACGGAGTCTAAAAAATCTGGTCATAATCTGCTTTTACAATAATTTTTTTTGAATGATAACATATCGTGAAGTATTTACTTTTGAATTCATTTTAAGTAATACTCATTCCGAATAAGCTGAACAAAGAACATGTAAAAATTGAAACCAATGATTATGTTTAAAAAATGAACTGTTCACCTGCTGAGGCCTGAACGCACACACTCAAAAACTTCCTCCTGCTTTACATGGAACTGGAATATTCACTTGCTTGGGCATAATAAAATAGTGAGATTGCTGCAGAGCTTATTGTCATGTGGTTTGTGATTTTTCCCATGGTCAGAAGACTTCGCATTGGGGTCTAGAGGTTGTTCTGGAGGCTGAATCTGCACTCCGCCGCCACACAGGAGACTGGAATAAAGTACGACTTCAGACCAGATTTGAAACGAGGGACCATTTCACAAAATAAAGAGATTAAAAGTCAGAAAGACTCCCTGAACGAGTCGTTTCCGGACCCAAAGCAGGAGTAATTCCCGCAGCATCCACAGGTGGTTGGCATGACATCTGGTTCTTTGGAGCGACACTTCATGGCCTCCGTAACTGTTCAATATGCTATCAGCTGGCGAGATGCCTTGGGTACAGTGTCCAGATTCTGAGATCGGGCTCATATAATCTTTCAATTGATTTAGTTATTTATGTGTAAAGTTATGTATGAAAAACTAGGTAATACAAGCCCATTGTGGTCTAGCCACTGCCACATTTACTGATGTATTTAAGTAAATTGGACTATTATTGAAGAGTTAATTTATTTCTGTAATGCAGTTTCAAAGATGAAATACGCAGAGTTTAACAAACTGTACCTACTATAAATAAACACTAAAAAGTGAAGACATTTCAGGTAAAACGAAATTAAGATACATTTTCAGCTGAGAAATAAATATAAAAGACGCATTTATTCCCTCTTAAAATGTCTTATGTCACATCAGGTACATGTGATAAAATCTTCTATACTCAGCATTTTGAAGTTCATTTGTCCTTTGGTGTGTTCCTGACAGAAGAAGTGAGGGTGAAGACTCTGGTGGCATAAAACACCTGTCCAAGTCCTCAAAAAAAAAAGAAATAAAGACCGGAGCAGCTTAACAGTTCCGAAAGGGATTTGAAGAGGTTTAAAAAGGGATTTCAATCATCAGAACTGTCCAGAAGATTGTCTAAAAGAAGGGGAAGCACATAGAGCAACTGTTAATACGAGATCTGGCTGTCCAAGCAAGTACGTCTTCAAAGCAAAACCAAACATTTTAGAGAATTTGCCAGAAACTCCAGAGTCTCAAGATCTGTCTGATAATGTCCCCTATATGTTCCTTTCTTTGGAGGGTCACATCCCACTGGTGATAGAAGACCCAAAACTTCTTGGAGGTACTAAATATCCCGTCTGGCCTGAAAAGGCCTAGATGTCCCCTGGAATGGGCTGGAGGATATTGCTGGGGAGAGGGATGATTGGGGTGCCCTCTTGGATCTGTTGCCTCAGCAATCAGATCTCAACAACACACGCCTTTGGGGGTACATTGCTATGAATAATGTGGTCGCCTCCTTATTGTAATAATATTTAATGAAAAAGGTAATTGCTTGTGCACTCAGTATGCTATTTACAAAGTGAAATATGAGCAGATTTTGCATTTTAAATGCATCTGGTTTGTACCAAACGTCTGAGTTCGCATATCACAGACTTACCCACAGAGGTCCCAGTGTCCCAATACTGCTTTTCTCTAGACTGATCATTGTTCTTGTTCTTCTATTGATGTCTTCACAACAACATTAGAGAGAGTCAGGTCCAATCAGCTCTTATTGTGTCCTTAATTAGGCCTTTTTTGAAATACATGATTTCCAATCAGCGCCTCAGCTGCAACATCCGGAATTAGAATACGGCGATGGAAAAATCCTGCAGAGTCACAATATTGTGGAGGACACAAATAGACTTCATGAAATGAAACTAAAAGATCTAGGGATGCATTCCTTCATATTAATAAAAATAATTGTATTGAATCAAATCCCCTGATGTATCTCTTAGCATCATATACACAATACAACAGTAGAAGTAAGAGATGGGGTGGAAGAATAAGCTGTAGAAGTTCAGGGATATAAATATTAAATGGATGAAGCTCCTGCAGTGTCCTATAAACTCTGCCCTAGACAGAACTAAAACCTTTTGAATGGTTTTGAAAAATTTGTGCTGCTGCATCGCTCGATAACACAAATTTCCGCCGATCCAAGACGTCCCATATGATTCAATTAAATGCAGATAGACATTTAAAAAAATTGGACATGCTGCAGAGCAATCACGTTGACTGATGATGGCGCTGCGTGTCTCCCTACCGCCATTGAGGGAGAACTATAAACTAAGCTTTAGTTAAATTGGCTTTGGGATGGGTAAAACTGGGTAACAATCTACTAGTGTTGTCTCACCTTGAACCTTGTTGAAAATGAATAGATTTATCTTAAATTCCAGGAGAGCAGAAGTCATGAGCTTTCTTAGAAGCTCACCTGAGCTCATCCTGCCTTGAAAAACCAAAAAAAGGTCCTCAGGAGCCAGAAGTTAATTTCTGATTCACTGCCCTTTGATCATATTCCGCTTGCCTGCATAAAACACACTTTTAATTCTGCGAAACAGCAGACAATTTGCTGCAAGATGGCTGTAATGATAATGATGGGAAGGCATTCTTGGTGACCGGGCCTTTGGGCATCGGTTCATACATAAGTCATGGATCAAAATACTGATTTACATAGGCACATGGAGTCCGGCAAGGCAGTCAGGAAGCATCTGTATGACTGGTCTAAATTTCCCTGACTTGGGCTTGAAATCTAATCCATTGTAACCCTCCCAGGAGACGTAAACGAACATGAGTAAATTATAGAGAAAAAGGAGGTTTAGACTGCATAATCTAACTTAAATAAGGAGGGAGATGAGAATAGGATGGTAACCGAAGACAAGTGTCTGTTCACTTTTACTGTAGCTCATTTATCACAATCACGGCATTAGCGGAGCGCTTTGGGAATGTTGACTATGCATGTGTGTGTTTGTGAATATTCAGTCGAGTAAATCAGCAAAAGATGTAGCAATCCCCAGGAGAACTCAAGGTGTTTTATTCATTATCATTTCAATCGCTATTCTAGGCACCACTGTCCTATGGAAACAGTTGTTTGAGCAAATTCAGCTGCAGTTTTAACTGAATGCATCATTATCATATATATATACATATATATATAGTTTATATCATTTGCATTGCTCCCAAAGCTTTCAACAAACTCCAGCATTACAGCTAAAAAGCCTCTTACATTAAATTCTCTTTGCCTGCAGTTCGCTAGCCTTGTTCAGTGTTAAGTATCGCTGTGTGTGCGAGGTCTCAGGGTCGTCCTTGCTGCTGCTCAGCTGTGCTGCAACACTTTACAGTTAGATGATCTGATAGGAATACACAGCAGCCGGCCTTTATATAGTGCCACTGTAGCATGCTTTAATTCCCTGACTCATTTCATATGCACGAGTCAGCCCGGTGCTCTCTCAGAGCTTCTTTTCGTTTGCAGCCTGTGACTTGGGTTGGAGCTGCCTCCCCCTGAACGCTTCAATAATTTACAAACCCTTTCAGTATTTATTTATTTTTTTTGGGGTGATTTCCACAAGCATTGTTATAAGAAGGGCAGGGAAAAAAGCTTTTGATCATTATGCATGGGAACAGCATAAAAAAAAAGATCTGTCCCTTCATCCATTGGTACATCTGTCCATCAATTTTTCCACCCATTAATTCATTCATCCATCATCTTCTCCTTGTTTAGGTCCAGGAGTGGAATCCAGATATCCTGTCATCTGCCATCATATAGTTCACAAAAGTCTGGAATTCTTCTTTTGCCCCAGAGCCATCCCAGTGGGTGTACCTGGAAAACCTCTAAAAATAGCCATTCAAAGACATCCTGATCAAAAACCAGAACAGCCTTGACTTTAAATGGGAAGGAGCATCATCTCTACCTATTAAATTTATGAATTTGCATATTTAGATAATATGCAAATGAATTTGCCAATAAGCGAGTCCCACAAACCTCTCATATATCTGAAATGTTTGACATGTTGGAACAAGAATAAATGCAAAAGACATTCAGTCTTGTTTAGAGGTTCGCAAGACCCAGCTTTTATTTTAGTAGTCCACTTCGGCTTATTGGAAAGTATATTTGCATATTAGTTATATTTTTATCTCTGAGCCAATTATTTAGTTCAAAACTTAATATCTAGCTAGCCAGTTTAGCTTAAAAGCTAAATATCTTGTTTCCAACTAAATATTTAGTTTTAAGTTAAATATTTAGTTTTTTTTAAAACTATTTAGTGACAAGCAACATTTTTATTTTGGAGCTAAATATCTAATTGAAAACTGATATTTGTAATTGAGTAAATAAAATGGACACAAATTTGACTTTGAAAAATTAACCGTATGACAAACAAAATTATCCATATTATTTCTGTTAACTTTTGACTGTGACTTTACTAATAGAACCGCATGATCTTCCTATCCTCTCTTGCTCCATTTTACAGTCCCTTAAGAACAAAACACACACATACTTAAACTATACCCTGGGGCAGACACTCACCTCTGACCCACAGGGACATATTTTGGCAGTTCAGAACTGTGGCCTAAACATGAACTAAATGACCGATGGCATTTAAAGGAAATAACTCTACAACATTAAAGAAAATACATTCTCATTCTGAGGGGGATTAAAGAAATCTGCTGTTACTAAGTGCCTTAATACAGTCACTTATTGAAGTTCCCTGAATGCAACCTAATTTTAACTACATTTGGGAAACAGTTTATCATTCTAACTCATCTCCATGCGATGAGGTTGCTTGATAAGAAAAGGTTGCTTTGTTATATTATCTTTATTAAAAGTTGGCTCTTAGGACTCTTGTAATAATCTCCTCCTTTCAGTGTCTTTGATGGTGAAATGGCTAACATATGTGCATGTTCCAAACATGTGTTCCTACCAGCCAGGGTTCCCACAGGCCTCCATAGTTTACCACTCCTACTCTCGGAAGCTGTATCTGATGCTCCCTATAAATTCCAAAATACAGTCGGATGCTGTGATAAACCTCTATGTGGGGATGTGATAGATGCGGGCTGAAGTCAAGCATACCTCTGTTTTTGAGTTTAAAGAGAACATCTGGATGTCACCATGAAATTACATATTTCAGAACCTTGCAGGGTTGAGTTATGTCTGCCAGGGAGCAGCGGGGTCAGAGTTATGGCCAGGTAACAGCTGGCCACGGCATACAAATCTATGGATGGTCTCAAGGTTGGGACATCATACACAATCAGTGCTGATATTATTATTATTTCAAACTTATAACATCAAAAATTCAGTTTTAGTAAATTATTCATTTAGTAAAGTAGACAACAACAAACTCAAAAAATATACCACAGCCCCTTTTTTCTTTCTTCACTCTTTTATTTTTAGGAAGAATATCTGTTCTGTCAGTCTGCAGTGGCGTAGCTAACAGGACTGTTGCCTTGCAGCAAGAAGATTTTGGGTACAAATCAGGGGCTGGGGTCATCTTGTCTGGTGTTTGCATGTTCCTCCTGTGCATATGTGGGTTTCCTCCCACAGTCCAAAAACAAGACTATTAGGTCAATTGGTCTCTTTAAACTGCCCTTAGGTATGAGTGTGTGTGTGCATGGATATTTGTCGCATCCAGGATGTATATTGATACCTGACATCGTCTAGCCTTTGCAGGTTTGCAGCAAAGATATAGATATATAGAGCTCCAGACGTCACGTGACTCTCAGAGCTTCGCGGTGACACTGGCAGGCAGGAACAAAATCAAAATGAATCGCACCAGCTGTGATTTTACTGTGTTGGATTTGATTTCCCATTTTAAAACTGAAAATATTATTGTATATAAACAGGAAATTAAAAATATTTCACATCTCCGACCCTTACCATGCTCCTGGGATAATAAAGAAGCTGTCAGAGCGGACCTTTTATCGGAGCTGAGATACCCAGACATACTATTTACTGAGTAATTTTCCCTCATCCAAATCCGGAGCATCGCTTAAAGCATATAAAAACGTGGAGGGAAATAAATGGACACAATCAGGGTTTGTTATTGAGATTCAGATCTTGAATCTTCCTGCCAAGCACTGTGCGACAGGAGGGAAAGTGGAAACTTGTCCTCATTTTAGCTGCCATGAGCAACAGGCAGCTAGGTTATCTCTGCCAATATTAATCAATCTGTGCTTCAAAAAATAAAATTACACCATAGTCTGTTCCTCGTTATGATCACAAGACATGTAAACAGCAGCATGCACACATCACAAAGGTTATGATTCTGCAAAGTTTTACAAGATGTTTACTAATTGCTATGGGAGCAACAAGACAGAAAAATCTACGCCAGGGGAACTGTAGGATGCCTGCTAAGAAGCTTAATAAAAGCATGTAAAATAAATACCATATAACATTGGTTTATGTACCTGATATGAAGTGATCATCACATAAGCAGAATCCTTAGCTTGCGGGGGTCACGCAGCTTTATTTTAGCTGATCGCTAGTGCAATTCATTGCAATGATCCAACATTTTCTGCATTCCGGCTTTTTTGGGAATCTTGTTAAACTCTCTTCCCTTATCCCTGCCACATCTGTTGTGTCATCCTGGGGCACAGCATGTATCCACCATATTTACCGTTTGGGTTAGCTGCATATAACTATAACTGTAATATAACTACAGGAGCCTGCCTGCCTGCCAGAATGGCGTGCATTCGATTTTAACTGCTGGTGATGTCAACTCCTCGAGCTTTATAGTATAGGTAATAGACGGTTGAGTCTGTTTTATCAAGTATTTTGGAGAAATAAAATCCTGAATCTGTAGCAATATTAGTTGAGTTGGCTTTACACATGCAAATCAATAACTTATATAAGTATGATAATGATGATAATGATAATTAAAAGGCGTCTTTTAGATCATTATAGAAGTTGGACACACACAGTAATATATGTCAAACATTACTTTCTGATAATAAAGCATGGCTTGCACCTCATGAAAAACCCAAATTTCAGTTTGTCCCACAATCGAAATATATTACATTAATAAAGACAAATGTATTTGTATAGCACATTTGCAGCAACAAGGCAGTTCAGTGTGCTTTGAGTAATTAAGGGAAACATAAAACACGAAAAAAACACAACATGAAAAGCAAAGAACATTTAAACATTTTCTTGTCATGACATTTAAGCTATTATCAATCCTTTACTCAATCAGTTTAGTTTTCAGCTTTGATTTAAAGAAGCTCAGTGTTTCAGCAGCTTTATACGCTTCTGGGAGTTTGTTTCAGATAAGAGGAGCACAGAAACTGAAAGCTGCTTCCTAATGTTTGGTTCTAATTCTAGGGTTGTTGAGTAGACTGAAATTACAGGACCTGAGCGGTTTGGGAGGGCTAGCATAATAACAACAGATCTTCAACATACTTTGGTTCTAAGCCATTCAATGATTAACTTGTAAAAGTATATTGAAATCTATTCTCTGAGCTAGTAGGAGCCGATGCAAGGACTTTAGACTGGGGTGATGTGCTCTACTTTCCTGGTTGTTGTGAGGACTACAACCAGCTGCGTTCTGGATCAGCTGCAGCTCTCTGATTGACTTGTTAGGAAGACCTGTGAAGACACTGTTGCAGTAATGAATCCAATTCAAAACAAAAACATGGATACGTTTTTCAAAGTCCTGTTTTGACATTAGTAATTTAACCCCAACAATATTTATTAGCTGATAGAAGGCTGAGCTTGTTTTTGCTCTTATGTGACTCTAGAGGTTCAGGGTGGTATTCCACGAAGCGAGTAACTCCAAAAGCCAGGGTTATTTTGATAATCTTGGCTCAATTTCCCCAGATTCGGTTCCACAAAGCAGGTTAACCTGAAGCTCCACTCATTCACCATGGCAATTTATGCTCTTGGATGAGCCTGCTCCGTGGTAGGCTAACTGTAAGGCTTATTTTAGCTTGATCAAATGACTGGAGAATCCAGGTAATGTTACACGGGTGGCTGGTATTCTGCTGCCTGTCTCTCTTTCACCACACCCACCCTCCAACATAAAGTTATGAAATTGTTTGCAGTAGCTGTAGTTTTCGTTTTGGAAGTTAAATCGTGCAATCGAATGATTTATTTAATCTAATATCACTTTCACCATTTTGAAGAACATTTGTGAATTTAATATTTACTTGCTACCAGAAGGTTTTTGTTCTAACCTGATACTAAACATTAATAATTAAAAACAAATCCCTTTTTTTCTAAGATGGAGCCATAAAATCATATCATACTGTCAAGGTTAAATGGGTAAAAATAGTCTTATTAGTACCTTATAGAATCGAAGAAACTGTTAAAAAAAAATCCAAATGTAAATTTAAATACTGTATTAATATAACTTACATTTTAAAGTCTTGAAACTGTTCTTATTTGGTTGCTAAATATTTTAACATCGTTTCTTAAATCATGTTCTTACACATTTAACCGGTCAGCTATTTTCTGTCATGTTATATTCTGATTTTAATAATTCACAACAGACTCCAGACTATCTTGCCCTACCAACATGGTAATATGATGTATTAACATGAATTTAGAAGTTTACAGTAAGAAGCGCTTCTCAACGCTCAGTGTCACACTCTAAACATTCCGTAAGGAATATAACCTAATATACATTATAACACAATGCAGCCTGACAAGGTTTTAAATGAAACTTGTCTTGCCCTTATTGGTTATGATGTATTTGTGACGCTCATAGGCTGCATTAATAAGTCTTTCTTGGACTGGGAGAAGAAAATGCCCTTTTCCTATCCTTGCATTTTCACTTACCTAGCATCACATGGGCCTCCTTTTGTTAAGCCTTGCATGAATCAGCGCTGATTAAATTAACCTGAGCTTCGTTAGTGGAACCGAACAAGCCTGGAGTGAACTATTATACTAATTCAAGTGAGGATATTTCAAATGAGTGTCGATTTGTTGAGCTTGCTTCGTGGAATAACCCCCTTGTTCTGAGTTCTTAAATTCACCAAGATATCGGCCTGATCAGTGATTTCTGGTTGTTTTAACTAAAGATGTCTTCTGACTCTTGATCGTCCTCTTTAGGTCCAAAGATAATTGTTTCAGTTTAATTTCTGTTTGAGCTGCTGAATGATTTCCTCAAAGATTTACCCATTAGTTTGTCTTAGACTAATGAAAAAAATAATTCTCAATGTAAGCATGAAATATGTCCAAGCAATATACAGAATATTCATATTATATGCAGTATACTTACTGAATACTTGATCAGGGCTCCTTTTGCCTAACTGGTTGATCGACCTTTCAAATTAAGCTAGTCAACAGGGGGAGGCATGGAAGGCTCTAGTTCAGGGTTCTGTTTCAGGAACTTTTGCCATATTCGGATCACTTTAATTGGAGAAATGTTCCCTGTCTTCAAGATTTTGGCTGAAAGGGTGGCAGTAATTCCAGTCTCCAGTTTGGCAACAGAGCGTGGATTCATTTCTCAATTACAAACAATCAAGAGCAGAGTTCGGTTCCATGCGTAGCTATTAAATCACATCAGAGTAAATGTTCATAACTAATACATGTATCTTATAATCTGCTCGACGTGTGATGGCACGATGTGGATTCTCTGTTCAGTTTGTTCAGATTTGATTTTATTTAAATGAAAGAAAATTAAACACTCCTGATCATGTCATTAGTATCATTTTTAAAATTGCAATGTAAAGAGAGATTATAACTGGATTTTTTTTTTAACTCATCAGTCAAAATGAGTGACAGCAAAAAAAATGTAGTGCAAACTCTGCCTCTGTTAAAATCCAAATAGATCTCATTCATTTCCTGCTGGTGGATTTCATATATTAGTTATACAGCCATGTTTGCTGATAGCAGATTATGAGTCAAATAAAGACAATTACTATAAATTATCCATAGTTGAAGAAGGTAAAGGTTCTCGTAACATGGCTGGTATTGAACTTTCTGCAAAAGACTGCACAATTTTAAATCCGAAAAATAAAGAAAAGTACAAAAGCACGAGATATCGAACAGGGAAAAAATACTTGTCTGTAACTGTCTGTAAATACCTGCCTGATTTATATAAATCAGTGGGAAGTTTTTCATACAACCTAAACCCAAGGCAAGTGGTTGAGTCCAGCGCAAAAAAGTGAATTCAGATTTAAAGACATAAAATGGTTAAAGGTTCTAATTATTACAAGATACTATGTATCCTTATTATAAAAATTAAAAAAAAATCCGAGTCCTGTGTTAAAACTATCCAGAGTAAAAGTGATTTCTCTGCATTGGTCAGCTGGTGAGGTGAGGACTTAACTTATTGACTTCAGTGTGTTTATCTCTACTGATAAATCCAACTATACAATTTGCAGATAAATATGTCATTGTTGCAGAATGAGTAAGAGACAATAATGTTTTTAAAAACAAGCAGGTTTATTCATTACTAGTCAGGAAATTTGTCATCACCTTCGTGCCGAGGGTTTTCCTCCCTGCATAATTAAGAACCGCTGCCATCACTGTTGCTCTCTCTAATTTAATCCATCTGTGTCATCATCCTCTTCCCAATGCAGGACATAATCTGGGCTAAATGCAACTATAATCCAATTAATATGTCATAGCACAGTCCCATTGATGATATTTTTGCTTTCTACTCACACTTCCCATTTCCCTCCTGGCTAAATAACAAAGGAGGATAACTCAATTTGGATAACGGGGAGCATTAATGAAAGACAGATAACACAGCAAGCACATGGATGGAATAGAGAGTGGAAAAAGGAAATATTGGAAGTGTTACTAGCTCCAAACTTCAAATGAAGTTTTATTTATTGTTCAATAATAAACACGTCATTATAGAGAAAACCTATTCCTGCCTTTCACCCGTTGACAGCTGGAGACAGGTAACCCCCCCACCCCCACCCCACCCCACGACCCGTTATTTAGATTCAAACTATTTTTTAAGATGAAATAGTGGACATGAAATAAGAAAACTAAGCATTCATAAGGAGGTGACATTCAGTCTAGCCATTTCATATAGAGCCTTGAAGCCTGTTTATCTAGACAAGATATTAAGGCATTTGTCTTCTTAATTCATTCTTATTTTAATGAGTCAGGTAGAGTAAAATGTAAAACTTAAACAGCAGCTGTTCAGGACTCACATTATTGTAATTAACACTCAAAGGAGGGCTCCCTTCACTTTCTGCGAAGTTATTTTTTTAAGTCCTGTAATGCCAAAGCAGAGCTCAGCCAGGACGTCAAAGTGCAGATTTTATCAGTGGAGTCCTGATGCTGTTTTTAGGATTCATTAAAGAGTAAAATAACATCCTTTGAGCTCATATCAAGCTGTGCTATGACACAGATGAATAAAATAACGATACATTCGTAACCTGCATTCTGAGATGCAAAATAATAACATCTTTAATGTTAAAACATGACGTACTCCTGCTGAGCTACCCTCAGGCTCTGCATATGCCGACCCGAAAATCAACATATTAGCCTCACCTTCTTCTTTCTGTCTTCTTTAAAAATAACAGACATTTGGCAGAATGTTTAATCATCTGTTTAATTTTAACCATGAAACCCATCAGAATGAAAGCAAAGTTCCTTGCCTTTTAAACACGCTTTTGCTTTTTGCTTTTTGTAGTATATCATCTATTTACAGCTCAAATATTTCTTAACAGTAATCAATGCGAGAACAAGATTTTTTATTTTCAATCTCTCTGAAGGTTATTTGTTGCCCTAATGATTGCACAATACGACCAAAGAATATTCCCAGAAAAGACAACATAAAAAAAACCTGGCAATTCTCAAAAGAAAATGTAAATTAAACTTGATTTCAGCGTCCATATGGTGATTTGAGGTGACTTCAAATGTGACATTTTCAGGAATTTAAGATTATTTCTGAGAATCTACAGATTTCAGGGACGCTCAGGTTTTTACAACTCATGTTTTTCATCTGTTTTGGTCCCTAACCCCTGTGGGTTATCTATGTTGTTATCTCAGAATACCTTCTCTGCTTAATTAAAATACCTATGGAATGCATTAACTGTTCATTAAAATAAATTTTAAATTTTATTATTTTTGAAGAAATCTATTAAGGTCTGTTTTGTTCAGAAAATAATATGAAGTCCTGATTATTAAGGGCTTTTAATTTGTATTGTTTCTTTTTTCATTATGTTATTTCTTTGTCTGTGCATGATAGATGTTGCACTTTTAACCTTTTTTTTGAGGTATCACTTACCTCATTTACCTCAGAAAGTTTCTAATATTTTTTTTTTTTTTGAACTTCACCTTTGAATTTTTGGTGCAAATCTGCAGGCATTTTCAACTTTACGTACGATAATAGGTAACTAAATTGATCAAGAAAAGATTCCGATGAGAGTAGGGCTGGGCGGTATATACAAAATTTACCGATACCTAAATTTAACAGATATTAAAAAATCGAACAGATATTAACTGAGTTGTTGTGCCGCCTGTTCCCACGTGTGCTCCAATGTAAAATACTGTCTGTCTAAAATAAACGACTGCACCCTAAATTAACTGATTACATTCAGCCCCGGTCACTTCCTCACCTCATCTGGTCTGTGTGATCACTTATGAGTTTAAACTGGACTCTTAAGAAATACAGAAAGGAGTGGGAATCCAACACTGAATAAAAAGGCTGCAAGAAGCTGTCATATTTTAAAGAACATTAAGTGAATTTGGCTACTATGTTAGTCGTACGTCAAGTTGAAATGCTCAGTATACCGTGATATTTATCTGAGCTCATATCCCCCAGCCCCATATGCTCTCATCCCCCAGATGAGAGCATATGAGCATCATCTCAGACCTGGTCAACGTACTTCATGCATCTCGCTATCTAGGAGCTGACGGCACGTTGGAGAGTTACCGAGGTTTTGGAGCATGTCGCTCTTAAGAGCCTGGTGTTGTAGCAACCACTGGTGCATACTGCACGATTTCCTCTTACTGAAGCGAAAGCTAGCCGGCCAGGAAACTGCTTATTCAGCGAGTCTTTCTGACTTCTGATTTCTTAATAAGGAGAAATATTCCCTGATTACATTACAATATCACCAGGTGATGTTGAACCCATCCAACCACTAAGTAAATGCATCAATCAAATCAATGGACGTAACTTTCTCCAGTTGAATCGAAACAAAACTGAAGTAATTATCTTTGGATATGAAGATGAACGATCAAGAGCCAGCACAGGGCTTCAGTTATTAAAACTAGAATCTAATGATCAGGCTTGAAATCTAGGTGTTGCGATGCACTCTGACCTGAACCTCCATTGTCACATCAAGGCAATAACAAGGTCAGCCTTCTATCACCTGAAGAACATTTCTAGGATTACATCACTTATGAAAAACAGGACCTTGAAAAACTCCATGCATTTTATCTTTAGTCTGACTAATTTATCCTACAGCGTCCTCACAGGTCTTCGTAAAAGTCAATTAGACGGCTGCAACTGATCCAGAATGCTGCTGCTCGCGTCCTTACTAGGACAAGAAAGTAGAGCACACTGCCCCAGTTCTAAAGTCCTTACACTGTCTCCCTGCAGCAAAAGAAAATAGACTTCAATATAGCCCTACTAGTTTATAAATCATTGAGCACCAAATTATGTTTAAGACCTGCTGTCTTTATGCCGAACCCCCAGACCCCTCAGGTCCCCCATCTCTAACTTATTGATAATCCCTAGAGTCAGAAACAAACACGGAGAAGAAGCTTTAATTTTCTATGCTCCTCAAATCTGGAACAAACTTCCAAATGACTGCAAAACTGCTGAATGATTAAGATCTTTTAAATCAGGCATAAAACCCTAAAACATCTGTTTAGAGCTGCCTTTTAGTAATGTTTTAATACAATTTGTCCATGTTATGCTTGATTGCTGTTTTTGTTTTCTTTAATGTTGTATAAATTGCTGTTTCAATTTCTCTAACTTTATTTTTTTTAAATATGCTTTTCATGTTTTTAGTATAGAATAGAATAATCCTTTAATTGTCCTGCAAGGGGAAAAAGCAGCACAAAAACAGATGTACAAACAGAACAGGACACAGAAGAGAAACACACAATTTTCACAGAAGAAAAAATATATAGATATATATTTACATCATATACAATAGTTACAAGTTATGCTTTTATTTCTTAATTGCTGTTGTTACTTTTCATACTTTTATCATATGTTTTATGTTTTTACAACTGAATCATGTAAAACACCTTGAACTACCTTGTTGAAAATGAGCTTTACAAATACAAATAACTTGCCTTCATTCCAGTCTCCAGTTTGGCAACGGAGTGCAGATTCAGCCTCTAGAACAACCTCCAAATCCACATGAGAAGTCATCTGTCTGAGGCAAAAATCCCAAACCTTATGACATCAACCTCTGCAGCAATCCCACTATTGTGTTACGCACAAATGGCTGAGCATTTCAGTTCTATGAGGACCAAGAGAAACATCTTAGACTGAATGCAATAGTTTAATTTTATTATTTATATGTATTTCTCTGTTTACCTTGCTCGGGTAGATACGATTTTAATTTAATAACACAATAAATACTATTGAATATAAAAAACCTGACAAACGAAAACAGATAATAACCTTTTTTTTTTTTAGACCGTTGGTCAAAATAACAGAAAAAAAATATTTTGCATGACCTCTGGGTTGATGGACCTTGGCACTCCGATCAGAATCTGGCTCTAAGGATATGGAACAATTATCTTTAAAAAATATTCTTCTTTATACTAGTAAAAGAAAAAGTATCATTGAGAAAAGAAAAATAATTTCTTTTTCAAGAGAGATCAAGGCATGAAGGCAATTTTTTGCAATGAGCAAAATACAGAACTACATTCATTAGACTAGCGAAAATTTAGAAAGTGCCAATTCACTCTCGCATATATTTGATTTAAAATAAGATTTACATTTATAAAAAAAAAATACACATACAGAAACTAAATGGCACAATCATTATTTACTGCACTAGCTTAGCAGACTGGAACTGAAATATGCACATTCGCAGAAACCCCTTTACAATTATTGCCTGTACTTAAAATGTGCTAATGATTTTCAGACCTTTCTCACTAATTCATCCAGCAGCTGGAAAAGCAGCTGTACCCCCGCTGAGACGGGCCATCAAAATATTGTATTTTTCTCTTTTCTCATTTTTTCCATCTGGCTCTCTTCTTCACATTTCATACATGCTGCCTCATTCCTTCCTGTTGCTCCTCACTGTCCATTAACGCGCCGCCCCGTCTTACTGTTTGCTCATTGCAGCAGGAACTAATTTAGAGTTTCACTTTTTCTCTTCCTCATTACTGAAAACACAGAATAAGAAGACATAAGTCAGATTTATTGAGACTATTTCAACTTTGTGGTTAAATATATTTGGCTTTTCGAGACACACCCGATCATGATCATAAACAGCTGGTACCATTTGTCTTATTTTGTGAGCGTATTTCAGTTACTATTATAGGAATCACGTTTTTTACTTTGATCAGTATTAAACAAAAACTTTTGTTCCTGAAATTCAGCATTTCAGTTCACATGAAAACAGGCAGTGTTGATGTTTAGAAATGTTTAAGTAATAGCCTACTTGGGAAAATTCCTTATTAACAAGGATTTCACAGATTTTTTGTTTTCATTCAAAATAAGGAGTTTTGGCTAATTGGATGAAATTGGTAGCCATCTGGAGGTCAGCTGATTTTTCTCTATTATCAAGACTTGTTCTTTTTTATGAGTTCTCACATCATGAAGATGAAAATGCAGATTTATGGCATCAAAAAAGATTTTTACTAAAATCACCCACAAAAGTTCAGATTTACAAATTCTCAGGTTTACGTATTTTCTTGGTGACATATTAACTGTTGTTATGGGTTTCCTAACATCACTTTTCATCAGCGTGTGAATAGTTGCTTGAATGGGTAAATGACTGAAGGTAGTGTAAAGTGCTTTGTGGTCCTCTGGCTGAAAAGCGCTGTAAAAAAAAAAATTCATTTACCATTTTTATATTTCTCGACAAAAATCACATGTGTGACCTATTTTTACACTCAACAACAACAGAAAAATGGCTGCATGTTTATGTGGCCTCAGTAATTTTTCCTTCCAACTTGACTTTGCTGGGAGTTGTTTCAGTTTAATGCATAGCCCGTTGTTCTGTACCTTATTGCTGTTGAAAGATGTGTTCGCTGACAAAGTTCAGGTTTGGTTCATCTTGCTTTTTCTACTGTAGCTGCATGAGAAATTGTTAATGTTCCCACATAGTACAGTTTAGTGATTGCTGAGGAGTCCTTTCTGTTTTGTGAAGTGAGTATTGAATTTATTGGAAGTGCATTTTAACAGTAAGGCCAGACATATACTTGCTTTTTTTAACCTCATGTTGACACCAGCAACAAGCTGTGTCTTGGGCATGTACTTGCTTGAGCACTGCACATTCATTACTACATTAGGGGGCAGAGTATGGAATTCAGAGTCAGGCCAGAGTTGTAGGCTAGAAACTAAACAAACATGGCGACCATAGAGGAAATAATCAGCTTTTTAATTTTCAGATTACCACAAAAAAAAGGCAGCAGCAGGGTCGTAGAAGGTATGTAAGACCGTATTTACTGCTACTGTAGCTTGTTTTCCTACTGCTTTTGCAGCTTTTGACCCCATGTACCTAATATATCTTTTTGCTTAAGAAAATAAAAAAATAGTAAGGCACATTGGTAACTTTAATTTGTGAAAATAATAATGTGTTATATTAGTCGTTACTGAAAAAGGAGTAACGCGCTTTTAAGTAAAGGGTTACTGGCATCACTGCTGAGAAAGATGTACTTTTGAGACAATGAAAAAGTACCAGATGGTACCCGAGGTCAAATATTTGTCCTTAGACTGTGTTAATGTGTTTTTGTTCCTTGAGGCACAGTACTGTATCCCTTCCATAACCCTATTTCTTTGTGTGCAGGTAGAAAACAGCTAGATTTGTTCTGTAATGATGGAATGCACTGTAACATGGAACGTGCAGAACAGATGGGCTGCACTGAAAAATCTGAATATGAATAAATGTACCTTTACAACTCTACCTAATATGAGGTTATACATCGGATAATTAGATTGTATAATGTTGGAGGACAAAGGAAAATATCATTAAACATCCATGACACTGATTTCTGACTTGTTACTAATCCATATTCTCTTGGTTTTGTACATTCTTCTATGGATGTTACTTTAAAGCCCCAGGAAGCCCTGTGTGTCACTGACCACAGGTCCATTTCTAGGATGTTTGTAGATCGTTTGGACACAGTCCGAAGTGGATGTCTGGAATTTTAACTCAGCCCTGTTGGATTCTTTTTCTGCTGTCTGAATGTACAGCTGAGGGCAATTTCCTTACAATCACCCAGAGTGGTTTTCTTGTTCCATCATTAATCCTAATGGTGAGGATAGCTGCACACAGGCTCAGCACAGGTGGACACACTTAAAGCACCAAACACCATGTACTATATACTGTAGAAAATCAAATATACACTCTCCAAATGCAATCAACCTCTCAACCCAAACAGCTGATTGTTCCCCACATCGTTCTCATCAGGAAAAAAGAAAAAGAAGCAGTTTGGCAAGTTTCTCATGAACTAAAAACCCTGTAAATGTTGGTGGGCAGTAGATTCTTAGAGGGAGGTGAAGACATTGGGTGGAGGGCATGCAATTACTCCATGCAGAGCTCTGGAAGCAATTATTCCACCATCCAAATGCCTCTGAAACAGTTTCTCAGCTGCCATCAAACACACTCACGAGTTGTACTGCCAGCATATTGTACTGAGTCACCACATCATTACTCTCAGAATTACATTAACCTCATTTGCTTTGCATTTGCCCACACTAAGTAATTGAGCTAGAAACCCCCCCCACAAACAGTTGGTTGACTCAGATAATAACCTTCGAGACGCAACACAGTAGGGATGCACCAATACCGATACTGGTATCGGCCCTGATTACCATGAACCGATACTTAAAATGTGGTAAATCTGCAATAAATTCACAGAAAGTGCTTCATTTTTTACTTTAAATTTTAGTTTTACGGTGATTTTATATTTTACTTCTGTTTATTTGTCTCAGTTATATTTAGTTAGTAAAGTCTGATGCCTTTAAGCTCTTCAAGAAAGGTATAAGGTGGAACGTATAAAGTTGATTAATTCAGCAATAGTATCGGATTGGTATCGGGTATCAACAGATACACAAAGCCCAGGCATCGGTATCGGGACTGAAAAAGTCAGATCACTGCACCCCTACAACACAGGATAGCGTCGTGTTTTGGAAGTACTTGCACAGTAATGGGAAACAAACCCCTGATAATATTATCTTTATTACCACCACTCTTTATTACCATTAAATGGTAATTGTAGTAATGGATACTTTCTAAAACTACACACACTGATGAAAGTGCATGTGCCACACTGTAAAGTCATGTGGATTTTTACTTACCACTGAAGTGCATAAAAAAAAATACACACATTATTTTAAATGAATTTGTCAGTTATCTGTCCTTACTTCATAAAGCTTTGCGTTGTGGTCGCTTCCGTCAGGCGAGCATCTGGGTTTTGCTGTAAATTTTGCTAAACAGCTTAGATTCTCAGTCTTTCTTATTCCATTCAGCATTCTAAGTCCAAGCTGGGATCTCCCCCAGAAGCAGAATATTGCGGGCCTAAGTGTGTGCTTCCACAAAGTAGCCTCACACAAGCAACAAATCCAGAGTTGGAACAAATATGCAGGTAAAAAACGGTGTTTACATAAATTGAATAGCAAGACACAGCGCTTTTTTTGCTATCTGAAATCAAATCAGAAAAAATTTCAGATAGAGTTTCTCACCATTATTTCTATTTGATAAAAGCCACATTATTTAGATAAATAATATGTCAGAGATAACAGTACTTATGCATTCAAGTTTAGCACTGCCTTTAAACTGCTTGTTTTAGTAAAAAAAAAGGGGTTTTGGAGAAATAAATGGACGCTCACTTTTTTCTACTTCCACTGTGATAGTCAACTTCCTATTATTAGCAAGTGAATTTGTATATTAGGTAAACATTTAGCTCTGAGTTAAATACTTAAATCTGACCTGTATATTTAATTAGCCATTTTAGGTAGGTAGCTATTTAGCTTCCATCTTACCATCTACCTTGCTAACTAAATATTTTTTCATGTGGCTAAATATTTAATTTTGCGCAAAATCTAGGTGTAATAATGAGCTCAGACCTGAATGTCCCAGGCAATAACAAGGTCAGCCTTCCATTACCTGAAGAACATTTCTCGGTTTAAAGGACTAATGTTGCAACAGGCCCCTTGAAAAACTCATCCATACGTTTATCTTTAGTTGGCTCGATTACTGTAAGCTGCAGCTTATCCAGAACCCTGCTGCTCACGTCCTCACTAGAACCAGAAAAGTAGAGCACATCACCCCAGCTCAAAAGTCCTTACACTGGCTCTCTGTAGCTCAGAGAATAGACTTCAAAATACTCCTACTAGTTTATAAACCATTAAATAGCTTAACACCCAAATATGTTGAAGACCTGCTGTCTTTATATCGGACCCCCAGACCCCTCAGGTCCCCCATCTCTAATTTATTGATAATCCCTAGATTCAGAAACAAACATGGTAAAGCAGCTTTAATTTTCTATACTCCCCTTTTAGAGGACTTTAACTTCCTGGCTGAAGTCTTGATCTTTTTTTCCAGTATTTTTACGTAATGTTCTTTCCTCATGATGCCTTCCGTAAAATGCACCAGTTCCTCCTGCAGTACAACAGCCGATATTGCCATTATATTCGATATTAGTATTTTTGAAAAAAGGAATTAAAAGAGAGAAAATAAAGTGTTTGCTTTCAGAATTGATTATCTCTTAGGTTATATAAAAACCTGAGCTAGTTATGTCATATTTTGCAAGACTTTGTTCTAGTGCAGCTTATAAAATATATATTTTTTAAGAAACACTGGCTTAATTGGGAGATTATAATTGTTATGTTGCTGTTTTTGGAGACCCAGATCTAGCTGTCTTTCACAAATAAATGAACCCACTTGTGCTAGAGGTAATTGTACCATGATATAGACATTTTATATTTTTTATGAACACTTTCCAGAAGATTTCACTGCTGTGGTTTGTCCAGGTTACCCCCCTTTAAAAAATATACACTGGCTACAATGAAACCAAAGCTGGTCGTCTGAAAGCACTTAACCCTGAAAAGGCTTTCCTTGATGTTTGATTTTCAGCCCAAACGTCCGTGCTCCATGAAGGAAGGCAGTGTGTGGTGAGCGAGTGGATTCAAACTCATGCGCCTGCATGTGTGTCTGCGTGTGCAGAATCACGAGCAGACATCTACTGCTGCAAATGTGTGATTCATCCTTGGAAAGGTAGTATTTTTAAAATATCCAATTATCCTGAGAATCTGCAGGTCCGACCGTCACGGCGATCCCCCCTCTTTCCCTATCCAATTCCCCCGCTGGAACCGAGGCGATGCTGACACTCTACAGGATGTAAGTCTCCAACATCTCAAAGAGGGGAGTAAATCCAGTGCTTGAATGGGACATATGGAAGTGGTTTGGGCTGAGGAAGGTGTCAAGGCGGGTGCACATCACTGCTGGATGCTGGGGATGAACCTCTGTAATAGCGGCCACCTCTACACCCACTCTGAGCCAAGTGATGTCAGGTGGGGGTTTATGCAGCAGGGAAGAGAGATCCTGGATCAGAATTATTACTGTGTGTTTAATGAGATGTTACATAGGGCTGACACACACCATTACATTCCTTTTACACCTGGCAGTTGTAGAAGATAAAGGCATCTAGACTGCATGCGCATGGGGGGCTGTTTGTGAACTTACACTGTCAAAAGTTAGTGCAGCAACAGTTGTGGTTACTTAGCGTGTTATAAGAAATAAATGGGGGTTCATTTTTAAAAGTCACATTTGGGTCTATGTTAGGGGTGCCCAAAGTAGGGCACACAGGCCAAAGTTGGTCCCCCCCAAGTCATTCAATTTGGCCCACCAGGTGGCTGCCCTCTGTATTTCATAAATGTCCACATTGTTCAGTTAACTAAATGTGCAATATGATTTTTCTTCCACTGCCGATACTGTTTAATGTTAATGGGCTCTGTGAATATTTATTGGGCTGCATATACTCCTCACACCTGGTGTATACATGATAATCAAACGACTTCAAGGTTTACCATGATATCTGCTAGTTGAAGCAGCTATTATTGACATGGAGCACCTTTGTCAGTGGTACAGAGACAAAATACATTTTAAAAAATAGTTGAAGGAAGAATGTTTTGACATTAATGGTAAATCAGTCATAAGGATGATTAGATATGTTTTAAATGGATACATATTACATTTTGTTCGTTATTTACACAGAAGAATCTTAAGTAACATAAAAAATCTAAGTTCTTTACTATACTTTACTATTTTTATTTCAAGTAAAATATTACAGTTGGCCCTCGGCTCCTCTGATAGATAGATATTTATTAATGTTATGGTTTAAAAAAAAGTTAGCTCGCTAGATATTTACTTTACAGTTTACATATTTAGTTAACCAATTTAATATTTAGCTCCAACATAAACATTAAGATTGTCAGCTAAATATTTAGTCAACAAACTGAGAGTTTAACTATGCACTAAATATTTAGTTGGCAAGCTGTAGTGGCTAATTAAATATTTAGCTTAGAACTAAAAATTTAGCTAATATGCAAATTGACTTGCCGATGAACAGAGGTGGACTATCAAAATATAAGGTTGGTGTTGCTAGCCTATTTAGCTTGTTAATTCCATATTTAGCATATATATATATATATATACATACACTGTATATATCTATATATAATTAGCAAGCTAAATGTTTAGCTGGAAACTCAGTATTGGGTTAATAAGCTGTAGGCTACTTGCTTGCTAAATATGGAACTTTGAACTCAACATTTAGCTCAGGGCAAATTTTTTAACTAATATGCAAATAGCTTAATTTACAGTTCACATCGAAATTTCACCACGCAAGTGGTGCTGGGTGCTAAAGCTAGACAAACAAATCGCATTTGCCATGTGACTGATCACACACAGAGCACTTTGAAGTTGATGTGAAGGCAGAAATTATATGTGAAATTCAAATGGATCTCACAAATGAGCAAATACATACAGAGTTAGTTCTTTTTATGGAGAAAGACATACCAGGGACTTTTTTCTTAACTGGAGACCTTGTTAATTATTGATTGCCAGAGTCGAAGCAATGGCTCGAATGTCAGGAGTGTTTGTAAACCACAAAATATATTTTCTGCGTAACTTCGGGTGTTTGCAAGTGTGTGTTCAAATGTACATAAGCAAATTAAGAAATTGATTGTGCGAAATCCATTTGCACACATGAAATTTCAAATCAGACCAACTAAAAACGAACTATGAATATAAAACAGCTCCAACGTATGCAACAATTGCCTGATACACACAGAAAAAACCACATTTACGCACAGATCAGAGTTACAAGTGCACAAGCGGTTTGTGCATACTTGATGAGTTTTAATGCTGGTCAAATGCTGGGTCATCTGAGTATTCTTTTCGCCCTCCCTCTAAACAATATGCCTCTGCACTACCGCTTTAAAAAAGAAGCAAAGGAAAACTTCTAAGTCGCCAAAATACACTCAGGACTAAACACAAACATGAGTGCGTCATAACATCAAACTTACCATCTTATGAAAGCACACACAGTCAGTTGTTTGGCTGCTGTCTATGTCTGAGTTGAGGCTGCTAACACCCACACCTGTGGTGCATCCACAGCTGCATGGTAAATCCTATACACTACCCATTTGTACACAGTTTCAAAACAAATGATTTAATAATCAAGACAGAAAACTCTGGTTCAGTTTCATGACTATAATTTCCAGAATAATAGATTGGATTTCAAATTAAGCAAATTCAGATTCATTTTAATAACATTTATTCAAGTTTAGCATTTTTGATTACATTTGAATAATATAACTACCAATCAAACCTCCTAAAATGAATCAATTTCTTATGGCAAAAAGTTATATCCATAAATGTATTGAAACAATTTTATAATTTTAAAAAGTGTAATTCTATGTCAGTGTTTGCCAACCCTGGTCCTCAAGTTACAAAACCCTATATATTTTAGGCATTTCCCTGCATCAGCACAGCTGATTTCAGTTGGTGGCTGATTAGCTGGCTTTTACTGAGTTGCAGTCATCTGAATCAGGTGTGTTGAAGCAGGGGGACTTCTAAAACCCTCAGTGTGCCTTGAGGACCAGGGTTGGGAAACACTGTTCTATGTATTAGAACTAAAAGGTCCTGATGGCGATTGGTGCACACATACTTAATGATTTGCTTGCATAGGCTCTGTTTTGAATTTGTAGTTAGTTTTAAGATGGTGTAATTTGGAATTGTGTGTGTGTGTAAATTCATTTTGTACTATTCATTTATTGTGCGTACATTTTACCAAACCCTTTCAAATACCCGAAGTTATGCACAAAATGTATTTTACGGTTTACAAATCAGGTTTTACACATACAAGGACCCAAAGTTACACACAAACAAGCTGACACAAGTTATAAATCAGGTATTTCGCACACACAGATATTGTGTAGTCCATTTTCTCCCCATAAATTATTGCTCTTGATTTTTGGCTATGTAACTTTACAAATGGCACCCCATCTATGCGTCACTTTGTGAGTGACGAGAAGCAGATGTGGCAAAAGAAAGGAATAGTAGAAGAATTCTGTGCGTTCTTGACCTAGACCGGTAATTTTTTTGATATGATAGAATACTTAATTACATCATCCAAAGCCGAGTTTTGCTCTTTCCCTGCTTTTCCCCAAATACAGACAGAACAGACCCAAACAAAGACAACTCAAAAAGAAATGTCATTCCATGCCATAGCCTCCGTTCAGGTCGCCAGTTCACTTCCTGAAGAAAGATTTTCTTCCTCTTCTGACCATAACATCACCAAAAACAAGGTCAGTGTTGAGCAGAGCTGTCTGCAACAGAACCCTGAGGCTTGAATTTTGTTATGGAGTTTGGAGCCCTCACTTTGGATGGAGAGCAGCACATCATGGCACCTGATTTGGGCTTTCAGCTTCGCAGCCATATAGGATCCCATGTGCCCCGTAAATCTTTGTAGAATCCAGTGAAACATGCCAGAGGTACCTTTGAAGCTAGGCCCACTGTAAACAGCAAATCCTGCAGCACCAATATTTTTAAAATCTGGCCAAAAATAAACCGAGGGCTGAGAAAAAAGAAAGAAGGCAAAGTAGCAGCAGGGACGGCGCGTGCCCATGCAGAGGTGGCAGCTGGATTGTGTTAGCGCGTCAGAGCGCGTTATCGCCGGGACACAACACAAAGCAGGCACACCAAGCATTCTCCATACTAACCACCGCCTTGACTTTAAAGACAGGCTTTGGCGTCTTAGCCCTGAACTGTGGGCCCTTGGAGACCAAACACAGGCTGACAGAGTGTCTACAGACGAACCAGAGTGTGCAGTGTCCTGCTGACTAACTGCTCTCCTGGAAGAGGCCCGTCTGGGCTTTGTCAGTGCATGAGGCCACCATATGGACATAAGATACGAATATTGTTAAACAGACAAAGCTACATGAGCTAAGTGACCTCCTGGATGCTATTACAATAAAGGATGAGTAAAGTAAATGAGTGAATATGGATCATAGGCTTTAAATTACGATTAAAAGCAGAGATTGCAGAAAGCCATTAAAGCATGAAAAGAGCATTCTGCACTTTTAGATTGGATCCTGTAAGAATGCTTTCAGCAGCTGATCTGTCTGCTTCGCTATATTACAACTGGGATGTAAGTCACATCTACAACTCAGAAAATTTAGAACAGATCGAAAAGCTGGTGGAGAGTGGAGAGAGTGACTTGAACCTGCTGAGCTGGAATTCCAGAGGTTTCTTGTCTTCCTATTTCATTAGCGGTCCCCAACCCCTTTTTTAACCACAGACAGTTTCTATATCCCTCAATATTTTCATGTGTCTGCCTTTAAGATGCAGCGGATAAATGCAACCAAACAAAAAGATACAACCAGCATAAAAAACAGGGAATGTAACAATGAATGTAAATCCAGTGTGTAGTCATAACATAGGGGTTACCCTACCAAACAACATAACATGAGTGACATCCTGTCTGCCACTAATACACTCTGGTAGCAATGGTAACGGCTAAAAGTGCTCTTAAAAGTAAGATTTATCACAAAAGTAAATTTAAAGTGCATGAAAAATACAACTCAGCATAACACTGAATCAGTGAACAACCCACGGCTGTTTCTTTGGAACTGCTTCATTGCCTAATTTAAAAAACGATTGCTGCATATTAAGCAGAGTGGGGTCTTGGGGCATGGAATGTGCCTGTTGCTATAAATCTATAAATTAAATCATTTCTGTTGCGGCCACCTGTTTTTACACAGGCCTCGTTGTATGTTGTTAAATTTGTTTGTGTTTACATTCCTAGTCTGCATGGACGTCACGCCTCGCCTGGTTCCTCTGGAGACTGCTCCTCCTCCCTTATCAGGACCAGGTGGGGCTAATCAGAAAGGCTAGAGCTCCTGATTGGTCTCCTGCCTTTTAAAAGAGAATCACCCTAATTTGCAGTTGGTGGAGCAGCTTGACACAGCGCTGCTTTGCGCCAGAACCTACCATCATTTCACGGCTGGTCTGGTCTTTTTGCTTAGGTTTTGTTTTAGTGCTGTTCTTTGTTTTTGTGTTATCTTTGAGTAGTTTATTTTAGATAATATCTTGTGCCATTTACTGTAAGTTAAAAAGACAGCACTTTAAGTTCTTTGTTTTGTGCCCCATCTCATTTAAGTCTTCCCTTAGCCTGTGTTTTTGAACACCTTTTGTTTTGTAGAAACCTATAGCACTTGTCAGTTTTGTTTAAAGTGGACCTGGCATTAAATTAGCATTTTCTGAGGTTTTTGATCATATATTTTAGTTACCCCAGCCTGCCTAAGGGGTTAAAATGACTGATTAGTCTTTCCTTTGTCTCGGGGTATGTCTGCCTACATAGTGAAATTAGCACTCAGAAATTGGCTGTTTAGCAGTTTGGCATATGACGACGGGTTTCGGCACATTATGTGTTGAGTTCCAGCCAATTACCCCATTCCCCGAACTACACCCTCCAAGTCCCTTCCTCCGCGGCGCTGAGAGCTATGGTAACAGGTAAACAACAAACCAACAGCATGGAGTCCAGACCGCATCCAATCTGCACTGTACCTGTGTGCACAAAAGAGAATATAAATCTTTTTGGTCCTTCCCACTTCTGAGCCACTGAAAGGCTTGTGGATAGATTTTATGTATGCAGGGAATGTGCCCGACCGACTGCCGAAGCGTGTGGTAGTTTGTAGCAAACATTTCTTGGGCGACTGTTTTTCCAACTTGGGACAATACAGCAGTGGATTCGCAGATCGTCTTAAACTTGTACCAGGATTAATACCAACTGTCCGTGAACCAGCAAATATCCCTGTATAAGTAAGCATATTTACAAAATAATGTCCTTCAGCTGTTAGTACACATTGTGGCATTGTTTGAGTTGTTTGCTTTACAATTAGCTTCATAGCTAACATTCAGAATTAGCTTCACAGCTAATACCCCAGTTTGTTTATGTAGCATTGGTGCTAGTATGCTTTTATTTGGGAAAAAAAAAGATTATGTATTATAGTTGAACATTTGAAATATCATTAGAGACTTATTGACCACAGAAGCTCACGGCTTAGGCCCCGACCTCCGAAACCCGGCCGTTCTGTGCTAATGCTCACAGAAGGGCTACCTCGTCACACCTGCAATTCTACAACAAGGCTGAATTACGGAAAGCGATCCTTTAATATAGTATTATGGTAATTATAGTGTGGCTAAAGGGCCCAAATGTTGCTGGGAATTTCATGCCAGTTCTACTTTAAGACCATTTTCTGTTCTGTACATTTGTTTTGCTCTATTCTGATTCAACTCTTTTGTTCCTCCACACCTGCCTACAGGTTTTTTTGAAACATCCCCTGAACCTGAGCCAGGTGGGTTTTAACAATGTCTGTTAAATATGGTTGTCTTTTTCTTGGTCGTGGGCTCTTCTTCTTACTTATTTAGCCTGCTTGGGTTTGTTTAAAGAGGTGATTGAGTTATAACAGGATGTAACAGAGAGACAGAAATACTGTAAGTTTTCTGTTTACTGAGGTCCGGTACCAAATGAACCACAGACCAAAGCCCATATCTGAGGGTTGGGGACTTCTGTACTACCATCCATTTGTTCGTCCGTCAAGTCTCCCGTTTTGGCCAGGAAACTCTTGTATTTTACCCTTCTTTCCAGCCGTCTTGCCATGTTGATATTGTCCTGTAAATTTTGCATATTTTAATACCATCAAAAAAAAAGAACTCCTCCTCTTTGCCTCGCAAGAACTGCCACCTGAAGTAGGCTGAGTGGCAGTTACATAGCTGGTGCCGAGAGTAGGAACAACAATAAGCTGAATGGACCTAATTAAAGCAAATTCAATCCTACCAAAAAAAACAAACAAAACAACTAAGTCGTCATGTAAACAGCTGAAAAAATGAGACAGCAAATTTACGTCCCTACAGAGTAGCAGGATGGGCCGCAGCCTTTTTTGTATGCCAATAAAGGAAGGCGGACTGTATCTGTCATGCTTTGTGTAGAAGTGGGACCCAAATACAGACGGAATAAGATGAGAGGCTTAAATGAAAAAATATCAAATCTTAAAGGAGGCAAAATGACAGGACCGGAGAAACAGGGCGCAATCATGACGAACTAGGAGCTTAGATATGCTAGGGAGGAGTGCGGAATGGACTGAGAAAACCTAAGAAGCACAAACTGTCAAACAGATGCAGCAGAGGGGAACAGATCAGGTGAAGTTGATGAGTAATTTCAACACTGCAGAAGGTGAAGTGGTGAACCGTTCCATCAGTTCTATACTATAACCCACCCTCTAAAGCCTTCCATAACACAACAAAAATACACGTGTTCTACATTCTTTGGATAGTATTTATTGATTCATTAAAACTTATTATAAAATGAGCAATTTACAGTAGCAAACACTTCGCATCTCACAGTTGTAGAATGTGGTCCATCCACTGACAGCCAGGGCATCATTTCTTCCTGCTGGACAATCTGCGTGGGAGAAGATGACAGGATAAAGATCCAAAGGCAGGAAAGGCTTATGAAATAGGTTACAGTTAATACTTAAGTAACGTTAACACCAATAGAAACATTATTTTTTTAGCAGAATGAGTGTGTTAGGGGAGGATGATGCAGCTCTGGTTAAACAGCTGGATGCACATAACATAACAACAAAAAAAGAAATTCAGACTCAGGATAGTTTTTTGTTTTTTTTTAACTTTGATTGGTTTCTTTGACCCCGAAAAAACCTTAAGCAACATCTTGGTTGTCAATTATGACAGACGAATAGACAAGTTGTGTTACTACTCTAACCCACTATTCTGGGTGAGGACCCCGTACCCCTTTCCCCCCATGTGTCCCCCACCACCCTTCGCCCCCATAAGACACCACGTCGCCACTTGCACACCCTTCTCACCTTTTTCTCCCCTGACCTGTTCTCATGTCTGGTATTAAATAGAGAACATCTACTTTTAAAGGGAATTATTTGGACTAAATTTAAAAATTTAAGAAGAAAAAACAATATGCATATAAGACAAAAGATACTAGCATTTAGCGACTATAAATAGATATATATCTGCCAAATGAGAGTATTTTGTCCTTGATGTTTTAACTGTCTGAAACACTGCTATGTCAATGTGGCACGTATAGCTCAAACATTCAACCTGGAGCATTACAGTGTAAAATATGCAAATGTTAAAGTTCAACACAATATCCACTATTAAATAGACACACCTTTGAAGCATTTGCGTACATTGTTCTATGTGCTACAGAAATGGAAGATGTGAAAGTGGGAATTTTTGTGAATACTACAGCTTGGTTGGAGTGGTGGGACGTCTTGCATGTGAAAATGTCCCTTATTTTCAAATCCAAAACTTGACAGGTATGTCCATCCACCATCCCACCCACTTGATGAATTTTCAGAGTTGTTCCATCCTGTCACTTCAAGACCTTTGCAGGATTTCAGAGTGAGACATTTTTTTGAATATTTGATACTCCCTCTAAAAATGCTCATAACTGCTGATTTTAATTGTTCAAACACCAAACATAACTTGATATGCATAATATGCACAGTGGAAATATCTCAGCACTACTGCAGCTGCAGTCTTCCTTGAGTGGCTGTTTTACAAACACCAGGCAACAGTAAGATTGTACCCAGGTTTTACAGCTTACCAAGCTGCATTTAAAAAAAAAAAAAAAAATCTAAGATATGCTTTATGAAATATCTGCTAATGGGTGAAATTTCTGTGCACATTCCAAATATAAATCTAGCTAGTTCATATTTCCTTCTTACTGTCACTCACACTTACACAAAGCCCATGGTTGAAGTCGTAAAGGCCTCATGATCAGGTTCAGCATTTACATTCAGTGATCACATGATACACAGTAATGGTACTTCACCCTGGCTGGAGTTATTCTTGTGTGAAGCCAAATAATACATTTCGTCACCTGTTTGGAGGTCGTTTACCTCCCTGCTAGGAACGACATGGACAATAGAGAGTAGCACAATGACTCCTGATTAAACGCTCGGCCTGATTATTCCTGAGGCACAGGGATTGTGAATTTGAAAGGAATTGTGAACCGCTCGCAATCATGGGTGAATATGCCGATTACAGGTTGCAGAGTCCAATAGATTGCCTTGGTCTGAGGTGAGACAATGAGTAGAGGGCCACTGAAGATACTGGGAACATAAAATTAACCCCATTTATCTTTTTATATAAAGAGCATTTCTTACTTTAATTGCATGCATTCATCAAGACAGTGGGGCCAATTTAACAGTGCTTGAACAATACATGCAAACCAGAGAATGTAACTTTGCTGCAGTAAGTGTTTTTTAATTGAATTGAATATTCTGCAGAACATTTTTCTCAATAAATTAGGAATATATTTTCTTCAGCAATGTGTAACTAACTGTAAACATACAACAGGTAAGAGGAAACAAACAACATATTATCATTTCCATTATTTCAAGATTTTGAACAGATATGCTTTAACATTTTAACTGCCACTTTAATTCACCATTGCTGGTGAGTTTCTGTTGAATTCAGTTTATTTATATAGTGCCAATTCACAACAGATTTCATCTCAAGGCACTTTAAAAGAAAAGCAATTTCAATACAATTATGCAAACATTCCAATAAGTTAAGTTTTCAATGTAAGGAATCTCAGCAGATTGAATTGAGTCACTGACATGAGGTTGTGTCCAGAAATTGTTGACTCCAACCACAGCAATTCCTTAGTGATCCCTCATACTGAGCAAGCATATGTAGCGACAGTGGTGAGGAAAAACTCTCCTTTTAAAAGAAAGTAACCTCCAGCAGAACCTTGCTCAGTAGAAGCACCCATCTACCACGGCCATCTGGGGGTTAGAAAGAATAGTTGAATACCAAACTTCCAAAAGGCTTTCACAAATACAAAAATTACTTTATATAATAATTGTATAATAATAGTATAGTATAGTAGAGTATAATAATAGAAATAATTATAGTATAATAATAGAAATAATATAATAATAGAAATAATTACTCTCCTAGATAAGACATTTTTTATCAGTACCAGGGATAGTTTACTTTTTAATTTTATGAAAATTAAACAAAAAACTGAAATAATATTCTGAGAAGTATTTTTTCCTTTTTGAGCAACAGTCTCAAAAAGATGATAAAAACTGCATACATCACAACAGTCAGTGGAAGTATAGTCCCCTGATAAACAAGAAAAACCTCTCGGAACCCGAGAGCGCTTGAAAAGTAGATGGTTACCTGTTATATTCACAGTGTCACCTTATAACCCCACATGTGCATCATTTTAATCCGCATCCCAGGACATCATGCAGGGACAAATGTTCCACATTGATTTAAATGAAAACTGTGATTAAATGTGTTCATTATTTTTAACACAATAATTCGTATGTAATTAATTACTCGTAATTAACATGTTAAAGTCCCACCCCTAATACTTACATATTACAGAAAATGTAGCATATTAATGGATTTGCCTAAATGGCTGTAAGCAGTGCAACACTTACATATGTTACAATCCACGTTTGCCAAAAACATTCTTTAGACTTAATGACATCATACAAATAAAAGTCTGAGAAGAAACAAACGTATTTTTAAATCAGAGGTAACTACAGTAACTCCCTTTTATATTTGGTTTTCATTTTTAATCAAGAGTGATGCATTTTTATTTTTTATAACAGTTCTTTATAACAGGGCAAAGATGAGTTGCAAGATATTGATAATGGACCATTATTACCTTCTCCAGTGTTACAGTCAAAGTAAATCTCTAAGGCCACATTAGCACCCAGTTGTTGGGTGTGTAGCCTACACTGTAATGTGTTTTGCATTGCTGTGCATAATAGCAAGCACTGTTTAAGTTCTAGGATGAATTATTTTGACATTTTTTAATACCAACCTTTTATTGGAAAAGACTGCTTTGCACTGTTGTTAAAAAAATCCTCCGACGATTGCTCAAATCTGTGTTTAGACAAGTCAAATCTCTTCAGGTATCTCTCCATCCTGTAATCCCTTTATCTTAGAGATAGCTCTCTCTACAGTGAAAGGTGAGATAGTCGCCTGGTTCGCTAATGGAAAGATGCTCTTTTCTTTTTTTCTGAAGGAGAAGATAACATTAACAAAGTTTTTCCTGTAGTTTGTGGAGTGAGAGCTCCTTCGAACACTCTGCAGAGGATTATCTCTTCCTCAATGCGGTATTTATCTTTGAAGTAAACCCATTGTGACACACTCATTCCCTCACACAGCCACCTGTTTTTTCCTGTAAGGTACAACACACATACACACACACGCATACATACACACAACTAGCAGCAAAGCTCTTCAAAGCACGCACTTCACCAGCAGTGGAAACGGCCTGTTTTCAGCTCAGTCAGGGGTATTGTAGCTGGGACGCTGAGGTATTAGGAGGTGGCCCAAGGGTTAATATCTGAGGCTGAATGAGGCAATCTGCAGCTTTTACATACTGCTGGGGAAAAAGAGATTGACTTGGCATCATTTCATGGGTCACTACATCTGCAAAAATTAGATTGGGAGCGGTGAGGAATATCAAGGTGTGTGTGTGTATGTTTTTAAATCTGAAAAGCTAGCAAAGCAGAGGACAATGTCTGCAAAAAAAAGAAAAAAAAGAGGCAGGAAACTCAATCATCAGTTACAGTAGAGGGACTTCAATTTTCTTTGCAGAAAATCCATCAAATTCACGCCACTCAGTCGTCAAAATAAATCAAAATACTTGGAAAAGCTTTTCTTTATGCATTCACATTCACAAAAACACTGGAAAACTACTAAAATAGGCATTGTTTTAAAAGGAGAGGAAAAAAGCTAAGACCATTTTATTTGGTTACCAATTGTAAACACATTTATTACAAAACAGGCTGCCAGAACATCTTTCCCATGACAGTTACATAACTTTTTTGGGGGGTTTTGAGCATGCCTAAAACTTCTCTCAGAAGATGTTGGTGATCTGCATCATGCTTACAGTGTATGATAAAAGTGAATACATTTTCCAACATTACCCAAAATCTATAAATGTTGAAAATATTCTCCTAACCTTTAGTCCTCCTTACAATAGTTTTTGAGTTTGCTCAGTGTTTCTCCTCCCTTGTACCACAGTCTTCATTGAAAATAGAAATAAAAGTTTTGTTCTATTAATTCAATTTTGTCACGTGATTACCATAAAAGGGAAATGCAAAAACCACACAGAAAAAAAATATCAGTGCTACAGCTGTCTTGTAACCTAGAGTTGAAAAAAAACCTCTAAAACTTTGTATGATATGTTATTTTGCTAGAAATGTTCAAACAGATTTACACATTCTCTATGTAACTTTCTGCATGCTGCTCAGAACCCATGAGCAAGCTGCAGTGAAAGATATATAAATTAACATTAAATAAATCACTTAATACTTGTAATTGTGGTAAGAAGTGCAAAAATATCTTATTTATTTAGATAAACCCCAACGTTCTGGAAACAATTAAAATACTGAATGGTGTGCCGACTAGAAAAATGGCTGATCATGGAGCTCCAGAGAGGCCTGGGATTTCTAGCTCTAATTAGAGTTTATGAGGAATTCTGTAGTTGTTTAAAAAAACTATTTTGTGAGTGCTCTATAATGCATACTAGGACTGACTGAGATGCATTTCTTGATTTATGCTGTGTTTAGATTTTATTCTAAAACTAGAAGAAAGCAGTGAACTGGACATTTTGATGAAAACAGAAGAGTATGTGTCGGCCATTTCACATTGGTATGCCTAATTATAAAAAGAAATAAACTGTTTCAATGTAATTTGTGATCACAAGATTTTATTAAGTTTTTAATAAATTCTTTCATCCAAACAGGGTGTCGATTGCTTCATTATTCCTTGTCCTTATTCGGAAGAATGTTCAGCATTGCTTGCAAATTTATTAGAAGAAGGTGTTGGTAGTCTACTAGCTCCATCTGGTTTCTAAAGGCTAATTGGAGAGTGACTCAGCTCTGCTCTGCCATTTCAGACTGGATGTGAGATGTTAACGTTGACACCACAGGGTGGGCATATTTAGAAGTAGGAAATCTGCTGCATACGTACAACAATATGGGAGCCATCAGTAGTGACAGATGGGCAGATGAAAGATTCTGACTGGACGCTGAGCTAAGAGTGACAAAGTCACCAGCAGCATTCATACGAACCGTTTCTTTACAACCCTTTAACTTCAGCATATTTTTGACCACTCAGAGGAGGATTTAAGTCGAGTCATTGTGACGTGAATTTCTTGTTGTTGTTTTTTTCTTTAGAGGTAGAGGCTCATTCAGAAACTAAAAACAGGTGGCTTCTTATCACAAGATATCTTAACATTACCGCAGTCACCAGATCTGGTGATCTGTCTGAGGTTCTAACAAGAAACTTCCCACAGATCATCCCTCGGGCTGCAAAATAAGATGCCTGACTCATATCTGCTTTTGGGAATTATCATGCAACATTGGCAAGAAACTTCCTCCTACCATCTCATAGTTGTTTAGTCATGTTGAGTCTGCATTGTGGTTTCATGTGGGAGATCAAGTAGACTTAACAACATAACTGAACCAAATGGTGTAATTCCAAAGAGGAAGTTTTTTTTATTTTTATTGTATGAGAACACAGAAATATGTCCAACATTCCTAAAAAAGACCTACAGGGCATTCTGAGAAAAAAATATGAATTGTAGAAAATTGTTTCAAGATTAGAGAATACATTTTTGCCACTATGACCCATAACCTAATCCAAAAATCTTCTACAGATGACAAGACTGTTTTGTATAAAAGATTCAGCAGGCAGATGTAAGCAAATAAATACAACCTTTTCAAAACCTTTATTTGTCACAGAAATTTCGATATTCTTTCACAGATTCAATGCACAAAGAGTGATATTTCATGACTTTTGGGGTTTTATAGAAAAAAAATGTCCTTTTCTTCTTGATCAACATTTCCTTATATTTCATACAGCAGTCCAGCCGGTCTTGTACAGGGCGTGACCCATCAGACTCCTCCACCCCATGTCTGCCTCCTGGCTGACTAACCCTTCTGCTTCATACACCCACAGTGTTATGTCTTCATAACAAGGTTAACCTAAACACTTCCCACTGCAGCGAACGGAGACTAGGTGAAATGCCCCCCTCTCTAATGTCCAATGATTTTATGCCAGGGCCTAGATGCATTTAACATGAAATTAATACATTACTTCACATAAGCCATACAATTCTGTAACAGGGGCCAATGCAAAATATATTTAGTGAAATCCAAACACAGTTTTGGAATGTTTAGTGGAAGGAACAAATACAGCAAAACAAGCTGTAGAAAACCCCCCAAAACAGATAATTGTATTGCAAAGCTCAATGGAGGCAACGTAAAAGGCCTCCCGCCTGTTCGTTGATGTTTCATCAGATTTAAACTCAGCCCAGTCATTAAACTGGAGAATTTCGTGCTTAATTTCTTCAATCTACAGACAAGATTAATGAAATTTGATCTTATTTTCCAATCAGAACTTCAAATCGGTCCACACTGCCAAAACTACAAAAATCTGCTTCAAAAAACATATTATCACCATGCCTGATGGATGGATGGCTGGCTTTTGTGCCCATATTGACATTTTATTTTTATGTTTTCCAACCGAACCAATCTAGTTGAAACTGATTAGACAGATTAGACTGCTATAATTTGTAAACATATTTTTTGTGACTGTGGGAGGTAACTGGAATAAACCCACTCAGGCTTGGGAAGAAAATGCAAGCTTCCCAGAATTTCAGGGCTTTATCTTGTGGGGTAATAGAGACATGAATGACTCATCTAAAACAATGTCAAGCTAAATGGAAACATCACTGACAGTAAAGAAAAAACAGGCGATGACCACATAGTCACCGGTAGCATCCAGTCAGCCTATACTCCTATTTAAAAAATATTGTAATTCAGTGGAATCCCTGTTGATGAGAAAATATTTTCCCAACAGTTGCCTATGCTGCATTCAACTACAGTGGAGAGATTAGGCTGTTGAAATATCAAAACAACTCCAAACTGATTTACATGTTTTACTCTTGAACAATAGCAAAATATTATAAAAAACGTTCTAAACAATATGGCTATCTACTCTGGCTAGGTCGGCTTGTACTATTTTATTTAGAAAATAAAAAAAAGGGGGGGGGGACAACAACAAAAAACAAATCTCCAGTCAATTCTATGCTTTCAACTTTAAAGGTGTATTACAGAACAAAATTTGATTAATTTCAGGAACTGAAAGGAAGGAATTCAGGACAAACGTTTTATTTTATTTTATTGATGATAAAATAAAAAAAAATATTAAAAAGTCATATGCGAATTTGTATTAATTTTTGATTAATGAATAGCGAAAACATACCAAAGCAATCTGCTGGGATTCCTTACACAGAAAACTTTTAACTGATTGGAATGCTTGTATAATTGCATTGAAATGACTGTTGTTGTAAAGTGCCTTGAGATGACATTTGTTGTGAATTAGTGCTATATAAATAAAAGTGAAATAAATTGATTTTTGTGTACTGCTTCACCCCTAGTTTGGATGCCTAGTTCCAATATCTGTTTGACCTGTGTTACTTTATGCATGTCTTAGACAATCCAGATAATAAACACGCTTCTATGTCTGCTTTTCAAAAGTATGAGTAGGAACAACTTTAGGACATTTGATTTTTAATTTGCAGCTATTCTGTAAACAATTCTCACATGTCTTCTCATGCTGAGAATCATTGGCTTCCAATCAATGTGAATGTTCAAAGAATTCCCTCAGGGTTCTGATATCTGAAAGCAAAAGTCAGATTTTCCTGAAACAGAAACACAGATGCCAAAAGTGTTTGTGTGGGTGTGTTTGTGCAGAAACACACACACACACATACAACAAAAGACTCCTTTAAGTGGAGAGTGGAAGTAGGCGGAGGCTCACTCTGTTTAGTGGAAACCTTTGATGTCCGACAAGATAAGGGCTTCAAAGGGGAATATGTCTTGAATATTGCTGAGACCGAAAAAAAAGGCACAATAAGAGCGGGCCATACATAAACCTAATCAACATGCCAAGGCCCAGAGATCATCTGCTGCCTCCATGTCTTATGCTTTATGGGTTTTCGATCAGCTAGAGTGCTTCAGTACCCTCCAAGTTTAAATCTAGCCATGTTTCAGTTACTGCAAAATCCCTGCATGAAGTTTGTTCCAATAAAATAAGACATAAATATGATCAAACATTCGGGGTTTAGAGGATACAATGGAAACTAAATTAACACCACTCCTACATTTCTCAATTGCTGGCAAAAGTTATTGTTTGGCTCACACTTTTTAAAGAAGGTCAGTGCTTCACAATCAGGTTAAAGAACTGCTAATGAAGTGATGAACAGACTAAAATAAACGACTGGAAGATTATAAAAAAGATGGAACAAAAAATTATATCAAGTCCAAACAAAAAGACAGTAAGTGGAAATGGACATAAAAATATTCAAGAAATGTTAGGATTCTGTGGCTGGTGAGTGAGTGTGTGTGTGTGTGTGCATTTCCGGTTCTCCTACCTTCTCTCTAGGGCGTGGCAGGCAGCAGCACCAGGTGCTGCACTTGCACCTCCAGATAACCCCTCGAGCTCCCCGGTTCCTGGTGCCACCGTTCTGGCTGTCTCGAGACGACCTAAAATAAACTCTGTTTAAACTTTCCTTGGTCTGTAGGTGGTGCTGTTATTGAGTCCAGTAGCCCAACATGTCAAGAAAACGTTTTTAGCAAAGAACTAATTCATGATGGAGCATTTTAAAACAGGATTTAAGTGTAAATAAAAAAGTGTCCCTGCAATAACCTGCAATTAAGTCCAAGCTTAATCCCCTTTTAGAGCTAGCTATTTGGTCTGAATATATATTGGGTCTAATAGTGCATCCCATCTAAATTTGGGAGAAAAAAAATCAGTTGGAAGTTCTTTTCTTGCTCTGACTTCATCCCAATATGGCCGCTCGTTGCATCAACAAGTTGTGGTTGAAATATGTGTATTTTGAAAGATACACTAATAAGGGGTGTCTGAAATTAATGTTACATGTAGAGCCTTCAACTCTAAACTTAATGATATAAAAGTGATATTTGATTATGGAAAGTACGAGGTACTACCAACAATTGCAACTTGGGTGTCGCCATATTAGAATCTCGACTTATCAAACAATGTTAACTGGAATTCTTTTTACTCAGGTGTGACGTCAAACCCAGCTCAGAGTCCAGACCTTTAGACATTGAAAAGTTAATTTAACATGTAAATAAAATAAAGTATTTCCAAAATTGACAAATCACAGTAATTTAACCTTTAGTGCTAAAGTAGACCTCCAGCATTCACAAAGGTCAGGGACTATAATCAAAAATCCAAAATAATACTTAAGACCAACTCTAAAACCCCAAATACCTGCCTACTTTAACAACTTACTCTCCTGATTAGCAATAATATGCTTAGTGAAAATGTTGGCACTACCTCAGAAGCTATAATCTAAATCTAAATTAGATTTAAATGCTCCACATTTGATTTTCAAACCTGGAGAAACCACACATGGTGAATAAAAATGAATGGACATAAGTTTTGGTCCTACAGTGTGTGGCCACATGGCAATGACGAGACACCACGCACAAATCATTGTTATACACTGACTGATCTCTCTTTCTATGCATTAGTGGACTATGGTCAAGTGAGCTGATACTTAGAAATAATTATAGATGGTTCCAAGGGATATCACTGCCTCTCCCCTTGATTTCTGATTGGCTACAGCTCACATTCAACTGTTTCCATGCTCGTTTGTCCTCACAACACACCACACACACTGAGATATCGGACTAAGACTAAGAACTACCCTCTACACAACTTGTGGGGTACACATGACCGGGACCACTCCCTAGCATTCTGCTGGTCTCCTCCTACTCCCGACTCTCCGGGGCTGGGAAGGGGGCTCCATCGACCATCGCATGTGTGGCTGCCGGTGGACTGTTGTCTCCGAGCTGACTACATGACGTGTTCGGCCTGGCTGAGCCGGGCATGTTCCAGTGGAGGATCAGGGCACTAATGACTCAGTTGAACGATGGCAGTCGGATCCATGGACCCAGCCTCTCGCCGCATTGAGGAGCCTGGCCTGCCCACCCAGTTTGAGGAGCTGTTATCTAGCGTAGGTCCAAGCATCGCTACAGGCGCTCAATCCCACCTGCTGAGCAGCTGTCTATCTGTCTGTGGGGTGCAGGACATGCTGTGGTGGAACTATTACCAGGCATGGGTCGTGTTGCAGCCAACGTCTCCTCGAGAGAGGCGGTCCGGATGAGGGAAATGTTCAGGGAGCACAGTTCTGGGAATGGTGCTTTTGCAGCCACAACAGTTCTTTTAAGAGGCACCCACAAACCTGTTAAGTGCTTTCCTGTCTGAACAGTCAGCTAAATAACTAAATAGCTTTTTTGTCTAAATAGTCTAACCTCTTTTTAATATTTTTTATTATTATTCCTGTCTCTGTATAAAAAACAGCTGATGTCATACAGCTCATGCTGATTAGCCATGGTGTTTATCAATATTTACTCCATGCTGATTCTGTGACTCTGTGTCAGTCACAGCATCACTGACACCACGTCAACAGGCTCCTGATTAGTTGACGTGGGGCGATTTGATGCTGAAGTTCAGATTTTCCGACCTCAGCAGCAGACACAAAAGCACTCGAGATGCGTGAATGCAAAAAATGCACCACATAAAATAAGATGTATTTTCTGATGTGCATGAAACAGCTCATTCACGCAAATCTGACGTGCAAATGAGGCAGAAAAATGTTTTTCACAATGCAGATGACATGGTACACAGTGATGCGCGTCAGCACACTTCTACATTGATTTAACATATAAACCAGATGTTCACAGTACTTCAAGCGGGTTCAGAGTGAATGCACCATTAGATATGCTCCACGAAAAAAATCTGCGTATGGGGAAATTTTCGCAAAAATTGTCTGGGTCGACTGTACAAATATGCTTTTGTATTAAATGAAAGAAAGTTATAGCTTTTTATATTGATTTTCTGACTTAATAATAAACAAAGACTGCATAGAAAACCCACTCCAAGGTACTTAATGAATTACAATCTAAAGACTATTAGATTTGTTTTGCTCATTCAGAATATGGAATGTGTGGAAACATTTTGTGAAGTATCTTTCATTTGAATATATTTTAGACACAGTTATTGGGATCAAACCTCGTTATGTCCTGTGCAAAGTGAAAAAAAAAATCGGTCAACATCAACAAATCCTTAATCTCCCTGGTTTCAGAAAAGAAATAACAAAGAAATGACATATTCATTAGAACTCCATCCCAACAGTCAAGCACATCCAGAGCTGCAGAATTCATCTCTCCAGGGTTCTTGCTACATATGTCTATTGATTAGAGCATCCAGCCAGGGGCTGAAAACTCTTTTGGTGTGAACCAGTTTGCTTAATTGGTCACAGCGTGCTTTTTATTCATTCAATTTGACTTTTTTTCTGAGGGGAGAAATCTGTGAAAATTCATGCTAAGAACAGCAATGTGTTAATTAAGTTTCGACTGCACTGCTTTGATTAAATTGTTGTTGCATCTCAGGAAAAAATGAATTGAGGAGAAGTTAGCAACAGATTGCCTACTGGTTCACTGTTTGCATCATTTTCCC
Source organism: Apricaphanius iberus (assembly GCA_028564705.1). Lineage (NCBI taxonomy): Eukaryota > Metazoa > Chordata > Actinopteri > Cyprinodontiformes > Aphaniidae > Apricaphanius > Apricaphanius iberus. The sequence continues at coordinate 164,157 of JAPXFQ010002125.1, read as the reverse complement.
TTTCTTGTCCTTACATGGATTTCTTAAGCACATCAGTTTTAAGTTAGAAAAACATGGGTGAGTATTGAGTTCTGGGCTCTGTGTCGTTCACGTGTAAAATGGTGAGAAGATTTGATTTAGACATGCCATTCATTTAAAAGTTAATTTTTTTGTAGCAGTTATCAGGTCTCTTATTTCATTTCTCCTCTCCAGTAACATAATCAGCCATGTAGCATCCTCTCCTAGTTTAAACTTTCTTTAGGACTTCATCCGTTTTTATAGTTTTACAATTTTAAATAGAAAAAACAAGAAAATGAATCAGTCAAGATGCAACTGAAGGTCTACTTCAAACACATTTGAGTTAAATGCAAGTCCTGTTGGATGTGAACAGCTCATTTACCCAAAACTTAAAGGCACATCTATAGTTTTACATCTAACCATTTACTGTCTTCAGGTTAGGGAGGACAACCACTTATCTCACTACCTGCCCTCCTCAGCTCATTCCAGGGTATCCAAACACATTCCCAGGCAGGAGGGGAAATGTAGTTTGGGTTTGCCGCAGTGGTCGCATTTAATGAATCTTTTCCTATTTAACCATTTGTTGTTTTTTTTAACTGTGAAGGAAAACTCTGAAGGCCGTAGTATTCACATCTCTGACCACTTGGAGCAAATGCACAAAACATTTCCAACTTTTCGCACTGAACCAGGTCACTATCAAAAAAAAAAGAAAAACCAAATTTTCATGAGAGCATCTGAGCATAATTTCAGACCTGAACACCACATTTTATTAGGGTGACCAACCATCCTCTTTTCCTGGGATGTTCACTTTTCACATGCTGTGACCTCTTATTTGGAAATCAAAATATGGTCACCCCAGCTATAATTTCTGAAAGTGGTTATCCTCTATAGCTCAGGAACCAATTGTTATTTAACAAAAACTAACAGGCTCTGCTATTACAACAACCAGCAAACCTAAACTCAATTAACAAAGTGATTTAAAACAGCATTGGCTCCTCTTACACAAACAAACACATTTGGTCACAAACTTGTTTTAACTATCTCACCGATTCATAGTATTTATTTTACATTAAGTTTCAAGTTTTGTGCACTAAAATCCATATCTGGAAGCTTCCTCATTAAAATGAAGCATATGGTGTTATTATGGTAATGGAGGAAAACCAGTCTGAAAAAAATCCACACAGTCCTCATTTGAATCTTCCTCTAAGCCTCGTTGACACTCCCTGGTTGTGCATCGGGTCTGCACTGACGAAATGATCGGCTGCTGGTACAGAGAAGAGGATTTGGCCTTGGCCAATCCAAGATGTGCTGCCTTCAAGTTTCCCAAAGGTTCATCAGCCCCTCCTCCACGCTCTCAATTAGGAGTCCTTCCTCTCGTCAGGACCATCTGCATCGGAGATAATTAAAGGGAGGCAAACTGGAACGCAACAGAGGCCTTTTGAATCGGCCCATTGATCTTATGTCCTGGATATTTCCACTGGCAAAATTTCCCCACTGCATCGATACTCAGCTGCATGCTTATAGTCTAATGGCTTTATGCTGATTAGGATACTATTGACATTTTTAATTAGCTCTGCTAGAGGAGACCTCCAGAAACAGCTTGGGTCCAGCCGCACAAACCAACAGTTAGTGACCTTTAGGGTTAGCTAGCAGCAGGCCGTGCACATGTGTTTCTGGCTGGCGCATCACTCGCATGGGAGAACATCTTTGTGTGGCTCTTGCAAGTGACAATGGACAATTATCTCCAGAACCAGACCTGACCTCATTGTGTTGACAGGGATTTGCTGGTGACCGCTAGAAAAACCCATGTTCAGAGTGCTTCACCATTGATCTGCAGTCAGACTGTGACACAATCTCAATGTCTGACTCTTAACCACATCAAACTGCTGTAAGGTTGTGCAGGAAGGGCAGTTGATACCCCACATAGCTCCTCTAACATCCCCATGGGATTTGTTTACCCAAAGGGACTTTTCGCCATGATCACAGTTTTTTTACAAAGTGCCACCATCATTAGGTGAATTAACTGTGGGGTAGATGGAGGAGAACGCCTTTTGGTGGAGGTGGAAGACGGAACATTATCACCTGCCTGAATGGATGCAGCCGCCTTCTTATTGGGCGACATTAGAGCTGATGGCAGAAGTCGCAGATGGCGGCGGACATTAGAGGTGGAAAAGATGGCGCATTTTTGGCATGTGCGATTCCTGCAGAGCATTGTTTCTGCTGTGACGAGGTGAAAAACGGGGCAGATGGGATACAGGTAATGGAAATGGGCCGAATCCAAGCTCCAAGACACAGTGTGGCGCTGATGGGAACTGGAGACCAGGCTGTGGTAGGAAACGGCAGCTAAAACAAAGCTGAGGTCAACACATTGGGAGTCTCTGTGGAGGAAGAAAGAGTGACAGGTGCATTACAGCCTGCTGCTGCGGCTACATGGAGGAAACTCTGGGGATGTTGAAAGGCTTGCATGCCTGTAACGATTTTAGAGTCAGCATGACGAAGTGTGGAGTGCAAGCAAAATCTCATGTGATGCTCAAACCTGCTGAAAGCTGTTACTTCTGTTCTGTAGTGTAGCTAAAGGCTGCACAGAGGAACTGGTGGCAGCTGGTGAAAAAGTTTATCCTTCCAAAAGTTGACGAAGGAGACATCCAGAACCATCAGATGCAGCAAAAAAAAAAAAAAAAACATAATGAGAGAAGTTTGCTAATTATACTCTGTTTTTGGGTTGCATAATATCCAGCACTAAAAAATGGCCTGACTTAATCGCTGACTTTCATTAACTGTGTGAAGGCTAATGATTGTCTCCCACGTTGACGTTGTGATTCTGTCTCTGAAAAAGCGAGGGATCATTAACTTCCACTGTAATATTCCTTGTTCCTAGTGATGCAAACCCAGACACATAAACGATGCACCACTCAACGGGGACCTTATTATAGATCAGAGGAGCCCATTCGACCCAGCATATGCAGCCATTCATTTATCCTTGTGGGACCCAGGTGACAGAGTAAAGGTGTGCAGAGGGGCACCGCAGACCTTGGGCACTGGAAACTAATTACCCTCAGTAGTAATTACGAGTGCACAGTTCAAGTCTGACCTTGGCAAACTGATTTTGTGGCATGCGGGGGAGAAATCCATCACATGATGTCACAAAAAATATGAAAACGAGAATCCTGTTGGCTTTAGATACCATACTAGTGAGCAAACATGCTGGAATAATTTTATAAGCTGCTTGAGTGTCTAAAAAGTATGCAAAATAGCAATGTGCATCCAGATAAATAAATGCATAAATGTGACCCAAGAAATGCATTTGTAGAGTAGAAAAAAGTGTTTATTTTAAATCTTTTAAGCCCGAAGAGTTGAATCTGAATTGGACACACAAGCTGTCAAACTCGAAGGTCACAGAACTTCAGGCTGAGGCGCTTGGTTACACAATATTTGTTTTGACTTTTAATCAGCACTTACGTTTTTAGATGAAGGGAAGGATCAGGGATTCTCTTCTTCCAGTGATTGTCTCATAACCTGAGAGTCTTAATAAATAACAGATAAATTGTGACATTTTGCTGGGAGGACAAGCCACGTATGGGGTAAGTAAAAGTGCTATCCAGTCTGCAGTTTTTTTCAAACTTATTAGCAATAACACTGAACCCTTAAAGGTGAGGTAAACACTTTTGAGTTTTTCATAAATCACTTTCAATCTGGGCACAAGATTCTGTCATCCTGCCTTTCAGTGATTTATTTAACAACGGAGGAAGTATGAGTAGGGGAAGGTGATGTGGTTGAAGATGATTTGCAAGTTTTTTTTGTCTCTGAGACACAAAGAAGGTTAATCACACAACCGTATTCAGAGTAAATGTAAGGTAGGATCCTTCATAATGTTTTTTATCTGACATAAATACAATCTTGTTCCATGTTGGTCTAAATGTGAGGAAACATGAAATCCTGCCTCTCAATTGAAGCATGTGTGTTGCCATTGACGTGTACAGTCTTGGTGTCCTACAGCATCAGAACAAGATCATGTAGTATCATTTGTAAAAATTCAGTCAAAAATTTACATCAGTAATTTGGGTTATTTAGTTTCTCATAAAAAAGCAGGGAGTGATTTTTCAAAGTCATATTTGCATCCATCTTCTAAATCCATTTCAAGATGTCAGTTTTAAACTAAATATTAACTTAGAAGGTCTGTTATTGCAATCAGTACTACAACAGCTCATCTGTGTCCAAAAAGTGGACGATTAAAATCCAAACACGACTAAAGATTGCAGGCACGACTGATCTTCAAGTTTAGACAAACAAGGTAGCAGAGACTCTTAACGAGAGGCCGAGGTTGCGGCCTTCCCTCAGCAAGTAGAGGCGGGGAGAGCCACTAGCCACCTTTCAATCAAAAGGACACTCCCCTAAGTATTCATAATTTCATGCTTAAAGTACACCTAATTGGATAAGATATAAAAATTATCCCCCCTATTTAACCTAAATATTTCTGGGAGGTTTGTTTGTTTGTTTTTAACCAGGCTGTAAAGATGTGTATTTCGGCTGTGAAGTTGGAATTTTTTAAATAGGAGTCGATGGGAACTTTCTCCTTTCTGTAGTCAGCCCCTAACAGATGACGGGGGAAATGCATTTTTGTCACTTCTGGGTTGGCTTCACACTTTGGCAACGAGTTTACCCCTTGGATGTCAGAAAGAGTTTGGGAGAATAATTTGTAAATGTATTTAGTTACAGTATACTGAATACCTGCTTTAAAATGTATTCAGTAACATATTCCGTTACTTTGCTGAATCCTGGTACTGTATTCTAAATACTTAGAATACATCCCCTTAACAGCATTTAAGTGTATTAAATGCCACACAATGTGCTGGTAGCTACTCCCGCAGGAAAACAGAGGGCATATTAATGCTAAATAATAGGTACTGACTGGAAAAAAAAATAAAAAATTGACACAACACTGCTGTTTCTCAGTGACCAAAAACCAACCAATCAAACAAAATGGTTTTTAGCAGTAATATATCTTTACATTGTTTTCGATTTTATGCTTAGTCATTTGAAATGAAGTTTAGCTGTTTATCAGCCACAGCAAATTAGGCTATTTGCGACTTTCTGTTATAAATATGCAAAATATTATAAACTGACATTCATTCCACTCCAGATGGCAAGCTTTTATCCTTGTAGCCATACCTTTCGTGAATCCCATTACAACATATAAACAAGCTAACGTCATGTCAGATACAATAACTGTAAGAAATGACCTAACTAACACGATATAGGCCCTGTCAAATAATTGACAAAAAAAGTGTAGTAGAGGATTTTTTTTTTTTTTTTTTTTACATCGTTGCGGTGTCTTGAATTTTATTAGTGACTTTCACATACCTTTAAACGCTGGCCAACCAGATGCTTTGTGGTTCAAGTTTGCTGTTGACATTGTCGATGTGAGGCGTAGCTTCTTGAGACCCGCCAACAAAGTTTACACAAAAATGTACGAATTTTCCCAGCTGGATCATCAATAACCTTTGCAAAAAATATTTTAGGTGGTAATACGAATATGCCGCTACATTCATTTGTACCGAGTTACAGCTGCTTCGGCATCCACTGGAGTTTCCCTGCATACTTTGCAGTTTTACACCAGAAGCATTGCTCTATGACTCTATGACAAGTGTTGCCAGAGTTGATCTTTTCCCCCGTTTTAACTACCATGGCTATAGTCGGGCTTTTGTCAGGAATGCTGGAATGAAATCTGCCGTCACTTGAAAAAAAATAACTGCAAGAGAGCGACATGGAATGCATCCTTTCCTTCACTGCTAGGTTTATTTGGCTGCGGTTCTGCCTCAACCCCCCGCCCAGCTCCAGGTCTGAATCCATACCTGGCAACTCACGTTTACGTTTTTGTTTGATAGTCTGGAGTGTTTCGGCCATAGGATATCTATGGTTTTTGCGGCATGTTGTTTAGGGGTATTATGGGATAGTCTATACAACGTGGAGACACAGACTTCCAAAAATGTATATGTTCATCTTTCAGGTGGAAATGGGTAACTGTAACGGAATACAGTTACTCATAATTAGTATTCTAAATACGTACCGCCGGTACATGTATTCTGTTACTCCCCAACACTGGTGACAGGGCACTCCATTAGACAGCAAAATATATCTATCACAGCAAATGCAGATGGTGATGATGTTTTGACTAATCATAGTAGGTATTTTCTTTCCTCCAAAGGATAGTTTTAAGTCAGGGATGCAACGATACCACTTTTTTTCAAACAGATACAATACCGATACTTCTACCGCACAAAAAAATGCAATGAATTGGAAGACAGGTTTTATTTTCTTCTCAACAATTAACATTTTCTGTAAAATTATTGCAGAGTTTACAAATTTTAAGTATCGGTTAGTGGTATTGGTTAATTAACCGATACCAATATAGTGCATAGGAATGGTATCTGCCATATACCAGTATCGGTATCGGTGCATCCCTAATTTAGGTGGTTACCATTAACACTACCTGCTTTTGGTCTTCTCTTTGAATTTCTGGAGCGATAAGAATTTTTTTTTTTCTGCCAAATACTTACCTGGATGTATAGACCATATGTCAGTGCTGGATTGTACTTCTGGAGTTTTTGAGGTTACTGTTTTTACTTTACTGAACTTTCATGGTTTCCTAAAAAGGAAAATTGATGATATTCAGCACATAAACTCATGCTAGATTTGTCTTTCAGTTATAAATGCTGTTAACAAATATATAAATCATAAACCTAGGAGACCTGGGAAGTTTCCACTGCCTAGATAATGTTTTCAGTATCTGCACTGCAAAAACTGTCCATCTCACCAAGTCAAGCAATCTTGTTTGTAGCTAAAAAGTATTTTTTATCTTGTTTTGAGACATATATACTAAGCACGAGCAGAAGATGTTATATTATCAATCTTATTTATAGAACATATGTCATTTTGAGAATTCTTACCAGGTACAATTGTCTTACTACACTGGCAGACTATTTCAGTTAATTTAAGAAGTTTTAGACTATTATTTTTTATTTTAGATGAGTTGCACTTGGTAAAAATCGTCAAAATAAGACAATTATTCTCTAAATAAGATTAATAATCGAACAATGTCTGCTTTTGATTAGTATATAAGTCTCAAAATAAGATCAAAAATACTTTTTAGCTGGAAACAGGATTGTAGGACTCGATTAGATAGACAGTTTTAATTATGTGAAAAGACTAGGAAAAAAATGCTTACTTTTATTTTGGAGTGGATACATGAAAATTACTTCAGTTACATGTAATGGAGATAATGTGATACAGTATTCAGATCTGCAAAATACATGATTTGTTCCTTGACATACAAACATTATTTTCCTTAACATACAAAAATGTAGGAATCGGTCTGAATGAAATAAATCCAATGCCGCAGTTTGTTCTGCTTTGTATTCCTCACATGCTTTTATAGTCTTGGCATAAGAGGTCACAGGTGGAGACAAGCTGTGACATCTGCCAGAATGAATTGATTCATGTCTTCAGAGGAAGACAGAAAAGGCATCAGTCTTTTGAAGCCTTATGGGTTTGGTTCAACAGAATGACAACACAGGAAAAGGAAGCTCTGGATGATCAAAATTTACTGCTGCACCGAGAAGAGCAATGATGATCCCATGGAGGAGGAGTGGTTGTTTTTCTTTTTTTCCCCCTCATTGCAACTGTTAGTGTTGTTCAGCCAATCATTCTGTTTTATGTATAGTTGATAAACATCTTCCCCATTGAAGAATTTGGTGAGTGATTTATGTATAGGTCACCATTTGCATGATTAATACCTGGATTCATGATGTTTGAACTAAAGTCTGGTTACATATATTGTGGAAAGCTGCAGGCATCTGGTCAGAGATGAGACTTCACCTTTATTTCAGCAGATTTATTCAAGTGTCTCATCGTTTGTGTATGGTTTTTGTAGTAGCTCACACACACAAAGCTTTCCTTAGCAGCTAGCAGCTTAAATAACCAAAAAATTAAGAATAGCAGGCTATTTCCTACACATATATACATTCATTTCAAAAAATCAGTACATTTAGTTCTTTTAATAACCATTGTATAACCAAAGAGCAGCAGCAGTAGAGAAGTTCGGAGCTGGGAACACGCACACACGATGCTCGCTTGATGGTTTCGTGTGAATTGATCCCCTTAAATAGACAGACGTAAAACGTGCTTGCGTTACGCTTGCATGATGCTTTGTTGTAAATTTAAATTTAAGGTAAGCTATCACGGGAAACCTTTTTGATGGATTCAGTTAACTAATCTCTATTCTTCTATTCAATTCAAGCACATTGAATTCCCTTGTGTTGAAAGTGTGCTATACAAATAAAATTGCCTTGCCTTGTCTTCATAAAGTTGAAAATGACTGTGTCAGCACCAAGTGGTCAGGGGTGTGATGCTAAAAGTGGGAGGACATTGTCACTTGAGACCTGCAGTCAGACTTCCCTGGCCTACACATTGCATCCAATCTAAATTTTAATGGATGATGATTCTGGGAGCAAGCCTATGGACACTAGAGCGAACGTCAGCTACATCGGACCTGGTACAAATAGTGTGGCCAGCCAATATCCCATAAAACAAGGTTCAAAGCCCAAATTGATAGTAATGTATGTGAGACATAACTGTGTTTATTCATTAATTCAGAAATTACCACAAAAATGTATGTATAATTAAATGTCATCTTGTTGTGTAAGATATTCCTATCAAATGGGAGAAAAAATTGCTTCACATGTTACGGCGTGACTGTTTCCCCTGTCTTTGTCTGTTCCTGTGTTCTTGATTGTTTTCAGCCGTTCCTTGGGTGTTTCTCAATGCCAAGGAACCTCGCCTTGATGCCTTGGTCCGGCCCTGGTTGCCTAGGAGATATATAATCAGGGACCGCCAAGGCGTGTTCATGTGCTAACGAGGCATCAGTCCTCCAGTTGTTAGCCGTTTAGCTAACTGACCATGGATACATCAGAGGTGCATTGATGCCTTCTCTTGGTCAAACATTTCCCAGAATACAGTGTGGTAGGAGCCGGCAGCAGCTACTTTGAGGATAAATTTCCAGTTTAAATTTTAGTAAAGTAATTGCAGCTACCAGGCTTATATTTAAAATGCTTGTTTAATTTTTTTATTGTTATTATTTTTTTTAGATCCAAAGCAGTTATATATGGTTTGTTTAGCTGCTTAGTAGTTTCAGCTTTGGTGGCTACCAGGTATTAATTCGCTCACACACTTGATTTAACCTACATATACACAGTTAAAAAAAAGTAAAAAGCTCATTATACATTTCCAGTTCCATGGCTGACGTAACATTACTATGATATTATGTCACTACAACAGGAAGGACGTAAACAGAGCATGTAAGCCGGCAGCCGCGGTCACTTGAGGCAAGTCTGTTCCATTGACCAATGAAGGACAATCACCCCTTGTTTCCCTGATTGGTGCAAAAAGTTTTTATGGTTGCCATGTTTGTTTTGGCCCGATTCTGAGAGTTCTGTAATCTGTCCTATGAGTCTGCCCCCTAGTGGAAGTCTCCAGTAGTACGTGCAGTGAGCAAGCATGTACGTCCCCAAGACACTCCTTGTTGCTTAATAGTTGCTGGTGTCAATGTGAGGTAAAAAAACGAGCATATGTCTGGCCTTACTGTTAAAATACAATAAAGTGAGTTTTGGCAAAACTAGTAATTGTTTCTATATTTAGGCAGTGAGAAGTGCTACTGTCAGCTGCTGAAAGTAACTAATAAAGTAACTTGTAATCTAATTTAGCTACTTTTGAAACAAAGTAATCAGTAAAGTAACTAAGTTACTTTTGGAAGGTATAATCAGTATTCAGTAAAATAACAGCAAAAATTTAGGTTATTATATTTTGTCATAAAAGGAAAAATAGGGACTTATTTTCAGTCATATTTGCATACATGTTATTTCCTAATTCATAAATACCGTTGCTTTATAGTAACTATTTAGTTTGCAAGTTAATTAATTATTTTACAAATTAATTATTTAGCCCGAAGGTAAATATTACACTCATTAGCTAAATATTTAGTTTGATGGTAAATATTTATCTAGCAAGCTAAACTGGCTAGGTAAATGTACAGCTTTAACTAAGTACTTAAATCTAAACTAAATACTTAAACTTAATACTGCAATTTCAATAGCTGAGAAGTTGAAAATGGTCTATTAAATATAAAAGCAGTGTCTTGTGCCATGTAAAATCTCATATACTCCTTCTGCTGAGGCAGTCATTGTTGCTGTAAATTAATGAGTAACTGTGTATTGCTGTGATGCATGTGATGTTTTTATAGCTGAAATGTAAAAAAGCTAAAAGCTACCTGGGCAACAACATGGTTAACAAGACCCAGCCTTTACTCTGGTAGTCCACTTCCGCTTATCTGCAAGTAAATTTGCATATTAGCTGAATGTACCTTTGAGCTAAACGTACAGTTTCAAGCTAAATATTTAACAAACCACTTTAGCTTGCTATGTAAAATCAATAATCAGCTTGCTTACTAATTATTTAGTTAAAACTGTGACATTGTGATAGATGAGTAAATAACATGGATGCAAATATGACTGAAAAATTCAACCCCTTTTGTTTATGCTATAAAAGGCTAAATCACCCAAATTATTTCCGTTAACTTTTGACTGTAACTTTACAAATGACACCCTATACAGGTAAACATATTGCTGCATAGTCTAGCCATTACTTTCTTTCCTGTCATGATTAGGTAGATGCATTGCAGAGCTTCACCATCTGACCCACGATGATCGCTCTGATAAAGATACAGACATGAGCAATAATAGAGGCTACAGACAAATCACAACAGTTACATGTCATGAAACAAACACAATGTGAAGCTTAATGCAACTAAGCACAACACAAAATATAATTTAATGGCTTTTCGAGGAGATATTTTTTTTTTTTACATCAAAACCCTGTCATACTAGCTAACTATTATACACAAACACACAGGGGCACACAATCCTCCTTCAGTGATTTCTCTTTATTGTTTCTCACAGCCAGGCTCCTGTAAGATGGGTTAAGCATGAGGTGAATCACTTTTGCCTCATTTACATTCCAGGCACACGACTGAAGTCTACAGTTGGCATTCAGGATGTCTGAAGCTCAGAGCCTGCAGTCTGTGTTGAAAGGTACCGTAGCATCCTGACTTTAAAGTGCTGAATAACAGTGAGAAGGACCAGAAACCTCTCAGCATGCATGAATTGTACTGGAGTCACAGCTTTCTTTTATTTCTCTACACGTCCTACAGAGATATGTTGAAGTTTTCTTGCCATACAATGACTAGTTTTAAATGTATTTCTTTATCTTTCAGTTGCTAATGTCTATTTGTTTTGTTTGGCTTTTAATTTGAGGCTCTTACAGCTTTCAAAAGTCCAAATTCATTTTTTTAAAAGATTCACAACGTATGTTTTAATTATTTATACCACCTTAGAGCAAAATTAAGTCCCCAACACTACAAATGTTTAAAGTACTACTATTTAAAAAACCTTTTAACTTCTATTTTTTGGGTCCATCAAGCTAGATGATGATATTGCACAGAAAAAATATGAGCAGTGTCTTGAAATCAGTACACAGACGATACCTTTTTCACAGAAAAACTCTAATTCCACGCCTCATTCTTCTTTTAAAAATATGTTAGAAATCTTGCTAGAGCCACCTGGTCATGGCTGGTGGATGGTGAGATTATGTTCATTCCACTTGACCCCAATAATGCTTACAAGAACATTCAGAAGTTTAGAAATACAACTTCAACCAAGGCCATCAGTACGGTGCTTTCACTCATCATGGCATGCTTCTTGTGCTGCCTTTTTAAGGGATACCATGAAATTAGCTAGTATTGTTTTTCCACTGACTAGAAACAAAGTTGTCTTCTAAATACTGATTGACATAATCTGTTTTCTTTGCTTTCTGTATTTTTGAGCCTACATTTTTTTTTATATGTCCAATACCTATTCCCTGTACAATTCTACTCTTATAAACCTGGTTACTACTGTGACTTTTACGGCCATTCCAAATGGAGTGAGCTCTGGATAGGTGGCATACCATAAGGTCCAATATTTCTCTGAGGCAAACTTCACTGTCTCGCTCTAGCAAAACATGCAAGAAAACATCACAAGCATACCTTGCCAAAAACATATAATTAAAAGCTGACAGATAGCTAAGATGACAACGATAAAATGTCGTATACGCTTTCTTTGTGGACCAAACGCAATAAATCCAGCTTCTTTGTTCATCCACATGATCCTTTGTTTAGCCATCATTGTTGCTAATGTTGACATTGCTTCCATCACATTGTACTGTTGTCACTAGTTTTTTCACATCACTCATTGGGTATAAGTCTAGTGGTTGATTGCAGATTTTCTGTCACTGCTTGAAGACTGTTGGAGGCTGGATGTGGTCATTAAGGGCGCTCAATAAACTGTCAGACAGACAATCACACTGGACGGCCTAAGAGTTGCAAATCATGCACCCCTTTTTTCATCACGACTCTCTTCACAGCAAAGGATTTGTCCACTGTGGCCGAAAAACACAAAGTGTGAACTAGGCTAATGTAAGCAGGCGTTGTGTTAGCTGAATATAAATCTGAAAATAAAAATTTGAAAGCTATCCATCATTTTGACAGATTAGTATTCACATTCCTGATCACTTGGAGCAAATGTGAAGACATTTTCCATATTACATTATACCATACTCACTGCATCTTGCTATCAGGAGCCTGACAGCGCATTGAAGAGTTTCTGAGGCTTTGCAGCTCCCAAGATCTCTGTGTCGTGCCAACCATTGGTGCATGCTGCGGGATTTCCCTCCCCAAAGCAAGAGCTTGTTGGTCAGGAAATGGCTCATTCAGAAAGTCATTACAACTTTTGATTACTTCACTCAGAGAAATGTTCTCAGATTTGAAAACTTTGGCTTAAGTGGTGCTTTATTCTATTCTCCAGTATGGCAGCGCAACATGGATTCAGCTTCCAGAACAACATCTTAACGCCCAAGAGAAGGTAAACTATTTGTATTTCAAGTTTAGTCATTTAATATGCTTAATTTAAATTTATGAAAAATGAATGTTATAATTCTAAACCATGAAATGTATATCATGAAAAACAATATATATATATATATATATATATATATATATATATATATATATATATATTATATTATATATATATATATATATATATAAATTACAATTACAAACAACAAAAAATGTTTAGCGCGAGGTCTGATTCTGAGCTAATTTGCGTTGATTTCCTCGTATTTTCAGATACAGACATCTGATGTGAATTTCATATTATAGGCTAATTAGGAATAACTATTTTGAAAAACAGGATGTTAATTGTTTGTCTCATCTCCTGTATGCACAGTACAGTTATTTATTTCAAACAGCGAAGGTGATTAACAATCAGTTGATTTATTTAACATCATTCTCATATCATAAGACTCCAAAAAAAGCTTTGTTCTGATTCTGTCTTCAACATTCATTAAATGACAAATCATAATGCAGGTTGACCCATCTGCTTCCTCTTTTTTTTTTTGAACAAAAATAAAACTTAAACCATGTATGATTTCTAGCCTTCCGTACAAACTGAAAAGTTCAAAAGTTCTTCCTACCTGGAGAAACAGGTAATTTCCCACTAGGTTGAAATCCAGGCAAATAAAACGTGTGCACATATGGGTAAAAGCAGTTACACGTGTAAAAAAATAAAAAAATAAATACTTTTTCATCTAACACTAAATCCTAATTGTAATTTTTTTATACTGTACATACGTGATACAAGCAGGATTAATTCATATTTTAGGTCAGTTAGAATTAACATAATGTAGTGTAAATTATCAGTGGAAACACTAAATAAATACACTGAATTGAATTTTGTATAACTTCCTTAAATTTCAGAAGTTTATTTACAGTATAATCAGTATGTCTTTAAAATGCTATCGGAAAGCTCAAGTTCCCAACATTTGAGTCAAATGGAGACACACTTGTAAATAGAATTCAACACCTCAAACATTTGACTTCCTCATCTAAAAATATGCAAAAACCAAAAGAAAAAAATTAAGATATCATGGTTCCTGGTTTATCGTCAGGTACAATTTCCAAACACCTGAATGTGTCATGTCCACCTCTTAAAATTAAACATCAAGCCATTGTAGCATTATGGATCTGTTATTAAAGGCCACTCAGGATGCAAATATACTAAAAAAGATAACAACTTTTGAGAAAAATGGATTGAAACATAATTAATTATTAGAAAAGCAGAAATCTGGCAAGCCTCAGAGCATCAAAGCGTTAAATTAAAGTGGTGGCAGCATCATGTTTGGTGGTCATTTTGCTGCAGGAGGGACTGGTGCAATTCACAAAATAGTAACTTTTCCCAAACAAGAGATGGAATCATGAATAAAGAACATTGTGCTTCAGAATTAAAAAGGCAACTTGTCAAGACATAAGCCAAGAACTGAAAACTTTGGCACAACTGCATCTTTAATGAGGTAAAAAAAACAACCTACACCCCACATTAATTGCAAAGTGGATTGAGGACACCAAAATAAAGGTCTTTAGCTGGCCAACACACATCTCTCATCTCAGCCCTAAAGAAAATGTATGGGGAGTGTTGAAATTAAAACATACTAAGGAAATATAGGTAGACCTCTGAAGAAAGTATAAAAAAAACCTCAAGATTCTGACACAACAGAAGATAGAAATAATGTTCTCACTGACCGAAAACAGGAGTTTAGTTTGAATAAATTTCCAAAAAATTTCAGTGAGAGAACATTTTTTTTATAGTACTGATAAATATCTGGATTTGAACAATTCATCCAAAATAATAATAAAAAAAAAATGACAACTTCAAAATGCCACAATAATTTAAAGCATCCATCTGAACCTGTTAAGCTTTGTTTGTAAGTAAAACATAGGGTTGAAAGGGTGACATTGGTATTTTAATTTTTAACTTTAAAAAATCAAAAAAGTAACAAGCCAATACTTTAACATTAACTTTCAGAACATTTCTGCCAAGTGGAACAGGTCATACTGACTCCACCTCTGAGTTTGTTAAAAAAATATGGTAAAAAGTTTCAGAAAGAGCATTTTTTTTGTGGTTCAACATTTTTGTGCTGGAGAAACTTTACTTTGAAAGATGAAAGTGAAGTGAATTTATGACGCCTGGCAGCCTTTTCGCGAACAGATTGTTCTTCCTGTAGCAAACATCAGATTTTGGATGTGGCAGTGCAGATGGAGAACAGGGAACAGGGACAGTGAGATAAGTCAAAAATGAGCTCCAGCTGTTATGTCTGAACTAGCTGTGGATCACTGCATCTCACAACATACTTTTAGCCTGACAACTCACCCACAGTACAAAAGAACTTAATCATAAAACAGACAGATGAAAAAAAAGAATATTTATATATATATATATATATATTGGCAATGCAAGTACAATCTGGCACAGCTACATTTGTTTTTAAAAAATCAGGATTATTTTGTTTTTTTGTTATATTTAACACTTTAACAGTTTCAACTGTTGCCAGACACTTTAAGAAATAGAGGGTATAGGGTGGGTAGAGATACTTCTCATGTTAATCCCCCAAAAATACAACCTTTTTAGCTTTACTTGTTTTTAGTTCTTTGAAAATGACTCCGTCAGCAAATGACATAACTGTATGGATGAAGATAGTTGAAAACAATGGTGTGGTTATGAAGCAAGTGTCAGCTTGAACAGAGGGGGTATAAACAGTCGCGTCATCAGCTGATTTTGCCGGGGATTCAGCCCAGAATGCTTTCAGTCAAGCACTGGATGTTTTAAGTCTGTTGTTTCACTCATTAGCGACAGGCTCTGTCCTCTCTCAATCACTCAGAACAGGGACGGCTGTGGTCTCCACTGATAAGCACTTCCGCTGACTTGACTATATGATGTATATGACTATATGAAGACTGTATGAAGCAAGTAATTTGCAGCTTATGATGGTATTTATAAGCCAGTTCTTTGTTAGAACTCAACCCTTTTCAAACTCAATTTTTTTTGCAGCATTGAAAGAACTTTTTATAACTGCTTGGTTTTTTCAGCACAAATTTGTTTTTAACCATAGCTAATTTGTTTTCAACAGGATTCAGTAAATGTATTTGGGTAGTTCTATTAGCAAGCTTAGTGTAAGCACACTTTATCCTTTCCAAAGAATAGTTTGAAACTATGTTTGGGACCATTATCTTGATGGGAGAAAAAAAATGCATTTTGGTGCTTATACCACTCTCCTCCGTGAGGCAGAAGAATTTTTATATATTCAAATCACACAATCTGTAGACCTTCATGCTTGTGAAATGTGACACGTCTCTTGTCATCTGGTGCATATTTCCAGATTGTTGTAGGATGAAAAGTTTTATCAGCACTTCTACACTCAGAGACATACAAGCAATTGGTGCGTGGGCAGACTGCAGTCATCCAGTGATGCTTCCTCTATACTACAACACAGAGCACTGATGGTTCAACAACACATACAGTGTCACATGTTTCTGCGGACACAGAGGTCACGGTCAACTCCGGGTTCTCCTCTAATGGAGGTTAAGGTTACGCATAAATACATACGGTCACACACCCACACATTTCCACACACAATTACAGTGTTAGGTCATTGCAATTCATAGATGGATCTTTTTCCAAGGTCAAAAAAACATGCACACAAAGACCTTGCCAGTTGAGACTGCCGCTCTCCCAATCGGGCCTCAGGTTTGCAGGAACAGCAAACTCCTCCACTGAGACCAAAGCCAATTTATTTCAGTCAGGCTGCCAGTGACAGAAACGGAAGCTTTAACAGAGGTCAAGCTGACCAAAGTGTCCACAGGGAAATATCAGCCAGCCCATATACTGCATTTATATACTAGGGAACTGAGGCATTTTACTCTGTTTTTACCAAGGTACAGGTAGTGTTTAACTACATCGTAATAATGAGAATTAGTCCTTCACACAGTAGTTAGGCTTGAACGCTTATTGCCTGGTCCTCTCTTTCTACAAAAGTGCCAAAGCACATTTTAGGTAAACAAATCAGTTAATGATGTTTATCAGTTCAAGGTTAAAACAAATCAATTTTGAACAAAAAAAAACATGACAGAAAATGTAATAGTTTTTTTTATTGATTATTATTTCCAAGTATGTTAAAAAAAAACTAGATGTCCAACCCTCACACTGTTCAGGATAATCTGTTAAAAATGATAAAACAAACAAACTAGCATGTCAACAGTATGATTTGTCATGCATGACTACTTGAGTGACATGTCATGTTTTGATTGTTGCAGTCAGTTAAATGTGTTGACATGAAAACTATGGTGCAAACCAAAGAGCATTGTGTTTAAGAAGTTAACCAGTGTGTATTCTAAGGCTGGTTTTCAACTTATTCTACAAAAAGCTGCTCAACCTCTTCTAGCAAATCTTTCCATTAGACAGTTTTACAGAAAACACAGAATGAATGAAAAATTGATTTTTGCAACTGTCCTTGTTCACTGTCAACTCAGATATTCATTTTGTCTGAGGATAAAAATCTCTTGAACAACTAAATCTCTTTAAACATGCAAGTTTAATGATAATAAGAAATCAATTAAATTATAAAACAAAATTTGTATAGCTTGACTGGCAGTGCATTCTTTCATTAGCACCAATAAAATCCAATATTAAGCCAAATATTAAACATTCCGTACACTTCTTAGAGCAAAAGTGTATCGCTTAAAAAAAGGAAAGCTCTGTTTTTCTGAATTAATATTTTTGACAGAAACAAAATTTTGGCATTCGGTGGCTGTGTGTTGGAGAGTGGGTTTGTCTGTGTCCTTTCTCCATCCTTCTTTGCAGGGCATGGCAGGCAGCAGCCGCCAGGTGTTCCTTGTTGGTTCTCACCACCATCCAGCTCAGAAGAGGAGTGGCTCCTGCAGGTTGACACCAGTCAGGTTTCGCTTCTACTATGGTACATAGCCAAGTTACTTCCTGAGAATCCAAGTAAGAAACTTAGCTCAAGATTTTGGAACTTCGACTTCCCTGCTTCTCTCTTTGTAGATCCCCACTAGGTTTCCAGTAGCATTCCTCTGGAACCTTTCAAGCCAAAGACATTTCATCAGTCAGTGTTCCTGCCAGGACACCGCTCCCTGCATGGTAATCTCCTCAAAACTCACCAACTCCATTGCTGCTCGCCTGTCCGCCCAACAACGACTCCACCAGCAGAGGATAGTAGAACTCACCTTCGGTCCTGGAAATCCACTGGACTCCTTCGTGTCATCCACCTGCAAAACGAAAGATAATAATCGGACATTGCTCACCCACCTCCGGCCAGTCACAGACCAGGGACTCCCACTTACCTTCCTCTTCCAGTCCAGACTCAGCTTCCTGGTTCCCACTCCCTGGTTCCTCCTGAGACGACCCATAGTGCTTGTTAAATAAAATCATTCTAGAAAATATTTACCTGTCTTCTGTGTTTGTTTTTTTTTGCTGTTTCTTGAGTCCTGAAACCCAATCATATCAGTAAAGGCTAGTTTTTCCTAATTAACAAGATAAACTGTGGGGGCTAGAAAATCTGATGGGGCTTTACGCCTGATCAAGCACAAATTTCCTTAGTTGTCTGCGCAAAGTTGACCAACTAAAAATTATCCTATCTACATTGTTTAGAGCTAAGCGTATTTGCTAGTTTCTCAATCCTGAACAAAAATTAATTAAACAAAAGAAACAGAACCTGCCCAGCCCATCCATTGCATTGCCTTGTAAGAAAGTGGCAACCTTTTGAGGGTTTACCTGCTAGAGATAGGTACTAGCCCCCCTGCCAACCTGCAAGTATAAGGGGTAAAGACAAAGAATGAATGGATGGCAACGGTTCCTCTTGATGATGACTACAGACATAGAATCCTGGGCGATGTGATGCAATGCCCCCCCACAGTTTCCTTCAAACTTTTTTTGTTTTTGTTTTTTTGGTTTTCAAGTTAATGTAAATTACTTCTGTATATTAGGACCCTGCTAATATATAAAAATGCCTATTAAGCAGCAGGAAATATGAACATTCATGACCTATTAAATATATATATATATATATATATATTAGTTTGCATTTACATTGCAGGTACAGGCTTTCTTGTTAAACTGCAGCATTTGGATCAGATCTATGTTTATTTCAGACGCTTAACACAATCTGTAGCAGGTTGGTAATGAGCTGTGTTACAGAAATTGTATGCAATTTCACTACACTTCTAATCTCTTTAACAGAATTATTTTCCTCAACTGTTGTTTAAACGCCCCAACCAGACAGTTGAATATTTCTCAGGAAGCGGGTTCTGCAGTATGTGCGACATAAATGAGTCTCTGGACCATAAAGCTGGTCTGGTTTAACAGCCCCCAGTAAGTTTGTCAAAGGCTCAGTAAGTTACAGTCAAGGAAATGCATGTTAAGAGTTGACATAAATTACGGAATTCTTCACTTCATAATAAAGCAGCAAGCGAGGAAGGTACTGGATGTACAGACGCCAGACATCAGCTGATAGTACAGGCATATGCGGTACATATGCAGCTCTATGCTGTGTAAACAGAAAGGGACTAAACTGCTTCCTGGATTTATGTAAAGCCTAGTGTTCACTGGGAAAAACCTGAAAGGCATTTTTCAATCTTGAATGTTAGTGACATACAAATATACTGGACTTCAAGCAAAGCAACATTTATTGAAAAGATAACAAATCATTTAAGATATGAAACCAAATTCCTGCTCAAATAGTAAAACCTCTGCTTTAATTTTGTGACATTTTAACTTTTTATATAGAGAGGTCAAGATCCTAAGTAGTTCACAACAAGTGTCCCGTTTCCACAGAGCAGTCTGATCCGGACAACAGCGTCCCCGCATAATTCGGCAGAATCCTGTCTGAGGTGGGAACGCAGACATGGAAAGTGAACATTGCGCAGTAGTGATCCGGTCCGCACCGTGCCACACCGGACTGCTCTTTGGAAACCCTCTGTAAGAGGGTTTCTGTTGTTTAGCAAGTTTTGCACCTATTAACTTTTTGTAACATGCACATTTGGTGTTTAATAGGCACGTTGCTGCTATCGTAATTACTTCAGGGTCATCTGACCTTCTTGATATGTGTGTGTCTACTTCACT
Organism: Apricaphanius iberus; assembly: GCA_028564705.1. NCBI lineage: Eukaryota > Metazoa > Chordata > Actinopteri > Cyprinodontiformes > Aphaniidae > Apricaphanius > Apricaphanius iberus. The sequence continues at coordinate 144,043 of JAPXFQ010002125.1, read as the reverse complement.
GGGCCAGATCGACAGGGACAATTTCAGGGCCATTTCAAAAAACCAACGGAATACCTCAATGGGTGTATGTGCTCGGAATGGCCGATGAAGTCGTTCAGCGGGAGCTTTGGTAAAGTCTTGCTGATTGGTTGTAATTCATAGAGTAATAAGCAGACATTGTCAAACAACCAGCTGTGTAAAATAAGAGTTTTATAACAACAGTAAACAGAAGCTGATACGTGGATGTCTTCAGCTGATTCCTTACAGAGTCAATTGTAAATGGAAACACAGTGGATGAGAGATTATCCCGTTACAAAAAATATCTAGTCAATCTACCCTGCAGTTCCGCTAGTGAAAACGCAAATAATAAAACAGTAACATCTATAAACTAAAAAAAAAACTTTTAACTAAATGCTTAATTAGGAACCTAATATTTATTTTGCTAGCACGTTAAACAAGGTGGCTAAATATTTAGTTTGAAGCTAAATATGACTTTGATAAATGAACCACCATTTTTTTTTCTCTGAAGACAGGTTAAATGAAAGTAACTCTGACTGTGTACATTTACAAACGGCACCTCATAATTATTACTTGCATGTAGAGCAATATTTTCCGATGTGAAATTTGAAGTTGGGTTCTACTCCATTCTTGTGTGAAACTGAATTCATTTCAACTGAACTAAACTCCTGTGGGTAGTGGGCTAATTGCAACATTTTAACAGGGTATATTAGTTGTTGCAGTTTAATGTTAGCACAGAAAATAAATAAAACACAACACAATTAAAAGGTTCAGTCAGCAAAACTCTCTCTCAGAAGCCCACATTTCACATTTTTACATGACAGAACATTGGTATGTAGTGGTGCTGTAAATTTATATATTAGATTAATTGACTTAGTAATTCACCTTTGCTGTCACACATGAAAGTTCCCTGGGAAATGATTAATGACCTTGGTGTTTCAGTCAAGACCAATGAGTTTGGAGCAATGGACCTCTAAGAATGTTCAAATAACTGAATGTAGAGAAGGAGAGGTGCAAATAGTGCCAGATTCACCCGTTTTCAGATTCAGCCTTCTTTCCAGACAAAACAGGTTGATTTTTTAATCCTGGAAAAGCAACAGAAATCAAAAAGTGTTTCTGAATATATCCATAAGATACAATGCTTGGAATTACTTCCCATTACCTTAAAAAAAAAAAAAAACACACATGCAGGTCGACACTGCATTCTAAATTAAAGCTTTACTTTTTCACAGGGCTATGGCAGTAGCTCATCTTGTCAATATGGCCCCAGCAGTGAATCTTAGAAATGAATTCATGTTAATCAGATTAATCCAGTCATGCATACAAACCTGCTTTATCACTTAATGCATTAATTTATTCATCTAAAATATGAATGCATGATTTAAGCTTTATTAAATTTTAGTCAAGCATCATGTGGTTCATAGATATCTCTTCAAAGAGAAATACAGAGTTTATTAACTTCTTCATAGCTATTATGATCAATTTAAAATAGACTTTACTAATATAAACTGCGGTAGATTTTTTTGTTTCTCACACCAAAACATACTAAGAATGTTTTAGGCGATAACCCTTACTTTAAAAACTACAGCTAGGTTTCTTATCATGATAAATTGGATAAAATGTCTGTTTGCTAGTAACAAAACCCATTTAAGGAGAGCTCTACATGTATTTTACTTTTCTGTGATGTCCCGCCTGTAGTCTATCATTTGATCAATTAGATATATGGAAAAAACTGGCTAGCAGAAAATGTATCTAAAAGTTCTACCTGGGTATGACAAGTAAAACTAAATCATGTCATGTAGTTTATTACAGTTAATTCAGGACATACCAAGTGGAGCAAGAGCTTACTTTTTCACATTAATGTGATAGTAGGACCAGGTGTATTGAATGGCTTTTTTTCCAGTAAAAAATTGACCGATTCCTTAATGACCACACAGACAAACTGTTGGAATTTGTTTTCAGTACAGCATTGTTGAAGCACATGTTCCTTTACACCAATGACAATAAGGATACACAATATTAATTATTATGACATGCATACCAGACAAAATCAGGTTTTCTAATGAGCTGCATTCAGGAGGTAAACTGCAGTGAAAAAAATAAAGTTTTTGAGATGGGATGTTTTTCGATGTAAGTGTCCTGTATCGTCTCCCAGAAGTTAAAAGCTGGGAAATAGAATGAGCTGGGTGAATGCAGTCAGAGATTATCCAGAATGCCCATCAGGTATACTGAATTCCGCAAGACACTTTACGAACAAATATCTCAGACAAAAGAGAAACAGACAGAAACACTGCTTGCATGTAAATATACTCGTTAGGGAACATTTTAGTTTGACAAAACCAAAACTAGAAGAAATCTGTAAACAGCCAAATACTTGCACATCTCTTCTAACCTAGGATTTAACTGTGTTCATATTTCTTATTATTTTGGTTCCCGCTCTGAAAAAGGTCAGTGGGTGTAAATATTAGCAGGACTCTTCTGATCATTTGTTTGTGTAAGATTTCATTGCGGCAACCTTATCTGTCTTGTTACCTGTTATTGTTCTCAACCTCATGTCAACAACTTCATGCAATCTGCTGGAATTCTTACATAGAAAATGTTTGATTGCTTGGAATGTTTGTAATTGAATTGAAATGACTTTTGCTGTAGAGTGCCTTGAGATGAAATCTGTTGTGAATTGTAACTATATGAATAAAAGTGAATTGAATCGAATATGCTTGGATTATTGGAGACTTTTGAACATTCACCCCCCAACAAATCCTTGTGCATCACTCATATCACCTAACATGTGCTTTTCTGATATTTATTGTCCTGTCAGCTGAATTTAATTTAGGCACCAAATGTGTATATCCAAAAGTGGCGTCCGTTTCAAATTTGAACAGGAAGTGAGTAGGTGTAGCTTTATCCTTCACTTGTAGCAGGAAGGATAATGAATCATTTTTATCATCCCAGCAGAAATACCCACACTAACATTTGTCTTCTTGTAACCATGCCAAACAAATCATACGTCTCTCATCGCTTTTAGGACACTCCTGTTACTGTTTCCCTATTGAGCTTGGTCTGCTTGTTCTTCCACTGCCTACGTCCCTCGTCCTCCATGGATTCCTGCTGTTTGACAGTGCAGAACAGGAGGTTGGAGGGAGAGATGAACACATAGTTTCACTTGTCTTGCTTTACTCATCTCCTTTTTTCCATCTAATCCTCCTCCATTTAATTGCCATGGTCTGCTTAATCACAGTTAGGTTGGTTAAACTCTTTACACTGTTCTTTACAAACATAATTTCTAAAACCTTAGTGTCTTTTTACTCTGTTTATATAGTCACTTTATGAAACCAGGGTGGTTTCATAAAGTGAAACCACCTCGTAATTATATGTTGCAGTCAGTGGGATACAGTGTCTCGTAGAAATATTTACACCCTTTCAACTTTTTTTTTTTTTACATTATTTCACCTTTTTTATATGACAAAGCAACAGAAAGTAGTAGATTATTGTGAAGTGCTGATTTTTTTTTCAATTTTTCTTATAAATAAGAATATTAAAATTGTGACCCAACTTAGCCAATTCTCTATGGATCTCCCAGTTGTTGTTGTTTTTTTTGTTTTTTTTGTTTTTTTTAACGTGTCCTTGTCTAGCAGTATTTAGTATGTCTCCCTTATCTTAAGAAAAGGAAGACATTTTTTAGAAAAAGTAACTATACCTACATTAAAATTAAATATGTTAGAAAGTTCTGAATAAGGGAAAAGGGTCTATTTGGAAAGAAAATACTTTGAAGTATTCCCCCACAACAGTTACAATCTGTCTTAGTAATGTTACCAATAAACATGATCTTGAATACACCAAAAAAGGTGACATTTTATGTTTCCCTTCTTCATTTTCTAAGAATACATTCTATAACAGTGGCTTTAGAATTAATCAGTAGACTAAAACGCAGATGGGTCTAAATCCTGATGTACCTTTAATAACACCATATTTGACATTAATAAAACGACAAATTAGTATTTTGCAAATGTTTTTCTAATTAAAGGTCAAGGGTAGCCAAATACGCCGGAAAAACGCCCTCTAAAGGGTGAAAGTATAACACACCACTGTTCCCCGTCAGAATCATAACCATCTCTTCTCGAACAGAGCTCCATTGTTTCTTCTACCTTGTATTTTTTTTTTTTTAAAGAGTGTTATGTCATGTTGCCTGGAGGATCTTTTACTGCTGCAAATAATAAAACAGCTGTTTTTTCATTGATAAGTCGTTTTACAGTTGGTAATTACAAGTCCAGCGCTAAAGCCTGCCCCACCTGGGAGATAGCTGCGTTTACAGAATTTAATTGGCCATTTGATGTGTCAGTCATTATTTTTCTGCACTGCAATTCGTTCCAACTGGACACCCAAGTATAAGGAAGGTACTTTTCACCCATCAGCCAATAGTTGAAGATTTTGCCACAGCAGAGGGGGTAACTTGTCATATATTCGATCAAGTAAGATGTCAATTAAAAAGCTGCAACCTCCCGTTGGATGCTGTGTAAATTTTAAGCCAAAATGAGTATGCTTAACAAAAGCTGTGATGAATACATTTTTGTAAAGGCTTACAAAAAAGGAATTTGTGGTTTGCTTATGGATGGACTTCCGAATTATAATGGACTAACTCTTTAATTGGAGTACATTTACTGGACACTTGTGGATGTAAAAACATAATCATAGTTTGAGATGATTGTATCCTTTATTGGAATACATAATTGGAATCAAAAAACTACTTGCTTTCAAATTTAGTATAAAATTTATACAGAAGGGGTGTCAAAAAAAAGTCAGTTCTGACCCAGAAGTATGCTACGCCCAGGAACGCTATGGGGTTAGGTTAGTTTTTCTGCCAATTATTTAGACTTGATAACACACAGATTACTGAATAGACTGATCTAAACCACGTAATTGTTATCTCTGGCTGTATTGACAATAGCGTTATTGTGTGCCCCCGTCTCAACTTTTTTGCAGTCTTCAACACATTTTCTTACAGGATGATCTTCTCTTTAGATCCAAACATCCTCCAATCAACTCTGACCGTGCTTTGTATCCCTGTAGCAGTCTGTGTTGAAGCAAAACTGCTGAAACCTTTAACTGAAAACACTGTAGTTGTAGGATAGTCAGATAAAGGGGATTCTCAGGGTGGTCCAATATCATTAAGAAACTGTAAGCTTTACATGCAGGAATGCTTAACCAGTTAGTTTTCCTTAGCAACTAGCTAAAAGGTGAATAGGTTTAAAGGGCCATGTGTTAATGCGACTGTGGAATTCAAAACAAAAGTTCCATTGATCTCTCCTGCATTTGCGATAAAAAAGAGCAAGCATCTGGTTTTGTCTTATTAAGACAGAAAAGTTTAGGTTTTCAGTCATATTAACAATGTTAATTCATTGTAATTAATTCACAGCTACTCTGCGATTAATTAGATTAAAAGTTTTAAGCATTGGACAGTCACATCTATGCCTTACAAATTATCATCTGTGTCATCTGAAGACCCTTTACATATCTGATGTTTCTCATACATGGCTTGTTACAAACATCTGCTTTTCTTTTAAAAACAGCTTCCTTTCAGGGAACAGACTTTCCCACCTGAGCTGTTATTCTCTGCAGCTCCTCTAACTACTGCCATTGTTTGCCCAGTCTGTTAGCTTAGATAGCTTTTTTATTACTTTAAAATGTGACACAACCCTTTGTTTTGTCTGTTTCATGAACTACCAAAAAATTCCATTGATGTTTGTGGCTGTAACGTGACAAGAGGTCTCAGGGTCAGAAAACTTCTCCAAGGCAGTGCATTCGAAAAACATTCTGCCTTCTCAAACAACTTACTTTTCAGATGGTTGCTTGAACTGGTTGGGCCCTTTCCGATATTTCCCATATTCTCTCAGCGCTTTAACAGCCGCTCTTTGTGTGACTAAAAGCTCTCAGCAGGTATCTTCTTTTTAAAAGAAAAGGCAAAGTGATCAAAAGCACAGTGGGTTGTAACTCCAGCTCCTTGATGCACTCACAGATTGCAGTCATATACCACCGTGCGAGCGTACACATCAAGCAGTGGCTGTAACTCTCTCCAGCCCCATCATCACCCTCCTTCTTCACACCTGGACTGCGCCATCAAATCATGGCCTGAGGCCAGCCCTCGCACTGCATCAAAGTGTGACCCCTGACCTCTCCAACCAGACTGTCTGGAGTGACCTCTCCGAACCCCGACCCCTGGTCCAACACATTCACTGTGAAAATCACTGTGAGACTGCCCGACCAGGAGGCGTCCTACTGTCACTCCTCCTTTTCCGTAGGGAAAAGTAATACGTAGGAGACCCACTCAAAAGGCTAAGTGTTTTTCCTGATTTCTGAATACAACCAGACATGACTGTCGGTCTCTACGGGGATGTAGGCCTAACGCTTCTTCAGTGGAGACTTTAACAGCGAATATATATGATTTGTGCACTGCGTTACACAAACACATTGCTGCTGAAAAATATTTATTATTTATTATTTGTTGTGAATACATTTAATTTATATTTGTGCTCTTTTTTGTTACACTTACATGTTTCAGATGAAAGAAATTCTGAAATCAGATAAACCCTGAGTGAAATCAAAAAGCAGTTTTCAAATTAATTTCTTGAAGAAGTAGGGGTGTAAAGTACATCTACTGGTATTCAGATTGTTTGGTACGCATGTGTACCAAACTAATACAGCTGTTTTCTACCCGAACATCTGCAGAATGTTTCTGTGTCGAATTCAGAGCACAATGCAACATTCTGCAGTGCAACTTTAAAAAGTGACAACAAAACTAAACACAAAGGACTCCCAGCCATCACTAATGTCCTTTTTCCACTGGGGTCTGCTCTCCCTGCCCCAGTACAGCTCAGCTTGACCTGGTTGTGGTTCCCTTACTATTTCAGGAAACCCATACGTAGACTGCAGCATCCAATCAGACCAAACTTGTGATTTTGTAAATAATGTGATTCTGCGGAATCCCTGTTCATGAGAAGGACTTTTCCCAACAACTGCCCATGCTGCATTCAAGTACAGCTTAGAAACTAGGCTGTTGAAAAAATAAAAAACTCCAAAGTGAAGATAAAAAAAAAATCTATTTTTATCTTTTGTTATTTGAATAACTTATTTACCTGTACACCATGCATAAAGTGAAAAAAGTATGCATGTATGCATCATTTGGTCAGATATATGAATTCTTATCTGTCAAAATGACAGGTGGCCTTCTAATATTTCTGTCCCAGGTCTAAAAACAAGCCAAATACGGAAAATATTGTGTTAAAGTGACACCTGCAACCAAGTTGATCTCTAAACAAAAAATATGTGAAAGAAAAAGGAAAATCAAGATTTTCAAAAATAGTCCTAGTCCCAGCCAATAAAATTTCTTCCTTCTAAAAAAAGAAAAAGGTTGAGAATCTCTACTATGCGACTACCCAACAGTTATGGTAACCAGCTAATGGTAGTTAATGGCATCAAGGTTGGCAAAAGAGATTTTCATGATTAGTGAGTGATTACTTCCTCTAAACCCATCTTCAAGGCTAAAAACCAGTCTGTTTAGACCTGCCTTTGATTCACTGATTAATAATATGTGGAATGTCATAACTCTGGTATGTTTTAAAGTTCTTTATATTTCTGATGGTGTGTTTTCAGATTCTTTAGATATTTTATTGATGCTTTTTTTAACACATATTCACCCATAGCATCTTAAATTGCCATGTTTTTTCTTACCATGCCTAAACATTAATTTTTTTAAATTATTTTCCTTTTCAGACAGAAAGATGAATGTTCAGATATGCACGAGAACGTTGAAGAAAAATGATAAACATATGGTTTCCACTGTGCTTCAGTTTGTATCAGCCACAGATGATTTTCAGAGTTTCTGTGCATCAGAGGTGGCGGGCAGTGGGGATCGGTGTGGGATGTGTGGCTGTGGTCAGTAGCCAACAAAGAATGGATGAGAGTGATAAGATGACAAAGATAAAAAAGGGAAGGAACAAGAGGAGTGGGAATGGTGGGCCGCTCTGCCTGATAAAAAACCTGCACTTTAGCTTGTTTGGGCTGCTGTGATTTACACAAACCTCTCCAGGGGTCATATTTTATTTGTTTGCATTTCTCAGTATGCTGCTGCTTGCTGTACTAGAAAGGCTATGGGTTCCCTTTGAAAGTATTGCAGATGGAAGTGTTTATATAGCCAGCACCGAGTGTGGAGGGTAAATGTGTTGAAGAGAGAACACTGTACATAGATAAGCAGCCTCTAACAGATGTCTTTCATGCCTGAAGGGCATCATCAACACAAAGAAAGAAAAACAGCTTCCCAGTGGTTACCTGTTGTACACTGGTGCATCAACTATTCTGTGTTTTGAAAAGTTGATATACAAGGCACGCTTTGTGAAATACATAGTGTATTTAGGACAAGAATGGAAATATTAGAGTTTGCTACAGCATAGGGCCGGACGATATTAGATAAAATTAATATAATTGTGTATTGATTATTTAACCTCGATAATGGTAAGTGGACGATAACAATGACCACATCACCCCCCTCTTTTTTTAATTTTTATTGTGTCCTTTTCTGTATTCAATGTCCAGTAGTGGCAAATTTGCTTAATGTTCTTTAAAAAGGAAACTGCTAAATCAATCACTTCATCTGAATGGCATTAATTTGGCCTCTGGCCCAGGAGTGATGTAGATTAACTTGTCCATGCATTTGGTACTTTAAGGCTGGACTACTGTAATTCATTATTATCAGGAAGTCCACAAAATGCAAGCCTTCAGTTGATCCAAAATGCTGCACCAAGAGTTCTGATAAATATATTAAAAAGAGAGATCACATTTCTCCTGTTTTGGCTTCTCTCCATTGGCTCCCTGATAAATCCAGAATAGAGTTTAAGATCCTCCTCCTTATTTATAAAGCCCTTAATAATCAAGCTCCATCGTACATCAGAGATCTGATTGTTCCATATGTCCCTAACAGAGCACTTCGTTCTCAGAATGCAGGTCTACTGCTAGTTCCTAGGATTTCTAAAAGTAGAATTGGAGGCAGATCTTTTAGTTATCAGGCTCCTCTCCTGTGGAACCAGCTCCCAGTTTAGTCTGTGAGGCAGATACTCGGTCTGTTTTCAAGACTAAGCTTAAAAGCTTTCTTTTTGATAAAGCCTTTAGTTAATGGCTTAGGTTCACCTGAGCTATTTTTTTTTAGTTATGCTGCTATAGGATTAGAGTGTTGGAGGACAGACTGACGACTTTTCTTCTCTCTTTTACTTTTTTCTTCTACCACTCTCCAGATATATTTTTTCTGCTGTTATTGTGATTGTTAACCCAGTTTTCTCTCAGTATTTTTCTTCCCATAGAAGCTCCACATGGTCTGGTACCATGCTCAACTATAAAGTCCCCTGCTGGATGGGGAACATCGGTCCAGATGATGCTCAGAGTCATCAAGGATCCTAAATTCTGTCTCTTCTCAGACCCCCAGACAGTCATGGCAGATGACTGCTTGTACTGAGCCAGGTTCTGCTGTTAAGAGAAAAAAATATATACATATTTGCCTCCAGGGTATTGATGCCTTTAGAAATGTCAGTATGAAACTAAATATTTAGCTAACAAGTTAAATACTTAGCTTTAAACAAAATATTCAGTTAACAAGCTAAGTATTTATGTTGATGCTAAATATTTAGCTAGCAAGCTAAACCGGTGAGCTAAATATTTGCCTCCGCATTAAATATTCAGCTCAGAAATAAATATTTAGCTAAAATGCAAATTTCTTGCCAATAAATTAAAGTAGACTATCAAAATAAAAGCTTTCTCACAAACCTAGCTAAATAGTTAGCAAGGTATTTAGTTCGAAGTTAAAGGGACTCTAAGGAAGTTTAACAGCAAATAAATGTATAGAGCTGCAAAATGTCTTCCTTATACATAATCCAGCAATGTTCTGGTCAGTAAAAAGAGCCATGGGCTTTTCACCACGGTTGCTTCTATATGCCTGTAAAATAACTTTAATAATTATTTTTTGTTACTGTTCGGGTCGAAAAAGTAGCGCTCCCTCTGCGCCTCCTAATGTGTGACGACCATGCGTGTTTACGTTCTATCGCTTCCTGCAGCTAAAACTGTAGCAGGGATAGCGTTGGAAGCATGGATTCTGCCGAGAACAAGAAGAGAGCTGCTTCAAGCACCACCAACACTCCAGCCCAAGATAACCAAGAGTTTATTCCAGCTCTACAAAGAGGGAGAAACACGAGTCGGATCGATGTAGGCAAAGAGCCAGAGTAAACATCGGTGCGGGCGGCGTTTGAGAGGAGAACGCTGAATCTCTCGGTATGAGAAAAGACCTGCAGCTGGCGTCATGTTTGCTTGAAAGGTAAGAAATCTTTACTAAATACGTGGGGGAAAAGAGTAGACGCGTTCAAAGCGGGGGTTTGTGTACTTCGTCGCAGTAGGAACATGTTTTAGGCTGCCTGTCTGTTGTGCTCACAGCTGAGCATTGTTTAGCTAATTTGTTGGGATTATGAGAAAAAAAAAGTTCTAACTTTACCGGAGTATCTAAACTTTGTAGAACTATGTCGCTAATCTGAAAACGTGTATACATTATTGACTGTCTTTTGTAAACGTGTGCACATTACGGTTGGAGCGGTAAAAGTGTCTCTGTTGTTTTAGTTTCAGGAAGGTCAGTTCATCAACGCTCCCCAGCCATGTACAGCAGCGTTTGGAGGGACCTATACCACAGTTCAGTCACTGCAGGGGAGTCTGATAGGTAATTATAAAGTAAACAAAATGCAACTCCTGTTCCTGGTTATTATTCTCATCATCACAAAAAAAAAATAGGTTTCTGTTTGATGAACAGTTACCCTGTTTTTGTAATTTATGTAGGCTATAGGCTTTTTTTTTTCTGTCTAGCATCAACTCAATGGATCAACAGGATGAAGCTTTAGATGATCCAATCGTTTTGAAAACAAGTGTATAAGTAAAAAACCATTCTCTCTGAAATTCTATGTGTATATGTCAGTATGTATTGTCATATTTTGCTCCTATATTATTGTATTCTGCTGTTTTTAGGACCAGAATTGAGTTTGATGGAAAAGGAGCTTTAGCCCTACATGATTTAAGATTATTTATCTCCAATCTAATATTTTATAATTAGGAATTTTTTTTTCTTGTAATTTTTCTAAAATAGTTTACTGGATACTTCTACCACAAAAAAACAAAGAATGAACACCAAGACAGTTTGTAGTTTTTGCTCTGTCTGAAATTAGAACAATGTCGCCCCAATACTAGCATCTGTATCGTTGCATGATCCCTTCCACAAAATTATATATCACTATGGTGGATTGTATTTGCTCTACAGACATTGCAGTTTTTATTTTGTTTGTCTCTTTGCAGGACCACTTCTAAGCTTGAGTCTTCCCAGAAAAAAACATCTTGATGTAAGCGGGGAAACGCTTTGCATTCTCATATGGCGTGTATAAAGCCAGGACATTCCTTGCGGCATTGGACTACAAACACCATAACCACCTTCCAGTGCATGTGAACAGCTCTCAGCTCTGCCGGGGGACTCCCAAAAAGAAGCATTCAGCCAGATGACCCCAGGGCCCTGGGTCCTGTCTCCAGAATCAGCCCTCCTCCTACAGCTGAACTGGTGCTGACACCGCAATGCAGAGGAGAGATAATGATGATGACCAAATGTCTTCTCCATTTTGGCGGAAGAAAATGACATAATTCTAATTTCTTTATTTTATCCTTTTCCAGGACTTGATAAGTGATCTCCTAGCAAAAGCTGATAACATTCTAAGCTGAACACAGCAAATTTATGTATGTAATTATGACAACTACAAATATGAAAGAATATTTTGCTACAATAACAATAAAAGTAAATAGTATTTCTGAGTTGGTCATGAGTTTCATATTGGTTTCTGTGGAACAGGACTTCTTTAAAACCGACGTAAACCACAAATGGGTTGGGGGTTTTTTCCCTTATCCTCCATACACAGCATGAAGAAAATCACAAGCTGATTGTCTGCGCCAAGACGTCCATGTTGCTAAATACTCTGTAGGCAGAGTAACGATACTCCCAATTACCAGATCCAGATTCTTGGCTGTCACGCAGAGCCACCACGTCACTCCACGTCGGCTGAGCCAAACGCAAGATTCCTTCATCCAAAAAGAACAAGTTAAAAGGAGCACGTCTGCTCAGACACCCTTCTGGATCCTGTTTCCAGGTCTGAAGGCATCAGTCGGTAAATGCAGCAGGTGCACCGAGCTCGCTGACCCTGGTGTCCCTCTACCTGCTCCTCTCCCTGCTCTCCTCAGAAACTTGTGAATAATCAGTTGGACTGGATTCCTCAAAAGAAACATAAGAAGGTTTACAGGTTAATGTGATTAAATGCATGTTTTATATAAACTTAACTGAAAAAAGACATAAAGTGTTTTGGTCAGGGTTTTGTGTTTACAATGAAAAACACAATGTTGCTAATACTTTACCTTGATGCAAAATACAAACAAATGTGGATAGAGTACACAAAAGTTGTTCTCAAGTAATAATAGCAGTACCTTTACTTGAGTAAAAGTAGCTGTCAAAAATGCTACTCAGTGAAAAAGGTTTTGGTAAAAAAAGTTGCTTGCGTACTGTGTAACATCTGCTTTTAAAATATCAGACACAAAAGCACGAAATTCTTGGTAAATTCAGGTATTTCATATAGAGTAAAATAAAACAAAATAAAATGATTACCAAAAAAAAAATAGTTTTGAACAGAGGAAACCCTTCTCGAAGTACTTTGTTGAAATAAAAAACTAATACAGTAGGTATTAATATATCAAGGTACAAGGTAAAATGTACTTCCAGTGTCCATCATCATTCAGATTACATTAAAAATTATATGTAGACACAGGAGCTTTCCTGTAACAGAGTGTAGCTCCGTGTCTGGTTTATTTTGGGTTAAAATGTGTTTGCTTTTCATTCTGTGAAAAATCTAAAATTTTAAGTGGGATTAGCAATGCTTCATTATATTACTATAATATAGTAATATAATATAATATAGTAATACAAAGAATACTATATATATTAGTAAGTAATATATAAATAAAAAAAGGAATTAAAATAAATTAACATTTTTTTTTTATTTGTAATTTTTTCTTCAAAAAATGAACTCTGGTGATTTATTAATCAACATGATTTAGTAATTTATATTATTTGGCTTCCTACTTGATTCACTTTGCTACAAATTTCCCTACGTATCATATCCTAGAAATACACTAAAATTGATTTGGTCTAAATTTCTTCCATAACATTTATTACCTCAGTCGAAGTTATGCGTACAAAGCTGTAAATTGTCGATTATAGAGCTGACTAAGTTGTTTATGATTGCTTGCGCCTCATGCACGAGCTTACCGTTAAGACTGCAGTTACACGTTTGGCCTGATGGGGCAATCGCGAGCACAGAATTTCAAACTTCCTTAGAGTCCCTTTAAATATTTGCTTGCTAACTAAATATTTTGTTTCTAACTGACGTTTACAAATGAATAAATAAAATATGCTAATATAATTGTGCTATTCTTTTTAATTAACCCCAAATTATTGTTATAAAATTTTTAATGTGCAACTTTACAAATGGTATCTGATACAATGCTGGCTTAAACCAGGCAACTGATCTGTCTGCACCGTTTAAGAAGTGTCAAAGGTTTGCTACTTATGGCTGAGGTGTCTATCTCATCATTAATTGAGCTTACAATAGTTGAACCACTTTGGGGAACTATGAACAGAAGACTGCAACTCTTTGGCTGTTATTCTGCTGCCATCCCTGTGATGGGGCCTGTTTCCCCTTAGCAGTATTGTTCAGGAAAATAATTGTCGAAACTTATGTAAATCTTAAAATAATTTTCAGGACTTTTGAGACCGTCTAGTGCAAAAACTATTTCTGAACAAAAACGTATTAAATTGGCATGGGATTTTTTTTTTGTGGTAATTTCTTGAGATTATTTTAATAACATTTGTAGATAAATTATTTACCTAAGCAATCTGGTGAATATTAGATATTAAAAGAAACAGACATGTAGTGTAACTTTCTTAATTTCTTGCGATCTCATCACACAGTGGAAATGGGTACAGAGATATGCGAGAGGGAATAAAAAAGCTCTTGCATCAGTCAAAATCTACAGCAAAGTAAACAAGAAGTTTCCACTGGATTTGCCATCATGTCTCATAATATTTCCCCCCATAAACAGAGCATTTTATTCGAAGTGTCAATGAAATAATGTTTCCACGGTCTACGACCTATCAAATACATTTTTTTAACTCACAGATAATTTGAAAGACAGGGATTTAATTTGGCTCCAGGCGTCTGTTAACCTGAGGCGTGACAGCATTTTATTTTGACATATCATGGCGGATATCAATGAGGCAAAACATAACACCCATCTTCCAGATAAAAAACATAATTATCTCTAAGCAATGATTCATATTAAGGCCTGGAATATATTTATCAGATGAAATTCCAAATAAAACATTCCTCCCAGCAGCATTAGGATGCAGGAGGAGAAAGCAACTGTAAAAAGTTTGGACAATTAAGTCATTGTTGAAGTTTTTTAGGGTTTGTTTTACCAACGTGTTTCATAATTTACCTCTAAACTACTGGCATAATGTCATTATCATTAGGCAGATACAGTAGACCTTTAACCCTTAAGAGACCAGAGAAGAACAGGAAAACACTAAAAAGGGTTTCAGATTATAGTTTCTTTTCCACCAGCAGTAATCCAAATAGTTCTTTGTTTCAACAACTAAAAAAACAATTATTTTAATCAATTTATAAAATCATGCTGTTTGGAGACCTTGGTTCACGTCTTTGCTGTTTGCAGATCCGATTTTCTTTTATTCCACAACCGTCACAAGTTTTGCAGATGAGTATGAAGTAGCAAAGAAGACAATCAGACTCTTCAGGATAAAGAAGTTTCTGGGTCAAAACAGCTAAAATGAGCTTTGTCCATATACTGTAGTAGGTGAGTTCTGTGTTAAACACACGGCTACAAGCTTCATTAAATTATTAGTTTAGTGTTGATTTGTTCCTTCCCCTCAAGAAAATGAGAGGATGATTATTCAGAGAAGATGTTATGGCAGAACTTTGTAGAATCGCTACGATGGATGGATCAATGCATAATTCCAACTATAAGAATAACAATGTCATTAATATATGTATAAAAGAAAATGTTATGGCAAGCTAAATAATAAAACAAATTGAGTCAATCATAATCCATTTGAAATTGATGGCATTTGTGATGTCTTTCCTGAGTACTGTATCTGTGAAAGCTGTGACCAATTTTCTCCAGTCTCTTAAACAAGTGTATAAAAATGCCCATATTTTATTAAAGTACTGATTTAAGAGACTCTCCTTTATGTGAACTCATTGATGTTGTGAAATATGTTTCCGCTGAATCCTCCTACTTATTAGGCATTAAATCAACATCTAATTAAGTTAAGAATTTCTCATTGAAAATGATGAAATTATCTGACACTCTGAGGAGTATTTGACTGGGTTTCTGCAGTTATTTATTGGATGACGTCGTCTTTACTCGAAGTGTTAATAAAATCAGCTCTGAGTTAAAATATCCCTTTAGCGAAGTAATCAATTCTCACAACAGCTGTGGTTCCTGTAGAATCTTATGAAATCTTTTTTTTACAGATTCCTGGTCTGGGGAATACACATGGGTGTCCACTCATTGCTGAGATGGGAAGATATCAGCAAGGACCTTAGAAAATGTTATGCCCATCAAGTTTTCCTAACAAATCTAATTGCTCAATTTCAGACTCTACAGACATCAGTCATTATGTTCAATATTAAATTACATTACAGTACAGTTTAAAAAGAAAGAATGAAAAAGCACTGCTTGATTCGAAGAGCTGAAAGTATTTTTTCTCTAAAGAAAAAATAAATTATTGTGTCATGTTTGTAAAGCTGCATTTAAATTGACCAAAATACTTCTGGGAGAATGTACTGTATGTAGGTTAGATTAGATAATTGCTGATATCTTAAGTCATTATATACCATGTCCTCTCAATGTCATCACAAACAATGCATACCAACTGTCAAGAATGGTGGTGGTGGGTTGATGATTTGGGGCTATTTTATGGCCCCAGAACCCAGGGACATTGCAGCTTTAAAGAAAGAAGACCATTAACTTCTGTTTATATTTTAGGTATTTTAGAGATAAATAAGAGTAAACCCATTTAACAGTTGGAACTTGCCATAAACTGGGTCCTAAACAAATCCCAAGCATTGTATTTTAGCATTCCATGCCCAGACAGCCAGCTTCTGTAGCTAAGGATTGGACCGTCTAGGTCCTTACCTTCAGCCACTGCCCATACACCCTGCTATGGCCCCTCCCACATATGGTGAGCCCAGGAGAAGGGGGGCCCATGTCACCTCTTCTGGCTGAGCATTGGGTAAAGGCCCTGCCACCAGATGCTCGCCAACGTGCCCCACGTCCAGGCCTGGCACCACGGGGGTGCCCCTGTGACCTGCGTCTGGGTGAGGGAATACTGACTCCAGTACTGTCATTCATCAGTCATCAATGACTATAGACCTGTCACCCTGGCATCCCACATCATGAAAGTGCTGGAGAAACTCCTGTTACTTTGTTCTTTGATTTCTCGAGTGCATTTAACAAAATTCAGCCTGATTTGCTTTGTCAGAAACTCCAGAAGACACAGGTGGATGCCTCAACACTCTGCTGGATCAATGACTACCTGACAAACAGACCACAGTTTGTGATATTGAAGAATTATGTGTCAAACCAGGTAGTCAGCAGCACAGGAGCACCACAAGGGACTGTACTCTCACCATACCTTTTCACTCTGTATACCTCAGACTTCCAGTATAAGACAGAGACCTGTCATCAGTAGAAATAGTCTAGTGAATACAGAGAGCTGGTGAGACACTTTGTGGCATGGTGTGGAAACAATCATCTTACCTTGAATGTGAACAAACAAAGGAGATTATTGTAGATTTCAGAGGAAACAGGGATAAGTCAGAGACTGTCTCCATCATGGTAGAAGAATTGGAGGTGGTTGAGGAGTATAAATAACTCAGAGTTCACCTGGACAACAGACTGGATTGGAGAATCAACAGTGAAGCCGTATACAAGAAGGAACAGAGCAGACTGTATTTTTTAAGAAAGCTGAGGTCCTTCAAGATTTGCAGCAAAATGCTGCATATCTTCTACAAGTCTGTGAAATAAAGCAACATTTTGTTGCTTTATTTCGGTCACCCCCCCCCGGAGATCTCAAACAGTATGGACTCTGTGAGTGCCAAAAAACGCAAACGGATTAATGCAAAACGGATTACCAGAACAGCGCCCTGCTTACAATTCAGCCCACATCACATCACCTCTCCTTCCTAACCAGCCAAACTGCAGATTGTGGTGCAGCAGCATGTGTTTGTGATCCTAAATGACATGTGAGTATATTATTAGTAGCATGTTGGCCCTAAATGCTCCGTATTTAAGTTGATGTATGCCTGTTGGCTCACTGTATAGCTTCAGTACATTTCATAGTGAGATACCGCTGCGTTAAAAATACGAAATTATTCAGTGATTAATCTCAGCGTTCCATGTCAGACACTGCCCAACACCTGCAAGATGCCAACAAAAATATTTATATGTTACCATAAATAAATATGTGACTTAACGAAATAAAAACCTTCAGTGATTACCAATTTAAACCTAGCCTTTTAGTCTTGTTTTTTGTGCTTGCAAGGTTTAATCCTGCAGTAATCTGATTGACAACTAGTTTTTATTAGGTGTTTTCCACCCCATTAGCAACCATCAAACCCTCTGGTTTCGTCTTCTGACTCCTCGACCTGTTGCATTTTATTTGGGACCATGTGAAGTTGTAAGAAGTTGTTCCAGTTGGTTGGCTTGGTCAGGTTGGTATTGGCTGGTCAGTCACAGTTTAAAAGCAATCCGGCAACTCTGTGTGTGGGAGCGGGTGATTTATGGCCTCCTTGTTTGTCTATAGAATTACCATTTGATTGCTTCTTTCCTTCCAGGGCCACATGAATCCATGCTAATGAATAAAGTGGTTATCTATCAAAGCATTAGGACGGGAAATCCGGTTGAGCTTGTTAAAAAGGCAGGGAAACAATGAAAAAATGAAAAGCAGAAACAAAGTTTCAGCAAGTTTCCAAGACTTTTTAGAAATACTGGTACACATTGTTATTTGATACAGATTATTTCATCTTAACTGATTTATTGGTTCATCCAAACATTTGTATTTATTATTTAATGAAGGTGTTCAAGGCCAAGAGGTAAGTTATGTGTGTTAATGATCAAGTGAGAGAAGAGACTGAATAAACCGTTATCTGATCAGCATCAAACTGCAGAGACAGTTCTGATTTCTAAGCCAGCCACCCAGATAATTGATCAAGTTCTAACTTCCCTGCCCCCTCATATTTCTCTTTGAAAATCTGAACAATGAATTGTTGCTAATTGGATAAATTTCAAACACGCAGATCAATTGCAACACCGTCAACTTTACAAAAATAACACTGCATGTTATTTTTTTAATCGTTGCTTTCATATTTCATGATCTCGTAGACCTAGCGACTCACACTTCAAAGAGCAACAAACCCAGCACAACATAGTGAGCCAAGGCATTAATCTTTTTTAATAAGGGATAACTAGCTATAATCACTTTCACTTGTTTGAAGCATGTCTTCAGAGGAACCGTGCCAAGAATAACTACACCAGCCCTGCATGCCAGCAACTGTCAGGGCTTCGCCTGGCTAAATTCAAGAAGTCTAGGTGTCAAAAACTACAATGAAATAGAAGTTTATAGAAAGAGTCTGTCTATGTCAAACTAATAGAGTGTATTGCTTAGTTGTAAAGTGTAAAATACTGTATATTTACACTAGCTGCCTTTTGTACTTTAATTTTTCTTACCTGAGAAATTCATCCATCCATCCACAGTCCACTTATTATCCTACATCTACCTCCAGAGGGATCCAAGATGTCCCTGGGCCAGAATATATATATAGTTCTCCCAGTAAGTTCTGAGTCTCCCTGGGGTTTCTCCCTGGAACCTCACGGGAAGCCTCTAAAGGTGAGATTTACAAGAGACTGTCCTGAACAGATGCCCATAACTGTCTTGACTGACTCTTACAAAGTGAAGGAGGAGTGAAAAAACCCTCAAAACAGCAACAAGCTGCAGTCCTGATGGAGCCTAATTGTTGGGCAAAACACTTCATCCACTGCCTGCTGATGTTGGCCAAAGAGACCAATGGCGCGATATGGCAGCCTTGTTTCTCTCAGTCTGCCCCAGGGCAGCTGTGGGTCGTAGTTTGCTTCCAAATGAATGTGAGACTGAATAGTGGAATTATAAAGCTCTTCAAGTGTCTTGAAAAGCGCTATATAAATGCAGTCCATTATTATTATTGTTATTATTGTTACCTGAACACATGCACAATATTTATGTGCAGACCTCAGAGCATTGGTTTAACTTTCAACAACTTAACCTTCAAAAGTGACACCAAAAAAACCCAGAAAGGACTCCCAGATGTCATTAAACACTAAACCTCCCACAAGGATAAGCTGGTAAAGACATTATTTGGTATAGAAATCTTCTCTTCTCTCTATTAAATATAAAAATACAAAAATACACTTTACATAAGTGAGCCGGTTTTGCAGCAGTATATAAAGAAGACAAAGGAGATATTATGTTGTGTTTCTGGGGTTACGTAGATACTGAGCGAGGATTTCAGCATTCTTATATCACCATAACTCACCCATAAATCCCACTTATAAGAGGCATCTCTTATTTTCCCTGTTTTGCTATGTAGTCTTTTTCCTTTTTAAATGCAAGCAAACTGTTCCAGGGTTCATTTCCAGGTCAACCCACATTTAAGGCAGATCAGAGTTTCCTTATTTGGTCCCCACAAGATTTAAGATGATTTTTCAGACCTACCTAAACAAAGCAGAGTATCCAAGTAAGCAAAGTTAACTCTGTTTTAAGTGTACCAAACAATCTCTAGTATGAAAGCGCCCTCTGTGAGACCTTGGTCTTTCAAAATATGCTTCTGAGATAAAGAAAAACAATTAACCCGGTCTGTGTGCTTTAATCAGTCAGGCTAATTGCTGTGATTAAACTTCAACATGTGATCACTGTGGCAAAAAATAAATTGAGGCACATTTTGGCCAAGCTATTAGAGGCCACATCTTATTGGTGAGAGGGGTGAACCGCTTGTTGTGTTTTTCGTTCCTAATCTTCCGTCTCGAAACGAGAAATTGTAAACTAAACTGGTAAGCTATTTTTGCAAATTTGGATCCGAGCAGAAAGCTGGTGTTCCATATGTTTTTGTAAAATCCGATTTGGACCCAAACAGCTGAGGCAGATGTTTCCATCTATGGCTGAGCAGCTCAGATAAATCACTCTGACACCACATTGGGCCAAAGTTTGTCAATGATCTTCTGCTCTGTAGTGAGAGGAATTTTAACGTTTTAGGATTCATTGGAGTTGGATGGCTGTACAAGAGGTGAAACAACACAGTCACCACATACATCTAAGATTAGTTAATTAAATTGAGCTGTAAGGTTTCCATTGGATCCATTCAGGTGTGCATGAGACTGTCTTCTATCAAGGACATTATTTTTAGTTTCCACTAAACAGCGGCTACCGCTGCTGTGTAGGAGTGAGAGGGATATCATATTACCGGGCCAATAAGTGCATAGGTGGGCGTTTCGGGGCGCTTCGGCATGCTTGGAACCAAGGCAGAGGTAGTCCGAAAAAAGCAGTCGGCTGGGGTCTGTTCGGAATGGACGCAGGTAATGGAAACACGGCAAAGCGTCCCGTTCCATACCGTATTGGCACTAGTGGTATTGGGGCATTAGCTGCGAGGCAACAGGGCTGCTAGATTAAATGCAGAGTCTATTTTACCCATGCAGATGGTGGGCGTCAAGCTGCGCCAAGCTGCCACGCAGCTCAACGCAACCGTCAGAGCAGCTGCTGCTGCTCCGAAGATCCGTCATGGCATCTAGGCTGCTGCTGCATGAAGTGAGGCAGTGATCACGTCATCAATCCTTGGATCGGCCAGTCAGTGAAATTCATTTCAACATGGAGGAGAAACTCATTATTGCAGTCTGCAACTACCGTGAGTTGCTGACGTACTGACGTGACCTCGCGGACGCGCTTCAACGTGGACGGTGCAAATTGAGCAAGCAGCTGCTGCCTGTCAGCAAAGTGTGGTCTTAACGTAGCATTACTCAGTGGCAAAGAGGGAAGAGCGTGGTGCTAAATACCTTTCTGCCTGGGGAATGTGGCTTACCGAAGACCATACCTCTGGTGGCGGAGTCATCCTGCGGCCAGTCGCACGTCGGAGTCCGGTCTTGTTTGGCAATGCTGCCTAAATTGGGTGGTAAACTCTGTCTAAACATAAGTAACGGGACCATTTCTGTCTCATGTTACAGATTTTAGTAAACAGAGATAGTAAGAGAAGTGTTGCAGTAAGCCAATCAGATAAAATAAACTTATATGTAGTTATTCTTGATGAGCTAGCCCCCACATCTTGTTGAGTATCCACGCCCAATCCCACACTGAACTGGCATAAACTAAAATAGACTGGGAATTATTATTTAATTTGACAGAAACCGACCCAGACGTCAGTCTTTCATACCAGAGAACACTGAAAAATGTATAATAACACAAGTGAATGACAACATTAAGGATGCACTCTGTAACTATTACAACCATAAAATCACGTGTTTTAGAGACTTTTTCGTGATACAACACCATTTTGGTTGTTCATTTTTGGAGATGTCACTACATGGGAGGCTCCTCCTGCTGATTACCGCACTATAGAACTTTTCAACCGCGGACCACTTTCCCGGATTTACTGACTGAGTTTCGCTTTATGGCAGTATGTTACCTGCTTCCTAAGTATATAAATAAACCCGCTGTTTTTAGACTTGAGCCATGGCACATCCACCAAAAACACCAAACACGACATTATCAGAAGAAGTGAAGAAAAGGAATGGGGATAAAAGAGCTGAAAGCTACCAGAGCTTCACTGCTACATGCTTGGTAACCTCTACACACTGGTGGGCGAACAGATGTGCCCGGTGTTAGCCTCAGAGCTGGACGCTGCAGCAGAGCCAGATTCTCAACCCCAAAGAAGACGCTATCAGAAGAAACGAGCGAGGAAAATAAACTAGGCCACAAGAGCAGCTGAAAGCTGCCCGAGATTTACTACTGCAGAAAGTTGGTTAACCTCTGACTGATACATGGGCAAACCCGTTCTGTGCGCTGGTATCAATCGGGGGTAAGGGAAACCATAGAAAACACAGGCCAGAGAACATTTCTTTCCCTTCCCCGCTGTGAAAGATCATTTCAGTTTTGAGTGTGCAGCCACTGTGAGTGAGATGCTAGAGAAACAGCAGGATGTATGGATGCGGAACTTGCCATGTTGTTACTGGATTGGTAAGTAATAAATGCTTGCTCTGGGGTTATTTAGGCAAGATGATGTAATACATTGCAAAGGAAACTGTTTGATGGTTCACCAACTGACATGCTGGTAGTTTGATGTTTTGTTGTTTGGGCTGGAGAGTTTCTAAAACCATTAGTACACTTCAGAAGCGCTTTTTTTACAACAATGAACAAAGGAGTATTTGGACAGAAAATGCCTTATTACAGGCAGTAAATCTCCTTCCCTGATGACCCCCATTATATGGATATACTGTATGCTAATTGCTACTGTATATAAATGTCTCTCAAAGGAGGAGGAGTCCTGTTGCCTGGACTCATATCTTAATTTATATGGCATAGAAGGCAGATAACATAGGATATCCAGCAGGTGCAACTGAGATGTAACAAGAAACAGATGCAACAGAGGTGTCCTAAGGCTCACCAGCATTCTTCAGTTCTACAGGCCTGATCAGAAGGATTATGGAAGAGCTGGTTATAAAGGAAAACAAAAGATTAATAATTAAATTATTCATTTTTATTGTGTTTTTTCCTGCCCCTTGCTTTTTTGACCATATGTTGCCATATAACATGCTGTAAATCATTCAATGTTCTTGAAATGTTTGGGGATGTAATTTAAATGAATTAATGCAATCTGACCCCAATTTCATGATGTTAGCGGTACAAGTTTAGAAACGCCATTTAGAAGCAATTCATCATCTCCAATCTCTCAACGGCGAGTTAAAACAATGGATTAAATCACACCCAAACCAGTGAAATACTGTCTGACAGCTGATGCAAAACATGAAAGATGATGTTTGAAATGTTTCATACCTGCTTTAAATCCCACCTGATGTTGAACTCTTCAGAGAATCCTGGTCTAGGAACAGCTTCTCTTACCTTTAACTCTGATGTCTTAGTCTCACTTTAGCAGAAGCATTTTTTTAAATAAGTCAAACACCTCACCATGGTGTATCATCACTAATGTAAGCATTACCCAGACAACACATTCCCCTATGTCTCATCGGTAATAATCAACCAAAGTGGAAAATGGTGATACAAAATGAACATTAAAAAATGAAGCGATTTGATTGATGTTGGATACTTGGCAAGTTAGCACTCTGAGGAGTGGAATAAAATAGTCCCCTCTGGGCAAGAAACACAGAGGGAGTAACATTTAATGTCTGTGTCTCTAGTTTTGACTAACATCTATTCTCTCTCCCTCACACACTCACACACACTATTGTTCCCTCTCACTGCGAAGACTTTAATGTCTGTGTTCGTCATTTGATTTCCATCTAACTTCTCTCCCTCACAAAGTGCTGCAGGGTTAAACCTCCCTCTGCAGATCGCCCTCCCCCAAGGATCACAAGCTCGCACATGGAAGTGACTCCAGTAATGCTGCTGGCAGACATCTGGAAATGTTTTGGCCCTTCGCTGGCGGTCACTGTCTGGACTAATAGAGACCATAGCTCAACCTTCACATTGTGACAAGATTTCATATAGCTCTCAGTGACCTTGTGTACAGTATAGAATCCCCCACCTTCATTCAGGACTGCACGTCACCACCCTTATCCTCTGCACCAGGCGCTTTGCTTTGGTTTTCCACCTGGTTCTTCATACCACACAATGACGACTGCTCAGATAATTTCCAATCAGATCACCACTTTTTTGAGATCAGTTAAAAACGAGATTGTTCCAATCATACCTTTTCTAAATGAGAGATGAGAGGGCCCTGATGCGCCATTCTTGCTGTGCAACAAACAAATCCACTGATATCAGATCAGCTTTCGTGTGGTGATCCGGTATGTTTTTATTATGTGCTTTTCTGCTGCGGTTTTGTTGGTAATCACATCTTTCCGAGGGTAACAGAATTTCATAAACAGCACATTAATCATCCCTGTTATTAACTGGTGACTGCTCGTCCACTGAGAGCTGTGCTGGACTCCAAACTTCTAATACTGTGGTGCTGTTTCATATTTTATCATTGTCTAGAAAAAAACTGCTGTTTGATTTGAACCTGATGAAAAAAATACTATGGGTTTGAGATCTTCAATGTGCTATTGAGTAATTTTACTCCCAAGTATATACTTAAATTTTTGGTTGGCCACCAATGTTGGCAGGATGCAATATATCAATGATTTTTATGTTTGTATTTCTGATTCAATTCCGATGCTTCTGTTACAATTTCATCCCGCCCAAATAGTATGTACAACCCTTTTAAGATGCCAGATTTTGTTTTGCTATTAAAAGTTTGACTAGTTTGGCCATGTAAAAAGTTATCTATCCTAGTAGAATTTTCCCAACATTGCTGATTTCCATCCTCAACCTAAATCCAAAGTTTGCTAAGAGGCTACAATCATCCATGTCCGGTTATTTACTTTTTTACCTTTTTAATATAGAAAGTACTAGTACTAGTTTTTGTGTCTCTTCTCTGTCTTTACAAACTCACAGACGCTTGTGGCAGAAGCCGCTCATACTGAGCCAATTCTGCTGGAGGTTTCTAACATCTGTAGTGAATTGGCGCTATATAAATAAACTGAATTAAATTGAAATGATCAGAAGATTCTTATTGTCCAAAAATATCAGTCTGGAGAAGACTCCAAAAAAATGTAACCATTAAGGTGGCTATAACTAAAGGGACATTCAAAAACTGGTAAAAGAAAAAAGAAAAAAGAAAAGCTAAACCTGGCCATGCAGGTTTTCAAGAGGCCACACTGAATCAACTGCATTGATTTTCAAGATATGTTCCTTATGTTGTACAACAATCCCCTGTGTTGTTCATTTATTAAAGCTAAATAGTTGGTTTGCTAACTTGAGATCTACATGACAGTTTTGGCACAAATTCAGCACTCTGCATGACCAAAACCATACCATACCCATTAGGGGTGTAACGGTACATGCACGTATTTGTATTTTTTGGTTGGTTCTGTAAGCACATGTAACCAAAGAATCTAGCTGTTTTCTACCTGAAAACATGCAAAATATTTATATGTGGAACTTAGAGGCCAGTGCAACATTCCACAGCGCAACAGAAAAGGACTCCCAGCTATCACTAAACTATGTTATTTGGGAACATTAATGGTTTCACATGATGCTACAATAAAAAAACACAAAACCCCCCCCCAAAAAAAACCCATGGACTGAACGACTGAACCAGAACTTTGTCAGTGAAGGCATCTTTCAGCAGCAATACGGCTCATAACACACCATGCACTAAACTAAATGGCTCATCTAAAATAATGTCAAGCTGAATGGAAACATCACTAATACTAGAGAAAAACCGGCTGACATACACATGACTACCAGTAACATCCAATTGGCACACACTTATCTTATAAAAAATGCAAGTCAGATTTTGTGTCTATTTTAGAGTAGATTTTATTGTTTTCTACTCTGGCTATGTCTGCTTATACTGTTTATTTAAAAAAAAACAATCAATTGTTAAGTCATTTTTTACTTTCAGCTTTTTTAAGTTATAGAACATTATGAAATCAAATTCATTTCAGGAACTGAAAGAAAGGAATTCAGGAAAATATATTATTATACATTTTCAGGAAAATATGTTCTTTATTAAATGGTAATCAAAGTAAAAAAAAGTCATATGCACATTTCCTTTCTTTTTCTTGATTTTTTTTCCAAATACATAGTGAAATATGACTTTAAAACCTTAAATACATACCAAACCATAATATTTGTGTACTGTTGTATCCTTTCTCCCGAAGGCCAAACAAGGGATTGGCAGTATTATAATCTGCCGATTACTTTTCTTTAGAAGAATCTGAACTCTTTGTCAAGATAACTAAAGGTACAAACAGATCCAATTACCTCACAATTTACTCCCAAGACCTTTGTAGGTCTGAAAGATAGCTGAATATGAAGGTAAGTATAATATTTTGGCATCACAGTAAGACAAGAAAAAAATTAACTAAATGTTATTTATTAGGGGAAGGTTTTTAATGTTCGACCCAAAGTCCAGAACTGAATGAAACAGAAAATTTTGTGTTCACTGTGAAGAGGGTTGGAGACAACAAATGTCCTCACAGTCTGATAGATTGCACTAACTTTTGCAAGGTAGAATAAGCAAAGAAGTTCATATGCGGAATACCAGAATAGAAAATATCTTTCCAACTGGCATCCTACCTGCCACAGTAAGAGGTGCTTTCCGCAGTTCAGAGAAATTGATTCAATTTGTTTCATGACCAACACTCCCTCTGAGGAAAAATTTATCTATTTTCCTCTCTCGTTTAATGCAGAAATTATTCTTTAGACTCTCAGCTAAGAACAACTGGAATCTTAAGCTAAACAGGTGTACATTTGTGATTGCATACTGCTATTAGTATTTGCTTTAGGATCAACAAATGCTAAATACTAAAAATGGGAAAAACATAAACAATTTTCAAAGTGATAGATTATACTACTGAGTCTGATTCATATTTTACCACAAAAACACCTAAGTGCCTATATTATAATGCTAGGGATGTGCATTGGCAAGAATCTGTCGAGATACTGAGCCACGTAGGGGACATGGTGGAGAAAATATTTTAAGGTGAGAAAAAAAAAAAGGATTTTGCGAGATGTTGAGAAACTTTTGCGTTATCTCGAGAAAGTGTTGCGTTATCTCGAGAAAGTTTTGCGTTATCTCGAGAAAGTTTTGCGTTATCTTGAGAAATGTTTGCGTTATCTTGAGAAACTTTTGCGATATCTTGAGAACGTTTCAAAAAGCCATTCCTGCATTTACAGTGTTCCCAATTCAGTTTGGTGCAGCCTAGTGCGCTGCTATGATGGAAGACACTCAGAGACGGGAGAGCTTAATAGAGTTTTATTATGAGATTGGCCTCAAATATCAGGACATAAAGTCAGTGCTTAGCTCTAGACATAGTTTTCATATAAGTGAAAGACATTGCCCACAGGATTTTGCGCACAAAAGGACTGTAAACAGCTTCTGAACTAGTGGATCTGATTAAGTTCATTAGCCACCAGTTGCAATACTCTGGACAATTACATGGCTATCGTTGGATGTGTGCAAAATGCAGAGAAAATGGACAATGTGTGAGAAAAGAGGACGTATGGCTGGTGTTGAAGGAGTCGGATTTTCTCAAGATAATGCAAAACTTTCTCGAGATAACGCGAAAGTTTCTCAAGATATCGCAAAATCCATTTTTTTTTTCTCACCTTAAAATGTTTTCTCCACCATGTCCCCTGCGGGGCTCAGTAGGCGAGATTATATGTATCATGAAGAAAAGGGGCCAATGCGACAAGGTGAAAACAGCCACCAAATGCCTGACATACATTTAATTTTATGACAAAAATTACTGTTATCATTAAGGGGTTAAATTCAAATTCTTAAAAAAACACTATTTATACTTTACTTTGACATACAATATTGCAATACATTGTTATATCAACATTTT
Organism: Apricaphanius iberus; assembly: GCA_028564705.1. Classification (NCBI taxonomy): domain Eukaryota; kingdom Metazoa; phylum Chordata; class Actinopteri; order Cyprinodontiformes; family Aphaniidae; genus Apricaphanius; species Apricaphanius iberus. The sequence goes on along the minus strand of JAPXFQ010002125.1, from coordinate 116,206 downwards.
CTTAAATCCGCACTGTAAGCCAATTTGTAGGGATGTAAATCTCTATTTCTCGAGTTTTATTTTTGGATTTTTACCTATGGGCAAATAATAGTGGAAGGAAAAGGAATAAATATTTCTAGAAAAGGCATATTACCAATAAGAAATGCATCATCATCATGACCTTCAATGAAAGATGTCATGCCTCATTTTTATACTGGATGGAGCTCTGAACACAGTCTTAAAAATATGCTCAGGTTAAATTGGTCTGTAAAAGTCTGCAAAATTAAGCAGGATTTTTTTTCCAGTAAGAGAGAAATGTATTAAATTGTTTAATGAATGCAATAAATCCATCTTTCTTATACATTCGACCTATGTTTTAGCTATCTCTCCATCTTTATGGCTTTTTGTACCCCCATTAAGATTTCACTTCGTCCTTGAAGCCTCCTGGTCTGGGTCTATCCCAGCCTCCACTGTCACCTCTAACTCTCCTCCCTGATCCTTCCAGCGTACTCTACTTAAATTGGAGCAAAGTCATATTTTAAGAGGCCTTTTATGTTAAGCTATTTATCTACGGAGACATGAAGAAGTGAGGTGGGGCGGGATTAGTGATTAGCCAACAGAGCGAGGGAGACGGACGCATTTATTTGGCTGTAACAGCACGTGGAAGGCACAAATGTTGGTGAATCCACGGTTTGTCAGAAAACAGTGACCTTTAGTGGGAAACAGAATGTGTTCTCTGTGTCATGTATCAGATATTCCCCTTCAGTGTCAGCATAGCCCATGTGTGTTTGTGTGGTTTGGACTGCAAGGTGTGGATGTGTTGGGGAATGATCTATGTTCCATGCGGAGAGAAAGACAGAGTGAGCAATCGAAAGGATGTGCGAGACCTCCAAACTATTTCCCTCAGCTGCTGGTGGAACAGACGTATTTTTCAGGATGTAGCAGCATGTGGGCCCAGGCACTGTTTATCCAGGATGACACCCTTCACATCCATTCATCAACGTCCCGTCAGACCTCCACTGACCTTGGGTCTCTGCATGGGAGCCCGGAGAAAGAAAAAAGAAAACACAAGGAAAGACAAGTTTGAATGGAATGATGGAATGTGGTTGATTTTTCCTTCTTGGGTGCTATTTTAATTTGTGTCCCACTGGGACAGTGGTCCCAACTAATGCCAAGTTAAAAATAAACAATATAATATGTGGGCCAAAGACCGACACTAGTCAAGAGTAACAAGGAGAAAATCAATAGTGATATGTCTTCATCTGTGTTTTAAGTGATGACAAAGAATTATTTATCACAGCAAGAGATGAGGACCTGAGTGAGCCTGAGTGAAACATAACCGGACATTTGTTATTGCAGCGCCTTAATGATTACACTTTTTTATTCTGCAAAAGGCTCTGGGCCCTGCAGGTGCCCAGGTGACAGATGGCCAAGCTGGACGGGGTTCCTTCCTTCTGTAAATTATAGATGGACATCTTGTCCAAAACACACATGATCACAGGGAGAAAAAAAACCCATAACAATTATGGCTGAGATAGGGGAGCATGGGGAAGCTTAATAATGATAGTTTTACATCCCACACCTTCCATCCTGACATGTTTCTACATAAAGGGAAAAAAATGTGGTTTCTCCAAGGGCAAACACATAAAGCAGTGGATGGAATAATTACTATGTCACTTTATTTCTCTGATTTTAACTTAGAAATATGATGGAAACATCCGTTACTGTCCTAAAAAGGGGAAATTATGCTGTAAAATCAGCAAAGTGACGGAATAGAAGCCTTTAGATTGACAAAAGAAATATCAGAATTAAGAATTATATATATATATATATATATATATATATATATATATATATATATATATATATATATATATATAGGACAAAATTACAAAACTAAAGTAGTGTGCACCTATTATAAAAATGACGCACACAGATTCGACAAATGTGGAACTGAGCAGGATGACTCACAGATATTTATAGAATCTTTATGCGTATCTGTGCTATAAAAACAACATATTTACAAATTTTTAACCGTGCCAACAGAGATGTGCCACAGCAGAAAAATGTTATTTGAAGTGAGCAAAGTAGTGCAAAATCTGCAGAGATGTAGACATTTATTGAGTTTGTTGGGAGATATGACGGTAATAGAGTCTAACAGCTGCTGGGAGGAAACACTCTTTCATGCATCAAGAAGGCAGCAGTCTGTCACTGGATGAGCTCTCCGGCTCAGCAACAGTTTAATGCATGGGGTGGGAGACACTGTCCAACAGTGATTCTATTTTAGTTATTAGGGACGTCTTATAAGAGGGGGAACCAAGTTAAATACAAAAAAATGTAAAATTAAGGTGGCTATAAAGAAACATTTTTTTTATAACTATTCCTAATCTATTGTAAAATGCATAAATAAACAATGAGTTTACATTTTAAAGTATCTCCACTGCTTCGATGAGTGTTTTTTTATTTATTTATCCCTGTTTAGAGTTGCTGTAATTCATCACCAAGAGCTTGACGTCATGGTTTCCATGTCAGACTATGTTGTAAAGTCCAGCTACTCCCAGATATCCCCAATTTTATTACAGATTGGAACCTGCCATAGCCAAAGTTTCTAAATGGCAAAAAAAAAAAAAAAAAGCTAAATAAATCCCAGCAGGAGAAATGTTAGAAATGGTTAACATAAGGGGTTCATTCACCAACACTTATCTATAATTGGGTCATGGAGGTACATTTTCCAAGAGGAAAACACAGAGATAGCTCACACTCTCCAACTCCTCTTGGGAGATCCCAAGGCGCATACAGTTACTCCAGGGAGTTCTTGATCTGCCCCAGGTCTTCTACCAGTGGAATGTGCCTGTAAAGCCGACAAAAGGAGACATTTGGGAGATATACTGGTTAAATGTTCAAATGTTCTCAGCTGACTTCTAATGATGTAGGAGAGCTCTCTGGATATCGGAGCCACAGAGTCAACTGTGACTGCAGCCCTCCACCACTCGGGGCGTTGTGGCAGTGTGGCCCAACAGAAGCCTGTCCTCAGTGCAAGACATATGGAAGCCTGTATAGAGTTTGCCAAAAAAGAAATGAAGGAGTTCTAGACTATGAGAAATAAGATTGTTTGCTCTGATGAGATTATGAATGAACTTTCTAAAAACTTTCCGCCGTTATGTGAATCGAAAACCAGGTACAGCTTTTCACCTGCCCGATACAATCCCTACAGTGAAACGTGATGGGAGCGTCATGTTGTGGGGGTGTTTTTCAGCTGCAGTGACAGGACGGCTGGTTACAATTGAAGGAAAGATGAATGCAGCCAATTACAGAGATATCCTAGATGAAAACCTTTTCCAGAGTGCTCAGGACCTCAGACTGGGCTGAAGGATCACTTTCAACAGAACAATGATCATAAACATACAGCTAAACTAACAAAGGAGTGGCTTCGGAACAACTCCGACTGTTATTGACTGGCCCAGCCAGGAACCTCAGTAAATCCAATTGAAGACCAGAAAATGGCTGTCCACCAACGTTCAACATCCATCTTGGCAGAACTGGAGAGGATCTGCAAGGAAGAATAGCAGACGATTCCCAAATCTAGGAGTGAAAAACTTGTCGCATCATTCCCAATAATTAGTGCTGGTCAAAGGGTCTGAATACTGATGATCGTCTGATGTTTCAGTTATTTTTTAATTTTTTAATAAAGTTGCAAATATTTCTAGATTCTGTTTTTTTCTGTCAAGATGGAGTGCTGAGTGTACATTAATGAGAAATAAGATACAACTCTCATTTGTCACAATTATACTCAATTTTGAAAAATAATACTTTTTATGTGGGTATTAAACATATTTAATTTATTCATAATTTATTTAACCTAAATTTTTTGTATTATGTTTATTTGCCTAATATAATATTCTAATGTTAAATTCGAATATTAATAGCTGTAAGCTGTAGCAGAGACTCTGCAACATAAATCTCTTTATCCTGAGATCTCGGCAATAAAAAATGTAAACATGACTAATGACCAGGGGCAGCTAGCCAGAATGAGGTATTAGGATTTTTTCCTATAAAGCTAGTGTGGATTGTGAAATGGGGATTAGTTCTTCCTCCTGTTTGGTTGAAACAGTTGTTTTTTTTTAAACTATAAATCAAACTCTAACAAAACTAAAACTATATATACATATATATATATATATATATATATATATATATATATATTATATATATATATATATATATATATATATATATATATATATATATATATATAAACTAAAATCAAACTTTACTTTACAAAAATGTTTTTTGTAAGGTAGCCTTTAAGGAAATCGAAAGGCATCGATGAAGTTTAACCTCCTGTGGTAATAAATCGTCCTGGTGTTGACCTGTATATTAGCTCTTTATGTCGTGTTTATGGCCAAATACAAATCAGTTAGCCCACAGGATATTTACACCAGATTCCTGGCAGCCCCCGTCTTTCTCAGTGTGCTCAAGTTCCCTGTGAGACTGCATTATGGTTAAACCTCCTTTCTCCACCCAACTAAACCCTAAAACATGCACACACACACACACAGATAAGATATGTATATATATATATATATATATATATATATATATATATATATATATATATATATATATATATATATATATTATATATATATATATATATATATATATACATATCTTTTCTGGGTCCAGTTATTTATGGTACAGGGGTACAACCACCTTCCATCCAATTAAAGCTGAGTGCTGACTTTGTGCAGGCCACTCTTCATCATTTCTCTCAAAGGGGTTGTTAGGACAGGAGGAACTGTGCTCTCAGTTTCCAGCTCTGCTACTTTCTAGGGTCACTGGAGTCTGGGTTTAGGTAAAATGTCAATGATCATCATCACACAGCTGAATTATGCAAATGCTTTTCAGATGATTGAGGCTGAAGCCAAAAAAAAACCACATAGCTGGATTCATTACAGATCAGTGGAAGCAAAGGTCTTTAACATACTCTTTTTAAAACCTTAATGTTTGTAAAATTCCAATGCATTCATGAGTTTTCACTTTTTTCATTTATTTGTAATGGGGATGTTTCTTCCGCCTGCTGTAGTGGAGATGTGTAGTGGCTTTTTCTGCTTCATCCACATCCCAACCCTTACTGATGGACCTGACACATGGATCATCCTGAATACATCAGCTTCCACCATTGAAGGGAAAGAATGCCTTAGAGCATGACAATCTTCAGTGGCTGGTATTCTGCCAGTATGGCAAAGTTGAGGAGAGGTTCTGCATTTGATTCAGCTATGATGAACAAGATAAAGAACTAAAACATCTATGATACCAACCCTTGAGGATTGACTTTGGACACCACTGCCTTAGAGATAAGGTGATGAGTTCTGTTTTCAAGAAAATTCGGAGTAGAGTTTATGTCCTACATATCAAAACTAGTTAGGCAAACTCTGACATGTCAGGGTCAGGGTTTTTTTTCTGGAACCTATCTTTGGAGATCTTCTAGCATCACCCTAAATTATTGATTCAATTCATATTTTATTGTTAACATTTTTATGTATGTCTGAGAACTGTTTTGTTGGAAAATTTTACTGTTTGATTATAAATGTCATAACACAAAAACTTTTCTATTACTTTGATTCTTGACTACCAAAAACGACATGAATCGTGAAATTGAAACCAAGGTACGTACTTAACCGAGACTTTTGGCATGCCATTGCAACCTTACTAGCTCGTTTCTTAGTTGACAGAGCTTCTTCTTTAAAAGTAAACTATTCAACTAGTAGTGGGCAATATAAAAGGTATAAGTAGAAGCAATATAAATTAATCCAAAGGTAGAGATTTTGTCTATATCGCCAAACTGCGATTATGCACTTTGATTATGTCATCAAGGTGTACCTACATACATTGTACCAGGTACACAAGGATTTGGTCAATATTTGTCTTTACAATTGTGAAAGTTTAAAGTTTGTTGTTTTTAATTTACAGGAAATTAACTTTTGTTCAGATATTAAATGCGTATATAACCTCTAAAGTATACGAATTTGAACTCTACATTCATAATATTTAACTTTTATATGAAATATCTTCATATTTAATAATGTTGCGAACATTTTTGTGTTGCATTATTTTGGAAAAACAATTAAATATTTTTTTAATGCATTTTGCACAACAAATCTTTAAATGGTATTGTAAACTTGGTGGTTTTGCTGAAAGGTGTATGGAAAGTGAGAATGTTCAGAAGCAGTCATTTTGACTTATATCAAGAAAAACCATATACCGCACATGTTTCAGATTATATCGCAATATAGATTTGAGACCATATTGCCCAGCCCCATATTTGACCTATAAGCAAAGTGTGATTGTGGCAGGGAAAGAGCAAATCTAGCCACACACAAGAAAAAACCCAAACCTCATAGAGATAGAGTTTTGCATTTTCAAATACTTACCCAAGATTCAGATAGTTAGCATGCATGAATTTTGCCTCAGTTTTCTATTCTTCTGTCAATACATTTTGATGTTTTAATCAACAATAACTTTCTTTTTTTAAATCCGATTAATTCGACGTGTAGTACGTCACAGATTTTCCTTGATCAACTGCTGAAATGAACCTGTCAAAATATGAAGAGGAAATAAAACTTGAAGCAAGAAGTCTGAACCTCTTCACATTCACAGCCTCCTAGTTTCTGTTCCTTATTTTAGCAGCATCAAGTCGTTCTGCCAGGCAAGTCTCTCTCTTTCCCTCTCTGTCTGGAGAACAATACTTTTCCTGTTTGCTGGGTAGGAGCACTTTAAAGGTGAACAGAGCCGGCCAAGTCCAACATCATAAAAATCAACACGCTGCCTAGTGTCTGCCGCAGCAACCGGAAACCCACAGAGCCAGGCTTGCCTCACCTCGATGGCCTGTTTCATTCAGGCGAATGCTTGAAAATACTAAATTTATAACGGATCATAAATGTGTAGCACAACAGAAATATTACAAGTCACTCAGAGAACCTTGTGGAGAAAACGTCTGCCTGGAATTCAGCTTTTAATGACTATTAATGGACACAAATTACTCATCCAAAAAGCTTCAGCTCAGTGGTGAAGGGGAGGTTATTTCTCTTCATTGACTCAGGATAACCCTTTTTTGCTACCAGTGAATATTTGAGTCAAAACAAAACAGCACAGAGTCTCTGGATAAGGTCACAGTAACTGAAAAGATGCACCAAAACAAGGAGCAACTCCTAATCTGTTTCTCTTTCAGTCTTTTTGGATATTATTCACAACAGAGACAAGAAGGCTGCTATACTAAGTCGCTTCCCCTCATTCCTTATTTGAAATAGTAGTACGAAAACAAGCAGGTTTGTATATCAGGAAACAAAACATAAAAAGTATTAGCATTACCCCTTTCTGCTGAAAGCCACACTGAATACTTATTTAGACAAACTCTAGGAGAAATACACAGTTTGTCGAATAGTTTCTCGTTAATTTCCTCAACAGGAGCAAAACCGTTCCATTCTTCCGACCTGTGGTTCAGCCTTGGTGCTTTTAGCTGTCAGCTGGAGAAAGCATCACTGTAATAATGAAATGTGGTGAAACAACTGTTTGATTTATGAATATTGCAGTCTATGGAGATTTAAGGTGGACTTCTGCGGAGACTGAATGGAAATAAATAATGAAAAACATAATAATGAGGAGCTTTACTTCAACTGTTGCATACTGGGAAATTATTGTATTAAATTCTTTGTTTTCATTTTTGGTTTGATTGTATTGATATCATTCAATGTAAACCAGGATGGAGATAACAGACAGGTCAGGAGGAAAGTTGTGGAGAATTTCAAAGCAGAGATAGGTTCTTAAACAATATTCCAAGATTTGAACACCTGTGAAAGAAATGTCCAGTCCTTCAGTGGAAAACTGAAGAAGTATGACACACCTGCAAACATAGCAAGATAGGGTCTCGATAGGACAGACAGGGAGGCATTAATTAAAGAAGCAGGTTAGAAGTCCATAGTAAAGATGAGGGAGTTGTAGAGCTTCATAACTTAGACATAAGCACCTGTCAACTGATGACCAATTAGTTGTTGATTCCCCATTTACATGTATATTCCCCATTTAGAAAACTTTGCATTAGTTAGTAAGGTGCATGTAGCTGATAAATACAGTGATGCGAACAAGTGTTTGCTCCCCCTAAACCTAATAACTAGCAATACTATACAAGGCTTTAACAGCAACAACTGACATCAAACGTTTGCAAACACTGGGAATTAAACTCTGCCATCACAAGTGAGGTTTCATAACCATATACTACTACAAAATTGTTTAGTTATTCAGAGTTGGTCTTACTACTATGCTTTGGATCATTGTCCTGCTGTAGAAGCAAAGTTTGATTTGGATCTCATATATATACATATTTTTTTCAAAAATCTTTGGGATCATCAATTCCCCCCCCCAATATATTTCAGCAGGAGCTTTGTTCTTTTGGATCAATAGTAGTTTTGAACACTCCCATGGATACCATTTTGCACATTCTCTTTCTAATGAAGTCATAAACATTGTTTTGTGACCTACCAGGTGAATTGTTGATGTGTGCTTCGAAGTAATTTTTGTTGGGAAAGTTTACCACTGCTATACATGAGCATAAACAACTAGCTGCACCAGTCACAGTCACGTTCCAAAGTCTCAGTAAATCTTCAGCCATGCTGTCAGCTCCCAGATAGCAAATGTATTTCATAAAGGCTGTGGGTCTAAGATGATGCTAAGATCATCTTATATTAATCGTTTTTCTGCGCCAAGAGGTCAGAGGTGTGAATTGTAATCAGTCAAAAGTAGTACACATAATCAGTTATTGCAACCCAGAGTCCAATATAAATTACACTGATTTTGTTCAATAAGATTCAGCTTAAACATTTAGATTAAAATGTTATCAAATTACAAGCATTCATCCATTATTGGTCCACTGTTTTTTCTAATGTGATGTTGGGATTCAAGAGTCATGAAGGAAACCCAAAGCATTTAGATTCATGAAATGATCAATACTTGCTTCAGAAAGTTCACAACAGACCAGAGCAATGCTTACATCATTTCAGACTAAATTGGTAGAAGCATACAAAAATTACAAGCAATCCAATTCCAACAAGTTCCAATAAAATTAACAGTGATCATGTTCAGTAAACCGTAAAATGGCTTTCCTGGTATTTTTGACTTAATTTCTGCATTGTTCCCTTCGAGTGAATAAACTGATGCTTGAAACAAAGATAATTTGCATTTTTAGAGATTCTAATTAAATTTGAGTAGGTTATCAGGGTATATATATTATAATATGTGTGTATTTAGCTGACTGTGATAACAGCATAGTCTGTGTCAGTGTTTACGTGTGATGGAGTCAGGTCGGGATATCAGACGCCTCTCTGGGACTCAGACATTTCCCATCAATCATATCTGGGAAATGAAATGTCCATCTTTGGCTCCACAATTTAATTTGATACAGGAAGCAAACACACACACACGCACACACACACACACAAACACACACAGTTTTTGACCTCTGTTTCATCACAGTACAATGCTATCTCATCTTTCACCCCACCTTCATTCTATCAGCAGCCGGTATCCCACAATTTCCTTCGTTTTCTCTCTCCTTTTCTCTTGTGCATGATTCTCTCCATCAAAGCTCTAAACTTCTTACCATTCTGCGCATTTCCCTCACATCATTCTCTTTTGTTCAATTTTACATTCCTTTTTCTCACTACCTCCATCTGTTCTTCCTTTACTCTGTCACTCTCTCTTCATTTGTCAGTTAAAGTTTGATTCTCCAGATTCTGCAGTGTAACCTATTGTGAGGCCACGCTTTCTGTGCATCATTTTTACTGACGGCGTCAAAATAATTAAGTAAAAATTCGTACCCATCAAGTCTTAAAATGTTAATATATTTTATTATATGCTTTTTAAATAATATTCAACCCGAACAAGCCAAACTGACCTGATTTTTTTTACATTCTATCACTTAAAAATTTGAAACTATAGGTCTTAGTGGAGTTTTGATTGGATTTATATATATATATATATATATATATATATATATATATATATATATATATATATATATATATATATATATATATAAAATACAAATAGTACCAGCAGACATAGCCAGAGTATAAAACCATTTATTCACTTGACACCAGTCAGTGTTGTTGTATAGAAATGTTAGTTTGGAAAAACATACTTCATACATTTTTCTGAATGAAACATGCTTCAATCAATGGAAGTTTTTTTTTTTTTTTTTTTTCGACACTAGTGTCCCAGGTTTACTTAAATACAGCATGAAATGCTGATGGGAAAATTGTTTCTGATCAACTGGGAGTCCTACAATTGGATTTTCTACAAACTAACGAGTTTGGTCTGATTGGATGCTACTGGTAGCCATGTGGACTTCAGCTGGTTTTTCTCTAGTACCAGTCATGTTTACTTTTAGCCTAGACATCGTTTAAGGTGAGTCATTCCGTTCATAGCAGATGGTGTTATGGACCTTCTTGCTGTTGAAAGATGCATTTACTTATATAATTCTGGTCCGGTCCATGTTTCTTTTTCTAGTGTAGCTACATGAGAAACAATTAATGTTCCTGAAAAGCAGAGTTTAGTGATGGGTGGGAGTCCTTTCTCTTTTATTTTGGTGTCACTTTTTAAACCTGTGCTGGGGAAATATGTGCTGCGCTGTGAGTTCAACACATAGACATTCTTCATGTATTCATGTAGTAAACAGCTGCATTTGTTAAATACACATGCGTACCAAACCAACAGGGCTAAAGCTCTGAATTCGAATACACATACAATTAAACCCCTACCAACTACTCATTTAAAATTAAGTTAGGAGTAAAAAAAAAAAAGTCAGCTTTTTAAAAGTTCATCATGTTTAGTTTTGTAACTTGGGGGTGAGGTGATCTAGTACTCCAAGATCATAATTGTTTTTAATTTATTTTTTTATTTTTTAATATGCGTCATCATCACAGGCTTGATTGTTGGAGGTGCTTGTGACTAACAGGTTCAAAGTGTGGATGAAACAGTTGACAGTCTCCAATTAGTCTTTTAAAACCAGAGGAAATCCAACTAATTCACCCTGATCATTTTCTGATCGTATCAACAGCTGATGATGCTGTCAACAAAGATTCAAAATGGAGGTGGTGTTATCCATCCATCCACCTATTAACTATGATGCTTATCCTATGGAGGATCACCGGTGGGGCTGGTGCCTTTTTCCAGTGGTCATCAGGCATGAAGCTGGTTACAGCCTGGGCAGGTGGCCAGTCCATCTGCCTTTTTTAAAGTCTAATGATATTGTTGATAAAAGCGGTTGACAGTAAAGGGTATTGGGCAGAGAAAAGGATGTTTATTAAAAAACTAACGGTGTGTAGCAGTGTTTTTGACCTCTGGCTGAAGCCCATCTATTTGAAGTCAGCATCAGACACTTATGTCCCCCTTTCCCATCTATTCTTTTTTGTTTTTCTTTCTCTTTCATTTTCTCTCACCCTTGTTCTGTTTTATACTTCTTTTCAGGGAGTTTGGCTGTGTCACAAGTATAGATGATTGACGACCCAAGCTGAACTGGGCCATCTAAATATTTAGCTGTCATTCAGACAATGTATGTGTGTTTATGCGTGTGAAGCCGGGGATGAAAGCACTCCAAGTATGACAAGGAATATCGCCTCATCATCAACCAATGTTCAGATTCTACACTCAATCAAAAAACTCAATGTTGTCCTCAGCCGCCAAGGAAATGATTCCTCCGTCTGTGTATCTCTAAAAGAAAATCTTTGGAATGGAGAATATAAATGAGAGCCAATTAATTGGAGGAAGTAGAAAGAGAAGAGGCAGAGGGAAGAAGAAGGATAGGGTGAGTGAGTGGGGGAGGGAGGGATTACAACCAAATGTCACTGACAATTAATTTAATATTGCACAAAGGCAGAAAATGAAGAGAGGCATAATCTGTTCAAGTCAATCAGATCCCAAATCCCTGTGACAAGCACGATCTATGATTAAGTGTCTGCTGCGACGCTGAGGTACCTTAATTAATCTATTTTCTTCTTGTCATCACTTTTTGCTTCCTGTAAGCTGTTAGAGCATACCTTTAATAGAAAAATAAGCTTCTGTCAAGGGGAAACAAGGCTTGTATCGCTGCGATTTTCTTCCACATTGAGAGGAAAACAAATGATAGAAGTCGACTTCATTAAGACTTTCTGCTTGTCTTTTACACGTGCCTCATGACTTAATGATTCATGACTATCGAGTGTCATTTGAAAATTTACATAGCCAAAAATTAAAAGCAATAACTTTGGTTATTTTGCCTGTAATAAGAGGAAAAATATTGGAGTTAATTTTCATACTTTTTTATACATTTATAAATACCATTTTCAAACGAAATACTTATTTTTAAATGTATTTTTTGGCTTCAAACTAAATATTCAGATAAGTTTAATATTTAGCCGTAAGCTAAATATTAAGGTAAAGAGCTAAATATCTCATCAATCCACCCATCTATCCATGCTGCTCATCCTAGGTGAATGGAGGGGTGTCTAGTGCCTATGTTCAGTGATCATCAGGCAAGAAGTGGGGTACACCCTGGACAAGTTGCCAGTCCATCGCAAGACCATTTAAGTTACATGTAGTCCTTACAAAATTATTTCCATCATAGAAATACAGCTTTATGTGGTTGGCTTCATAAGGGGTGCTGGACTCCAACCCTGCTGCTTTTAGCTGTTTCGCTACTTCAACATAAAAAACAAATAGCCTAACTGGATAATTAGCAGGACCATAAATAGCTTAACTGAATACTAAGGACGCATTATAAATACTTGATTCAGTTGTGTTTGAACAGGGAGAAATTTAAAAGGAGAGTCCCTGTTCTGAACAATCATGGAAAAGACTTCTGACCTGAAACCAGCACAAAAAAGAAGCAAACCGCAAACTCCATTAAAGATCCTGGCTGACCACAGATCACTGTATCGAAGTATGTTAGCTAGAAATATAAGTTGAAGGAAAACATTCAATGGAGGCACAACGTAAATAATTATGTAGGACATTGGTTTCAGCAATCACATTCTTTTTTTTGGGACAAAAAAAATAGAAATGTTAAATTTCAATGAGAAAAGCTACCTGCTTTTATAAACAGGATATCACTGTCCTTGACTGGCCAGAAAACTCACCTGACCTGAACCTCATCAAGAATCTAGGTGTATCAAGAGGATATACAACACCACTAATGGAGACAAGCCCAAGGCTGCTATTAAAGTGACCTGGCCAATCACCTCAACTGCACACTGCCTTAATGCAGCAATTCATATAAAAATAAGGCTTGACAAAGTATTAAGTGTGCTGTAAATCACTTTAGAGTAAGACAATTTTTCTGTATAAAAAATATCTGAATTTATCTTAATTATATTCTTTTGAGTATGAGATTTTTTTCTTATTACCTATAAAGTATAATCAGAAATTTATAGGAATGAGTACCTCATATATTTAAATCTTTGCATAACAAATCTATATGAAATATTAGTTTCTGATTTTTAAAGTGAACTTCTCAAGAAAATTAAATGTTCAATATTATGAATGCATATCTAAAAATATCAAGTTCAGTTCACTTGTAATAAAAAAAGAGAAACTCAGAATCATCAACATTACGGGCAATAAAGGGTTGAAGTATTTCACATTTAAATGTAATGAATGCACATAAGAATTACTAGATTTTTGGAGATGTAAAATATATCAGTCAGCACCAGAATAATAACACACTCTTCCATGGTGTTACTTTCATGATAACTAATCAACACCTAACATACAGTATAGCTTTCCAAGTGATTGGCAGTTTTTAGTAAGCTAATTCACACATAAGGTAACAGCAATAATTTGTTTTTTTAAGCCATAAGATAAAATATTTGGGGCTCATTTTTAAAGTCATATTTACATCCAGGGTATCTTTACATTTATTAATGTTAGTTTCAAACAAAATATTTTGTTTACAAAACCCATTTTTAGTTCAGTTTATTCATGTAGCACCGATTCACAATAGATGTAATCTCAAGGCACTTACAAGGAAAGTCATTTCAATACAATTTTACAAACATTTCAATCAGGTTAAAGTTGTCTATGTAAGGAATCACAGCAATTCTATCATATATACTATTTATTTAAAAAACTAAATATTTTGCCTAAACTACACATTGAGTTTATCAATTAAATATTGAAGCTACAAACTAAATATATATGTTTGAAATAAATACTTAGCAAGCAAAATATTTAGTTTAAAATTAATTAATTAGCCTGCAAGCTAAACTGGAAACCTACATATTTAGCTTTAAACTACAAATTTACCTTATAGCTAAATATTAAGCTAATATGGAAACGTATTACTGATAAGCTGTAATCAAAAATACAAGTACAAATCAGAAAAAATAAGTACAATTCAAAGATAGAAGTACAAATCGGAAACACAAGTACAAGTCAGACACAAATACAAATCAGAAACACAAGTACAAATCAGAAACACAAGTACAAATCACGCTACTCCCAGAACCAATCAGATTTCTCGATTCCCTAACCAATCACGGAGAGAGGAGGGCGGTGTTCTTCTGTGTTCACAACAGAAGGAGATGATGCCAAATTTATAGCACTGGTTGCGAACACAGAAGAACACCGCCCTCCTCTCTCTATGATTGGTTAGGGAATCGAGAAATCTGATTGGTTCTGGGAGTAGCATGATTTGTACTTGTGTTTCTGATTTGTACTTGTGTTTCTGATTTGTATTTGTGTCTGATTTGTACTTGTGTTTCTGATTTGTACTTGTATTTTTTATTTGTACTTATAATTAGTGACTTGTATTCCCTGATTGGTACTTGTATCTTTGATTTGTACTTGTATTTTCTAATTTGTACTTGTATTATTAAATTAATCCGTACTTGTATTTTTCAAAACGTGTGTACAAGTTACAAATAAGCAGATACAAGTCACAATACATAAGTCCCAACTCTAGTTCCATACCTTAAGAATTTTTTTTTAAAGTGTAATAAGTGTTTATCTATAAATATGACTTCTTAATGACATGACTGAATTAAATAGGCTTTTCCATAATATTTAAAAAGGGCACATAATGCTTCTTTTTAAACATGTTATAATAGGTTTAGAAAACATGTTAATGAATTTCTTTGCACAAAATCATTCTTACATAAAGAGATCTCACCAGTTCAATTCTTGACAATTTCAGTCCCTTTCACAATGAGACGTTTAGAGAGCTCTAGCACTTTTATGACAATTAGTGATTTTAGACTACACATGAGAAAGGCATGGCACTGGAAATGGTGAGCAGAGTTTGGCAGATAAGGGGTGGTTATAAGCAAACTGCTTCTTATGACAACACTACTAGACCGTTTTGAAAATGGCTTGTAGAAGCACTAGATTTCTGACAGGGAAAATTAAAAATTGATGAAGGGTTTTGATTCCTTTTTGGATTTTTTTTTCTTTAATAAAGGTAGAAGAGATCCGAAAGGATGAAAAAGGGAAATTTACAAAATATGTCCCCTTTAAAAATAATATGATGGACCAGTGGTTTTTTGTTGTTGTCACTTTTAGAAAAACTGTAATAAAAAAAACAACCTTGTTGCCCATCACTGAACATACAGCTTATAACATAAAATGCTTGCAGGAGTGTAAAAAAAATGGGGAAGTTCTGGGAATCATTATTCTTTCACAAAACTGACATTAGGACATATTCATAATGTTTTCTCTTTTTCGCTTGTCACAGGACATTTGTTTCCTTAACTCAACCCATCTGGAGGCGTTTAAACAGTAAAACAGTTGAGCGCCAGTGAGAGGAAACCTCTTCCACTCCGAGCTTGGCTTTATTTACCTTGCTTATCTCCCCTCTGGAATCAACACGGCCCCAGCCCAGAGCAGCACTGTTTATTCAAAGCCAGCAAAGAAAAATAGAGCTGCAGCCATCAAATCCAGAAGCCTGAAGTCATTTGTGTCTGGTTTAACAATCCGAAACCACATGTCTGACTTTTGTTCAAGCTCTCACCTACCAAATTCAAGTCCAGCTAATTGCTTCTACTCCCTGGTGGAGCCCACTAAGTCTTAGCCATTTCCTCTGCGTACTTCGCATCTGCAGAGATGTTTTGGATATCGCTCCTATGTGTCAATACTTGTGAAGAACTAATTATGTTTCTAAATGTGTAAACCACTATTCAGCAGCTGCTATTGTCTGTTTTTAATAGCAGCAATGTTAATGCAACCATATTCAAACCGTAGTGGAGTGCCCATGTTGACACCAGCATTTGTTGCCTTGATAAATTAGCATGGCTGCTAATTAGAAAGCTAATGATGCAAGTATGCTGAGAGTTGCTGAGGAACACAGAGGATTAAAGAAAGGCATTTTTTATTTTGACACTAATCCCCTTAGATGAAAATATAATCCAAAAACATGTGTATGATATGAGTTATGAATTAAAAGTGATCTGTACTGGATGAAAAAGAATGCAGAAATATTGTGCCGATCTGTTTTGTGTACAGCACCTTGTTGTGAAATAAATATGGACATTTATTTAATTAAACTATATCAAATCTAAGTCACAACAGTTTTTAAGATTTTATTCCTGGAAGTTCAGTGGCATTTTAAAAACTAAAAAGGAAAGCAGATCAATACGTGTGCAGGAGGTAAGATAACAGCTATTTACACTCAGCAGATCTAAGCTATTTAAACAGCAAAAATCTAAAAAATTTTATAATGATGTGCAACATGTGCAAATTCACGCCTGAAAGCAATCCTAAGACTTGGAAAGAAACTGAAAAATTTTTTCGTCGTCTTCTGATTATCCAGGGTCGGTTTCCAGAGGCAGCAGCTTAAGCAGAGAGACCCAGACTTCCCTCTCCCCTGGCAATGGTCCTGAGAATCCCAAGGCGTTCCCAAGCCAGCCAAGAAAATATAGTCAATCCAGCATGTCCTGATACTTCCTGAATGTTCTTCATCCTAACCAGATGCCAACTCAAACGGCTGCTCTCGATGTGGAGGAGCATTGGCTGTACTCTGAGCCCCTGCTGGAAGACCTACCTTCTGACCCCATCTCTAAGGGACAGCCTAGACACCCTGTGGTGGAAGGTCCTTTCAGCCATATGAGTTCTTCTGGTCAATACCCAGAGCTCATGACTACAGGTGAGGTTAGGAACTTGGGCAGATCAGGAAACCAAGAGCTTTTCCATATGACAGACCGGTACAACACTCGCATCACTTCAGACGGAGCTTATCAATCTCCTGTTCCGCTTTTCCCCTCATTCGTGAAAATAACCCCCAGATACTTAAGCTCCTCCACTTGGGACTGGACCTTCTCCCCGACCAGGAGAAGGCACTTTACCCCTTTTCAGGCTCAAGACCATGAACTCCGATTTCAAACCAGGATAAAATATTTGTTTTTACATGGTTGACTGTGTAGTTAGCAGAAATTAGGGCCCTGGTTGAAAGCTACACAATTCTTGACCACCAGATAGAAAAGACAACAATGGTTTCTTCCTTAAAACTGATGTGATTGTTTGGCTTTACAAGGACTCTCACATCAGTACATCACTACTGAAGGTGTAAACACTATGAAATTGAATGTCTCATAAGAAAAAAAAAATACTAATCAAGTAGTAGTGTGGTGTTTGACCGGAGAAGAAGCCTACAACAGCCCATAAGATAAACCATAAGATGCAATCTGCAATATAAGGAACTTTATTTAATATAACAATAGAGCTTCTGGTTGCGCAACAAATCACAGCTGGCTATGGGGAAATGTTGCAATAATTAACCTTCTGATTACAGTCTTTAGGTAGGCCTTCCCTGTGACGACTGAGTCTCTCTACATGACAATGGTGCAATGTGCATTGGCCATCTGACAAAAGACATATCCTAGGTGAGTAACTCCCCACTTTTGGTTCACACCGATTTAAATCTTTTTGCAAACATTCGATGTTAACAGCTCATAAAGCAGCTATGTGCAGTAACTCAGTCCTGAGTTGCAACACCTGAGTTCCTCTTTTTGTTAAATCTAATTTCAATGAAACTGCTGTATTAGTCCAGGTAAGGTACTCACTGCTAATAACTATTTCAAACAAACAAACCCATGAAAAAAATCTGCTGTAGACATTGTAGGACTAATTCTAAAAGGACTGTAGATGTTTTTATTGATAATTGGATCTACAATTAAAAGCATCGTAACTATCAAAATATAGACCTATACATCTCTAGATGTTTCCGGTATTAAAGACCTTAGATAGATCTATAGTTTGGAGAGATTTTTACAGAACATTGCTCATTATAAACAATGCTAGAGGAGTGGTTCCCTTGTGTTGTTGCAGAGCTCAAATATTAGTGCCCACAGTTCAGTTACCTGTAGATATGCAAAAATAATTGCTTAGATCACCTTTGAGTTCTGATTAACATTCTCTGTGCCAAACCCTGAAATAAGAGTTAAACAGGCTACAAATTAATCTCTAAGAGCAACATTTATACATAGAGTAGATACACAAAAATAGCAAGATTCCTGCCATCATGCTGTTGTTGCTACAGCTCAAAATCAAGGGGCAAGATAATTAAACTCATACTTTATTCTACTTTTTTAAGTTATCAAATCTCTTAATAGAGCGCAATGATGGTACTTGAATTCAAAAATCATCCATCATGTTATTTTTCTAATATTTATTTGACTGAATTATGAATCTTCACACACAGAACTTAAATAGTGCCCTAAGTTTGTTTTCTCTCGGGTTTTTTCATAATTGTTTATTTATTTTTTGGTTGCACCAAAAAAGCAATGTCATTTCTGCTTGATTATGTCTCTATTGCTTGGGCCACTCTGCCATGAATGCGTTCATACTGTTTTTATCCCAGCTGATCCACAGCGTTTCACTCAGAGATATACAGCTTTCACAAGAGCCTGACAGGGGGCTTTACTGTGGTTGTTAATACACACTTAAAAGAGAAGAATGAATATATAGATTTTTCCCAACATTGTGGCACTTGGTTGTCCTTGTGGTTCCTCAGAAATATATATATATATATATATATATATATATATATATATATATATATATATATATATATATATATATATATACATATTAAACTTAGCATCAACTTTGACAAAACTCAAGTTTTTGGATAGGTGCTACATTTAAAGGGAAAGCAAAGATTTCCCAGATTCCTGAGTTAAAGATTCCTGGGCTTTTGCGAGATCTCTTTCAGTGGGTCTGTTCCAGGGTTGTGGTCCAAACTGATAAGGTTGTTAGAGGAAGTCCCGTCCCAGAGTTAGAGAGCCAGTGAGGAAATGGGGATGAGGGGTGGGGGTCACCCTGTAATGTCAGATAAGCTACAGCTTTCTGCTCTAACAGAGAGTCTATTAATCAGATCTAGTTATAACAGAAATAACAAACAGGAGGCAAGGAGTTGAAAGAGAGGAAAACTGCTGGAGAATGTCAGGTATATAAGCCTACATTTGTTAAGGTTCAAAAAAGTTTTAATTTGCAGTTTGCCTTCATTTATTGCAGGTGAGTGTGCAAGTACGGAGAACTCCGGAAGCAAGTAATGCAAAGTGCATCAGTGTGGAAAGGATGAACAACACATGTCACAGAGAGCATGATCAAGATATTTTCAATGTATAAGGACAGCGCTGTCCAGTGGTTGAAAAAACTCACTACTAACTGTTTTATGTACGACACACACTTTTAGCTCATGTCTTAGTGATGTCTTTGGTGTTTTACATTTAATCACTGGAGTGATTAACTGACTTTATCTTGTCAAAATGTGCATTAAGTTTTCTATTTGAGGAAACCCAGCAGATTACATTAAGACAATGATTTGCAGCAATCAGTTCTCCTGAACAAGGATATAGCGACAGGAGACAGTCGCCTGTGTCACCACAATCCCATACTCAGCAAGCATGCAGAGATATTGAAGAGGGAAAATTTCACTTTAACTGGAAGAAACCTCCAACAGAACCAGAACCGGGCTCAGTATGAGCAGCCACCTGCCACGACCGACCGGGGGTTTGAGAAGACAGAGCAGAGACACAGAAAGAATTGATGTAGGAGTGCCTTCCGTATTAAATAAAATAAAACGTTGATAATGTGAGGGAGAATGTTCATCACTGGGAGCATCCTCCCAGTCAATACCCCCTTCCAACAAGGCACCACAGCTAAGCAGAATGCAAGACCAGAAGTCGCTTCTATTGGGAGAGAAAACAACTGATAGAAAACATGAAGTTAACAGTTGAAATAAAATCAAATAATGCAATTTTAAAACTGTAGAGAACATTAGGAGATTGCTCTGTAAGGAACAAATGGAAAAATCAGATCTCAGATGTAGCATAAAAAAAAGGTTGGAAATTTCCAGATATCCTTTTTATAAAAAAAAGATATATGGTTTAGGAAAAGAGTAGAGTAGATCTGTTATTGAAAATTAATAGCACATGTTTAAGAAATATTGATTCATTGTATTCCCCTATGAACCCAACAGACCCTTAAAAGAAATCTAAATATTATTGTTTAGTGATGGGGAAGAAAAGTAGAATAACTTTTGAAGTCTTAAAGGTAACTTCCTCGCACTATTGGATGGATTAATGGCCTTCTGGAACACATTTCTAGATAATTCTAATATGGGACACACTCAAAGAAGATGCTATATATCAAAAATGCTCTGCAAAGGATAAAATACAGTGTAAAGAAAAGTTATCTTTTCAATAGAAAAAGTTATTAAAGGATCAGTTTTCCTTAGCTTTAAAGATATCAAAGCAAGAGTTTGCCTAAAAGCAAAATGTGAAAACGGTTTATACAAAATAATTCTGCAGAATATATAACTAATTAAATCAAAAGGGTCATTCTTAAGCTCCAAGAAAAGTTGTCAATTTAGGCAACACTTGTAATTGTTGTTACTTACACTTAACATCAAGACAGTGCAAGCAGGATTTGTCATTAACCAAAGCAAACTTAATTTGTGGTTTCTCCAGAGAAGAGTAAAACGAATCTTGCACAGAGCCTTTTTTCAGAGGTTATATAATTTCATTTAAAAGTATGATATGGGTTAACATTAATGAATTTATTAAAAGTTTGTGATACTAAACTTGAAAAAAAAGTTTTGGTTCATAGTTATCTGTCTTTGTATCTCAAGCAAACTCGAGCGATGACCTTTGTTATGCAGTAGGTGACTCAGTCTTCTTTCATGTCCTCTAATGATTGCATGTGTCAGCTAATTAGCAGGACTCAGTGACAGTGCATTTGCCATGTGCAAATATGGTCACTCTTTTTTTTAGCCAGTCACATCCTGTACAAATAATATCAATAACTTAAAGGTTGAATATGGAACAAATTCATAAAAAGCTATATTTAAAAATAGATATATCTCCATGGGGCGTTTAGAGGGGTGCAGGATGAAAGTACATTTCCATAAAAAGTTATATTGGACTTAAAGTAATAAAATGTACAGGGGGAGCATGGTGGCGCAGCTGGTAGCAGTCCCGCTGGGGACGCTGTGGGTGTTGTTGGTGTGTGTGGTCTTCCATATCATCAGCACCCACAACTTGGGTGGGGTTGGCAAAAGGGCCTTTCTGTGTGGAGTTTGCATGTTCTCCCCATGTTCCCTTGAGCAGCTAATTTGAGCTACTCCCACAAAAACATGAACCAGTCTTGGGCTGTACACTGGAGGATCTAGCTGGAATAACGTGATCCTTCCACGTGCTATGTCCAGCTGGGGAAACGAACGGCCTGCTCACTCCTCAGGCAAGAAGGAGGCTTGACCTCAGTGCAGGGCCCTGCTTGGGTTGGCAGAGGGAGAGCAAGGCCCAGGACTGTACTTAGGTAGTGACACTGGGTGATAAAAACATATTAATAAAATGTACCTTTTGACAGGCACGAAAATGCTGTTATGTTTACATATACCAGCCAGTAGCAGCCGCCATTGTGAGATGACATATATGGCCTTTATGTTCCAACAATACGGTACTGGCTCGGCTGGCACTGGAAAAAATGGTGGAGGCGGTGAGTAAGCAGCTGCTTCAGAATTTCTGTGCTATCTAAAAAAATGACTAAAAGTAAGTCTATGAGAATGGGTTTGTCCAACCAAGTGGTGTATTAGATCAGGGCAGTGTTTCCCTTTTACATAGGTGTTACCATGACACTGCGCCACAGCAGAAATTCCAGTGTCACACCTACAAAATGCAAACCTGCCAACCTGTAGTGTTAGGGTAAAAAATAGTGGTTTAACCTAGAAAGAATCACACACAGGGGTCGGAGAGAAATTGAAGTTAAATGTGCTCTACATCAATTTTTTTTCTTTCAAGACAATGATGCATGCAGTTTCTACTCATCACTTTAGGCCTTAGCTATTACATGTAGACTTTGATTATTATCTAATTTAACTGTATAATGAACATTTTATTCACAATGGTTTTGAAACAGGAGTCTAAAGATGAGGCTTAACATTAAAACTAACATTACAGTTCCTCCCCGCAGTAAGAATGATCTCTGTTCATATTTTAAAACTGCTCTCTTTCTAAGCACCACCATCAATCTCATCATCATTTTTCTTTCAAGATGAACCCATAAAAAACACCATCAGCTCCATGACCATCCAATAACAATGACCTGTTGAGATGGAAAATGAGATTGAAAATGCCTCCATTGCCTCCTCGTGTCTATCTTCTTTCTCCATTGTTGCCTCTCTGACCTGGGTAAAGGAGCCCCTGATAGATTGAAGCTGCTATTCCCCGAGATGAGCCCTGGCTTTGCATATTACCCTCTTCCTCCATCTCTGTAATGGAAACAACACAGAGATACCTGGCCATGAATTGATACCAACACCCCAGAGTGCTGTGATATGTTCATCCATCTTACAGCCTGATATCACCTGGTCTTAAATGGATCAAATAAAGCTTCAAAAAACACAGTATACCTTGCTGCTTCCTATGCATAAAGTAAAAATATGACAAGTAATACCTTATTGTCCTGTCAGCCATTTGTGCAGAGCTTTGCATGGTGAAATTTGGCCCAAATATCAGAGGACGCCTTTTTTATAGTGACTGTGGGTATGCAATACCTGTAAACTGACACATGAAAAATGTTGCTTCCTTTCCATTTTTTAAGGTTTGACTGTGACTCCACAATAAAAAAAAGACAAAAAAAAAGAAAGAAATAAAAAAAAAACATGCTAATATCTGGTTAGTCAATCACAATATCCAAAGTTATTCTCGGTGAGAATACTAGGCTCTGGTTTTGGCAACATAGATAAGCTTTAGTAATTACAAACCATTATGAACCTGACAATTGTTTATATGTTAACTGATACCAGGAAAAAAATAGTTTTTGTAGAGGCAATGAGCGTAACCTTTAAAGGACAAATACAGCAAGTTCAGTTCAAGTTAAAAATACTTTATTTCTCTCAAAGATAAATTAAATGTGACTCATCATGCAGGTTTTTTCAAAGAGTCGATGAGGATGGTGATGAGATGGGCAGGAAAGATCTCCGGCAGAGATCAGTCTCGCTATGGATCGGAAGATTGTTGCTGTATGACTGTAGTATGACTGTCCTTTTATGGCGACAGCTCAATATTCAGGCAGCAGAGACAATATTTCACAGAAACATGTGCTGGATGACATCATATCTTTTGGTCAGCACTGCTAATCTACTTGATCTGATTTTGCATCTTCCCTTTAAGGGTGCATTCACACCAGCCCTGTTTACTGCACTGTAATCAACTCTAGTTTGTTTAGGGAGGTCTTGGCTGAGTTGAAGTGGTCTCGGTTGCAGTTCGATTGCATATGTGAATGCCAAGCAAACCGGGGCCATTCCAAAAATAGTGCAGGGCATTATGGGTAAACATAACCAGAACAACCACAAAACAACAACTCTGCCTATGTTCATGGTAAGCCTATTGCCGCAACGTATTTGGCTGGCACATTCGCCGGGAAAAAAAGAGCAATCATAACACTGCTAAAATACTATTCTACACCATATTTGTTCACATTTAACGAAATAAGGGTCCCACGCTACAGCAAAAGGCAACACAGGTAAACATGCTGCTCTAAAGCAGGGATGTCAAACTTTGGGCCTCGAGGACTGCATGTCGAACTGCTGCAGAAGCCTGCCAGCAAGCCATCATTTGATTCAGGTATGCTGAATCAGGAAAAGAACCAAAACATGCAGGATAGTGGCCCTTGAGGAGTGACTTTGGACACCACTGCTGAAAAGGTTTGCCTCCTTTTCAGCAGGAGGCTGAAATGTATATGTAAAGTGCAGTGTTAAAGCAAATCGCACAAGCCAAAATAGCAATGTTGGATTTTTGGTCCTCAATCAAACCGAGTCTTCCAGAGTATTAGGTGTGAAAACTGCTTAAATCTCTCTGGCCCTGCAGTTAAAAAGACAGGTAGAAAGACGTTGGAGTTTGGAATTTAATCCTTTTCCTCTTAAGAAATGGTTTGAACTTCCTGCTTCTCTCTGCTCTTTGGTCCTGCTCCTCATCCATGAAGCCTCCTTTTCAACTCATCTGTCTAAAACAAAATGTCTGAAAGTAAAAAAGTAAGTACAAAATAATATTCAAAATGCATAGCCTCCAAAAACAGAGGAATATATTTTTTAGCTTTTAAAAAGCAATGCTTCAAACAAAAGAAGTTATGAAAGAAAACAAAATAGCAAAAAGCATGAAGAAATAAAAATTACAGAGCTACGCCAATATTTTGCTAGTAAGAGCTACACAATTCTATAGCTGTTCCTATTGAGAATGCGCAATAAACAATGCATACAGATTACACTGAATAACCAGTCATTTTTAGAACAAGTAAATGAGTCCTGCTCTGGTCCTGTCAGGTACACTTGAACTGAAAGTCCTAAACCTATTTGTGCAACAGCATGTCTATTTCAATTTGGTGCCCATCTGCACAAGGGAGTTCCTTTTTTCCCCCCTGCCCATCAGGTGGGAAAGCCTAATACAGACTGATGAGTCTTAATTGTAAAGTCAAACACACCTGATGTGTTGTTTTAGGCCTCTGAGGATAGAGAGCGTGTTAAAACCCTCATCATGTCTTAATCTACCCAGATTGTCATAGTCTTCGTGAAACTCTTCTTAGATCTGAGGCTGAGGCATTTTTCACACTTTTTCTTTCACAGACTTGTTAAAGCCTCAAGCATTCTATCATCATCCTCGTGTTATTTTAGAATAGTAGAATGTCACCTTCACCAAGGGCGGATGTTTCCCCTCTCTATATTTTATGAGAAAGAGGTTTGGTGTTTTAACTTTTCCAAGTAAAACTCCAATGTTTAGATTTTGGAAATTTACTGTACATGTTTGAAAACTCATAAAAATAAAAAAGACAGTTTATGAAACCAAGAACCTGCACATCCTATACCCCCGTCTTTGAAATCCAACAGGTGCAGTGGAGTTGTCTCTCTGTGCCTGCTTCATGCTTGGCCTAGGTTGGAGCAAATCCCTAATAATTGGGACTTGCTCATAAGCTCACTCCCATCCTTTATCACAGTCTCAGTCTGCAGGTTAGAAACAGGTCCACTCCTTCAAAAAAAAGTTTCACAAACATTATCTGATTCAGCTTACATTGTAGGACCAGTAATGGATAGACAATTTGAGAATAAATGGTGTTGCTACTATTGAAACAACTATGATTAAAGTTAAAGCTCCAGATTTCCACTATGGGGGGTCATTAGTTAAATTATATGATGATTTGAGTCATTTAGCCTTTCAGGGAAAGCAAATGCAAGTTCATTTTTCTATGTCAAATTGCACCATATTATTCATTCACTTATTAATGATAATCTTCATTTCTGAATATTAATTATTAACATTTAATTAGCAAGCTAAATATTTAGCTTACAATTTTTTGTTAACAAGCTTAATATTTAGTTTGCCAACTACATAGTTAGCTCATAACCGGATATATTTACTTAGGAGGCTAAATGTTTAACTCACAAAGTAAATATTAAGTTAAGAAGCTAAATATTCAGCTCACACACTAAATATTTAGTTAAGCTAAATAGTTATTCGGTTTACTAAACGTTGAGCTTCTTAACTAAATATTTAGTTTGAAGCTACATTTTTATTTTGCCCACTAGAAACCTAGCTTTAAAGTCAATTTTTAATTAACAAACTAAATATATGGCTCAAAAATTAATATTTGGTTAGGAAGCTGAATGTTTAATTTGTAAACCAGATATTCAGCTTTCTAAGTTAATATTTAGTTTGAAACAGTTTGTTTGATTGTTTGTTTTAAACATTTACAACACTGATCAGAATTAACTGAATAAAAAGGAGGTAGGTATATTTGAACTTGTATTCACCTGTGACCATACCTCCTTTAGACCATCTTTCAAAGACGGAAAATAAAAGGCAATCTAAAAATGTAAAATGGTAAATGGACTGAACTTATATAGCGCTTTTCTAGTCTTACTGACCACTCAAAGCGCTTTACATTGAAGCCACATTCACCCATTCACACTCGCATTCATACACCGACCCAACATGGCGGTAGACAATGTAGAATTTGGGGGTAGTGCTTGCCCAGGGGCACATCGACATGTGACTGGAGGAAGCTGGAATCGAACCTACGACCCTCCGATTGCAAGCCAACTACTCTACCACTGAGCCACAGTCGCCCACATTTGTAGCAATACATTACTGTATGTTTCACCCAACACACCTTTCTTACCTTCTTTCAAATAGCAAAATGAAAATGAAAAGTTAGAACAAAACAATACATATGAAAACAAGACTATCAATAGACAAAACATCAGTCAATTATCTTTATATTACCATCTTAGCCTTCCACCATTATCCAGGTTTTCATTGCTTTTCTTCATATTACATTTATAGTTAGTTATATGCCATTGACACAAATATGACTTTGAAAAATGAACCCCTCCCCCATTTTCCTTTCTTTTTTGACAGTCTAAGTAACTCAATTGCTGTAAATTTTGGTTGTGTAACTTCACAAACAGCATCCCATTGTTCACTACCATTTCAATACTTTTTTCTCGTCATGTTATATGGATCACAAATTGAACAATGAGACCCTGGATGAAAATGACTTAAAAAAGGTTCCCTTGTGCCTTGAGATAAGGTGAGGATTTCTATACATTGAACCCCTGCTCCTTCAGAGAAAAGGGAGGCAAATGAGGAGGTTGATTATTATATCTGGATGCCTGCTGGACACATCTCTTTGGAAGAGGAAGATCTCTGGAGTTAGTACATAGCTCTTGTAGCCTAAGAAAACATTGGAATAGCTCAAAAACAAACTGGTGAATGTAGCTGGTGCAGAGGGATGTCTCATATTGTACTCTGGATCTGCTATATCTGTGACGCAAGCTGCCATAAAAAGAACACGAAGAAAAAGGGTTTTTCATTAGCAGTCAAAATGTATTTTTTGATCCAGACAATGAAATATTTTTCCAACTGTGACCATGAAATTTTGACTATTAAACCAGACAAACTGTTGGATTTAATTCTAATAACATATTTTATATGCCTAACTAAATAATTACATTTCCATAAAACACCCTGAGATGATTTTGTTTCTAAATTATCTCATATGAATAGCTTACAAAAACAAATTAGAAAATTTTGTCTCGTATTATTTGGACCTTGCGACAGTTTCAAGCTCCATTAGGAACAGAGTAGTGCCTGATAAACAGCATTGTTTTCAGTTTTCACATTGGATGTCTGATATTACCACGGCCAGACTCAATCAGCTCCCTATTTGTTTGTTTAATAAGCCAGAAAAATATTACCAAATTGAATACTTGACCCCTGAGAATGAAAATGGGTCTGGAAGTATGGTATCATTATCTAAATTACAGGAGATTCTTTTTCTGGGAAATTAAAATTATTTTTGTAACTGTGGATCGCTAAGTTGATTATCTACTTTCAGGGTCTCTGGGGAAACATTCTAAATTTAATAATACCAAGTAATTGAAACTAAACTTTTTAATCATGTATGAAATATGAAAATTGCTTCCTTAAATGTAAGAAGTGGATTAACAATGAAAACCTAATTAAAAAAAAATCCATCTTACATATTATTTTTTTGTTTTGTTTTGTTTAGTGAAGACAAATGTAATGAAAATAGTTTTTGGAGAACTGTAGTATTATTTGATATTTTGTCCTCTCAATGCTGCTTTTCTCAGCTTTTCAGCTTTTCTGCTGTTCTAAGGAAAAAGGTCCAAATAAGTGGAGCAGGAAGTACAAAACCGATAACAGCATAAGTAGTTGATACAGCTTTTATTCCTTACTTTTGGAATGCACACTAGAAATTCACATCTTCAGATCAAAGTTGATTTTGTTACTAAATGTAGATATCGACCATTTCAGAGACTGCTTCTATTACAAAGTTATGGGTTTGAAGTTAAAAAAACAGGCATCATTATAGTTTCCCATCTTTCATTGGAGAACACTTTCAAAGCCCTTTTGAGATGTGCTTATAATGTCTCTAGAGGGTAAAATGTCTATTTTAACCTTTTGTTCTTCAACATGCTGTATTACTTTTTTTTTGACATATGAATATATCTAAAAAAGGATATTGAAGCCAGATTGATAATAGCCCTCTCAAATGTTTTTGTAGCTTTTCAGCAGCTCATTCTCTCTTCTTCCCTTCAGATAAAAGTTCATTCGACAGCGCTTGAAAATATTTGGCAAACTGGCAGCAACCTTTAACAAGATCTTTCCCTGAAGATGTGCTTGATCCCGTCAGTAGAGTATCAGAATGATGTATGCCTTTGGGTTCTCTGTGGGATTTAGGGACACCAACAGAGTTCACACCTATCTGTAGGCACTGAAATATAAATGTAAGCTGTCGAAATGCAAGCAGACTCGGTGTTTAAGCTAAAAACTAAAGTTCAGGAGAGAGCGCCTGCATGTGACAGTATCCTCAAACTAGGGGTCGCGTAATTGGATATTTTTTTGTATTTGACAATTTTAAAAAAATATATTATAAGGTGATGGAAAAAACTGAAGGCAATCAGTCAGGTTGACAGATTGCAGTTCACAGAAAAATTCAAACATGCAAAGAGTTCAGGTAACTGAATGAATCTAACAAAGACCTTTACACTGTACTCAATGCAGCTCACTATCAGGCAACTGACAACATGTTTAAGAATTACTGAGTTATGGAGGCCTCTGTGACTGCACCGGACACAGCTTGCTGGTGACAGATTGCTGCAGTTTAACCACTAATCAAAAAAAACATATTCTGCATAATTTCCTTCCGCCAAAGCAACCTGAAACACCATCATTCAGACAATCTCTGTGAATTCTGATCACTTTAATTGGAGAAATGTTCCATGATTTGCAAACTTTGACTGAATTTGTGCTTTTAATTTCAGTCACCAGTGTGGCGACAAAGCAAGAATTGGGCCTCCATTAAGGACAAGCAGAAGCACAGTTCTGCTCCATTAGAATGTTCATAACACATGTAGCCTATTAATCAACTGGAAAATTGATGACACCATGTGGATTTTCTGTTAAGTTCTTTAGGATGGATCAAGAATTAACATTTTTCCAGCACATACAATTTTATACTCTGTGGAAGGCAAGACAGAGGCGCGGAGAGAACGGAGTAGATGCCAGCAGTTTATTGTTAGACTTCACAACCAGAATAACAACAAGGTAAGTATAAACACCACCATATATACAAGACTTCCTGATTGTGCAACCAATCCCACCGTGACACATACCCTGGCCAATCTGGCGATGAGTGCCCGTAGTGGACCGCCACAACTCTTTATTTGGAATTTTAATAAATCAGGATCAATGTCTTTACAACACTCTTCCACAGATCATGTGACTATGATCTTTCCATTAACTGATGTAACCAAAATATGAACACAATACATTTTACTTTGAATGGAAAAACTCTTAGTACCTTATCAACAATGTCAGTCCATCTGGAAAACAGTTGGAAGAATGTCTTTCCTTTGGTTTGTTTTCTAACAAGCATTTTAATTGTTCCAACCACTATTTGTGTAGGAGGAAGCCTGATATTCAGGAGACAAGTTGGTCTTTGGATGTTACAAGCATGAATTTGAATATATATAAAAAAAAAAATCCTCCAGTGCACTGTGTTCTTAAAAACAATAAAAATACTTTTTGTGACATGACAATGGGCTAAACAAGCCCACAGAATTCTGACATGTTTGGGCATAAGCCTTTGTCAGGCAGTCAAACAGATCTCAATAATTCATCATTCCTTTTAAGTTGACAGTCCACCTGTAGACAATCCCCTATGAACAGGACTCCACCCCTAATGTCTCACTCCAGAATATCGTGTTAACAAAAAGAGGCAGAAAGCTTTTTGTTTGGTCAATAGCTGTTGCCCAAACCTGAGTCTAAAAAGTTAAAGCAACAGCCAAAACAGAATAAAATATGAAATAATTCAGCAATGGAACTTTATTAATATGTTTAAAAACGAAAAAATAGAAATTAAAGAAATCTTAAAGGTTTCCTTTTGGTTTGATTTTCTTTCTGAGTCTTCTATCTCAATGGACACAGGAATACGGCCAATCCCAAAGGCCGATTCACTGGATGATCTCAAGTCTCTCTGGCCATATGATAAATAATATTTCCAGTCGATATTTAATATTTATGCTCTACACTGTCCCATAGCCATCCTACCCATCCTACCCTACCTAAGTACAAATCCCAGATGGGACACTGAAGTTCAATCTTTTTTATTTTGTTTGAATCAATGAGATGCAGAGACATAAAACCCTTTTCGTGTTCAAATTTCTAGCAGACATCTCACAGTTTTCTGGTGTAAACCGCTCCTTTAAACTTCAGAATTTCATCCACCTTAACAGAAAAAAACAATTCCTTATGAAGAAATCCCAGAGTAGGATTCTGCCACCACTATGTTTTACTGAGGGAATGGTGTTATTATAGCTATGCACAGTGACTGTTTGCCCTCGGGGTATTTTTCTGGTTTAGCTTCATCAAACCATTGAATCCTGTCCACACACACACACCCTGACAAACTAGGTTTGGTTGATTTTAGCAAGGCCTGGATGTTACGTGCGAACCTTCTCCTCAATGCAGACATACTGTACGGCAAATGCAGGAGATGGTTTTTACATTTAGAACAAAATAACTACTTGTTGAAATACAGCTTCCTCACTGTTTCTGTCAGCCTCTTGCACCCTCACTGTTGAGTTTCATTCTTTTCTTTTTGCATAATAAATATTTAATTTGTTAATTAAATATATAATTTGAAACTGTGACAATTATAAATCAATAAATACCATGGCCAAAACTATAACTTTGGAAAATGACTCCTCATTTTTTTTTTGTCTTGCTAATATTTGACTGGGTATCTTCAAAAACAGCACCCCATAAATTACATCATAAACTGTGTATAGATTTGAACTGTAAATTCAGTAAAAATATGATAAATACATGTGAGCTATAGCTGTCGTTTGAACCATGATGTTTACATGGTGAACTATGAACATGAATTCATTCATTTTAACTAGGCTTATTTGGCTAAAATTAACAATTTTAAATGCAGGAATTTGGAAAAAAGAATAACCTAATGTATTGCAGCAAAGTTGCTCTGTTTAGTCCTTCTGAATACTCTACATTTGTCTGTCGTTGGATCCCTGGATAAAGAAAAATTAGCAATCCTTTCTTGAATCACTTGAGTTTAGGGTCTGCTAACTCTATGGGGAATGTTCACAGGGACAGGACTTAGTAATGTTATTTGTGCCGATTGAATATTACTTGAGTACTAACACAATATGATAAAGATAGTTTAAAATGTAAATGCTGCTGTCACACTGTTTTCTTTTTAAAATCATGTTAAAGCTTGCCTTAACTGCAGAGGTGCGTAACACCAACTGCTCTCTCTCAAACAGTGTGGCGATGCCTTTGGCCCTAACACAAATAACTACTGATTGATCATGACAAAAAGTATTAAACTAATGAGTAAATCACAAATCAAACATATAAAGGGAGAGAATATATCTCCTTTGAAGTATTTAGTTTAACTTAGCAGTTATTTATTTTGTGATATGATGCATTTTCACACAAATGAAACCAGGGCAATAACAAACTTATGCACACACTTCCCCATGTAGATCAGATATTCAACAATTCCACCGAGAGCTAGGTTGGTTGTTCTAAATCAACCTGAGCTACAGTTTAGATTCCATATTAACAAGCAAAACCTGCTTACACGGTTGCCATAAAATGCAAACTGCAGAAAATGAGGAACTATATCTGACATCGAAAAATAGGTGCAAAACAAGCTTGCAGGCAAATTAGAACGAATACACAAATATATATCAGCATGCACAAGCAACTTCATACACAGATGAAAACGCACATCAGACTATGATCAAGTGCATGCACAGATGCACATAGGAACAATGACTTCAGGTGATCAGGTCAACAGGACAGTTGATAAAAAGACAGGCAAAACGACATTTAAATATCATTTTCATAATTCCTGCTATCAGAAACAAAGTTTTTGTTCTCCCATGCACCATTTCATTTTCCTACTACCCACCTCCAAGAGCGCCGCAGGGCAAAGGTGCACAAACAGAGGAGAGCACAGTCAGGCCCGAATCAGCGGCGACAGTCAAAACAAATGAGTGGGATAAATGCAGCAGCTGTTAGAGCGCCTCGTTTTTCACTAAACAGTCCTTTTCAGGTGTGCCACAAAAGAAAAATAATAAAGTGACACAATTAGTGACACACTCTCTAAAAACTCTTCCTCTGGTCTAATTATCAGCAATTTGTAAAGGGAGATGGAGAAAAACACAAAGTGGGAACCTGTAGAGGAGGGTTAGGTAAGGTCATCCCATCTACAAGATAAAGCAGAGTGACCAGGACCTTCAGAACAAAGAAAGCAAATACGCTTTGTTAGATTTAAATAATCATTTTGACTGTCGATTGGTAATTTTGCTCAACCTCTTTTAACTCACCACATTAGCAGATGGCACTGTGAAGCACTCAGCTTTTTAACATGGTTAACAATGCATTAAATGGTGTGCTTAAGTGGCTGATTTAGATGGAGGAAGCTTCTCCACCACTGTGTCAAACACAAGACCATGTCTGATAGGTAGGAAAAGGTTTACATAAATAAAACAGAGAGCAATAAGTGAAAAATACTTTAATAATACACGAGAGGACAGTGTTTCCCTTTTGAGTCAGCTGGTCATTCGTCTCACACAGATTAAATATCAGGACTCCTTAATAACTGTCATTGGGCTGCTCTGTGGTACACATGCGATGCTTTATGAATCCTAATCAGTTATTTTAGTCTCAGATATGTTAACTTCTAAAAGTTGCCCAAGTTCTGTGTATCACTTTTTCAAAAAACAGTCAGAAGGGTAGCAGATTAGGCAGAGATTCCAAAAGCTCCCCACAACCCCCTTTTCAGTTCATTCTGTGGGATTCCGAGATATCCCCGAGCCAAATGTAAGCTATAATATCTCCAGTGTGTTCCAGGTCTGCCCAACGGCTTCATCCCAGTTGGACATGTCCAAAACACCTTTGTAGAAAGGGATTTTCATCCATCCATCCATCCATCCATGCTTGATACCAGAGGCACATGGCACACCAATTTATATAAAAAGACCAACATATTTAATATTTCTTATCAATATTACTATAAATATTTTTATATTTCTGCATACATCTTCAGTCTTATGGAGTCACATTCAAATACCAAATGTTCTAAAACACTGAATGTTTTGTTTTTTATTTGTCATTCAGTTATAAAAATATTTGACGTTATAGTTATCTTAGAATGCAACTATGTTAGAGAACAGAAATAACATCATAGTTAATTTGCTGAGTTACTAACTCAACTACTTTTTGGAAAAAGTAATTTGAAACTATAACTACTTACTTTTTCAATGTAAGACACCTAACACTGGTCATAATTTAATTTAATTTTAATTTAATTTTAATTTAATTTTAATTTAATTTTAATTTAATTTTAATTTAATTTTAATTTAATTTTAATTTTAATTTTAATTTAATTTTAATTTAATTTAATTTATTTATTTATAATAATGGATTGCATTTATACAGCGTTATTCAAGACACTCAAAGCACTATTCATTCACTCTCACATTCACACACTGGGCGAAGCAAGCTAAGGTTTTGGCCACAGCTGCCCTGGGGCAGACTGACAGAAGCAAGGCTGCCATGCCGCACCATCTGGCGAATACCAGTATGCGGTAGGTGAGGTGTTTTGCCCAAGGACACAACGACTGAGACAGATGGATCTGGGGCTCGAAACCAGCAACCGTCCAGTTACAAGGCGAACTCCGAACCTCTGAGCCACAGTCACCCTATACAAGAAATGTAAAGGTTTATATATGTTCTACAGTTTACTTATCCGGTGCTTATCAGGTGCATATATCAAGATAAAAGTCCACTGATTACTTTTCATAACCAAATTCATTTGATAGGCACTTCCTGGTTTCCAGTTTCCAGCCTGTTAACTTTCTGCTAAGAATATTTCTGAAATTTCCCACAATGATAAAAAAAATGTTCCCAGGTAACTCAAATACAAACTGACTCCAACTTTTAATTTCAACTAGCATACACATACAGTTTGAGCACAACAGTTTTAATGCTTTTTAAAGGATTTTGACATTAATTGTTCAGCTGAGTGTGATGATATTTTACACTTTATTCCATCCATCCTTTCATCATCTATCCGTGCAAGGTCACAGGGAAGCTGGTGCTTATGGCCAGCGATGATGACTGGATGACAGGCCTTACACCCTACACCAGTGGTTTATAGACTTTCCAGTTTCTTTCTCCGAAAATAAAAAATCTAACAGGTTCATGTCCTCGAGTTCTGGTTGAGCTTGTAAGCTTTTTTTTTTTTTACCAAGTCAGCTTAAAAGTTTGCACCAATGTCTTTGCTAATGTTTTGCTTTTAAATTATCTTTTAAAGTATTTATAAAATGCACATCCTTTGTACATTTTTGATATTTAGCTCATTCTTTCAAGAGGATCTCAAAACTTCACACTTATGTATTTGTGACCCCAAAAGTGGGGTCCCAACCCATGCTTTAGGAATTGCTCCCACAGACAGGTCACTAGTATGGCAAGTCATTTGAGCATTTATTATAGTAAAGCCAAAATGTGTTCACTAGTCAACTAATGGGCATTTTTGCTGTCACTAGTTAACTCGTGTGCATATTTTGACCCTTACTAGTTAACTAGTTCACACAAACATGGCTCACTAGTTAACTAGTGGAAAGAAATAGCTTGCGTCTTTATGACAATTATGCCTGATGTCAAGATATCAGAATAAATGCTCAATTGACTTGCCATATTATGTTCATGACAAGTATGCCTGACATCAATATATTGGAATAAATGCTCAATAGGCTTACCACAGGCGACACAGAGTTACACAGAACAAACAGCCCTGCATTCCCACAACTAAGGGTATGTTAGAGAGACTTATTAAACTAACAGTCATATTGTTGGATTGTGGGAGGAAGGCGGAGTGCCTGGTGAGAACTCATGCATGCACAGGGAGAATATGCAAACTCCATGCATAAAGACTCAAGCTGAGATTTGAACCCAGGACCTTCTTGCTGCTAAACTGTTCCACCTTTTTATTTAAACGACTCTCTTGCCCCAGTTTAATTTCCTTTATCAAACTTTCTGTCAAATAAGTGTTTACAAAATGAAATTCATTTCTAATATTTGTCATTTCAGAGTTCTTCTCTCTAAATTGGAATAGAAACTCTTCTGTAACATATCATATCCACCCGATGTTGTCCCACATGGGGAAATTTGGTTGTAACAGCAGAAAAAAACATGTACAAACAAAACATGACACAGAACACGCACAATTTTTATAGAAGAGAAATATTTACATCATGTACTGTAGTTACAAAAGCAGGGTACCGTTAAAGTAATTAAAAATATTTTGAATTTAGAAAAGTACGGATTGTGCATTGAGCTGTGCATTTAAAAACTAGGCATGCAATTTTTCAATAAGTTATTGTATACAGTCTGTTAAAAGTAATGTGCAAGTTATAACAGTGTTGTTTAGTGCAACTTAATAGTGCTGATGTAAGCATCTATGTTTGTAGAGAGCAGTTTAGATCGTGGAGTATGACAGCTGCGGGGCGGAAGGACCTGCGGAATCTCTCCTTCATACATCTAGGATGCAGCAGTCATTGAAGGAGCAATGCAGTTCAGCAACATTTCTATGCATGGGGTGGGAGACACTGTCCAGCAGAGATGTTATTTTGGCCAGAGTTGTTCTGTCTCCCACCACCTGCACTGGATCCAGGGTGCATCCTAGGACAGAGCTTGCCTTCCTGATGACTCTATCCAACTTGTTCCTCCGGATGTTGTGTGATCTGGGCGTCTGCATGTTTAAACATTAGCAGAGCTAATGCTTACTTTATTAAATTTGATTTCCAACAAAACATAAAGAATGTATGTAAGTCTGTAACCTCATGTTACTCTGTAACAGAGATTTTCCGGGTCAGTGTGCCTAACCAATGCTATGGTAATGTTCCCCTTTGCTTTTCATAGCTTAGCTTTAATTCAGGCAACATTATCAAGCTCAAAACTGATTCTAGAGTGGGCAAAAGACATTGATACTTTCTGGACTACTTATATATATAGTTTTATGAGTAAAGGATTAGCTACATTTTTAGTTGGCTTGAGTAGCCGTGTTTTGTAGTAGCTGACCTGGCATGCACAATTATTCAGCTTTTGGATCCTCCTCCTTCCTGGTTATTGACCAATAGTTGAGGAGTTGGACCAAGAAGGGCCGCCGTCATCTAATGAAGCAGAAATGCATACGGTAAAGTAAACAAAGATAACAAGGGAATGTAAAAACAAGGAATGCATGTATCAGGAAAAGGACAAAACAAAATATATATTTTTTTACAGAAATGCATACAAAAGGATATCTATCTATCTATCCATCTATATATATATATATATATATATATTTTTTTTTGTGTGTGTGTGTGTGACAGAAATGCATGAATAATGAAAAGGAAAAGACACATGTTTTTTTTTTTTTTTTTAGAAAAATGCATTTGATAAGAAAAATGTATCATCTCGGCAGATGACCGCTTATGCTGAGCCTGGTTCTGCGGTTCTGCTGGAGGTTTCTTACTGTTAAAAGAGAGTTTTTCCTCTCCACTGTCGCTTCATGCTTGCTCAGTGTGAAGGATTGCTGAGAAGTCACAACGCAATCTTCTGTGGTTTTCTAATTCCTAAATTAAACATTGTATAGTAATAACTCTTCTTGTAAAGTGCCTTGAGATGACATCTGTTGTGAAATGGTGCTATATAAATAAACTGAATTGAATTGAATTGAAAAACAAAATAAATATTTTTCTTGACAGAAATGAATGTAAAAGGAATATGAAGAAGCAATATAAATATATATATTTCTTGAAAAATGTATGTAATAAGGAAAAGGAAAAACAAAATATATACATTTCTTTGCAAAAATGCATGTTTAAGGAAATGGAAAAGCAATATGTATATATTTCTGCTTTTATTTTTAATTACCGTATGTCAGTTTTGGTTCACCATAGCCCAAGACCATTAAGACATAAGAAAACCATTAAAAGAACCTTAAAATCAACCCTGAAACATACGGGGAGCCAGTGTACTGATTTTAAGACCGGTGTAACGTGCTCCCGCCTCCTGGTCTTCATCCAGACATTCGCTGCTGAGTTTTGTAGAAGCTGTAAGCCTGAGATACTCTTTTTGGGAAGACCAGAAAGCAGGGCATTTCAGTAATCAATTCTATTGGTGACAAAAGTATACAATAGTGTCTTTGTATTGGCCCGCGGGAGAATGGGGCGGACTCTGGCAATGTTGTTTCGATGAAAAAAACCTATTTTAGTAATATTTTTAATGTGGGGGATAAAAGTCATTTTTTAAGTTTTGTATTGTGTTTTATGTGATCTAAATTTGTTTCATACATTCTGGAAAGTACAGACTTCAAGCTGCACTTGAAAAACTGATGAGTTTAGAATATGACTGAATGTAATATAAGAAATAAATGGCGAATGAAAGTCTAGCTGCAGCTAATAAACAGCGTTTATGTGGGCACTAGATCATTACAGCATATGATTTCAGCGCAGACGTAAGGAGGTGTTTTGGCTTTAAATACTATGGCCAAAAAAACTAAATCTGGTAAATGAATATTTGAAATCCTACCAATTAGGGGGTGCCGGTACTTAGAAAAAATATTGTTATTGGATCATAAATGGACTGCTTTATTAAATTCCAGTAAACTTCTGCCGACTAGTCAATCTGAGATGGAACAGAAAATGAACACAAAGCTCGGAACAGGAAGCTGCCTTGCGTCAAGACCCTTAAACTCTGTGAAAAACTTGGAATTGGCAGCTTCTGCCTAAAAAACAATTCCAACCCTTTTGTACCCTCAAAGTCCCTGGTGTAAAACTTCTTACCTCATTTGTGAGACCGAAATGTCTCCACCCTCCTCCAGACAGAAGAAAAGGCTTATATAGTGGATAACACCCTGACCGGGGTCATGCAACCCTTTTTTAAGTCTCCCCTCTGACAGTATGCTGTAGTAAAATGACTTCCCCTTGTTTGTTATCTCTGAGTTTGGACAGAAAGGATAAAAAATATATTTGGCACAATGAGGATGTGTGTTGGTGCTGATCTCTTTCTCTGCACTGGGCCAAGCTCCATTGCAGAGGTATCTCCTGCCCAGCTGGAATAATACGAGTCCGGATGATATTTCCCTCATAAACAACACGAGGAAAAGGTAGGGAGGGAGTTTAGGGAGCATCTTTTGGAAGGCTGCCTGTGACATCTAGCGCCACTCTCAGACAAAAGGTGGAAGGAGGGACGATGACAGAAAGGCTCCTGGCAACACTTGAAACACAGTACTTATTTAATGTGGCAGTTACTGTTGAAGAAAATGCTGTGTTGTTGGGAAAAAAAATTATCCATGTAGAGTACGTTAATATATAGGTGTGTTTCATCTTTCCAATTATACAGCAACCAGACTTTAATTTCAGTGGAGGATACGATATGGGCAATATGGGTAGCAGGGTAACCTCAACAAAATTTTGACGTAAGGAATCTGAAGGTCATCCTTATGACAGATTACCATGACCACTTGGTGCAGACATTTTCAACTTTATGCACCTAACTAACTAACTGACCGTGCACCGTTATACTGCTAATAGTTATTGATGTTCTCCTGGAACCACAGATAGAAAAATAGTACTTTTATTATGATTAAAAATACTACAGATAACGTTCTAATGTACTCATATACGTTAAAGATAACCATTACAATTAACCAATACATATAATGAGGAAACTGCAATAATTTCATAGAAAAAAATATATTTTTTTTCACTTTAAGTTTTATTAATAATTTAGTTCTTATCTAATTTACCATGATTTGTTGTAAAAAGCAGAGAAGAAAATAAAAGCTGTCTTGCAATTCATTGCATTTTCTTGTGTAGAAATATCGGCATTGGTACTTGGCATTGCCAAGTAATCAGATCTAAGTATCAGTATTATATCAGTTTGGGAAAAGTGGTATCGCTGAATGCTTCAAAAATGCTTATCAATAACTAGGGATGCACAGATACCAAAACTGGTATCGGGTATCGGCCCCGATACTGTCTAATTTACATGTATCGGTTAAAGTTAACTGATACCGTGAACCGATACTTAAATCTGCAATCTCACAAAAATTCTTAATTTTTCACTTTAAAATTTAGTTTTATTGTCATTTTAAATTTGACATCTGTTAATTTGTCTTATGTCTAGTTATTAAAGTCTGGTGCCTTTAGTGTATTCAAGAAAGGTATAAGGTGAAAGAAATAGTTTTGATTAATTCAGCAATAGTATCTGATTGGTATCGGGTATTGACAGATACACAAAGCCCAGGCATCGGTATCGGGACTGAAAAAGTCGGATCGGTGCCCCCCTATCAATAACCTCTCTTCTGGCAATTAGAGCCACACAACTTTGTCAAAAACAGCAGTTTGAATATTAGGTACAGGACCTAAACTACTAAAAGCATGCTGCCTAAACTCTTTAAAAATGCCAAATGGCAAAGCAAGCAGCTCCTGAAGAACAGAGGGGGATCCGGTGTGGCAACTTAACTTGCAGGAGGCCTTTCACTTAAAAGACTCAAAGGAGATCTAGACCCGAACAAAACCTGCAACGCTCTATTAATATCAAAACATTTATATATTTTACATGTTCACATGCTTAAAATCTAATGGACTACAAATCATGAAAAACACATGAGTTATTAACAAACTTTTTCTTTATAAAGCATATTCATAGAGTAAAGGTAAGTACAGTACATGGTGTAAGTGTGGTAAGAACAAATGTTTGGTATGCTAATCACTTCGAGAAGCACCGTACAACACCTGCAAAGACCACTCATGCTTTACATTAGGATTTAAATTAAATTAAAACACTTCCCAGGGGCTGCTTCGCTAATAAAACTGACACTACAGATTTCCCAACTGTCTCCAGCGTTATCACCTACTTTAGACCAGACAACCTGTACCATGTTGGTTTTCATTAACTTGATATCCCGTCAACCCCTTTTTTGACCTCCTGGGAAATCCCCCCGTGATGTAAGGCTCAATGTGAGTGAGCTCACCTGTGGCAGCCAAATACCAACAACTGTAATGAGATTTGAGATGAATATCTGTGGCAGAGGCTTGATGTTTTTCCGACGTCTCAGCCATGTCAGTGCGGGTAATAGACAAATGAAAAGTTTTTCACGTTATGTCTCAGAGAAGGAGAGCTAACCACTGTTTGTTGCACAAGAAATAACCCAAACACAGAGAAGAATAAAAAGAAAATATTTCTTGCATATTATTTTTATCTTTCACTTCTGTCTCTTTTCAAACTAAATAATTTATCTCTTAATTTGGAAGTGCTAATATAGTTAGGAAAATTAACTAAACTAAGCAGATTAATGATTTATCAACTTGCACAAATGAGTCTGTAGGGAATAAAGTGATACTTTTCAAATGAAAGGTGATAATATGAACACATTACTTTTAAGCACTCCACTTAACACCAAAAAAAATAAAGTTGGGGTCAACAATGTTAAAGCAGCTTAATTAGCTTTAATGTTGGCAGAGTTGTTAGCGCCACCGCCTTGCAGCAATAATGTTCTGGGTTTAATCTCAGTTACAACAATCATATATAGGGCTTCTATGTTCTCACTGGAAAATGTACAGGTTCCTCCCAGGTACTCAGGTTTACTCAGAAAGTCTAGCAACGTGCATTTTAGAATAAATTGATCTTATAACTTGGTTAATTGTCATGTGATGGAACATGGTGCCTCATACCCAATAGCCATTGAAGGCAGGCACCTGCAATCCTGCATGGATAAGTGGCTATAGAAAACCGATGAATTGATGTCTGATTATCTGACTTTTTCAATATCATGTTTTGCAAATATAGAAAACTATGGTAACATCACAATAGTTAATGTTATTTTAACCAAAACATATTTCACAAACAAATGGGAGAAGAAAGTACCATTGATAGATGTAGGGATTCCTGAAGAAGGTACTATCCAAAGCTAGGAACAAGACAAGAGTGACAAATAAAATGGAGCAGAAACCGTGATAAGCAAACCAAAGTCGTTCAGCAATTTTTTGACAAATTCCAGGTTTTAAAAGATACTAGCTTAAAAACTGCTGTACTAAACAATATATACACCAATCCAGAATAAAACCATCCCATGAGCTCAAAAACAGCTATCTAAAAATAAAAAAATAAAAAAATCCTAATGGCATCTAAAGGTCAGAACAATTATTTAATATATGATTAGGTAATCCCCAAACAGAAAGTCATGTTTTTCAGTGATAGTTACTTTCTCATAACAAATGCCATTTTGGACCATAACTGCTCCCAGAGGACTTCAGCTGGGAGCCCCAGTAAACAATATTTTTATTTAACCCCTGCATCTTTTTATGTCTTTTTTGTGGTTTGTTACATTGTTCTGTGTCAAGTCTGTACAAGTCTATGTACATATACATATTATAAAGTTTTGGCAAGCTGAGGTTGAATTCACACCAGCCCTGTTTAGTCCGCTTGAAACAAACTCTAGCTTGTTTTTCCCGGAAAGTCCGGTTCGTTTGGGGTGGTATGAATGGGCAATCGAACTCTGATTCGGACCAAACTAACAAACACTAGTCCGCCTAAAAATGGGGGTCTCGGTTTGATTGAAACGAACTCTGCTTCGGTTCGATTGCATGTGTGAATAGTAAACCAGGGCTGCATCAAAAGTAGGGAAAAGACTATTGTACAGGGCATCCTGGGTAAATAAAATCTAAACAACCACTAATGCTAGAGAAATAAATGCTGGATCTTGTAGCATATGAATATTCTCATTCATCCATGTCATGGTTATCTCAATGAAATTTTAATCGAACGCAACTGGACTTGGTAATTTGTCTTGGAAGACGTTTCACCTCTTATCCAAGAGGCTTCCTCAGTTCCTGTACACACTTGCTTAACATCTGTATAAGCAGGCTATCTGTGGAGGAAGTTTTATTCAGGTGTTCCTAATCAAATCAAAATGCTCATATAGAGCCATCTTGTATGAAAAACAACATTCTCCATAGTCCTCCCCTCATTCTATGTTCATCCTGAGTTACTGCTGCAGTATTTATCTTTTACATTTGGTAAACACAACAGATCAATCCTAAAACCGCTGCAATCTGCTGCTATTGTGGGTTTGTTTTCATTCAGCTGTACTGGAAGTTCTCCCGTGGCAGGAGGAAGCACAGCTCTACAACAGCGCCACCACAGACGGAGAGGTGAAATTGTTGCTCAAAGCTCTGGACTTTCTGATAATAAAAAAAACATTGTGAATGCCAACCGCACCAGCTAAAAACAGCAACAATGTTGCAATTTTGGTCCCCAATTGAACCGAGTCTACTGGACGTTCAGGTGTGAATACAAGCTGAGATTCTTTATATTCCAATGATCCATGCAAATCAAGGATACATTACACAGTAAACACCTTGTCAAACCACTCAGAATGAAGAGTTACTTGCAACTTACCGTTTGAAGTTATATATCATTGACAGAACAGAGCCATCTTGAACAACAACTTTTCTCTTTTTACTTACACAAGGGTCCTGCTAATTAAGTCCAGTAAAGAAGCAAGTCCACAAAAAGTCTTGTGTATACAATCAAACCTATTCAAAACCTGGTTAAACTCCTTCCTTGGATGTATTTCTCACAAAGTCCTCATCATAACTACCATTAGTACACTTATATCAGCATACAAATAACACAGAGGTGCCCTTCTTCTTTGTGAGGTTTATTGGCGCCTGCCAAACAACAGATTTATGCATCACTGCCACTTACTGGTATGGAGTGTGGACCAGAATGTCACTCAAAGTTGCACTTGCCTCTCTAGGACTAGTTGTGTATTAGCATCGTCCCTGCTTGTGCTAGCTTTTCCCTTGTTTTTATTAAGCCCACCTTTAATGTCCATTTGACATACAACCATATCAAAGTATCTTGTGTGCTGCCTCCGAAAGTCCCGTTTAGTAGCTTACACCACCCTCTGCTGTTGTCTTGGGTAAAAATATTGCATGGTTGCAACTCAATTGACATGTCTCTGTAATCTGTCTTGGCCAGGCCCAAAACCTGATGCTGGCACCAGGCCTGTTGTACAGGGCTTATTTCCTTCTTTATACATATTTATTTACTGAATTGGGCATTGCATGGCTTACATGTAAATCAGAATCAGAATCAGAATCAGTTTATTGGCCAAGTATGTCACATACAAGGAATTTGACTCCGGCAAACTTTTTCCTCCAGTACAGAACTTGAATAAGTGAAATAAAAAAAATAAAAAAATAAAAATAAGAACAAAAATAAGTAAAAATATAAATAAATATCAGATCGTAAATAATAAAGGATAATATATACACCAAGCCGGGGTTATTTTACAGTGAGTATGTACAGAAGTGCAGAGTTATAGTTTATTGTTATGTGAGTGCACTCACACACTGTGACTAGACAGAGTTCGTCAGAGCGACAGCCTGGGGGAAAAAACTGTTTTTGTGTCGGGTGGTTTTGGCGTACAACGCTCTGTAACGCCGACCTGAGGGGAGGAGCCTAAACAGATTGTGGCCAGGGTGTGAGGGGTCAGAGGTGATTTTCCTGGCCCGCTTCCTGACCCTGGCCCGGAATAGGTCCTGAATGGAGGGAAGATCCATTTTCTTTAACTGCCATGTAAATATGCCAGAGTTATCTTCCTGTAGATCCTTTGCAGGTTGATGTCAGGTTTCCACTGCTGAAGCACAAACGCTGAATGTCCTTGCTGGACACGGGGGAGATGACCACTTTCAGTAGGAGCAGAAGGTGGGTTCATGGACACAAAAAGCCTATTAACACCTGGGTTATTTTCGTTTTATCTGCCTACTTAAAGACA
Organism: Apricaphanius iberus; assembly: GCA_028564705.1. Taxonomy (NCBI): domain Eukaryota; kingdom Metazoa; phylum Chordata; class Actinopteri; order Cyprinodontiformes; family Aphaniidae; genus Apricaphanius; species Apricaphanius iberus. Next base: position 71,761 of record JAPXFQ010002125.1, on the reverse strand, counting down.
GAACAAGAAAAACTTCAGGTTTTACTCTAAATAAAAAAATCAGTATTTTTCTCCTAAATAACATTAACATGTGATATCTTCGGTTTTGTCCAACTTACCATCTTTTACATATGGGGAGTATAGTTGAATGCATGGTACATGGCTGTTTTCATAATCCTTGTTTTCAGGTTAGTTTCTAATTGCTGTTTGTGAGCCAGTTTAAAAACAATGTCTGGTCTTCCAATATGACCAGCTGGTGTTTAGAAATCCAGATTAAAATGATTTGTGGAACTCCTGTTTATAAGAAGTGATCACAGATCCGAAAAGAGATTCTACAAACACATGTTCTTGTGTTTTTAAGTCAAACTGGTGATATTAACACATCTGCTATTAACACAACTTTGGGAATAATTGAACAAACACAGTGATGTGTGTAGATACATCTTATCCCTGTGTTATAATCCTCTATAGAAACTCAGCACCTCAGAGGGAGGATCAAAGATTTACTGGAACAGACTGGTTTAAAAAATGAATGATATGGCCCTGAGTTGGCAGAAGAAAACAACAAAAACCTCAAACCAGTTAATTTCTGTTTTTACAGAACCTGTTAAAAAAAAAAAAACAACGGTCACACACTGCTGGTTTAGCACTGTACCCGCTTATTTGGAAAAAAACAAATGTTTTTGCCTGAATGTCTAAACTGGTGGTTCCAAACCTCTCCTCATTAAAATTATGAAGCCAGTTTTGGTTTGTTGCACTTTCAATATTGCAAAACATGTTGTGTCCCACAGCAGATTTGAGCTTCAGCTCACCCCTGCCTCACAGATCGCAGATGATTCCCAAAAATGTTTGGTGCTGCTTTCCTGGCAAGGTCAATCTAATAGATCATATCGAGAGGTGATTTTCATCTTAACAATAAACAGGTAGATTTAGCATAGAAGGCAGAAAATTAGTAAAAATGATCAAATTACAAAAGCTGCGCAGTGTTGATGTGGATGATATCAGCTTCAACATTGTCCACTCAAAACATTTTCACTTATTTAATTTGGATGACTTTTCTAACTTTTCCCCATTTGTATTGAGGCAGTTGTGATTTTAAGACTAGAATATGGTATATGGGTTTAAAAGTCACTAAATGAATAAAATAAAAGACTAAAAAAATGTTGCAGTTACTGTGGTAACTTATGGTAACTAGGGCTACACAGTTGCCAGTTTTCATTGCTCCAGAGAAATAAAGACTTCGGAACATTTTAACCAAGATTTTTGTTTTCTCTTTTTTTTTTTAACTTGCATATGACTTTTGAAGTTGGGAGAAAAATAAAATGGTCAAACTTTGAAAAATGAGTCTTCAAAAATAAAAATAAAATGTCCATGTTGCCTTTGAGAACCATTATAGGTATATGTGTCTGTGTGTGTTGTGTTTAAGCAACTGTTAATCCTAATTACATTTTTGATTGGACATTTGAAGGATCTTGAGTGTTGTTTTAAACCGCCATGGAAAATCTCTCGACTTAAATTAAGTATACATTTGTCAGATAATTTTCGCAGATTTTGCTAGAGTGACAAGAGTTGTTCTCCTCATGTAAAGTGCACTTAAGACCAAAAAAAAATTTCACATCAAATCTATTTGGTGAAATCATTGATTGCCAAATCTCCTGCTGCTACTCAATTTTCTTGGAAGCCAAGTACTTTCAAGCATTTTGGAAAGCTATCAACACTCCTAAGTGAATTTGGGCTCTTTTGCTGTTCTGAATAAGATCCTTTCTCTGACAGTCTTAAAAAAAAGATAATCAGAACATTCTGGATGGGTTGCCGGCGTAGCATACATCAGTTATTTTCCTTCAAGGCTTCAGGAATAAAGAGTGTACTTTGTTGTTTATGATAGTTTTGTACATTCATAATGTCAGAAATGGAAACAGATCTAAAAAAAGTGTGAAAACATAAGCACAATTTGCTTGCTGAAGAAAGTGATCATTTCATATATGAAACTTGGGTAGCAGAATGGTTAACAAGTCATGATTGCAAATGATGATTGTAGATTGAAGTTTAGGTACATAATGAATAAAACTGAAATGATTTAGTTGTCGAAACATTATGAGATGAACAGCCAATCGCACAATAAAAACTCCATCAGTTCATCTGCTGTAGTTTCTTCACAATATGTGGCTTGGCTCTAAATTATAACTTGAAGCTAATGTTGCATGTGGTGGATGGAAGGGGAGGTAAAATCGGCAGATGGCAGCCATTGTAAAACATTTGCTTCTTCATTTGGCAGAATGAAAGATTACAACACTGCTAATAATTGTGGAGAAGCTTGCAGTAGGAGTGTTTGGATTAAGTAGTTCTTAGTTAATTCTTATCATAATAATTAATTTATAATCTGCAGCTTTTTTTGATTGATACTCATTCTTACAAATCAAGTTTATTTGTAAAGCACATTTCAGCAACAAGGCAGTTCAAAGTACTATGTTAAAAACGTAGTACTTTGTAACTAAACTATACACAGTAAGCAAACAAGTAAAGGAGAATACAGTGACAAAATATGGAGAGGTAATGTCGGACTTTTTAGGCTGACCTGTGAAGACAATGTTGCAGTAATCAATCAGACTAAAGCCTAGTTTTCATCGGATGTGTACGTGGCATGTAATATCTGCCAAATGTAATACGCAGCTGATAGCCGCCATAATAGTCAAGGGGTCTGTTTCTACACGAGCAACACAAATCAGGGGCACTGCAGTAGCATTGCATCTTGTTCTTCTCCTTAATCTACATGAAGGGTGTATATTTTACAAGCTATGCTTCCAAAACATGGAAAGCTCAGTGGTTTACATTTAACCAGACAGGAAATCAGGCATCGGAGAAGTGTAAAGCATCTGGCAAATTTCAAAATAAAAGACATCCAGATTTTTATTTCTTAACTATGAAAGAGCTAAACAAACATAATTATCTGTGACACCAAGGTTGAAGTCAGTGGGTCTTTGGATCTAATTTGATGGTTTTATCATAGATGAGGAGAATATATTTCTTGAAATTGAGAATCACCTAATTTATGATATACCACTGATCATTTTTACAAGGAGAAGGTGTGGACAGAAATACCTGTAGTTTTAGAATGGATGGTGAGTTTATGAACCACAATTACCATTCTCCCATAATTCTCCTGCGACCAGCTGCATGGAATGCTTTTGGAGCTGATATGTATCTAAAACACTCCTTGTGGGAAGGAGTGGGTGATTGTCAGTAATACAACCTTAAGAACAGTGGTAAATATTACATTTTATGTCTGCCTATTTATTTTCTAAACATCCATGCTTTAAAAGTGGCTTTACATATGACTGGTGGACTAAAACACTGTTGGATTAAAGCATGATGTATTACCCATTACCTACTCCACATTTGAAAGCAATAAAGAGTATAAAAAATAGTATTTTGCACATGATCTTATATTTATATGTCAATAAGTTCCAGTATTGTTCCAGAAAATATGCCGTCTGCAGGGTTTAATGCCTACAAATCTAAAAATAACTTTTCAAAACTCAGAATCATTACTTACTCTTCTCAAACAAACCTCCACGGCTTCCTCCATGTTGTATTTTGTAAAGGAATGATTATCACACACAGATGAATAGTAGAATATGACCCTTAAGTGACATTCTGGTCCACTCTTCTTAAGGTTGGTGGCAGTAATGCACCAATTTGTTGTTTGCCAGCTGTGAATACTTGTCAAGAAGAAGAAGCTCGCTATTAAGAGCATGCAAACTAGTAGTAATGATGTAAACATTCATATAAATACACACACATAAAGGAATTTATTATGGTTTTTGGCAGCAGAGCTGGATTAAAGAAGACTTGAAGACTAACCCCTCCTTTCCACCGGACGCGTCAGCAGCATGTTACAGCAGCAGCACGTCATACGCGGCTGTTAGCCACCGCTGTAATCAATCCAATTAACTAGTTACCACTGTTGGAATAGACAATGAATGTCTAAAATATTAATTTGATATCCCATACTGTCTTGACTTTGGTGGAAAGCCTAAGTGTTGATGTTGCAGTTTTCTAAAACAAAAATATTCAAACTGTTGTCTCATTTATTTATTGTTGTACATTTTTTTTATACAATCTGAAACATGTTGGTGGAAAATGTATTACAAGTGCATTATGATTTTAAATGTCATTAAACAAAACTTTTTTTTTTCTCACTTTTTTTCCTGACTGTGCTTTCATTTTTTCATTTCATTTTATTTTGTTTCACAAATGGTACTGTACAACAGTAATTTGGTATACAACAATCTTCCTTCGTTTAATGTAAAACTAAATGCCTGAAAAGGAGCAGGCAGAAGAATAAATTCTTATTTACACCTGCCCCCTATCCAACAACAAATAATTATAGAACAAGTGGGCGCTTAGAACCAAAGTTTACACTCTGTCACCATTCTATACAGAGTAGCATCAAAATAAAACAAACAAATCATCACAATCAAAATAAGTAATACCCCAGAGATAGGACATTTAAAATGATAATTACTTCTGTACTTAACCTAACTACATAAACTTTGTTTTATGCTTCTCCGTTTTGACGAAGACGGATTGACACAACGCCATTATCCGTCAGTGCAAGGGCTTTCCGTCACCTACGCAAGGACACACTAAGTAGAGCATCATTTTTTAAGTATCCATCTCCTTCAACAGAGAGCGTATGCATCTGATTGGTCAGTTCAGTAACAGCCAGAGATCGCTTCACCAGAATGGTGCTCTATAGTAGCTGTAATCAGTAGTTAATACAGCATTTGGCCACTAAATGATTTATATTGCAAGGCAAATTTATATAATCTGTTCTTTTGGCGATTTTGAACACAAGGAGGTGTAGGAAAACAACAGAAAAGGCTGCTGTGTTTGTTTCCTTGTGTTTTTATAGGCTCTGTCAATACGGTTTCATCTGAGTGCAAATGTGCAGTCGGAGAAGCATAAACTATTTAATAGTTCCTCTAAGTCTTTAATAATTATTAACATATTTCATTCCAAAACAACACCATCAGCTGAACAACATTCATCCTAATCTAGTTGGTTTGTGTACTTTGTATCTTGAAATCTTAAAGTGTTCAGGGTCATTTCATGGCACCTGAAATCACCTTACCTGAAACCTTTAATCCCAGAGATCAGATGTACCACTCCTTTTTTTCAGCTCCTACATTAACTCTGAACAAGACACAGCTCTGCTAGCTTGCAGAGCCGTATTCACGCTGCAGATGTTTATCATAAATATTCATAAAGCCGCCTAATGGCAATCATTACTCCAGTTCAGTCTCTTTGCCTTGGCAGCCCCCCCAGTGCAGCCCGCTGCCAAAATGTCTCTTGAACTCTGCACTCTGGTGGCTGCTGTGATTGATTGGGACTGTCATCGCGGGAATCCTTCGGTCGCGCTTGCTCACACGGCCGGCCAGACAAACATATGATAAACTCTAAAGCAGAGGTACTATCACTGGCACGCAGAGTCAGCTTATTCACTAATGTGATCAGCCATCAATCTCACCTTCCCTGCTCGGTTTCTGTGTGTGGGTCTGCTCTAACGTGCTCACAGCTGCTTGTTTACGTCCTTCCGAAAGCACTATTCCTGCCTATAATCTTGTGTGAAAAGCTTTAAACAAACAGGACTTATCTGAGGTCAGGATGGGTGGAAGAAGTGCACCAAAGGGTGAAAGGGAAAAAAACCCACAGCAAAACATGGTGGATGTTTGAAAGACTTTAAGACAATGTGGGATGTTGACTAAGAGCTTAACGGCAACCCAAGCTGTATAAAAACGGAGCCCACCAGACTCTACGGGCCGGTCTATCTTTAAGTGCCGTAATGGTAGGCTATAAAGGAGTTAGGGGTGACTGGCTGCAGACCTGCCTTCTCTGCTGCTTTCTACCTCTTTACTCCACATTTCTTTGGTTTGTGGCTGAAGGCCGACTCCTAACTCCATGACAAGCATCTCCTCTGAGAGAGAGTTCTTCATAAAACCAGAGGGATTAAAGCGGCTGTGGGTCGCCTCCAAATTAGACTCGAAAATCCACAGGAGACATGAAGAGGAAGTGGAGGCAAAGACGAGAAGAAAACACTTATTTTGGCAAGCAAATAACACGACTTTGTGAATAAACAGAAATATAAATCTTTCAGAAGAAAAGTACAAATGGAAATTTCTCAGAAACACACATCAGATCGTCTTGTTTTATGTTAAATTTATATTTGCTTTCAGGTCAGATCTCTTTAGAAATACTCCAAGGCTTTAAATAGCCAGGAAGTAAAGTACGAATTGTAGGGCTAGATTTCTTTTACTGAATGCAGATCCAGATTTGATCCACTGAGACAGTTTTCAGAGGGTGCCATGTTGGGTTGTAGTCAGGTGGCCCAATTTTCAATCTTCCTCCTTTGAGTTGAACCGTTTCAAAGTGTCTCCTGGTACACAAATGTAACAGAATGCTGGACTTTGAAGATCAATGGAAGACGTGCGCATGCTGTATGTCTTTACTGTTGAAAACGCAAACAAAATCAACTACAGGACAGGATTTACATCTTTCTTTGCTTTTACATCTGCAACTGCTTGATATTTGATGACCTTGTTTCATTTTCTTCCATGCTGGGTGTACTGAAGGGTATTAGTAGAGCTGGACGGGCGGCGTGGATGGTGTTTCTTCCCCTCAGCTCCATTAAAGAACCTCTGTTAACACACACAGGGCACACAAACAGCTGTTTGTTCCAGTATATTCCACAATGCTCAATGGGACTGAAATCCTGAAGGGTTTTGAGTTGCACCTTTTGGGTTTCTTTTCCCTTTCCATCCCTCGCTCTGACTTGTAGAACAGAGTAGGGCAGCAGGCTAGGGAAACACATTGATTAATCAGCTCCTGAGGGCCCTACGGGTCCAGTGTTGCACATGAAAGCTTTGGGAACATGAACTTTGGATCTCTAGTTCCTGACTGAGATGTGATGTCTTAATTTGTCTGTGTCAGGATCAAGAAGACAGAAACTGGAATGTGGCGTGTCTCAAAGTGATTAATCTGAGCTTTGTGTTTCATAATAGAGTTATAGAGGTGTCTGATATCCTAGTTGGGTCAAAGGTTACAGGCACATTTCTTGTTGAGAAGGAAGGTGAGCCACAAGAAAATCTGCACAGTTCCATTTTGTCATCAGTGTAAGTTATACACTCCATCTCTATCCTGTAGGTTCTACATAATGCTCTCATTTATTATTTTTGGGGTGTTGATTTTACATTTGGATATTATTAAAAAGTAAAAATGTTTAAAATACAAAAGGGAAATTATGTACTCATTCATGGCAATTATTAACAGGCCTTCCATCAAAATCCTGTTAAGACTTACTCTAGTGCAGTTTTGTTACAGAACTTTGCTAGTTTGAGTCTTGAGTCTTGAGAAAAAGGACTTCAATGTGTCATTAGACAACATTTCCTGGGAACACAGTGGGAATTAAGTTCTCACCAATCCAAACTAGAACAACCAATACGACTAGTTACCATAGTTATGCAGATTATACATGAAAGATGACATTACGATCTTTAAAGAGAATGCATTAGTTTTTTCTGAAGAAATTATTTTTTAGCCTAAAGAGGAATGACCTAGAGTCAGCAACACAGCTTCAGTTAATACAACCACAACTACTGATCAGGCTCAAATTGCCTTAATTGTGAAAGTCTTCTATAGAAAATAATTTGCTTTGCCTTTACTTGTGCACCTTATTCAAGCGTTATTTATTCTTCCATTCATTGTTACTATGCTGAGAATTCTTGAAATAACAAAATTAACAACAAAAAAATCTTGAAATACCAAAATGAACAGCTATTTTGAACAACAACCTTTTAGGTTGCTGACTATGTACTTAATACCTATGAACTCAATAGTCTTGTCTAGAATTATATAGGCCATCATTCATACAAATCATACTTTTTTAAACTAAAAATACTGTATTTTTAAACATTGGGTGTATGGATCGATCAACATTTTATTACAAACTACATTTTGGGTCTTTCATTTGATGTACGTAGAACATCACAATTCAGAGAAATAAATGCTTCAAATCAATCAGGCAACATTATGCAGCCTTTTGAACTGAATTACAAAATTTTTTGTTTTTTTTGATACAGTATTTTTTGTTATACATTTTTACATGTTGGCACCAGCTCCCCCATGACCCTGCAATGATAAGCAGTCAAGATTATGGATGGATTATGTTTTGTGTTAGAAATAATCCTACCATGAATATATGTTGGTTTCATGACTTCATAGAAAATCTACAGTATTTAAACTATCAACTTACAGCAAAAAAAATGAGTAGAAACTTTCAAAGCATTGTCTTTTAATCTTATCAGTGTAGCAGGCCACATTATTACATAATCAGCAACATGGGTCATGGGTAATTTCATGTCTTTTAATTGGTGCGCCTGAGCGGTATGAAAACTAATGAGATCACAATCTTGTTATCCAGTATGCAGCACCAAACTGGAATAGAACATTCATTAACATACATATGCTGCTCCTAATACAGTCATATCTATGAGGTCCGTTAGACATCAGTTTAATGTTCTTTTTTTTAAAGACAAATTTTTTGAAAAAGTTGTAATTAGGTGGTATCTCTTTGATTCTACAGAAAATGAAACAAACCTTCCATTATCAAAGTGCTCTGGTGTAAAAAACAAGGCAAAAAAACCCTAAAAAGTATCATTAGTTTTTAAGTTTTTATTGTTTTTCACACTATCTTACGTGAATTATTAGTCTAACATGTGTATACCTTTTCATTTTCATAGTTTTACCAAGTTTGATGTTATCCATATTTTATATATTGTATATGCCCTTTTGAATGTGTGTTAATTAGGAACAAAAGATGATATGAAATAACCATATTTCCATTCAGCTTTCAGCAAAACAATTTCATGTGTCAATAAGCGTCACACACATTATTACAGTGAGATTCCCGGTCTGCTCATACTTTATTGCTACATTAAGAAAATGAAGCAAGCTAAGCGGTGTCCATTGGTTCATCATCAACAGTAGCTAACAGCAACCACCTATGCTACTAAAAGTCGGTAACCAGTTAACATGAAAACGGGTTGTATGGTAACGCTGAAAGCCGAAGTGTTACTGGACAAGAGGGTTTAACAACAGAAACAGACATTCAAGCTCCTACTGTCCTATAGAGTTGCTGGACACAACTTCAGTTAGCAGAGGGTGGGGCTACACTGCAATTGTTTACGGAGTTGCCCGTTTTGGCGTAACATATTTACGCCTGTGTGTCACACTGAAGATTCAGTACCTAAAAATTTAGAAATAGATACATATACCGTTACACCTCTAGTAACCACTACTGACTTCTTTCCAGAACAATAATTTATCTTTATAATAATCATATTTGTTGTTACAGCGGGCCCCTACCTATCAGTGGTTCAGTGTACATGGAAAATTCAACTATTTACTGATTTTTTTTCTTAGCACATTTGTATAATATTACAAAGATATGCACCTTAGGAAGCTGAAATACTTACAAGTAATGACACGCCTACTTGACACTATTGGTTGGCATTTCCAAAACAGCCAATCCAGACAGCAGCATTAATTTTTTCTTGGTACTGACTGGTTGTACTCCAAAGAGGATGACTGTGGGTGTTAGCTTCTGTGGTAGTTGACACTTTCCGATGGCTTGATCAATGCACACTAAGGTATATTTGGAGTCTATAAAAGAGGCAGTTATAGGCGTTTTTAGAGGGGTCTCAAGTATTTAAGGATTTTAGTTAAATGTGGGTGACTGTGATCCTTTAATGGGAAAGTTTTTGTTTTTTTCAACCTGGACCTTATTTTTAGCAAATATTACATTCATTTACTCACCCAGTTTGGAGCTCCTTGGAGTCCTTCAGGAGAAGTTTCTATCCAGTCATGATCAGCGTATATTCATATAAGGAGAGTCAGTCAGTGATGTCACAGCTGCCCGCTGTTGCAGCTGTAGTCTGTGAAAGTTGCGGACAGAGAACCTTTTGAAGGTGATCTTAGTCCAGGTGGTCATTCAGTTAGTGCAATTTTGAAACATGCAAACACAAACCATGTTTAAATCTGTAGAAACAAGTTCTGTCCAACCAAAGAGTGAAAGTCCTGCTCAGACTACAACTAGGATGGAGCACGGCAGTGACGGCATTATAATCCCCCGATAGCGTAGTTGTAAGATAGCCTCTAACTCACCCCGGAACCAAACAAAGAAGTACTTCCAAGACGTTATAAACTCAGAACTGAGTACTGCTTATTAATAACAAAACATTGATCAAATGTAGGAGTTTTTACAGTGGACCCTGTCAAAGGGTCCACTGTAATAGCTTTCTGCGCATATAGCTATTTGAGATTTCCTTTTTTTCTTATCTTCTTGTATTTGCCAAACATCATCAAAGCAACAGTACGTTTCAGATTTGCATTCAGTATATTAAAGTAAAAAGGAAACTACAATAATTGAAATTTCTGCTGTCATTGGCAGATCATCTATTCATATCATTAACAAAAATGTCTGTAACTATGTCACTTCCATCTATTATAGTATGCTTTTTTCTGCAACTTACCACCATGATGTGCTGGAAAAAACAAATAGTTCAGTCAGAGAATCATCCACATTTATGCATACATAGAAGATGTGTCAACGTTTACCTTATTGCATTTGCTTAATTTACTTCATGAGCAGTTGATCAGGTATTGTTGACTACATTTTTTCAGAAGTGCATCTTGTTTGTTTTGACATGCAAAAAAAAACGTTTGCCATAAAGCACACCATTGTTTCAACAATAAGCAACAGATGGTAGATGCTGATCCATGCATATCCGTATAAGTTCACTTAAGACGTCGCCTGAGCTTTGGGTGCTTTCAGCCATTCTGGCATTTATTATAGCATTGTATGTAAAAAATGCAAAACAGGGAACAACAAACTCTAAAAATGTAATCCCAAACAGTATCCTCTCAGGGCTCTCTATGAGCTTGAAAAATGTACACATAATTGTTTCAGTATGTTTGAACGGCATCTGTTTGTTGGAAATAAACACCAGTTTGAGAGGGGAAAAGGTCCTGAAACCCAATATTCTAATTGCTTGAACTTCTTCCATCGCCTCAGTGTTGCTGCGTTAACAAATCAGAACCTTTGTTTTCAAAGCAGGAGTCAATTGGACGAATCACTCAGTCATTGATTTCACCGGCTGTCTGGTGCCCAGAAATACTTACAGAGTCCTGCGGGTGCTACACAGAGCAAAACGTGAGCCAGAAAAATCAGAAAAAGTCCCACTTAAGCTATCATAGAATATGCTTTATGTGTTGTTTAATTGTTTCTTCCATTATTTTGTTTAATTCATTAAGATTTTCATTTTAATTTGTAGATACCAATTATTTTACTATCATTTGAACATTCTGTTTAATATTCTGCCATCTATGAAACGATCTCTTATGCATAACAGTATTTGCAGAGTACGTTACCACAATTATTACTCAAAAAAACCTTTCTTTCAAACCTGTAATCTTCCAGTGTTTCCTTTAATATGTAAGTGGTCAGGACTTTCCTAAAGGAATTATTGCTGGTATGTTTTGTCAGGACCACAAACCGTGGTTCTACCATTCATGAAGGATTTCTTTTTTTTTCTTGAGACTATATCTTATGTGTGCAATGAAACATGTCAAGTTTCTTTAGAGTGCAAAAATGTAGTTCAATCCATCATTCACTTACAATGTTTGTTTTTTTTTGTTAGATTTTTTTCTTTTATGAAAATAGATTCCCTTTGCAATGAGCTTTGATTAAAGAGAAACTTTGGTATTTTTGACAGTTTCTGTTAAAATGTCACAAAGATTTAAAAATGTACCTGCAACACTTTATTTTGACAGCACATTTTTAATTAATTTAATATTAATCTGTTGTTTTTTTTGTTCTTTTGATCTAAACTTGGTCAACTAAAGCATGGATATGATAAATGCTTTATTATTTGTATTTAAATGCTTTATTTCACCTAACTAATATTTTTCAAAGAATAGAACTGAATTTAATTTATTTACAAGATACAGCCACAGATTTACAGACATGTTGTGTCTAATTGAAGGTAAATACAAGAAGAAAAAAAAAACAACTTGATTTATGCACTGTCCAGTATACAATTCTTAGTCTCCTGGGATTTTTAAAAACGGTGTTTTATTCTCAAATTCTACCACGGGTAAGATTAAGAAAAACGTCATAATAATTGCATATTGTAAAATACTTGAAAAAGAAAAAAATATATGTTGAAATTGAGTGGATTCAAAGCAAGCCCTGAAACTTTCAGTTTTATAAAAAAAAGAAAGATTCAGGTCAAAATTAACTTCTTTTTTTGTCAGTTTAAAAAACTTTTTGAAATATACAGTAATTATAAACATTTTTTTTTCTCCATACTATGGTGCTAAAACTGAAAAAGATATGTGTACTCCACCAGTGTATTTCTGCTGTTCATGTTTTTATTTGTTTTTCCATCTATTGTATCTCTCTGACAGTGTTTTTTTTCCTGCCAGGAATATTTGCAATTGATTTTGGTTCCTTAAAAATTGGGAAGAAGTTTTGGACTTCCTTGACTTCTCTGTGCTGGTTTAAGCACCCTGACATGGTCACAAACATCCGCTCAAGACTCTGTGATGTAATTTCTCCAGCCTTTCTAACGAGGCCAAGGTTGCCAGCTCTGGATGTTTTTTTCATTTTATTTCAGTGGCTGGATATTAAAAGGGGCAGAATAAGGCCCCTCCAAGGCAACATTCACACTTCTTAGCCATTAGCCCCGAGAGGTGCATCAGACTTCTCTTTAAAGGCCATCTGCATCTGGTTATGGTTTAAAAGAACGTCATAAATGTGAAGTGAAAATATGCCAAAGTCATGACGGACAGATGGTGCAGTAATGATTTTCAGAGTTTGGGCCAGCTGGTGGCGCAGGAAGAGTGCAGGGCCTACTCAGACTCATGCCTCAGTGCCCTTCCTGTGGCTAACACAGGTCCTTTCTATGCACAGGTATGAAATCTTCATTTTAACCTTCAGAAAGATAAATTGTCTTGTGTTTTGCTGCTTTCTGGAAGTAGGATGGGTAGTGGGCTAAATTAGACCCAAATTGCAGCACATCCAGCCAATATTATTTACATGGCTGTCATTTTGACTTGCTGTGGGGCCACTCAAAACCCCTTTTTATTTCCATTTCTGCTGACAGCTTCAGGCTCATCCCTGAACTGTTATAATTTGCTGCGCTGTCTCGTGGTGCTCAGTCTCAAGCTGAGGCATGCTCGCTGCCTGCTGCTGGATTCCCACAGACACACACAACTGAAACACGACTGAAAGGCATAATTTCCCCCTATCGCTTTTCTACAGCCCCTCCCTCCACTTTTTTTTTTTTGTTAACAATCTTTGAAACTCTCTGTAGATTTCTGTGTAGGAGTTGACCCGATGTGAATGCAGCGGGCTGGGAGTCAGAGTTCAAACACATTGTAAAAAGACACCATTTATAACAAGATATGGCAATGCAAACATGTCATGATCAAGACCTTCAACCGACACTGAGCTAAAATCAGTGATTAGAGTTCAAGCAGTCATCTCTTCACTCCTCAGTCCTTTGTCGCAAATCTTTAAGGCAGTAACTTTTCACCTCTCCTACTAAGAACTACTTAAATTTACTTGAGTAGTTACTTGGAAAAAAATGAATTTTATGATTAGTTCTACTGCAACATTGTTTTTGACCTCTACTTGAGTAATATTATTAAGAAGTATACTCATAAAATGTTTGTATAACATAAAAGAAGCATATTTTAACACAAAATTCACCAGAAAAGGGCACAAACAGTTAAAGTTAGAAAGCTTGTTTGTATCCAAGCTAGATCGATATATAAAGATCTATATATATTGTCACAGAAAGCAATTTACTCTGTTCTAACATACAAACATTACCTGTTGTATTAGGTCTATGTTGAAAGTTTTGATTTGAAAAATGATTTCTTTTGCTTATCATTATACATTAATTATTACATTGTACAATTAAAATACTACATAGCACATAACATTATATTTGTGTCTGTAATGACATAATTTAAAAACAAACAAGTACCAGTATAACCGAGCTTAAGCCTGGACCATATTATTTGGTCTATATATATTATATATATATATATACTAAATTGCGATATAATCTAAACCATGTGCGATATGTAATGCGTTATATTCTTTTTTTCTTTCTTTATATTTGTCAAAATGACTGCTTAGGAACAGTATCACTTTCCAGACACAATGCAGCAAAACAACCTCCAAAAGGTTTAGAATGCTACTTAATGGACATTTATTGTGCAAAATGCATTTAAAGATTATTCAGTTATTTTTCCAAAAAGTGTAACACAAAAATTCTGAAAACATAAATAAAGATATAGACATAAAGATAAAGACATAAAAAAGTTAAATAAATTGTCTGGTTCCCTGGTTGCTTATTTTTACATTTAATACTGCACAAAAAGAAACCTGCATATATTTGCATTTAAAGTGCTTCAAGCTCAACAGGTTTTCTTTTCTGTTAAATGAAAAGAAACCGATTTTAAACTTTCAATATATAGTGTAAAGACAAACACCAAGCGTTTGTATTCTTGCATACCTGGTACAAAGAAAATATGCACAGCCTGATGACATAATCAAAATGCATAACAGCAGTAAGGTGGTATAGTCAAAATGTCTACCTTTGGCTAAATTATTATCGTTTCTACCTTATACCTTTTATATTAACCACTACTAACTAAGCTGACGTTATGATCGGTTACTGTGTACTTGAGTAGCACTTATGAACTCTTACGTGAGTAATCATTGGATTGCTACTTTATACTGTCACTTAAGTAAAAATATGTTGAAGTACTGCTACTCTTTTTTAAGCACAATTTTTGGGTACTCTACACACCTCTGAAAAGAGTCCACCTTTCACAGATGATATACAAATATGTTTTTTTAGTGGATTTAATTCTGATTATACATCACATAAGACACTTAGATTTATAGGGTCACTTTGGCCTACATTTGTTACAGAGAAGAGAAAAAATCATCAAGTAGTGAAAAATTCAAAAGTGAAAAGTAGAAGTGGAAGACAAGGACGTACACTGAGGTATGGGCTCTGACTTGCAGACGTCTTTCCCAGCACCGCCGCCTGTGGAAATCAAAACATTCCACATGAGCTTTGAGATGAAGAGAAAGCCCAAGGGTGAACCCCACTGCGATTGTCTACTGCTCTCCGAGCCCTGCAGGCATGTGAGATGCCGCACAGTCCTTCCTGTCTCGAAAAAAGGTGTCGTCAGCGCCCCAGGAGCCGACTGACACTGACTGACAGCTGGTGTGCTTTTGGTTCTGATGAGCTTTCTTTTTTTTCAGCATCTAGCCGTCTGTTGGCTCCCATTTGTGACTTTGAGGGCATACTCAATTTTTATTGCAATTTTACTTTGGCTGTTATTTTGAGCTTAAACATCCAGTAATCCACCAACAACCCGCAGCATTATATGACTAGTGACAGGTAAAATGAGAAACAGCAATCGTATCCATGTTAAAATATGAAGACACCACATTAATTATTAATCTTCCAATATAGAAATCTTCACATATTACTTGTCTAATCTGGTTTGCCCCATTCCTCACTTTAAGCTATGATAAGTTTGCATTTACAGACTGTTTCAATGACCACACAGGACCTCAAAAGGATAAAGAAACATAATTGACATTGCCAAGAAGTTTCGATTTCTTACTAGCAAGCTGTTTGAATTTCTGGCATATGTTGGGTCAACATTACAATGCAAGTTCCAGAATTCAGCCCTGAAAATGTTGTTCAATGCTTTGGAATGTTCTTCAATTGTAGACAGTTTTCCATACAGAACTGAAAATAAATGAATGAATGTTTAACTGGTGACAGGTGAGGATACCTTGGGTGCAAAAATAAAGCAACCATATTATATTTTAAGGCATATAACTCAAATAAAAAGGAAGCTGGACTTATATAAAATCTTATGTTAAGTGGTTCTACGTAACTTTGTTAAGTTGGTGTTAAACCAGTTTTCGTATAATTCACTTAATATATTTAAGTATAATCTGCAGCAATGACTTAAACTAAATTGGGTGACTCGTTTTTATGTATGCAGCCTACATGAATGAACGATTTATTAATATGGTTAAGTTCAGCGAATAAACTGGATATAGGTTGAAGCAAAACAGCGTCAGATGAAATCGATGTGATTAAGTCCAAATTGTGTTTTGTTTGTCAATTAAGATGTTGAAAATAGAGAACAAATCCTGTCATATGCCGTATAATCACAGGTTTTCTTAAAACAGCACTTTTATTATTCAAAACAGCTTGTTTTGCAAAAATTTGTAACAATTAAACCTTTCTTAATGTCCCAGCATTAATAATAAAATGTTCAATCACAAAAGCAAACTCTGGTCCGCCTAAAGACCTAGGGCTTGTTTCAGTTGAAAAGAACCCTGTTACATTTTGAGTACATGCATGAATCCCAAGCGGACCAGGACCGCTCCCAAAGCAGGAAATTGACTTTAGTTCATGCCATTTGGGTAAATAAAACCAAAACAACCATGCAACAACAATTTTGTCTTGTTCTCTGCTCATGCTGAGACCATTGCTGTATTTGCCTGGCACATTTGCCAAAGACGAAGGTCTTTATGTTGTAGTGTCTCAGAATAACACAAAATAAATGCTGGAAGGCAGCAATTCCATCTCTAACCCTTCAGGAATTGATGGTCTGGTTCATAGTGTTATTTCTTCATTTGGTCTGGCATTAGACAGTCTAGCCCACTTAAAAAAGGTAATTAGCTATAGGAGGTTGGATCCCAGGTTTAACACGGAGTTGAAGCAGAAACTTAGGGAACTGGAGAGAAAATGGAGCTCTACACACCTAGATGATTCGTATTTATCCTGGAAAAATAGTCTACTGCTGTATAAAAAGACCCTTGACAAGCTAGAACAGCATATTTTTTATTATTAATAGAGGCACATGAAAACAATCCTAGCTTTTTATTGCCCATGACTTGAGTTGTGAAATGTGATATTACTTGATTGTCTGCTTCGGAGAGGCCTGGAGGAGGAAACCGGGTTTGACCGGGGAGTGGTTGGTCTGAGTTGATTATGTGTTCTTCTTCTCTTGCAGGTGGATTTAGGAGGGGGGGGCAGGCAGGCGTTTGGAGGTCGGCAGAATCCAGGTGAGATCTTTGGGTTTGATTTCAGGTTGGACTGAAAGGAGACTGACCAGAAGTGGATCAGAAGTTCGGCAGAGGGGAGTAGGTGATGAGATCTGACCACCTTGGAAAATCCAAAATCCAGAGCTCACAGAGGAGAGGTCAGAGTTAAGGAGGAGGATCTATAAGGGAGAAAAGTGGAGGTGCATTTCTCAGGATTAATTTCACTAAAACGTTTTCTTCAAAGAAGCTCTAAGAGTAAGTTTGGCCTGTTTACCACACTTAGTGCGAGAACCATCTGGCGCCAGTCTCCAGGATCAACTCTTCTTAAGAATGGTAAGGCTGATGAGAAATGATGAAGAGCACCTGCTGCAAAACCTGCTGGCAACGGCCCCTGTAGAACAAGGTAAGAGCAGAGCACAACACAACCAATCACTAAGCAAACAGTTCTTGAGACCTAACAGCTTATTTTTACTACAGTTTCCGAACTTACAGAGGCATAGCTCTGTTGAGCCAAGTATTCCCATGGCTCTCAGGAGTGACAATGGGATTCTTCATCAAGGAAATGTATTCTATTAAAAATAAATTCATTGGTATCCTCCCAAACATTATTACTTCTCTCACAGTAGGTGAGGCAGCATATGAGACAACTGTAGAACATTGTTTGTGTTTGGACTTTTTGATTCAGTTAAACTTTCAGAGTTCTCAAAAATATTTGCTTTGTCTAAACCTTCATGTTTTATGCTGAAACCAATACCAACTGAATTATTTAAGTCAGTGTTACTAAAGTCTTCCTAAGCTATGGTTTCAATACAGTTTAAGCTGAGCCATCCAGAAAACTTATGTTAGATTTAGAATCACATTTCCTTGGTCAGCGAGTTTCTTTGTCCACTGAAGTGTCTGATATCAACAGTAAAGCAATTTTACCAAGTATTGGTGGTTATAAAACCAAAGCCTGCATAATGGTGTGTTCCATCAGTGTCAGTGTGTGGTATTCCACCTTTGATAAAATAGAACATTGATTGTTGTTGAGCTATTCATCCAACCACCCAGGAGGTCCACATTCCTGTTTCTGGGAATTACAGGGCATTTGCAGGCCAGAAGTGATATAAAGTCTCTCTAGAGACTTCCTTGTAATCTCCTAATCTGATTTTTTTCCCGAAAATCTAAAAAAAGAAAGGGTCAAGAAGGAAGCCTGACTGGGTGCTCAAACCACCTGTAGATGTGAACAAGCAGTTGCTGTATTTTAAGCCCCCTCCAACAGAGCTAAGGTAGAGCTAGGCCAACCTGCTTTTTTGTTTGTATCCATGCCATAGGCGGAAAACTGGAATAAACATGAACTAGTAATTTGATTAATTTACCTTTTATGTCATGACCAAAGTAGCAACCACATTAGTGCAAATGAAGACAGGATAATGGTGCGTTCACACGTCAAGAGTGGCAAGATTACAAGTAAAGTCTATGGTTGAGGCTGTCAGAGGGGCGTCGGATTCTCAGCGGTGTTTGTGTGAGTTGGCCGCATCAGATTTTTAAATTTCTCCTGCATTCCAAGCAAAAAAAGCCTGCAATGCAGAAGTCCAGCTAGCTGAACTTTCTAAGCCCTTAATGCACTTCGCCAACCAATTAGACTGTCTCATAACGTTGACGTCTCTTGACGTTAACGTTGTCTATCCAGCGACGGTCTGCTAATTTTTGAAATATTCGTCAGAGAAAGGCCCACCCAGACACTTCGCAAACTAGAAACAGGTTATTTTGCACGGTGACGCAGTGGTTAGCACTGTTGCACTTGCAGCAAGAAGGTTGTGGGTTCGTATCCCGGCCCAGGGTCTTTTTGCATGGAGTTTGCATGTTCTCCCCGTGCATGCGTGGGTTCCCTCCAGGTACTCCGGCTTCCTCCCACAGTCCAAAAACATGACTGTCAGGTTAATTGATCACTGTAAATTGTCCTTAGGTGTGAGTGTGTGCATGGTTGTTTGTCCTGTCTGTCTCTATGTGGCCCTGTACAGGGTGTACCCCGCCTCTCGCCTGTTGACAGCTGGAGATAGGCACCAGCACCCTCGCGACCCATTAAGCGGTTAAGAAGATGGATGGATTTACCTTTGTAATGCTGCCATATCTATCATATTGCTGAGATATGAAATTTCAGTTTTACAATTTTTATAGATCACAACTAAATAGTCTAAAAGTGACACTTTGCCATTTTAGTGATCTTTTGCAAACGGGCTATGGTATAATGTATTTTTGACATTGAATGAGACCTGCTTAGCTCCTACATCGAACAGGGGATTCTGTAACAGGTCACTAAAACTAACTTCTTGTCCGTCAGCTTTGCCTCCCAAAATCCTTATCTGTCACTAAGAAGGGACAAACTGAATATGGCTAGCACACTCTATTTAAATCCATAATCTGTGTGAAGGATAAAACTTAATGACCTTGGCATCTCATTTTCTGGGGTCTTGTCCATGCCCCCTCTTACTTCAAGATCACCCTGCAGCTCAATGGGACAGAACAAACGAGAGGAGCCACTGTGCCGGAATACATAATGACATCAGCTCAGAATGGGTATAGGCTATAAAAAAACAGGAGCTCATCTTGGAAATCCATGGCCAAAAGAGAGGTGTGTGTATATATCGAAAAAGGAAGATAGCGAACTAGTTCTGTGTCTGTGCATCTCGTTATATTCACAGTAAGCTAATATCTGCCTTAAAACTCCAATGGAATGCATCTGGCTGCAGGTTAAAATATCTCCCATCTGTTTCAGTTGTTTATGGCCGCCTGCTCTTTGCTCTACAGTGTGAATCTTAATGTTAACTCTCCCTGCTCTTGTAGCTAATGTGGCCTGGCCACAGTGTATTATCTTAAAGTATCAAGGGTTGTAAATCAGGGGTCCAGGGGCACTCTAAGGAGGCTGAAATTAAATCAGCGTTTCCTCCCATCAGCACGAAAACTGAAACCTAACCCCGGGATGCTGGGAAACACGCACACAAAACGTCGGCCCTGAGCTCACACATCCAAAGCCGTTAGCTCCAAGTACTTTAGCCCTGCCTGGAGAGCTGGGTGGGAGCCAGGGCTTTCAGTAATGCACCCAAATTTTCTCCAAACTCCCACCTTTTTTCAGCTCTGACATATAACTCTGGCTGAGCTCCCAAACCTAAATGACTGAAGTCATATATACGGTGTTCAGTGTGGGGAGCTTAGCTGAGTGGTAGACCAATTTGTGAGAATAAGAAAGGAGCCATATGGCTATATGATTCCAGTCCAACACATAGAGGTGAAGCAGATTAAAATCTAAAGGATTTATGACTTATAAAGTTTAAATTCTAACCGTACTCGACAGTACTGTAGTTTTATGTGCAAGACATAGTGGAAAATAGTTGAAATTTCCTTCAACCAAAGAAGACGTAAACAGTTTCTTATAACAAATTTAAAAAAAATAATATTTGTAATAGTTTTAATTTAGTTTATATAGCAGTGAATCCAACAAAGCCACTACACTTGTCTCAGCTCACACCTGTTTCAGTTATTGATTTTAGTTTAATGTACTCAGTGGTGGGCAAGACCTTGTATCCTGAGGCTAGTAGACCAGTGTATCATCCGGGTGTACTGGGGGTGAAGGCTCTTATCGATGACCCTTTCAGTAAGGGGCTGAATAATGTGGATGAAGAACTGCATATCAAAGAATGAAGGACCGGCTTAGTGTTAGTTTCATGCACACTCAAATGCTCGTTAACATTAACCTCGCCACTTCAACAATGTCAAGTGCCATTAAGAAGGAGTTGCAATGCAAAGGAGAGCAGGTATTACCAATATGTGAGTCTTTCCATCCCACAGAGCATTGCAGTCTGTCTTGTCTGATCTGCTTGAATTTAAATTGTGCATTTAAAATTTTACCTTGTAACAGATCTGGGGTCTTATTTATAAAACTTGGCATACAATTCTAACTAAAACCGTGCTTAAGCTCCATCAAAAAATAAAAACACAGCCTTTTCCAGCGGTGAAGCACTGCCAGCTTTCAGCTTCTGAACTGGGCTGCTCTCACTTCTTCTATTTCTTTTCCTCACTTCTTCTAATAGCATCTTCTTTGGTTTTACTGGTGGATCCGCCATGGATCAAGTCTCAAAACCACAGGTTTGTTTATGTCATTTGGTAACGTGTAGCATACTGCCGTAAATCGAAAAACTCAATCAAAGTAATTTCATGAGTTGTCCCAGAGAGAGAAGTTCAATAGTAAGGTTTTCACCCGCAGGACGGCCAAAAGCCTAGTGAGTATTCTGCATAGACTTAAGCTGGATGACATAGGACATTTGACGGGTAACCAAGGAAACCGAAAAGCAATTAGACTGAAACTAAAATCAAGGTGTTTATGGATGGTGTAGAGCAGTATTGGGAGCAGTTGTGGCTGGTGGAATTTTCTCCAGGGGGGGGCCATGACTATGAAGGCTAGATATGAGGGCTGTCAAACCATTATCATTTTTTATCTAATTAGTCACAGGGTATCTGTGAATTAATCATGACAAATTAACATTGGTAAAATATGACTAAAAAAAACTACAATTTTCGGTCTAAACAAAGGAAAAATCCAGATGCCATTGCCCTTTTTTTAAAATTAAATAAAGGAGAGATTAATAGAATTTTTGTTTTGAACTACACAATCACATTCCCACGTGGCCATTTTAAACTATTTATCTTTTAGCCAGTTGCTAAGACAAATTAAATGGCTTACATTTTGAGTATGTAAAGCTGACTGTTTCTCATAAATGTTGGACATCCCTGAGCATCCTCTTAATAGGACTATACCACACAACAGAGTGATTTCAGTCAGAGGCTTCAACAGTTTTGCTGCAACACAGACTGCTACTGTAGTGGAGGAAACCCTGATCTGTCTATAGAGGTACTGATTCAGGAGGGGATCAGCTTTCCTGCTTCCCAAATTTGTTGTGATAAAAGTTTTTCCATGTTTTATTCAAGGCAATATGACAAGTTGTGAGTCGTGGAGCGGCGCCGTAGCACCCTCTATTGGCCAGCTGCACCACGTTAGGATTAACACATTACAAAAGTAATACGTTTTAGGAATATTTCTTTTTTTAGTAACATAGTAATGTAACACATGACATTATAAAATAGACAGAATTATATTACCTATGTTTTTACCCATTGTTTTTCCACCCAACTAATGCAGTGGACCAAATCAAGTTGGATACCGTAGAAGATAATTGGTGCACTTCCTGTTGTTTAAAATCAAAACATCAGAAAATCAGGATGGGTGACGAAAATGTACATTTACACTGTGCTGATATCTGCACAATTTCCCTAACTCCCTAACCACCTGTTTAACGTCTCAGCGTCTTCTTTTGATAAGATTTAACAAACATTACAATGACCAAGAAGGCATACATATGTACTTGTCACTTGCAGTTAAAATAGTGTTAAAAACACAGTAGTGTGGTGTTACACTTGTGTAAAATGTAAATCAATGTTACAGTATTTAAAAATCTTGTTACATAGTTAAGATATTTTGTCAAATGTAACTTAAAGTAGGGTAACTTAGATTTTTGAGACAGTTGCTTTCCCGACTGATATATATTAGTCATTTATTTGTTGCCATGATATATTGACCATGAAACAAAGAAAGAGACCCTGGGTATGAGTGACTGAGGTTAACTTTTTCTTTTGGTTGGTGATTCTCTGCCTTAGAAAGAAGGTGAGATTCTTTTCCAGTCACCTTCCACCTAAGGAGCCAATAATCAACAGAAACTGTGACAATCAATTCAGGCCAGTGAAACTCTTGGGGAACCTCAGAAGGAGTTGGATGCTAGGGCTTTTACCTCTGCATCCTGCAGAGAATCTATAATCCCTTTGAGACTTAACCTTTAAATTGCAAGGTAACCAATTTATCAACCGAGCTTCAGAACTAATCTTTACTGTATATTGTTCTGGCCAATGATTGTGATATAATTTAAACATTGTTTACATTTAAAAAAAATAACATTGTACTTTTTGGGCACATTTCTTTTAGCTTTTTCACTCATTCATTCATTCATTCATTCATCTGTCTTCTGTTTGGTCCACAGGTTGGTGAGAGCTTCTACAAGGAGTACAGAGACTTCTAGATCATTTCAAAGGCATATGTAGTTGTAAACCAGATCTCTGAAGCAAAAGCATTAGCTTTGTTTCAAAAACATATTGCCCCCCCATGTTACTTTTCTAACAGAATGGTGTGGAACAGCAAGATAAACCTGACATTATTCCTCTTTTCTCACTAACCGGTCTGTTGGCAAATAATATGTGTTTGAAAAATTCAGTATAAATAACCACAAATCAGGAGTGGCACTTAGCACACAAATAATAATCAAATGTTTATTCCTTTCTTGGGAATGAAAACTGTGGGGAAGATCAATAAACACGAACCAGACCATCTCCTAATGTGCTTGGGTTTAAGTCAGATTTCCTATACAGCCATCTCCCCTGAGAAAACACAAGACCCATTCTCCATGGTGAGGAGATCAAAGTAACATTAAGTGCAAAGCTGCAGCTGACTGATTTCCTTGATTGCAGATTTAGAAAATGAGCAATGTGTGTTAATGCATAAAGCAATGAATTTATTTACACCTAATCAAATCAAAGAAACTAAAGGATGAAATTTTCTAGCTGTCAGTGAGTAAAAAGAAAAACAAACAAAAACACTGCACAACAGACAGCTTAGACTGGATAAATACAGTGCCTTTTATCTAAATAAAATGTTATTTTATTTGATATTAAGTCATGTAGTGATGCATGTGGATTTTAAATTGCTTCTCAAAATAAAATCATATTTGTACTTAAAAAAATATTTGTACTTATTTCTCAAGAAAGACAAATAACATGTAAAACTGTGACATGCCTAAAGCTAATCACTTGTGAGTAAGAAAGCTTTTGCACCACAAACAACAAATTCCCCGATTTCTGCTCCCCAAAGTTTACTTGCTCAGCCACAGAAGATAATAAGCCATGCACATCACTTATTTTCTGTTGTCTGCACATCTGGCTACACTTTGGGGGCCATTACGATACCACTCCCCACACATAAAAAGGACCACATGCACAATCTTCTCTGGCACACTTTAAAATATGCACAGATTCCCAAACAAGTTCAAAATTGATGTTTTTGCTGCTCAGTCTTAGGTTTAACTTTGGTGGATTTTGCTCAACGGATCTGAAAATATTTTCCAATGTCATACAATTAATGTGAACCAGGAGTTGCATGAATATAAGGCAAATTAGACCAAGTTATTTTTAACACACAAATAAATGTGAGTAAAGTGCTGATCTGGATTTTCTGTAAATCTATTAGGGTTGTAATGATAAACTTTAATCAAGAAAAATTTATACAAATGTGCATATAACCTTTTTTATTATCTTTTTTATCCTGACTTCCCTCATTCATTTCCCAAAATTAATTCGATTTTATTATATTCTATAACTTAGAATAGTCAAAAGTATAAAATTTACTTGAGATTTGATTGGTTTTGTTTTTAAAATAAATATTATAGGATAAGCAGACATAACCAGAGTAGAAAACAATATAGCCACTAAAAACAGTCTTATTGTTTATAAATTTTAAATGATACTTTGCCCATAATTGAGAATAAAACATTCTCATATAACTTTGAAGTTATTTTTGCAGCCAAGGTTCCCAGTTGTCCTTGAATCAACATAGTGAGATACCGCCAACTTTTATACAAAATTGAGTTTTGGCTGATATGCTGCCACTGGTAGCCATGTGGACATGAGTTTTTTTTTTCTCTACTATCAGAGATGTTTCCATTCAGCTTGCATTGTTTCAGATGAGTCATTCAGTTCAGTGCAAAGTGTGTTAAGGACCTCATTGCTGATGCAACAGGTGTTCGCTACAAATGCCCCTTTTCCACTAGGGGTAGCTTTGGAACGGTTCTGGTGTGTTTCCATTACCTTTGTCTGGTCCAAGCTGACCCCTTTTTTGGACGTATTCTGCCTTGGTCCGAAGCGTGTTGAAGCGAACCAACACGCCCACCTATGGACTGATATTGTGATAACCCACGCAGCGGTGGCCACTGATTGCCCTGAAGTTGTTTGTTTGAAGTGATGTCTCAGGAATGTAATAGCAGTAACAGCACCAAAATCAGAAATGTTCTCCATAAATGTAAGATATCTAAAGTCTCAAAAAATGTTTTATTTTTCTTTGCATTAAGTAGATCCATATTTAAAAATACTGAGTGCTTTATAAAGGGTTTTTTAGTGTTTAGGGAGGTTGTGTTTTTGATAACGCTGAAGACGAAAGGTGACATGGATATGATTCAGGCTGCAGGTTCGGCATCTGGGACATTGTAAAACTGGGAGTGATGGCAGATTTTTGTTCGGTCACCAAGAGGACTGGAGCTGAGATCAGAGCTATTATTGCCTTCCACTCGTGGGTTGGGGCAGTCTTCCGTCGGGTAGTAGTGTAGCAGGCAAAGTCGGTATTTGACGACAAGGGAAATGCCGCTGAGAGCCCGCGGTGTCGGGGGGAAAGAAGGCTGGTATAGCAGCAGAGAAGTAGGAGGTCTCTACGTTGATGTAAGAGCTGGCGTTGGCTAGATCGGGCTGGGAGGCTGCAGATTCAGAGTCTCAACCAGTGTTGGTTTTCTTACATTGAAAAAGTAATTAGTTATAGTTACAAATTACTTTTTTCCACAAAGTATGAGTTAGTATCTCAGTTACCACACTGTAAAAGTAATTAGTTACTCAGCACAGTAACTGTGTCATTATTTTTTTGTTCTATAACAGAGTCATGTTTTATCATATCTGTAACATCAAAATATTTTTATTGCTGAATGACCAAAAAAACACCATATACAGTACTTTAGAACATTTGAACTTGACCCATTTCTGTATGCGGAAAAATAAAAAAATATATACAAATAAAAGTATATATTGGTCTTACATATTCAAGCACTTTTTTATTAAAGTGCAAAACTGATGTACCCAAATATGTGTAAAAAAGAAACAAATGAAAATCAATTAAGTTTTTCAAGTCTATGTATAGGTAATATTTCATATTAAATAGAGCACTATGTAATTGGATGTAGTAAGACATTTTAAGAATCATTTGGTGCCATCTGGTCACATGAACTGGAAGCTAATGTAGAAAAAAATAATTTTATAGTAATATTAATAATAATACTACTAATAATAATACTATATTAATAAGAAATTTTGCATGTTAGTTTTAAAAAACAAATCATTTTACTTTGTAAATAGAGCTCATTGGTATTTTCTGGGATGCATGGGGATATATCGAAAACCAAATCTTAATCAAACCCACCGCCTTCAGGAGCCACTCTAGAGCTGTAATCGGGCCTTAAAATTTGGGCTGGGATATATTTTCAGCTCTAATCCACTTTATCAGCGCAGTTCTGGAGCGAAAAGCTGCAGAGGGTGCAGCTGCGTGGAGCGCAGGCATTGGAAATTAGGGCTGAAACATTGGAGCGGGTCTCTGCTTTAAGGAAACTAATGTCCATCAAATATCCAACTTAAAACTAAGTTCACCACGGTCTTTACAGCACACAGTGAGACAACAAGTGCACTAAGGGGTAAATTCCACTGCATGCGCTCTGCTCCACCACGCACACCGCAGGGTGCCGGCCGCAGTTTCCCACCCTGGCAAAAATAAGATTGAATTGAGTGAATTTACATAAATAAAGCACAACAGGACACCAAAAACATCTGGTTTTTCAAAAATAAATCAGTAAAGACACACTAGATTTTTTTTTTGTATTTCTAGCTTATTAACTTATTAAAACTTATTTAATTCTGAAATGTTGTCATTTCCTGCAGTAGGTATGTGGGTGACGAAATACGTCTTCGTATATGATAAAAAACCACGAGGACAACATGGATGAAGATAAGCTCATTCTGTTAGTGGAGATATCTTGACAAAGAATATTAATAGAGAAGTAGATTACGCTGTTGTTTTCTGTCTTCTTCCAAGTATGAATAGTTTTGATCAGACTTTCGTATTTCTGCCATTCCTGCGCATGCGTCTATGAGCACCTCTGGGCTCCTCTAGAGCGGAGCTAAGCGGAGGTGGAGCACATGCAGTATAAATTAACAACGGCAGTGAACCGATGCGAAGTGTGTGGCGGAATTGAGCTGAGCGGAGTGCATGTAGTGGAATTTAGGGGTTAGGGTATTCGTCCACCCCTCACTCACCCCCGACATCTCATCTCTCCCTGCAGCTGAATTGTGTGTGTCAGAAAGCCTGACAGCGCTGCGCGTCATTCAACCACTTTGTATTGATGCGTCACTTTAAATCCCCAGCAACGGTAACGGTGTTGTAACGGTGGGAAAAGTAATTAATTAGATTAAAAATAATGCAGTTAGTAACGCCGTTACAGGTCTGTAGACCAAACTGAACTTGGAATAACCCTGTCTTTGTGTCAAGAACGCAAGCATAGTTCTTGCTTAGATCATTCAAGGAGTGGCTTGCACTTATATGCATTTCCTGTACTCAAATGCTGCTGTATTACCTATACAAATTTCTTCAAAGGACATCTTAACCCTTCTTCTGATGCATGACTGCATACATAGATTGTCCAACTAAACTTCCATTTTAAAATTACCATGAAAGCGTTTAAAACTAAAGACACTGAAGCATTAGCGTGAAAAAAGGTCATGTAAATGAAAAGTGTTTCTGTTATTTGTAATTTACTTTCAAATACCATTTAGTTGAGTAGCTGTTGGGAGCATTTCAATTTATTCCTTCCATTACTGCGACAGGTAAGCCATCAGAAACTGCATCATTTCAGATGGCCTGCTCAATTGTTGCTCTTTCATCCCCAACATCCAATTATAAAACACACAGCTGCAGACATCTGAAGCCTCCTGAACAGACATGGTGTGAAAAGAACTGTGCAACATGATTCACTCTGTTCTTTCTTGGGTCAATCTGACATCTTTAGCAAAATTGTCATCATGTTGTGCCAAGAGTTTGAGAACAGAGACAATGAGCAGTTATCTCTGTCATGCTGCTGCTCTGTATTCCCTGGCCCAAATTGTGAAGATGTGCAACATAAACCAAAGTAGCTCTCTGAAGAGGTTTACAACAAAGCAAATTCAACACAAACAGGCTGTCTTTGTGATAGTTCATTTGACAAAACCCAAACTAAACCACATTAGATAAAAATTCATTAATTGAAATCCATCCTCTTTATGTTTTACCTAACCCTCTTTCACTGAACCACGTGAATTCAACCTTAGCCCTAACATGCTCAATGAAACTTCTCTGGCATCTTCCTAGAGCTACTGTACTATGGGGACAAAAATGTAATTGTGATTATTTTATTTTATTTCTAATTCACTCATAAAATCCATAATTAGTTATTTGATCAATTATTCATAGAATTTAGAACTCTGAACCTTCCCCTAAAATGACTGGCAAAGCAGTTATTCAAATGAAGACTAAAAAAAAAAGAAAAAATAACGTCTATAACATTAATCTAAAATAACATGAAAATCAAAGAAAAATATTTAAATAAAATGCAAATTTCAAATGAAATAAACTTATTAAAAAAACAACAACTAATATTTATTGAAATAAAAAAAAAAAATTTACTTTTTTAAAAACAATGAATTTGTTCACAAGTTAATGCACCAAACCATTGAAAGTTCCTATGCCTGGATCTTAGTGCACAAATTCCAGGCGCAAAAGTAGCAAGTCTTGCATACCATGTGTCTATGAAATTCTGCTCTCACTCTGGGTGCTGGTCATTATTCACCCTTGACATTTTGTAGTTTTGTAGTTTTGAACTTTCCATTCCCCGCTCTTTTATGACATGGTGCCACCTACGATGCAAAGTTTACCAACTGTGGATCAGCTCATACGTGACAGGATGCCGCTGCTACAGGGATGGAGTACTCGATTCCCAAACTTTGACTCAAATCCTGACTCGAGTCATGTTTAAGGGACTTGTGAGTCTTCTCGAGCAGCTTATCAGTAACTTGCACTTGGACTTGCAACTTTAGGACCTGGACTCTGACATTTACTATTGTGGGAATTAGTATGTAGCCAATGCTGTATTAGGACAGACTACTGGACAAATTAGATAATTTACCATAGCTTTTGTAAGTGTACAGGTGATGTAGATTTTTTCCCCCAAAACATAAATAAACAGGTTTCATTGTTTTGCAAGTTACTTTTGTTAGCTTGGTGATAGTTTGTGGGCATTTAGTATTTTTTTTTAAATAAAGTAAACCATGTATAGCTGTCATTCTAGTCTTTAAATCTATATCCAGCTCTTACATTATTTTTTTTATTTGCTCTCAGGTGATAATGACTTGGCTTGGACTGGACTGATCTTTTTTGGGACTTGGGCGAAGGACTCAGTGACTTGGCCTGGACTAAACCTGTGTGACTTGGACTCAGATACTAAGAAATCAAGTGTGACCTGGACTCAGGAGATGGTGACGGCACTCGTCCCTCCTTCTTTCTGCCAACTTTACTTTTGGAAAACATGGTCACCGTAAGGATGCTGGTTCAGCCTTCAAAAGGCTGGAAGTTCACATCAAGCTTGATATATTAATAGCATACTGATCAGTTTATTTAGAAAAGCAAAAATATGTATTGTTTTTGTGATTGTTTGTAGTGAAAATCAAAACTCAGAGATAAACTTAAATAATATAGAAGCCCATTCCCAGACATGCTTTATCAAACATATAGATTATTCCCTCTCTCCACCTGAAAGGACAACAAAAGCTTAGCTCAATCCTTTCAGCAGCAGATTTGTCTGTAAAATTCACTGGAACACAGTGAAAAACTGTAATGACACAGTTGTTGAGGACCCAAATAACTTGTGAAAAAGTCTTCTGGGAAACAGGACATGCAGGACTGTATTCTTGTATCTGTCATTTAATAAATTATTCATATTATAAACTATTGTTTGATAATTTAAGCTGCTTCTGTTCCTGTAAATACTTTTATGTCAACAAATATATTTTAAATTCCCATCTGTGTGTTAGATTTGTTGCAGTATGTCTCAGCAGGGATTACTTTAATTTCAGTGATGGAACATCCGTGTTTGTTCTGCTTTCGTTATGAGAACAATGTCAGCATCAAAGCACTAATTATACAATGAACTATTTAGGACTTTGCCTCTGCAGCCGGATGTTGGCAGGTGTGGAACGCTTCTGCCTCAAGGCTTCTATTATTGTTTTTTTGCTTTTGTTTTAACCCATCGCTGTCTGAACAAACAATCATTTAAAGCAAAGAACATAGATGGATGGATGGAATATATTTTTATTAATTTGCTTAACTTAACTTTTCATAAGACTATATTAATTAATAAGCATTACCATTATGCTCTTTCAAAGTGATGGTGGCACTGAATGTTAACCTTCAGTATTGATTGGTGAGAAACCTGAGCTGGCATACTTATGTCTCAGTTTTCTAGTCTGTTGGCAGATGAAAGTTTAGAGTTTGTGTACAGAGACCAATGCAGAGTTGATCATTATTGTGATATTGTTTATTTAATTATTATTGTGAAATATTGTCCACTATATGATAGAGTGTTTAATGCCTAGAGTGTTGAATGCATTTACACTTGATTAAAATAACTAAGCTCTCCACAGGGGTCAGGATACCTAAATATTTAAAAAAAAAATTGGGTGAATCTGAAGGCCATCCGTCAGTTGGACGGAGGAGTATTCACACCTCTGACCGCTTGATGCAAATATGCAGACATTTTCAACTTTACGTATGCAGTACAAGTAACAACGTCAGTTCAAAAAAAATATTCTCATGAGAGCATCTGAGCATCATCTCAGACTTGAACAATGTACTCAATGCATTTCGCTCTCAAGAGCTCACTTTCATGCAAACCACTGGTTTGTGCCACGAGAATTCCTAGCGCTGAAGTGATCCATTAAAAAAAGTCCTTGGTTCAAAACTGGATGGAGTTTGCATGTTCTCCCTGTGCATGCATGGGTTCCCTCCAGGTACTCCTTCTTCCTCCCACAGTCCAAAAACATGACTGTTAGGTTATTTATTCTCCCTAAATTGTCCTTAAAGGTGAGTGTGTGTGTGCATGGTTATTTGCCCTGTCTGTCTCTATGTTGCCCTGCGATGGGCTGGCGACCTGTCTAGGGTGTACCCCACCTCTCGCACCTTTGACCAATGGAGATAGGCAGCAGCTGGATGGATGGATTGGTGCTTAATTCCACTCTCCAGTGTGGCAGTGAAGCACAGATTGAGTATCTAGAACAGCATCTAAATCCCCATGAGAAGTTATCTGTCTGAGGCAAAAATCCAAAACCTCATGACAATAACCTCTGCAACAATCTCACTATTTGATTATGCACGGAACATTTCAGTTCCTTACAGTGCAGGAAGACCTTGTGAGCCTGTGTACAGGCGACACCAGGTGAACTATTCACATTTTATGAGCAATTTTTCAGTTATGTTTTTAATGCATATAGTTCTCTGTTCATGTTTAATTATCTTATTTAAAATCTATTTTAAAAAAATTATTGAAAACATTTTGATGGGTAAACATAGACTATGATAGGGTTATTTTGACCTTAGTCTCAATATGATGGGCAACAAAAATATCTTGTCAGATGTCAAAATCTCCCTCAGTTGGAAGGTGATTGTGATGTTGCTATACTGATATGCGCTTAGCATTCAAAGACAGTAACTGGGTAAGAGTTAGACACC
Organism: Apricaphanius iberus; assembly: GCA_028564705.1. Classification (NCBI taxonomy): domain Eukaryota; kingdom Metazoa; phylum Chordata; class Actinopteri; order Cyprinodontiformes; family Aphaniidae; genus Apricaphanius; species Apricaphanius iberus. The sequence continues at coordinate 39,866 of JAPXFQ010002125.1, read as the reverse complement.
CTAGCTAAGTCACTGGTCCATTACAAAACAAGGATTTGAACCAAATATCTCATTTTAAGCCTAACATTGGTACTTCTGTTTATAGCCACAACTATGGTCTCAAATCTGAGTTTCAACTACAAACTCTCAGCCATTTTGTCATGCCAGTGAGTGCAGGGTCCTCAAGTTCAACCTGAGCACAACATTATTAAAACACAATTGCATTACTTAGCAGTTTTTTGTTGTTTTGTTTTTGCATACACAAATCACCTGGGAAGCTCTTGTGCCCTTTAAAGATAGAAAGCCCACACCATTCTTTATTGCCCCCTGAAGACCTCATCAAGACGCTGTAAGGACCACCCACACTACCAGACTTTTATTTTTCTTTTTTTTTTTTACATCGCTGTGAGGACCCCGTTACTACATGAGAAAACTCTGCAAAATAAGAATTAGTAAACAATTGCCGCTGAAATGATTATAAAAAAAGGCAGTTTGCTATACTCATATTTTAAGTCTTCTGGATTGAGTGTGTTGTTCTGATATATATCAAATCTCATCGAATGTAAAAACAGTAATGACTTGCACTATTGCAGAAATAAAGTGAATGTACTGGATTCTTTACTTCACAAAAAAAAACAAAATAAACAAAACACTTTTTGTCCGCATTTTCCACAGGTTTAGTTTTATCATAGATTTACGATCTATGTCTACAGAACATGATAGAAAGTCCAATGTTGAATCCGGGCTTCACATATTTTCTACTTCTATTAAGCTCCATATGGAAGTCTTCTATCATTCCTTACATTTGGCAGTAAAAGTACTCCATCTTTCTCTCCTTTGGGTGGGAATTTCTACTGCAGTTTCTCACTTACAGGCTGACAGCTTTTATGACAGACTTCCTGCCGTTTTTAGATCGAGGATCTCATCACCTGTCGATCACATCCTGACTGCACTGATTATCCCATGACGTAGTTCTAGACATGTTTAGCACAGGAGACAGGAAGGGGAATAAATTCAGTACAAAACATTATTTCAACCTTATTTTCAACTGTTAATGCTGTGCCTGATAAATTCAGTGATTAGTAGATCATATTTCTGGTCTTTGCCCTGGCAAAGTACAATTCATTTAATCTACTATGCAACTGTAATCCATCTATAAGAAACCGACAGACTTAACAGTACCCCCCATGTTTCAGCTGAGGCAACTGTAAAACCCTTGACCCAAGTTTTCCATTTATACCCAGCAACAGACGGTTTGCACCAGAAAGTACAGCAACCGAAGCAAATACAGAAAAAAAATTAAACTTGCTAGAGCTCATCTCATGTTCAATGCATAACGTATCATAGAGTTACGTGTTTTGAAATGGAAGCCACACCAGTTGCTTTCCTCACTCCATTACTTGTAGTATTTCACAAAATCAAAATGGTCACAGGATTCAGATTTAAACCCTTCAATATTTATGCATGTGCAGCCCTGCTTGGCTGAGCCCACCTGAGCCACTGAATCTAGGCTGCTACTGAAAGGGACTTGTATTTTTTTTTTTATCTTGGCCTACATGTATGTGGAGTTTTTTTCTTTATTGTATTTTTTTCTCATGGCAGTTGTCAAATGGCATCTTTTCAGTAGCTAACTTTCTGTGTAAACTTCTGGATACAAAAAAAAACTATCTTTTCATATCCAGTAAGCTGCAAGCATATTCATATTTAGGACTCCTATAATGAGAACAACAAAGCTGGAATATCTCTGTTTTAATGGTTAAAAAGAAAGAAAGAACGAAATGCATTAGAGCTGGGAAAAACAACTAAGGGAATTTTGTGCTGTATTGGGCAGGGTATAAATCTTTAGAAAGAGTGGGAGCAGATGGAAGGAAATCTCAAGAGATGTTGTTATACCCATGTGTGAACAGGAACATGTTTGCAGCAAGAAAAACTGCCTGGTGAAAAAGTTTTATACTTAAAGCTAAAAGTTCAGAACGTCCAGAAAATAACCTGTAATCGATGCAAACAGTTCAGAAAACAAAGAAATGTCCAAAACTGAAACTACATATAATTGACAGAACAGAGCCAGCTTAAACAAAAACTAGTAAACTTGCTATATTACAACAAGTCTTATCAAATTTCAATCAATCAAATGTTATTTATATAGTGCCTTACAACAGCCTGAAAGGTGCCCAGGATGCTTTCCAAAATAAAAACACAAATAAAAACAAGAACCACAGTAGACAGCGATTAAATAACACAAAATTACGTAAAAACAGCAATCGAGTCAGTGGCTACTTGTCGAAAGCTTGTCTGAAAAGATGTGTCTTCAACTGTGATGTAAAAACAGTGCACTCAGCGTACCTTCGAAGCTGTACAGGAAGTGCATTCCACAGCTTTGGGCCTTGGACGGCAAAAGGCCGGCCCTCCAAACTTTTTATAATTGTACTTGGGCATGACCAGCGAGGTATGTTCAGAGGAGCGCAAAGTTCTGGCTAGTTGGTAAACTACCAACTCAGCGGCTAGGCAGGGGCCAGACCATTTATAGCCTTGAACAAACCATCAGGATCATTAAACGCCACCCTGAACCGCACTGGGAGCCAGTAGAGAGAGCAGAGGACTGGGCTGATGTGAGAATGTTTTGCGCTGTTGGAGAGGAGACGTGCTGCAGCGTTTAGTACCAGTTGAAGCCGATTGAGGAGTGAGGTGGAGTTAACCTCCACAATCGGAAAAAAAATCGACTACTCAAAATCTCACAAATTCCCTTCCTTGTATGCATTTTATTGTAGCTACTGTTAGAACGTTCCTATTAGCCTAAATATAAAAGCAGCATCCTTCTTCTTTGTGACGCTCATTATGTTCATTGGTAGCTGGCAAAAACAACAAGTTGTTCCATTTAAGCTACCAACTCGTATGGATTGTGGACCAGAAAGTCACTCAAGGTTGAACTTCAATCTCTAAGACTGTTGTGTCCTGCTTGTGCTAGCGTCAAACTTGTTTTTATCAAACAAAGCTCCAATGTCTATTTTAACATATCAAAGTATCTTCTTTACTGCCTTCAGACACTCTGCTAATAGTTCTGGGTCAATACATTCCATGGTTGCAAAGCAACTTACACAGACTTTGTAGTCTTGTGTAGGCCTGATACCTGAACGGGTGGGCCTGGCTTCCCTTATGTGAATTGACAGTGGTACGCTTCACTGATATCATCAGAAATCAAGTTGAGTGTGTTCTGTAAGAAAGATCTCAGTTGTGTAACAATATCACAAATTAACTTGAGTTACTATGATCATAAACTAGAATTAAACTGTTTGGAGCTGTTTGTGCTGTTTGGAACACAGCCTTACCAAATGCCATGGAGAAAGATAAATAAAAGTACATTTGTATAAAAATACAAATCTGACCACTCCATAAATTGTTTGTGCTGAAAGTTGTATACGGTTGGAAATGTCAGGGAGGAAACAAACTACAGATTGAAGGGTCATGAGTTTAATGACAGCTGCCTTATCTTTCTTGAGAACTCTCAATCTAGGTTAAAATCACTGTTTATACTTCTAATAACAGTCTGATTTTACATGTCAAAGAAACATAATCTAGTGAAGTTATTGAGACATCATGTTTCAAGACCAGCTCCCTCCATTATTTTATTATGTTACATCTATGTTTAGATTACTGGCAAACATCTACAAATTCATTTTAGACACTGAGGGAAGAAAAAAAAAATCTTATAAGCCAAATAAACCGATGGCAGTCTGGATGTCTGTGGACGATTTAGACATAATTTATACATATTTTCATCTAAAAAATACTTACTTGTTCCCTTTATCTTTTTAGATTCCAGCTGTGATAATAACACAGATATCTGCTACCAATTATACATTCAAAGTTGGACAGATCTGACCTTTCTGACCTTGCAACAAAGTGTGGAGTCTCTTCCAATGTACTGTAGTGTATATGTTCGACAAAGTACATTAAATATTGAAATATCAGGAAGGAGAAGTATAGGATGAGAGAGTTAATCCAAATCGTTAACAGCCACTATTGCTTATTATCCAATTAAGACTTTTTTAACAAATTACCTGAATCTCCTAGTCTGGCAAGCCATTCTCTATATACACAAATATAGTCTGGCCCTAAACCAAAGACAGAGCTGGGAGTGAAATGTATAGCATTTATCAGTCAACAGGGAAGCATGTCATAGACAATTAAAAGAAATGAATTTAAATTGAATTGCTCCCCTCTCAAAGAAAGGCCGAAGACTAAACCGTCCAAGGTTGATGCAAAAGCAAAGCTGTTTCAAACGAGTGCCATACCTAAGCCACCATCTTTGTTGTTTGTCTCCATCGCAGCTCTGCTGTGATAGTAAAAAAAAACAACAAAACTCTACCGTGATGGTGCTAAGGTGGTAAGCCCGCCCAGTGTCTCTTTACAATGAAGCGCACTGTGACTGGACTGGCCTAGCCCAGACTTAGCTGAGCCAGTGGTAGACCTGCTGAGGCTACAAGGGAGAGTGGTTACACTAACTTGCAGACAAGTCTTTGTCACTGCTACAGTTTGTCAAGATTTCTAGGCAAGGAATGTCCCGTTTTTCCTTAAAATCAGGGGCTGTTGCTACCTTTAAAAAAGTGGTACAATAATAATAATAATAATAATAATAATAATAATAATAACAATAATAATGGATTGCCATTATATAGTGCTTTTCGAGACACCTTGCTCTTTACAGACCCATTACTTATTCACTCTCACATTCACACAATGATGAAAGCAAGCGATTGTAGTCACAGTTGCCCTGGGGCAGGCTGACAGAAGCAAGGCTAACATTTTACACCATTGACCCCTCTGGCCAACAACAGTAGGCAAGGTAGGTGAAGTGTATTGCCCAAAGACACAATGCATGTAACAGCCACCCTAAGGTTCAATAATTACTGAAATTAAAGTGCTTTTGGATAACATATCTCACTTGCTAGTTTAAAAAATGGCTGAAAAACCTAATCTAATCTTTTTCTGCACATATAAAAAAATATTGATACAGGAGCACTTAATGAGGAGTATAAGTTGAGTGAGGAAATTATTTGTAGTCTCTCTGTCTTTAAAATGCTTCATGTCGAATAAATTAGCCCTTCCGCGACTTGATGTGCTACGTGTACCCACATACCCATAGGGGATTGTTTATGCAGTAAAGCTGCATCATAAACAGTAAGAGTTACTCCATTTGATCAGAACTGTTGGAGAATTGAAAGGGACAATCAACATTTTACCAGGAGGAGAAAAGAGCAGGTGGAAAAGCCAGAATGGTTTTGACATTTGACAAGTTGTCACGAGCAGCTGACTGTACTCCAAGATGACAGTGACCGCAGGGTGCCTCCAGGGGCACAAAATCAATGAAATAATCGGGCATTTGGAACACAATGGCTGATGGCTTCAACTGGCTTACAATTCACTTCATGTTTCTGACTTCAACATTCTGATGCTAAGCTGTTTATATAAAAAAAAACTACAGGGCATCTTCAAAGGTTACGGACACCCATCCGCCTTGTCGAAATAAACTTCACCTCGCCTGCAAAATGGATGATTGGCAACAGCACAAAGACAGAAAAAGCTGGAATGAAACCAGATACCAAAATACTTGTTTGTGCTCCAAATTTATGAAACATTGCTCTTATCTTACATTATTATGATTTTAAGAGAGTTGAAAAATATTTTACTAAATCTGCCTAATATTTTGGTCTCAATTTATTATTGTAGTGCTGAAACAACTAGCAGGTCACTTTTTATATGGAGCAGGTCAACTCCATGCTCTTCATTACAACAATACTAATGATATTTACTCAATATATAATCCTGCTCACTCTGGACTTGTGGGATTATGTTGCTTGATATTGGATTTTCCCTTTAACTCTAGGGAGTTGAATGAAAAAGTTGACCAGTTATATGGCATCACATCATATTATTACAATTTTATGTTATGCTAGCCTCATCAACATCACACAATTCATTGATTTGATAATTACATAGCTCAAACGGTGTTTCAATGTGTTGTCTTACCCCTTTCATCATCCTTGTTTGTTTTCACAAACCATGAGCTTGTTTTAGTGAAAATGTTGTCCATTTTGGCTCATTTAACAGCTTCTGTTTGAGCTTTCCTCCTATTAATTTTAGCCCTCTCCATGCTACCCTTCCTCTTTGAACTTTCAATCACCACTGATTGAGTGCTCATTTGTGTTATGTCAAGGTGTACTCCAAAGGAAAAAAACAACAACAAAAAAACAAGTTGCCAGTCGAGGCAGAGGAGACATACTATGGCAAGCCATTTCTCTAACAACTCCATATCATTGATATCAACTGTTATAGAATAGAATAATCCCTTAATTGTCCCACGAGGGGAAATTTGGTCTTAACAGCACCCAAAAAACAGATGTACACAGAACAGAAACACACATAATTTTTACAGAAGAAAAAGAAAGAAACGATTATTTACAGTTATAAAAAATAGAGTACCTTACAGTTAAGGCAATTTGAATATTTAGAAGGTTAGGAAGTAGAAGGTGCAGCATCTTGGTTGTCCCCGTGATGGAGCCCATCAGAAGGTTACCTTTGGTTTTATTACATGCTTGGATGGTTATCCTCATCATGCTGTTAACAAAGAAAAAAATAGATACAATAACAAAAAAAGTTAATGTGCAATTTCCAATAGGTTAGTATGTATAGTCTGTAAAAAAATAATGTGCAAGTTATGAATGTAATGGAGCTGTTGATTAGTGCAACTTATAGTGCTGATGTAAGCATCTATGTCTGTTGGGAGCAGTTTTGATTGTACAGTCTAACAGCTGCAGGGAGGAAGGACCGCTGGAAAAGCTCCTTCATGCTTCTAGGATGCAGCAGTCTGTCACTGAAGGAGCTCTGCAGTTTAACAATATTTCCTTGCATAGAGCGGGAGACTGTCCATTATAGATTGTTATTTTGGCCAGTCTTTCTGGCTCCCACCACCTGCACTGGATCCAGGGTTCATCCTAGAACAAAGCTTGCCTTCCTGGTGAGTTTACCCAACTTTGTTATGTATGCCAACTAGTGTCCAACCACACAGAACTACTTAAACATTTTTCTCCAAATAGTTTAAACTTTTGCAGAAATATTCGTACTAGTAACTTAGTTTTTAAAGTTGCTCCTTTGGCACACTAATACAACTCAGCTTGCTATAGTACACTGGCCCTTGTTGCTCATATATCAGACTGGCCCACAAGGAATCGTTTCTCCTGATGACCCACTCTTGTCATGCGTTTATGAATCAAAAGTACATAGTTCCAGTTAAAGGGGACAGAACAGTAACATAGGTCATTATCCTGTTATGCCTCCCAAAGAACCCCAAGCTGTTACTCTTAGCTGCAGTTCTCTCAAGGGAAACTCTGTAGATGTCTTATAACCTACCTCACTGTGTGTAGTAGCAATATAAATTTGGGATTATTAAACAAAGAACCATTGTCAGTTATGACTCTCTCATTTGAATAAATTAATATGTCTTGGCTGTGTTGATGATAAATTAAGGACTCTGTGAATGTACTTCATGTACAGAACTGGGATGTTGCTCCAATTTTTTTGAGGAGCAAAGCAGCTGAACTTTAAGTTGAAGCTCTCTATTTTCTAGTCCGCTTAAATTCAAGCTTTTACTTTCCAGTTCTTCAAGAATAGTTCACCCTAAAACAAAAATATTGTTTTTTTCCAGGAATGTTGCACTGAAAAAAGAAAGACCTATTGGCACTCTCCAATGGTCGAAAAGTCAGGGCCAAACCACAACCTTCTACAGCATAGGTGTTCAGCTCTTTTCCTCGAGGGCCAACCAATTCTAAATGAGTCTCTGCTCCAACATCACTGATTCACTTGGTTCAACTACTTCCTCAGTATGTCAGCATTCTTCAGAACTTCTGTTCAACCTCCAGAATACTGGCTCTTGAGGACTGACTTTGGAGACCATTATTCTAGAGAAATATTACTTCTAGCAAGTGAATGTCTTGGGATCACCCAGAAGGTTTTCTGATGATTGAAATGTCGAGGTTTTACCACCTTGACCTGTCACCTCCATACCTGGAAAAGGATTGGTACATATAATCACAACCTATTTCCTTTAAATGAAAGTTGTATAATTTTGTTTTCTGTAAATAAAAGTAAAGAAAAATAGTCTGTGAAGAAAAGACATTAGGGATTTTGTCTCTTGACAATTTGTCCTGAACTTGCAGTTCTGCTGACTTAGCTGTTTCTTTTTAGAGAACCACTGGCTGATTTATAGGTCAGCCTCTTGGCCAACCTGCAGACATCCCTTGGTTCTAAGACAAATAAGAAAATGACTAAAAGAATACTTTATTTTGCTTTAATGACAAAATGCTTTCATTGGCTGATGTGTCAAGCCGGTTTAACGGTGACACCTAACAGTGAGGTCCAATCATGTCAAGTAAACCACTCACGCATGTCATTTGCATCACATTACCACAGACCTTGACCATAAAGGGAAATAATTGAGCCAACAGAATCACGCAAAACAAATGTAAAACTGCCAAATACAACAAGGCAAAATATGTGCTCTGAGACTTGCATTTCCAATGTCTACATTTATTAAGCCGATGTAAACTGTAACACAAAAACTTTAATTTTTACCCAGCAACAGTCCTACATATCTATAGTCTTACATGGGTTTCACAATGTCAAACTCTCATTTCCCATGAAATGTGACCATATGGAAATCTAAATAGTTCAAGACTTGCTCCATTTGTGTTTATATTACACTGCTGTGCTCAGGTTCTGAGAGCAGCTGCATCTGGCCTCTCAGCAAATTGTGCCTGAAATTGGCAATGTGGTTCAGAACAGGTCTGAAGGTAAATGGAAAAAAAAGGTACAATACAGAGCTCCCACTTTTCTATACCCACCGCAGGTGAATTTCTCACAAATCTACAAGTCTTTCTTATTTTTTCTGTCACAAGTGGCTCCTAGAAAAGGTCAGTAAGTCATGAAATGTAGAGCCAAGAGGCCTGGAGTAATCCATACAGAAACCGGTGTCTATGTCTTTTCTTCTGTCCTTCTCTTTTTGCTGTAAATTGGCTTGGTTTTGAGTACGGGATGTCTGTTCTCCAGGAAGAGTTTGAATTTCACCGATCAGGGGAAAATATACAATTGCATGGCATTTTGAGCTGGCTCTCATTATGAACTGAAATGCATTTTTTTTTTTCTGTTGACCATTCTCTCGGGTTTTGAGTCCAAGAATGAACAAGAGATATGTCTTCTTTCGCCGGACACAAGATTTAGTTTTACAGAGGCAGTAACTGGAAACATGGCCATGCATCAACGCCAAAAGCTTGAGGAAATGTACCTTTAGTGGTTATTTTTTGGAGTGGAGCCAGAACAGTTTTAAACCTTAAGCATGTTAAAGCTTTAGATGAATTCTGTTCTGATAACTCCATACCTCAACACTTGCACAGTGAACAAATGCAGATTTACTATCCAGTTCAGATCCCTTGGTTCTAAAATAGAATTACTACATCGACCTTTGCATCATAACCTGCTGCTGAGCCAAAATCTTATTTATAAAGAACAGAACTGCCTAAAGGCAAAAGTCGCTATAAGAAATGGCAGAAATTTGGACAAAACTCAACATAGCCTGTTTGCTTTTACATAAAACCTTAATTCTCATCTCCATCTGCCCTGGGGTAATGAATAAGATATGTGTTCAGAACTGGTTGGATTACTGAACAAACCCACTGGGAATACAGTTAGAGGCTGTTTGGCCTCATCTAAAGCCTCGGTCTGTTATAGCAACTTTTTATTTCTTGTCAGGAAGACATTTCAGTAACTTCACATATCTGAAAAGACAAAGCAAAATAGGAAGGTACAAATGCGATAAAGCATAAGTATTTAATCTAACTAACTATAATATTTTGAAACAATATTCTATTTTGCAGACCATATGTCTGCATAGTGATTTGGTGGACCTTTTCATTTTTTTCACAAGAAACAATGACTAAATAAACAACCATGAAGTTAGACACTACTAGATGATCTTGATTGACCCCGTGATGGAGCCCATCAGAAGGTTACCTTTGGTTTTATTACATGCTTAGATGGTTATCCTCATCATGGTGTTAACAAATAAAAAAATCGATACAATAACAAAAAGAACTATCTCATTATGTTAAAACAACTAGTAAGCATATACTGGTCATAACCAAAGACAGATATTTGAATTAACACAAAGGTAAAGAAGATAAAAAAGAACCTTCAAAGTTAGATACCTTGGTAAAAAAATGATGGATGAATGGGGTTAAATGTTATGGGTTTACATAAAGTCAGATCAACAGAAACCCACTCTTCAGTTGTAAGTGCTTCAACCTTTAGCCGTCTACTGGTGATTGTTTTTTTTTACTTGCTGCGACAAGTAAACCAAACATTTTCTTATATTTTATATTTAACTTTTGCAGTTATTCATCCATATAAATAGCAGGGCAAATAAAACAATTTTCTATGTTGTCATGGATTTCCTTTCACTGCACTCTGATAATACAGCATGCTGAGAAAATGTGTCCAAGAGTTGCTTCTCCAGTTCCACAAAGTGTCCAACAGGCATCTCCGCTACCCACTCCCCCCCCCCTGTTACTAATAATAATATAATAATATACAGTTGGGCAAAAAAGTATTTAGTCAGCCACCGATTGTGCAAGTTCTCCCACTTAAAATGATAACAGAGGTCAGTAATTTTCATCATAGGTACACTTCAACTGTAAGAGACAGAATGTGGAAAAAAAATCCAGGAATTCACATTGCAGGATTTTTAAAGAGTTTATTTGTAAATTATGTTGGAAAATAAGTATTTGGTCACTTCAAACAAGTAAGATCTCTGGCTCTCACAGACCTGTAACTTCTTCTTTAAGAAGCTCTTCTGTCCTCTACTCGTTACCTGTATTAATGGCACCTGTTTGAACTCGTTATCTGTATAAAAGACACTTGTCCACCGCCTCAAACAGTCAGACTCCAAACTCCACTATGGCCAAGACCAAAGAGCTTTCGAAGGACACCAGGAAAATAATTGTAGACCTACCCCTGACTGGGAAGAGTGAATATACTATAGGCAAGCCGCTTGGTGTGAAAAAATAAACTGTGGGACCAATTATCCGAAAATTGAAGACATACAAGACCACTGATAATCTCCCTCGATCTGGGGCTCCACGGAAGATCTCATCCCGTGGGGTCAAAACGATCATAAGAACGGTGAGCAAAAATCCCAGAACCACACGGGGGGACCTGGTGAATGACCTACAGAGAGCTGGCACCAAAGTAACAAAGGTTACCATCAGTAACACACTACAACGGAGAGGAGGGAGTTGAAAGTCCGTGTTGCTCGGCGACAGCCCCAAACATCACTACTCTCAAAAAGATCTGCATGGAGGAATGGGCCAAAATACCAGCTACTGTGTGTGCAAACCTGGTAAAGACCTATAGTAATCGTTTGACCTCTGTTATTGCCAACAAAGGTTATATTACAAAGTATTGGGTTGAATTTTTGTTATTGACAAAATACTTATAACCCCTAAACTCTGGCAATCATGTTAGGATACCTTTGGCAAAAACATAAATTAATATATGTAATATCTTGTATATATACATGTAATATCTTGTATTTAATTTACAACTGAGTTGATTGAGCTGCAGTGAACACATACATGGTGTGTGTGTGTATATCCAGTTCTGTTGGGAATGTTTCAATGTATACAATAAATAAATGTGGCAGTCTGGCTTATCTGGTGATCAAATTTTGCATGCTACAGTTACAAATGCAAAATAGGGTAGTTATGGAACATTGTTTTTATATAGTCTTGTATTCCTTGAAAGGCAATGCAGATATGCTGTAGTTTCACACAGTGTTAGTGATGTTCGATTAGTTTATCTCTGATTGCTAGTATTAATAAAAACAAATGCTTTTTGGTGGTTTTATCCACTTGAAAAACATTCAAGGTGGCTGCTTTTTGTAATTGTTATTGAGGGTTTTTCTTTTTACTTATTTTTTTAGCTAAGATATAAAAAAAACTGTATGATATTTTGATCTCCTGTTCATAGCCACACACTGAATCACTGTCAGAAAAGACAAACGTCATAATTAAACTCTCTCTGGTGTGCCATGCTGTGTCTCAAGAAACAATTTTCTTACTTCGAAATTCTATAAATAAGTCCAGATATGAAATCAGAAGTCATCCGTTAGAATGATACATTATCCTTGAAGGATCTGACAGGGCGGCATCTTGCTTGAAGACAATGCAACTGAGGAAAAAAATCCTTCCCATACAGTCCAAGCACTAAAACAGGATAATTGTGCATTTTATTAGCATTAACTTTTGTCGAGTAACGGTCGGACATAATTTCTTAATCGTTATTGTATTATTCCTGATGTAAGAAATGGATAACTTGTTCCATTGTTTGGGAGAGCCAAGTGTTTAAAATCCAGTGGGAGGTTGTGATATGACAGATCTGTCACAGCCAGCCAGCTCACTGTGGTTCTTCAACTAAGAAAAGCTTGAGCTGCAGGCATGCCCTTGGGATGTGCTCTTAAAAATAGCCGTCGAATATGCAGCTGCATTATTGGAATATTAGATAAACTCAAAGAAATGTGAGTTATGACAACCACCTTGAAGGAGAGGCAATAATAAAAAAAAGACCTGGTACTGTTGGAGAGTGAGGCAGAAAGGGAGAGATGGAGGGAGGACAGGAGAGGGGAGGAGGAGGTGCAGTGATATATCTTTTACCCTCCCCAGCCTTTATTTTCCACAATGATTGGAGGCCCTCTGTAGATGATGAGGGAGGCAGCTGTGAGAGTGTAGAGGCTCTGCAGGTTCACAGCAAAGTCAACACCGTTCAATCCCTCTAAACCCTCACACCGCTCACCGCAGAGCAGCGTGCCAAAATAAAGCCAAGTCTGCCTGTGCAGAAATGTGTGTAGCAGGCTTGTTTCCCACTGCCTCTCTATGTACACGTGTGCTCAAAAGCCTGCATGCTCACTCCTAATCCAGGACCATGTGGGGTGCAGTGTGTCTACAAATGTTCTCACTTTCTGAAGTGAAGCTCATGGTTTGATATGGGATAGGACCTGTGGCATTCATTTCTCCACAGGATGAATTCTATTCTGCTGAAATCTCCAACGCTGCAGGCGGGTTATTACTGTGTTGATTCATATTTTCCCTTTGAGTGGAAGGGTCGGCGCATAATTGACATTAATGAGGATTAATCTGAAATATTGCTCCATTTAGTCCAAACCTCACCAGACCCTGTTTTCACAGTCTCTTTAGTCCAAAAATTTTAATATCGTCTGTGAGACATTGACTCTCCATCCTGCAATTAAAAATTAAGAAGAATATTACAAAGTAGGGATGAACCAAAAAATTTGCCAACACTTCAATTTATGACTGTTACTATCATGGTGTTGCCTATGTTGGTATTTCTGGCATAAGAAAAAAAAAAGTTCTTCTCCCCTTCCGGCCGGCCCATTGGTCCCCTGGCCGAAAAAATAATGAATGGAAGTCAATGGAGCGATAAAAGTTATTTTCTAGTCCGCTTTGTATTACGTTCTGAATCACACATATGTTGTACCTTAGTTTAAATTATAACTAATTATGTACATTTCAATTGTGTTCGTCCAGTGGTTTAGAATTTATTTGATTGGAAAATTATAAATAGGAAGTCAGAAGCCGCATATATGATGTCACGCAACTAATGCAAGCTAGCACTAGCTATATCACGTAAAACACTCACCGAGACCTTGTAGAGCTTCTCCTCCATGCTGGCTCTCACTCCACCGACTGCTTTACCCCCGACATAGCTGCCACTTTCCACATGGTCACGTTTATAGTGGTTTTCTCCTTGTTTAATGCTCCTTTCTTTGTTCTGGAGGCTACGACCCCCGCTCTCCTTCTTCTTCTACAGTTGTAGTCCGCTAAACGTTTTTATGCAAAACCTAAAGTAACTTTTGCAACGGTCGAAAATCAGTGTTTTCTCTGCATCAAAATAAGTCTTTAAAATTCACAGACACCATATGTTCGAACCACGGCACATTTCAAACGGGATCAGAAAATAACTTTTATGGCTTCATTGACTCTCATTTATTTATTTTTTTTGGTAGTAGGGGACCCATGGACTGGAAGTAGAAGGGTCCCTTTAAGATGCTGACTGTACTATTCCACGGGGTGGAGTCACGTGACTATGAACAGTCATGTGACTCCACCCCATCCAGTCTGTAACAACAAGGGAACAGTGTTGCTATATCTAGTAAGTTTTTAGACGCCTCTAGCAACTGTTTTTCGGAAAAGCAACGACCAACAAATATTTGCTTTTGGTGACCTTTGAAGACTCTGAAGTGAAGCACATATCCTTGTTAGGCAGGAAATATACTTGCTTTAAAAATGTGTACACATAATTATCATGGTTGTCTCCCGGCTTGCGGTTGTTTGAAGCACTGTTTATGCATGTCCTTTAAAATTAACGAGACAGGTGCGCACACTGCATTATATGTGTAACTGCTAGGGGGAGTGTAGAGAAAAATTTGACTGGCTATAGGTACACAGGGTTAACAAATGCACAACTTGCTTACTAAACATTTAAACTGAGTTATTTCTAAGTGAATGAATAACATGGACACAGCTATGACTTTGAAAAGCGAATCCCCATTATTATCACTATAAAAACTAATCCAAAATAATAATTTATGGCTTTAATTGTACCTCCACCAGGAAGGTTATTATTCTTTCACCAGGGTTTGTCTGTCTGTGTACTTGTTAGCAACATTTTTTAAAATGTTGTACGCAAATTTTGAAGACATTTTCAGGAAACGTCCGCATTGGGACCCGGAACCAATGATTATTATCTGGGTATGATCGAAAAGCCGCCATAACTTTAATAATTATTTTGTGAATAACTATTGAACTAATAATTATATTATTGTGAATCTAATGGTAATGTGCTAATGGTATATTTCAATGGTCAAGGAATCTAAAAAAAACAAAAAAAATTATGTCACACCATTGGTGAATGGATTGGCTCACTGAGCTGCTTTTGTTGGAGTCAGCACTCAGAATACTTTTTTTTTTGTCTGACTGTCTGTTGGCAACATAAATTTAGATTTTGATGAAATTTTCAGGCAATATCCACACTGGGATCCGGACAAACTGAAGAAGTTTTGACCCCATAATCAGTACAAATGAGACTGTAGGTTTTTTTCCTTGTTTTCTGTTGTTGTTTTTTTTAAGTGGAAGCAGTCTAAATTTAAATGAAGAATTAATAGAACCCTTATCATTATTTTGATATTTATATAACTATAGCCTCATAGTTATGTATTTTTATACAAAGGAACAACAATTTACTACTATGTCAAGGGTCACAAAGTGAAATCTGAGGATACACTATGTGCAGTATACATTTGGCCATACTGCATTTATGAGATATTTTTCTGTTCCATTAACTCATCCAGCCGGAGAGCTGGAGTTGCCCCAGGTTGCAATCCCAGTCAAAGAGAATAAATATTGTGTGAATTCCGCATCCAGTTCCCACTGTAAAGTCAGTAAAGAAACAAAGCTACAGAATATTTGCAAGTATAATTTGGTCTCAGGGGCAGAGACTGTATGAGTCTGGTTGTGCTGTGAGACATTTTCTTTGGTTTTGGATTTTTTTTGCACCAGTTGTAAATGGAGATATTGACCCGTCGAATCTCCCCTCCGGGTCAGTGCAATAAGCTTACAGTAAACAGACAAGACACCGGGTTTCATTGGAGACAAGCAGCTTCTCTCTAATCAGCTCTCCATCCTCTCCAGGGTCTCTGTTTCCAAGGCAGCCATGTGCTATTCACACTGTTTCACGCCGCTACAGAAATAGACCAGATAAGATTGTTGGTGAAGAATAGAAGAATAGAATATCTACTTTGAAGGGTACTAGATGACATACAGGATAGTATTTTCAATTACTTATTGTTCAAGTTGATTGTAGAAGTGATATCTCAACCACTACTTGTAAAATGGCCATGGAATATAGCAGAAGCATATAGACCATGCCGTCCTGTACATTTCTTCTAATACAAACAGGGTTACTGATTTGTTTTTAAAAGAAAATAGCAATCTTCATCTTTCAATATTATTTTTTTTTGTTGATAAAGCATTCTCCTAAGACTTGGCTTTTAATCAAAGTTTTGAATTTGCTGTATGTTAGAAGCATAGGTATCACTGCTGAAAAAGAGAAAAAAGTGAATATTATTTATTGCAAACTACAAAGCTCTATTAGTGGATGTTACAATGCTTATTGTTCCCAGAATGCTAGAAATTATGCATCATTACACATGGCTTGTTAATAAAGCAGCAATGGATTATTTGTCGAAACTGCAAATGTAAAAAATAGCCCTCCTACGATAGATTATTGCTACTCATATCCCTCCTCCTATCTACCTATAAAAGGTACATTAAATAGTAAATTATCTCCACTGTCACTGAATGTGGTCATACAACAAAACATATAGTAAAAAATTAATTGAGTCATTAAATAAATGTATTAGTTATGTTTAATGTATTAATATATTGGTTCTATTTATTTAGCTGTTGTTTTTTAAATCACAGTTCTATATGTTTTCGGTTCATCTTATTCCCCCCCCCAAAAAAAAAAAAAAAGAAAAAAAAAGACATAGAAATGTGCATACATACATTTATTGATTTAATTAATTTGATTTTTTTTCTCAATTCCTTCTTTTCAATTTTTGAAATTTGGTTGATGTCACTATGCTGTACAAAGTTGAGAATGTGGAGTAGCTGGAGATTTGATTTAATTTTAGATATTTAAAAAAAGTGAGATAGCAGACACAGCCATAGTAGAAAACACTATAACCACTTGAAAACAGAACATATTAAACAGACATTTTTGCTGTTAAAAGATTGTTTGCTGACATATTTCTGGTCTGGTCCATCTTCCGTTTTTTACGATACCTGCATGAGCAACCATTAATGTTCCAACATAGAGTTTATTGATAGCTGGGACACATCACACTGTGCTCTTAGTCTTGTTCATAAACATTCTGCATGTGTTCAGGTAGAAAACAGCTGGATTTGTTTGGCACACATGCATACCAAACCGACAGAGCTGTACTGAAAAGTATGAATTCATGTACCGTTGCACCTCTAGAATTAGACAGGGATGTCCCGATCTCGAGATGGAGATTTTTTCCAAGACTTTTATAATTCACAATTGTTTAGAAACGTCCTTGTTCCAGCATGAAAGCTCATCAAAAGCGATATGAGGGGTTTTCAAGCATCCCTGACTAAAAGGAAATATATATTTCTTTATATCAGCTGAAAACTAATCATGGGTCTATTTCTGCCCTCTTAAGGGTGGAATAACACTGTTCCCTTATCCACCTTTACAGTACAAGCAAAAAAATAAATAAAAAAAATAAAACCCATCACAGGCACTCATCGCTCCACCCTCAATCGTTCACGCTCCACTGCCAAGTCAGAGGTCTAATTATGCATTTGAGCATGAGAGTTTAATTTGTGCTTTTCATTTGGAGTGATTGGCACTCGCATAAGCTATGCTGAATGCTGTTTAACTACAGAGGACCCAGGCGGTATTCAGATTGCTCCATCTCAGATGTTATTCCCTCTGCTGTTGCATGTACATGTGAAACTAACAAAAAAAATGAATATCATGCAAAAGTTAATTTATTCCAGTAATTCAACTTAGAAGGTGAAACTAATATATGATATATATACTCATTACATGCAAAGTAAGATTTATCAAGGGTTTATTTCTTATCATTTTTTGATGATTATGGCCTACAGCTGATGAAAACCACAAATTCAAAATCTCAGAAAATTAGAATATATAGACAAGGTTCAATATTTAAGTTTAAAGTGTCACACACTAATCAGCTCTAATCAACTGTCTTGTCTAGTTGGAATCACAATCAATAGGAAGACTACTGACCTAACAGTTGTGCAGATTGTTAACACCCTCCATATGAAAGGAAAGCCTCAAAAAGTAATTGGAAAAGCAGTTGGATGTTCCAAAAACCCCATTAAAAGAAAGTTATGTGCAAAGGAAAACAGTGGAAGAAAAAGGTGCACAAGGAGAAGGGATGAGCCAAGGACTGTCAGAAAAAAGACCATTCAAAAGAATTAGGGACCATCACAAGGAGTTGACTAAGATTGAAGTTAATGCATTTAGAGCATATCCTGTATTTTAATGGACGAAGTCTCAGTGAGATTACCTGTAGGTTTTTGAACAGCTGAATAGGAGCCCATTGTGCTGTTCCCACCACCGCCATCTTGGCTGCATCTCGCATCTTCTCACGCTTGAAAAATGGGCAAAAAGGTGGAGCTGAGTGTGTGGGTGTGAGGGTGGGGGCGGATTATTGACACTCTGAGCCACGAGCTACGATCTAACTGAGCTAACCCAAAGCTAACCGTACGTAATAGAGCTCAGCTGGCGCCTTTAGCCAGTGGAGTGAACCAGCTATGCCTCTGCCTTCTCGGCAAGTTCAATAATTTAGTCAAATAAAAGCATGAAGCGTTTTCTCCATAACTTTTTTGAACCCATTTTTTACCAGGCGGCATTATCTCAGATGAACAGCAGTAATAGAATTGTATTTTCAGAAAATAAATGGAGTTCAAGTTTTGATTGCTGAGTAAATATTTTGCTTGTTAAATATTCATTTTTTTTGGCGATGACCTGTTTTGATTTTCGTATTTTTGTTGTGTATTTGGTTTTGTTGCCACTGAATCATGTAAAGCACCTTGAATTGCCTTGTGTTGAAGGCGTGCTATATAAATAAAATTGCCTTGCCTTGCCTAAGTATTCAATTTGGAGCTAAATATTTAGGTTAACTTAATATTTAGCTAGTTATCTAAATAGTTAGCTTGCTATCGTTTTAAACTGTGACAATAATAAATTAATAAATAACATGAACACAAGCAAGAGTTTGAAAAATAAAGTTTAATTTTTTGTTTTTATGCCAGGCTAAATAACCCAAATTGTTACTGTTAATTTTTGACCGTGGAACTTCACAAATGACACCCCATAGCTGGGCTCACAACAGAACCCTTTTAAATCCCCTTCATGAATCCTACTTGTTCTCAAAGGAATGGCTTACATCACCACCCTTTGTCTTCTTGAAACTGTGTGAGAATGAACACAATTAAAAAGCAAAATATGCACAAGTGAAATTTGCAAAAAAAAACATGTTCCTGTATTTTTTTTAGTAAACACCACTTTCTCAAAATCACCTCAACCTCTGAGACACATAGGCCTAAAATGTGTTTTCACTGTAGAAGAACCAGTAATGGTCCAAGAGCCAGAGCTTAAACTGATTTTTTTTTTTGACAACCAGTTTGCTTGTTTCCACAGAGCTTAGTCAGTGCTGCATCACAAAGTCATTAAAACCATTCCACACAGCTGTATACAGTATGCCCACATGGGAGAGACCAAGACAGGACGGGTGCAAACAGAAAGATTATAACTATGGAGGAGTTTGTCATTTTAAATGTTGCTTTTGTGCCTCCACACTTTGCTGGATTTGCAAAGATATATTTGGTGCACCGTCAACAGTTGATACAGTAGTAAGGTGCAGATAATGGCGTCAACTTTTGAAGAGAGAGGTAAAAATGCAGTATTACTGTATCATATTTTTAACCGCTGTTTGATACAACGTGTAGCCATCCTTAGCACAAGCTATGTTCGTTTCCAATTTAACAATAGTTCTAGAAATGTAACACCATTTCTAATATTTATTTCTGTTTTATTAGACGCTGTTATGGCGGGTTTGGATGCAGGTCTCACATCCTCCTCCAGGGCGATGGATGACTTGAACTGTGATGTGCTTTAGATATTTTGCACGTTTCTGACTGCTTCCAATGTTGTAGATCACAGTTTTTACCCACAGAATAAACTTTCACTTTGGCTGCAAAGCATTTCAGTCTTGTCTTGTGTTTACCACATACAAATAAACATATAAACTTGTATATAAACTTGTATACAAAGGGCTGTGTGTGTGAATACAAACATCCTGATTAGAAACAGGAAAGTAGAACACATCACACCAGTTCTAAAGCTCTTACACTGGCTCCCTGTAGCTCAGAGAATGGACTTTAAAATACTAATACTAGTTTATAAATCACTGAATGGTTTATCACAAAAGTATGTTGAAGACCTGATGTCACTATACCAAGCCAGCAGATCACTCAGGTTCTCCTACTCTTGTTTAATAAACATTTCTATAATCAGAACCAAACATGGACCATGCACCTTTCAGTTTCCATGCCCCACAAATCTGGAACCAACTCCCAGACGACTGCAAAGCTTCTGAATTGTTATTTCATATCTCTTTAAAGCTCTTTTAAATCAAAGATTAAGACTCTTCTGTTTAGAACTGCCTTAGAGTAATGTTCTAATATAATTTTTCGACAGTTTCTTTTTATAGTTTTCCTAAAATGTTGTTTTAATCATATTCTTTGTTTGTTTCTCTACCACCAAATACGCTGGTTTTTGTCTTACAACTTTTTCTATGTTTTTATCTTATGTTTGGTTTCTTTACCACCGAATCATGTAAAGCACCTTGAATTACCTTGTGTTGAAAGTGTGCTATACAATTAAAATTGCTTTGCCTTACCTTGAATACGTTTGTATGCATATATAAATATATGTGAATATATATGTATGAAGCAGTTTCGCGTTAACCAAATATTTTTCCGTATTTCACCATCGAAATATTAGCATTCCACCCTTGACACTCTGCTGCAGAGGCGCAGACATTTTCATCTTTGCACATTGAGTACAGGTAACTGAATTACTTAAAAACGTATCCGCACACTCACAAGAGTATAATAACTGAAAAATCTGAAACAACAATCAGTCACTGTAGTCCTGCTTCACCTGCAGTTTTTTGTCTGCATTGGGAGCCAACAGCAGCTTTCCTTTCAGTCCCCCCGTTCTTTTTCTGCCCCCCCCAACGCTCCCCGCCTGAAAGCAGCACCACCGAACAATTTCTTTCCTTTCCTCAGAAGCAGATCCCCATGTGGTCAAACACATTAGGGGAGAACTCCGCCTGTTTCTGGCTGCTCATTACCCACGCCAACATGGTTTCATTTTGGGTACACAGAAAACGCTCACTCACAAATAATTTCCTGATTGAACAATTTGTTAAAGGCGAGGAGGTAGGAGGCAGATGTTGGCAAAAAAGAAATAGCTGCCTTTAGGGTTTTACAGAAGCACCGTTGATTGTTTTTTGTCTTTCTCGCATGTCTGTTGTGATTATATTTCACGCTATGCAGCTCTGGCTCCATAAACCCCTTCTAGGAGGTAATAATGGCGACATTAGTGATTGGAAACTTAGACATCAGTTATGTGTCAGTCAACCTTTGTGTGAAGAAGCCAGAGGATCCAAACCAGAATTAAAAAGGATGAGGAGAGAGTTTGTGCTCTGTGTATTTCTCCACAAAGAGTCAAGTACATCTTTTTTCTTTTTTAAGCTCTGCCCCACTTCTTACACATTTGCTTCCTCACCTGCTCTGCACACCTGGTCCCGCTGATGGTGGAGGTCTCTCAGCAGCACAATGAGAGCTTTTATTCTACTTTACATTTATTTATCTTTGCTTTTGCAGTGCTGGCAGCAGGTGAGGGATGACTTCACCCTCTTAGGTCTCAAATACTATTTTCACTTCACTTTTTCCTCTGATCTCTTGGTGTATAAAACAGGATGAATTTACCTCCATGAGATACAAGTCAATAACCTGATATGGTTTTTTAGAACAGCTTGTGGTACATGCCTTATTTGGGTTACTGTAATGCATCCACATTTATTTTGTAAACAGGGGATTTGCCAAACATACGGGACCATAAATGAGTTAAGGTGTAGAAAAATGATCCATATCAAATAGAAAAGGTCCTACCTGTTGCACTGCATGTGAGATGTTCTCTTTGGGTTTCTTCCCCAAGGTAGAACTCCGGATCAGGAAGACAAATATACCTTTTCACTGTTTTGCTGATGATATCCAAGTATATGTGCCTGTAAACTTTAATAACATAAACTCACTGAGCCAGCTTTTACATTGCTTGGATGAGATCAAAACCTGGATGTCATTTAACTGTTTCATCTTTAACGAGAAAACGACAGAGGTAATTTGGTTCAGCCACCAGCATCCTTTGCAGTTTGCTGCTGACTCACTTTTTTTTTGGCCAAGCCCAACGTCCCTGCAAAAGATCTTGAGGAAGTTGTCCATGCTTTTGTGACATCCCGCCTGGACTCAGGGAACTGTCTATATGTTGGCCTGGATCAATCCTCCCTGCAGCGTTTGAAGGTTGTCGAAAATGCTGCATCTCAGATTTTAACTGGTAACAAGAAATATGAAAACATAACTCCTGTCCTAAAGTCTTTCTACTGGCTCCCAGATCGTCCTTGCATCAATTTAAAAATGTTATTGCTTACTTTTAAAGCTTTAAATGGGCTGTCCCCTTCTTATTTGACTGATCTTTTTCGCATCCACACCCCTCTGAGAACACTTCGCTCAAAAAATCAGCTCCTTCTTGATGTTCCTAGATCCAAAATAAAACGTAGAGGGGACCGCGCTTTCTCTGTAGCTGCTCCAAAACTCTGGAATGCTCTGCCTTTTACACTCACACTGCTCTGTCTCTCCAGACATTCAAATGTCAGCTTAAAACACACCTGTTTTTTCTTTTGTTTTTTTGCCTATGACTGTGCAAGAGAGCATAAGTAGTTCTTATTATTTACCCTTCTTATCTTACCAATTTCTATTTTTTACCGTATTCATAAATTTTTTGAATTGTAATTTTACGATTAGCTGTATTTTGTAAAGCACTTTGATCAACTGATGTTGTTTTTAAATGGTTTATATATATAAATTTGACCTTGGCATTGACCTTGACAAAAAACTAATGGATGCACTTTAATACACTAGTTTAGCACCCTGTTCTGATTGTAATAGAAAGTAGAATATACTCTGTATGCTTTAATATCTGAGAATGGAATTATCAAGAGCTCAGTGTCTTTAAGGTACTTTTTAGATTTTTTAAATGTTTCTTACTGATACATTGGTATCAGTTAGTTAACCAATACAATGAACGAGGGCTGGGTATTGATTCAAATTTTAAGAATCCATTTAATTACAATACTCAAGAGTTATAATTGATTATCACGTTCAGAAAGGACAAAAATATAAAGTTAGAGGCCAATTCTGGTATTTTAAAGACTAAAATGTCAACAACAAAAATATTTCAATTAATGCCAAAAATTGTATTAGGTATATAATAGTACTTTAAAACGACTAAATATTTTAATCTAATTAATAACACAGTAACTATGAATTGATTATTATTAATCGGCCTTCCTAAATTTGTCTGAATAGACTCAAAGAGGTGTATTTTACTGTTTTAATTGAAACATATTGGTTAGGCAATGTGTGCACTCATATTATATAGTCTTCCATTTTTATATCTGTCTGATTTCTGATGATCTCCAGTATTTGAATACCACATATGGGACATGCATCATGTTATAGGTTTAGGGTTCAGGCTGCTTGACTCATCGGATCCCAGCTGAAAAATGTTAAACATTTATTTTATTATCCTTGTTCATAGTATTCAGTGGTATCAGAGTTAGGCTTAATTTACGTTTCGGCATTTCTCACACCAACCACAGTTAACGTTAGCCTGAGAAGGTGCAACAGGAAATAATCAATTGCTAGCTTAAGAATGCAGTACACTTTGTACAAGAAAGCTGCATTTTTTGTTTAAGTGACATGTTTTTTTTTTATAACCAGTGAATCACATCATCCTGTAGATGTGCTTTGCCACATAGACACAGATGACTTCAGTGTGCTAAAAATGCCTCTTAGCCTTCCTGTGGCGCTGCCCTGTTTGCATTTATTCCTCCGTTTAGCTGCTGTTTCTCCACAAGCCTCTCTACAGGTAGATTGCCTGCTGAATTATTAAATAAACTCGATTGGCCCGTCAGAGCGGAACCAGGTTAAAAGCAGTTGTTTGCCGTAAAGGAAAGCAGCGCAGAGAAATCAGGGAAACTAAAATCAGGTGATTGGGTGGAGATAAGGACCAAGCTTCCTTATTCATCTTAGGGTTCGAAGATAGATGAGTGACTGAATAATTTCTAATCTTAAAGGACATGAGGCAGAGGACAGGGGATAAGAGGGCATTTATTTATGAAATCCAGGCTGGTGGTGGTGGTGGCTCAGACCTGTCCAGTGAATTTTCCTCATATGAAAGCATTTCTGCTGCTGTAATTGGCACAATATATGTCTTTTTCTCTTTTTATATACGCTAACTTTTGGGAATTATACGTATAATTATCTCTTAAGAACCCTGTTCTGTTGCACAATACAACCTGGGTTTGCAACTTTATCTGTGTTTTTAATTTAATAACTGCACGCCCTGTATTTTTTCTAACCATGTCCATAAGATGTACATTTTTTTCCTGACTCTTAAATTATTTTCCTTTCTTGTTTTGCTGCCAAATTTCCCCTAGAAAGCCAATAAATGATTTTTTCTATTCTATTCTATTCTATGCTATGCTATTCTATTCTATTCTTTAAAAAAAAAAGGCACTAGAATTTTTTAGTATGGGGTAAAAACTTTCCGTCACGTTGCTACGGTTCTATGGTATAGATATACATACTGCTTGACTTTGCAACCCCCAGCTTCAGTGTATTTTAGTAGAATTTAGCTATAATCACATCAACTTAAATGTTTGTGCTATAATTTTGAAATAAAAAACCTCAACACTTAGTCTTATAAACTAAACAAACAAAAATGCAATATTTTTATCATATCCATAACACTTATGTATGTATATATATATATATATATATATATATATATATATATATATATATATATATATAAATTCTGACTGATCTGTAAAGACAATACTTTTAAATAATTAGCTAAATCTCATTGAAGTCTGTGCATTTTTATGTGATATGCATTTTGCAAACAGTTATAATGCGATAAAAATACATTTCTGAGGTATTATGCACCCTTATTTTAGTTTTTCACACTTTCCACACTTACCATAAGGACAAGCTTTTTGGAGAGTAAGACAAGTCCTGCTTACAGAATTTCTCATCTGACCAATAGCTCTAACCATGGCACTTGTGGTTGTGTTTTCTTTGGTCCTTTTATTTCATAATGCGGTTTGTTCGGTTATGTGTTCTGAGGCATGCAGCTAACAGCTGGTTCAGTAGTTAAGATTAATTTACACAAATGTGGTCTCTATTAGTTAATGACTAATGTAAAGGTTATATATATTTAATAGATGTAATCCACTGTTCGTTCCCCTTCCTCTTCAGATATATACAATCAGGTGTTGCTCAAACAACCCAATAAAGTATTGCACACAGTGAAGGTTTGGGTTCTAACATAAAGAAGTAGTATCCATTTGAAAACCTTAGCAACTACAGGCAATGCAGTGGTCCACTGTAAACACAGATTTATTTTAATTCATTTTGGATGTTTTTACTTTAACCACCTTCATATTTTATTTTAACACTTTATTTTCTAAGGTGTGACCTCTACCTACCTCTGCATCTCTTCCCTTATCTCCACAGTATCATTTTTCATTAGAAAACACATTAGTGGTATATCTTTAGGTCTAATCTTTCCTGCTGACCTAGACGGTACAAAAGTTATGAGTGGAACAAATAGTCTGTGCAGCAGAACTGCAAGCCTACAAGGCTCCTTGATGTGCCCCAGCAGGGCCACGTTGCAGGGAGGCTGGTGTTTAATCAAGCCCCTGGATTCAATTCCCAGCAGGCCCTTGTTCCCCCTGACCCCCACCATCTGTGGAGGCCCGAGCCCACAGAACGCACACCCCATCCTGGACTACCTGTCCTTGGGTGTACTCCAGTGGTTGCTGCTTTATAGGTTTAGCTGACATTCCTAATCCATACGCTCCTTTCTAAGGCGGACACGCTTCCTGAACACATGCTGTTGAGAGCAAACCCAGAAATGATCAATGGGGCTTGTAGGAGAGACAAAGACAACAGCCGAGGATCAAGGGCAGACATCCAATTTAGCTCTTAGTCCTTTAACAAATCAACAGAAACATAATATTACACAACCCAGTGCTCTAATTTAATGAAACTCCCAGTTTGGCACTGAGAGCAGCAAAGACAATCTGCAGCCAGAACCACAAATATTCCTCTAATGGTTCTCGTCCGTCACCGATGCTTTAAGCCTCTGAGTGCTCCAGAAAGCTATCCAACCGAAAGCAGACGATTGTTCCTCTGCTCCTCATCGTGCCTTGACCACAGAGAACATCTTATCACAGCGGCGTCTGCCACCGATCTGAAGCCTAGCTGACGGATTGGGCCGAGCAGCCAGGGCTGACTTTTAAACAGATCCATATCAAGGTGATTGAAAGAGTTTGGGCTTTGGTTGGCAACTGCAAGTACTGCTGGTGCCGTTATTTCTTACACAAGTGGAGACGGTGACACGATAGCTGCGGTGATGGATAGACAGGCAGAGAGATCCCCGAAGGAAAAAAGGAGAAGAGGAAAATGGAAATTAGACAGAAGAAGAGGAGCAAACAGGGAGACAGGATGCAGCTAATAAATTGCAGGGTTTATATGTGTGGAGTGATTGAGGGTGCATGTCTGTGACGTTTATTGCATGTAAAATGGATGTCAGTCATTATAGCCTCAAGTGAAACCTTCTTTAAAGCCTCTGTTCAACTTGACCGAATGAACATAATTATCTCTGGAGTGAAAGTACATTGAGTGTGACATTGATCAATGCAATTATCATTCGACAAAAGGCAGTAAATAAGGCATTTTGGATAAGCAATGGAAGTACTTGATGATGCTTATTGCAGACATCTATGCATTCACTAAAATAATTTCAGTTTAACAGAAATAAAAACCAAATATCAACCTTATACAGGGCTGGGCGATATGGCCTTAAATCTATATTGTGATATAATCTAAAGCATGTGCGGTAACGATATGTATTAAGATATATTCTTTTTTTCTTTGGATATGTCAAAATGACATCTTATGAGCATTCTCACTCTCCAAACACATTGCTGCAGAACAACTTAGAAAATGTAAATATTTTTTTGCGCAAAATAAAGTTAAAGAATATTTCATTCTTTTTCCAAAACATTTTCACAACGTAAAGATGAAGATAATTTAGGTAAAATAAAAGCTAAATATTATGAAAATTAAATTCAAAATTGTCTGCTTTCCTGGTTACTTATTTTTACATCTAATAATATCACACACAAAAAAATCTGTATATATTTTAATAAAAAGTGTTTCAAGTTCAACAGGTTTCTTTCTCATTAAATGAAAAACAACAACCTTTAAACGTTCAATATTTAGTGTAAATACAAAGAATGAACATCAGTATCGTTGCATCCCTGGTACAAAATATGTAGACACAGCTTGATGACATCTTCAAAAATAATAACTGCTGTATGGCGGTATAGTCAAAATCTCTAACTTTAGCTAGATTTATGACATTTCTACCTTATGCATTTTATATTGCCCACTACTAAGCTTATAGTACAAAAGCAAAATGTGTGAACTCTGTGTTATATTATGGTTCATTTAAACCATGACAGACATGTTTTACATTTTCTATGGGAAAACTGGGTTGCTTTTCAGACTTTGTGCTTTATACGTATCCCAGTTTAGTTTCTCTCAACACAAAATCATCAAATTTTTTCATTAATATTCTCAGAAATGTAAAATATAATTAGGCTTTTTTCTCCCAAAACACCTAGCATTAAACAACCTTTTATTTAGCAGTGAATGGCTGCTTTAAAGGTGGACTTTAGGACAAAGTCTGACAACACGTTGTTGTAAAGGAAGAATAATAGTAACTCTTTTCTGGATTGACTCGCCAGACTATCACACAACTTCAGTCATTCCACATACAAGTAAAAACAAATCAAGAAATTATGTTTTGCAATTAGGGGAGGAGTTTCCTCTTAATGCATTCACTCATAGGAGGAGTTGTCACCTTAACTCAAGGCTGCCCCATCAGAGCACTGTAAGATTAGCTGTTAATACCACAAATATGCAAACCAGAAATATACACCACTGGAGCTCAATTACAATTCTTTAATCAATCATTACTTACACAGTCTGGAATTCATCATGTCCCAACATTTCACACACTTTATTGATTAACGTAAGATCAAATATACTGTAGATCTTGGAATTGAAACACCATTTTTAGTTTTCATCAGCCACATGATTAAAGTGAGTTTAGGCAGATCACTGTTGGTTTTAAATCAATAATATAGCAAATAATGCAGAGCCCGTCTGTAAGTTGTATGGCATCTGAAACTAGATTTATATTCATGTACTTCTGAGGATCTGATTGTTCCATATGCTCCTAACAGAGCATTTCACTGTCAGACTGCAGGTTTACTTGTAGTTCCTAAGGCTATAAAGTAGAATGGGAGGCAGATCTTTTAGTTATCAGGCTCTCCTCCTGTAGAACAAGCTCCCAGTTTTAGTCTGAGGCAGACACTCTGTCTACTTTTAAGACCAGGCTTAAAATATACTTTTTGATAAAGCTTATTGTTAGAATGGCTTAGGGTATCCCAAACTATATTTATAGTTATGCTGCTATTGGTTTAGACTTTTGGAGGACAGACTAACCACGTTTCTTCACTCTTCTACTTTTTTACTACTCTCCAGATATTTTTTTTCTGTTATTTTGGTAATTAACATTGTTTTTGTTCAGTGTTTTTATTTCCATAGAAGTTCCACCTGGTCTGGTATCCTGCTTAGCTGTAATGCCCTGTTGGAAAGCATTGATTCGGATTATGCTCTCAGTGACCAAAAATGCTCCATCAAATCCAATCAGATCAAACTTTATTTATAAAGATGACCCCCCCCCCCCCAAAAAAAAAACAAAACAACAACAAATAAAAACAAAATAAAACCATCATCGCGACTAAACCCCCCAAACAACCCCACCCATCTGCCATTCACACACACACATACTTAAAAGCAACAGTAAACAAAAGCAAAAAAACAGGCTGAGTACAGATAAACCAGGAAGCGCCATCATGGGGAGCGATCTGCATCGGCAGCAACAGATCAGCAGCAGCAGCAGCCAAGGCACCAACCCAGGGCACCGAGAGGAGGGAGGGCTGGTACCCCCGTCCAAGCACTACCTGGGGAAAACCCAGACAGCTATAGCCGACCACCGCTCCCAAGGCAGAGGGCTCCCACCAAAGAAACACTGGAGCGAAGATTAAAATAAGAATTTTAAATATTAAATAAACAGTAGAAAATTAGATTTAGCAGTAAAAAAAATGAATGATAATGTCTTAAATTATCAAGTATAAAAAAATGAGATATGATCAAAATCAAAATGCAAAGCAGATTAACAATAGATAATAAATAATAGTTACAAGCTAAACTAAAAATTCAGTCAGGTAAAACATGTGGAGCGATTAAACAGATATTAATAAATCATAATCAGTTAAAAGCTTGAGAAAAAAGGTGTCATCAGGACTACCAAGAGGGAGCATATTCAGATTAAAATCTCCATGTCCTCCATGTCCTGTTATCAACTTTTTACTCTCTTTAACATAGAAAGCACTCTTACATCCATTTATTTTGCTTTTCTGTGTTTCTGCTCTGTCATCTCCAACCCCCAGAAGATCGTGACAGATGGCGGCTCCTACTGAGTCAGGTTCCTGTTAAAAGCTGAGTTTGTCCTCTCCACTGTCACTACATGCTTGCTCAGTATGAAGGATTGCTGTGGTTGGAGTCTGCATGTATGGTCCATAACTTCATGTCAATGACTTGAGACAGTCTGCTTGGATTTCTTAAATAGAACAGTTTTAACTGATTGGAATGGTTGTGTAATGTTACTGAAATTACTTTTCTTACAAAGTGCCTTTAGATAACATATGTTGTAAATCGGTACCATATAAATGAACTGAATAGAAATAAGCTTTAGTCAGGCCTGAAAGCTATAACTGTCACAGTCACTGCCCAACGAAGGTACCACCTGGTAGCTTATTTAATTATATTAACTGAATGTTAAACTGGTGGCAGCAAGAGGTTGTGCTAGACTTGTTCCTTGTCTGCAATTCTGACTAACAGAGTAAGAAAAATATCATTAATAATGATATCATTAATAATGATCATCCCAAGGACAGAACACCACACACACACAAAAGCAACCTGGTGTATGCAATCCAATGCAATGAAGAATGCAAGGACCTCTACATTGGTGAAACCAAACAACCACTGTACAAACGCATGGCCCAACACAGGAGAGCTAACTCCCCAGGCATGGACTCTGCTGTTCATTTACATCTCAAGGAGAAAGCTCACTCCTTTGAGGACAGCAATGTCCAGATATTAGACAGAGAGGACAGATGGTTTGAAAGAGGAGTAAAAGAAGCCATCTATGTAAAAGTAGAGAAACCATCGCTAAACAGAGGAGGAGGCCTGAGACATCACCTATCTCCAATTTACAATGCTGCACTTTCATCCCTCCCTAGAAGACTCAAACAAATTAGCCTCTAATAACAGAAACAACTGTGACTCCAACGACTGTCGTTATAACACAATAGGGCACTAATGAAGCCGAAACCTAACCTCCACCAATAGGCGGCACGCCAACGACCGTCGTTAAGACATGGAGCACAAAGGATCCAATGACATAATGATTCTTGTTCAAGAGGTTAAATAGCTGAGTCTCCACACCAGTTAGTTGGACCAGTCCCAGCCTGGTCAGCAGCGAGCATGAACTGATGAAGCCTCTTGGATAAGAGGTGAAACGTCTTCCAAGACAAATTACCAAGTCCAGTTGCGTTTGATTGAAATTTCCGTGAGATAACCATGACCTGGATGAATGAGAATATTCACAGGATCATTAATAATTCATTTTTAGCCATCAAGCTGTGAAATCAGAATAATGACATATAACATTAAATTAATTCCACTAAAAATGCAAACAGTGCACCTTCCTGCGGCCTGAATTGTGCTCCTGCATTTGTGTAATCGAATATCTCAAGTGGGATTGCTGCATAAGCCATTGGCATGAGGTGTCTGACGGTTGCATCATTGGACTAACAACTTCTCAAGCGTGTTTTGGAGGTTGCATCCACACTTAAAGCTGATATTTTTTTTGTTTTTTTTGGGGGGGGGTGTTATCCGTCAAAATAACCAATAACCTCTAGCTATTTCTGTCACTATTAAAAGAACAAAAGCAAAAAAAGAAAAACAGTCAATGTTAAAAACATTTCTTACCGTGACACCTGGTAGCAGCATAGTATACCATTTTCCTTGAGGTATAATTCAACTCAATTCAATTAACTTTAATTTATATAGCTCCAATTCACAACAAATGTCATGTCAAGGCACTTTACAACAAAAGTAATTTCAATACAATTATACAAACATTCCAATCAGTTACATGTTTTCTATGTAAGGAATCCTAGCAGATTGCGATGAGTCATCAACATGAGGTTGTGCCCGGATCATGCAGACTCCAACCACAGTAATTCCTCAGCAATCCCTCATACTGAGCAAGCATGTAGCGACAACGGAGAGGAAAAACTCCCCTTTAACAGGAAGAAACCTCCGGCAGAACCTGCCTCAGTACAAGTGGTCATCTGCCACGACGGTGGGGGGGTGTGAGAAGACAGAGAAGAGACAGCTTGGAGGATGCTCGGTCACTTTGAGCATCATCTGGACCGATGTTCCTCATCCAGCAGGGGACTGCTGGATAGTTGAGCAGGGAACCAGACAATGTGGAGCTTGTATGGGGAGAAAAATACTGATAGAAAACTGGATTAACAATTACAATAACAGCAGAAAAAAATATATCTGGAGAGTGGTAGAAGAAAAAAAGTAGAAGATAGAAAAATAGTGGTCAGCCTGTCCTCCAATAGTCTAAACCTATAGCAGACTAACTAAAAAATATAGCTCAGGATAACCTAAGCCACTAACTATAAGCTTTATCAAAAAGGAAGGTTTTAATCCTAGTCTTAAAAAAAGACAGAGTATCTGTCTCACGGACTAAAACTGGGAGCTGGTTCCACAGGAGAGGAGCCTGATAACTAAAAGATCTGCCCCCCATTCTACTTTTAGAAATCCTAGGAACTACCAGTAGACCCAATTTCTGAGAACTAAGTGCTCTGTTAGGAACATATGGAACAATCAGATCTCTGATGTACGATGGAGCTTGATTATTAAGGGCTTTATAAGTAAGGAGGAGGATCTTAAATTATATTCTGGATTTAGCAGGGACCCAGTGGAGAGAAGCCAAAACAGGAGATATGTGATCTCTCTTTTTAATATTCATCAGAACTCTTGCTGCAGCATTTTGGATCAACTGGAGGCTTTTAATTACATTTTGTGGACTTCCTGATAATAAGCAATTACAGTAGTGCAGCCTTGAAGTAACAAATGCATGGATTAGTTTCCCTGCATTGCTCCTGGACGGGATGTTTCTAATTTTAGCACTATTCCGGTGGTGAAAACAAAAAATCTTAGAAACCTGTTTAATATGGGATTTAAATGTCATGTCTTGGTCAAAACTTATACCGAGGTTCTTTACATTATTACGAGAGGCCAAATTAATACCATCCAGATGAAGTGATTGATTTAGCAGTTTCCTTTTCAAAAGTTCTGGTCCAAAGACAACAACCTCTGTCTTGTCTGAATTTAAAAGTAGAAAATACAGAGTCATCCAGGTTTTTGTGTCTTCGAGACATGCTTGCAATCTACCTAACTGATTGGTTTCGTCAGGTTTTACGCATAAATATAATTGTGTATCATCAGCATAACTGTGGAAGTTAATTCCATGTTGTCTAATTATTTTACCAATTGGAAGCATATATATAGTAAAGAGTAAAGTCTACTTTTAATAATCTAAAATATACCAAGAAAATATGACAGCAAAAAAACACAAGCTTATTGAGAAAACCACCAAAACCACACAAACCCATAATTACAATACCATAGGGGATTATCCAGTACTCCAGTCTGTATTGGAGTTCTGAGTTTGATAAGCATGACCTTTTGAGCCAATTAAGCTGCTTTTCATACCAGAAGTGGCAACTGGATGGTCACAGTTTACAGGAAAAACGTTTTATTTAAAAAGAAAATCTCCAACTGGAGGAGGTTTTACCAGGAGTGAACTCAAATCTTATTGAGAGTTGCCTGATGCAGACTGAAAAGAAGCAAACTCCTAAGTGGGCGCAGACAGATCCCAGAGGTGGACCACAGGGAGGGAAGGAATGCTGTTTTTCCAAGTCAGCCACGAGATAGGATATCAGCTCAGCTAATCAAAAACATTGTTAACCAAAAAAAGGGAGGCTCAACAAAGGCAGTCAAACATTAAAAGTGTAAACCACAATGATAGAAGGAAGATAATGATCACATTTGCAACTTTAAGACAAGTACACTTTCTGATTTAGACTGATTGTGAATTCACTGGCCAATTTGTCCCCTGAATAAACCATTTTATTTTATTCCTTTGGGTCCCATTGCCCTTAATTTCATGGAAGTGAAAGGTTTTAATTCAGCTAATTGGTTGAAAACAGTTGTTAAAAAAAAGGTGCAGTTTAGACAAAAGCCGGGTTCCCAGCATCAAGGTATACCAACGTTTGAAACTCCTGATAGTTTCCTTCATACAATTCCTACTGTACAAAGTCCTTAGAATAAGACACCTGAGAAAGAATTGCAATGGCTGGAGTTTTTATTATTATTATTATAGGAATCAGAGTTTTAACACTTCAGGATGTCATGAAGATGGTTTGCTCCAATTCATGTCGAGCTTCAAAATGGGCTGCAAAGAAGATTTAGGTGTCTCTGAATGTGGCAAGAAAGTTTGCGACAGATCTTTGATCTACGTATCTCAAATACTGCTAATCTGCTGGGAATTACCCACAATACCATCAAAGGGGTTTCAATGCAATGATCTGAAAAAGAGAAACGATCCACTCAGCAGCAGAAATGTGTCCAAAATCCCTTCATGATGTTAGAGGAGACGCAGATCAGTTCGAGATAGAAAAGTAACACTAGCTCAAATAACTGCTTAATACAACACCGGTATGCAGAACACCATCTCTGAATATACATATTGAACATTAAAGCAGATTGGCAACAAAACCACAATGAGTACCAGGAGTACGATGGTTTATATACTGTATTCTGATTTTTCAGTTAAGCCCTATCGGTTTGTTTTGAACATGTACCGAACATTCTAACTTAACACTTTTAGGATTTTTATGTGCGGATCTTTAAAAAGTGATGACTTTGAAAAGACATTGCCCATTCCAGTGAGACCTAAATCCAGCTATTGTATGCAGATGGTCGGGTCATAATTTGTATAAACAACATGAAAGCATGGACTCATCCTGACTTTTGTTAATAGTTCAGGCTGGTGGTTAAGGTGCAATGCTGTAAAAAATAATTTCATGGCACACCTTGAACCCCACTGTACCAGCTGAGCATCATATTCATGCAGCAGCCAGGCAATGTTTATAGGCTTTAAATGACCCAAATGCAGGAAACATAATGGGAAAATTTACTGTAGAACTGTTTAAGAGGATGAATGCACATAGGGTATACCAACAGGTGGCACAGTGATGAAGAAAATGTGAAGTGTAAGTGTCATGGAAATGGTGAAATGCACATTTAAAAGCAAAGAGAGAGTTCTCTTTATGACCACATTGTTCCCATGCTCTGATCTTCTTCCAGCAAAGTAACGCACTTTTCAAAAAACCTCTAATTTGAACATTACGAGGAGTTCACTTTACTACAGTGGCTTCTACATTAATCTGCCCTCAATTCACTATAAACCTTTGACATATGATGAATTGAGGGGGATCTGCAGCAGACAAATGTAAAATATTTAGTCAGGAAAACTCTTTTGAACATACATTTTTTAACTATTTCTAAATTAGACTGTAGAACAAGGCAGATCCATAAAAAAGTGTTTCACCTTTAAGCAGCTTGTTTTAGTGGGCCCAATCTTGTGAAAAAAACACAAAATAGAATTTTGTGCAAGGTTCTCTTCCTGTACAGCTAAAGTATTTTTTTGCAACTGTTCCTAGGTTTATGGAGGACAAAACTGGGCTCTTCTTTTAGTTTAAAATTCTTTCAAAAACTTTTGGAATCTCACTTTTCCGACAATAAGATATTAGTGAAATCCCTACTGAACAATTTCAGGCTCAATCTTAGCCATTTGAATGTTTTGGTGAGCACTAAAAACTGAGTTTGTAGGGCAATAATGCTTTCATATCTCAAAAAAAGGGCAATTGCAGATCTTTACATTACTCTCCATACAACTGTGCAATCTCTGGGTTTGCTAAAAGTAGTAAATGTGACATTTAAAAAAATATATAAATTATAGGGTGAAAACGTAACTTTAAAAAATTATACAGGGTAATATAACAGGGTAAATAACCTACAATATTGCACTTGATTTTTGACCATGTAACTTTACGAATGGCACCCCATAGTTTTTGGCTTAGTTTTACTATAATTGTTTTAATTTGTTTAGGTATTTTTGTTGAACAGTAAACAACTTTAAGCATTTGGGATAGCAGGCCGGTTGTGTTACTAATATAAATCGGGCAGAAATCTATTTTGATGCTAAACTGTCTCGGAAATCTCTCAACTTAAAAAAAGAGATTACTTTTAACCCATTTTTTGTTTTGTCTATATTCATATGGTAATAGGAGAATTTGACTTGCAATGAGAAATAATCACATGTTGCAAAGATTTCTAACGTCTGATTGTAGTTGCAATAGCTATAAAAAGCTGGATAAAAGCCAGTTGCTGAGAGCAAGCAGGTGGTGCACAAGCCAACTAAGCTTGGGAGTAAACACTCAGCATTCTGCTTCAATTTTTTTTCAATACTTACTCTATCAGCATCGCAAATAAGAACTGTGACCCCTCGTGACCTAGCCCTTCACACAGATAAGCACTGCAAACACAGTATGAAGTGGTCCAGGCAGCCACGGTCACACACAGCGGCGCACACTAAGCCGGCTGTCCTTCCATGCCGACAGACGGCGTCCGTTGCTGAGTGTGTGTGGGTTCGAGAGAACAGAAAGTAAACGGGTCTCTTTACGAGTTAAGTGTTGTTCGGCTTCTGCGTTCACGCTCGCCTGCACACATGCGTGTCACTACCTATTTGTTTGGATGTTGGTTTTTTTGTCTCACCTTTATCACACCTGCTAAATACCATCACAGCACTGATAGATACATCAGCTCTCTGCTTTAGAGCCACAGAAGAAACAAGGTAAAAAAAAAACAGAAAAAAAAGTGCAAGACGAGTAGTCATGTTTCACTTTCATGGTCAGGAATTACCTTAGGGATCAGGTAACAACGTGAATTTATCGAAAGACTAGTTGGAATTGCTGATGCCGTTGGTTGTTATCATCTAGTGAAGTATGTTTAAGCTATTTTTATGCATTATTCTGACATCCTGTTGTAAGTATGTTTGTTCACATTGTTTGAAAGAAAGAAAGAAAGAAAGAAAGAAAGAAAGAAAGAAAGAAAGAAAGAAAGAAAGAAAGAAAGAAAGAAAGAAGGTTTTGTCAAACTGTTTGATGATGCCTTGTAAAAAAACGACTAACAAAAGCCTCCACCACCATTAAATTATTTATGCAGCAACATTTTGGATTAAAAAATGAATTCAATTATTTTTAAACACTAAAAAGAGTGATGCTGAAAAACTAGTCCATGCCTTTGTTACTTCAAGGCTGGATTACTGTAACTCTTTATTATCAGGTTAGTCCACAGAATACAATAAAAAGTCTTCAGTTAGTCCAAAATGCTGCTGCAAGGGTTCTAATAAATAAAAGAAGAAGAGATCACAATTTCCCTGTTTTAGCTTCTCTTCACTGGCTCCCAGTAAAATCTAGAATATAATTGAGGATCCTCCTTCTGACATATACAGCTCTTAATAATCTAGCTCTGTCACACATAAGAGACCTGATTATTCCATATGTTCCTAACAGAGCACTTCGCTCCCAGACTGCAGGTTTACTGGTAGTTCCTAGGATTTATAAAAGTATAGTGGGTGGCAGATCTTTCAGCTATCAGGCTTCCCTCCTATGGGACCAGCTCCCAGGGTTGTTTTGTGAAGCAGACAACTTGTCTATCTTTAAAAATAGGCTTAAAACCTTCCTCTTTGACAAAGCTTACAGTTAGAGACAGGTTAATAGGTAATTAGAGACAGGTTAGACAGGTAGCTAGGAAGAGACAGGTTAATGTTAGTAGTCAGGTAGAGTGTCAAAAGCTAGGAAGAGATAGGAAGAGGTAGAGTAGCTAGGTAGAGATAGGTTAATATAAGCCAGGTAGAGAGTGTTAGTAGCTAGGTCTCCTAGTAGCTAGGAGACAGGTTAATGTTAGTAGCTATGTTGCTCTAGGCTAGGCTGTTGGAGGACATTATTAGAGTCAGTTCATACTGTCTCTCCTACTTCTCTCCAACTGCATGATGTGCTGTCAATTCAAGCGCTAACCTGTTTTCTCTTAGTCTCTTCCTACAGTAGGTGCTCCTGACCCGCCCTGCTTGACGACCCTGACTAAGATGGCATTCCGGTGGAGGAACGTTCTCAACTGTAAAGCTGCTGAGACACTGACTTCCTTTTAAATTAAGGCTAAAAACCATCTGGTCAGAGATACCTTGGGATAGATTAATACATAAATACATTAATACATAAATTAATACTCTTCAAGTTTCCTAATTTCTTTTTTTCCACACAAAACTTAAAGTGTTGCCTTGTTAATGAAAGTATGCTTAGCAAATAAATTCACCTCGCCTTGCTATAGATGGTTTAGTCACATTGGTTCATTGACTCATTATAGCCAATTCACCTGCAACACCTGTCTTAATGCACATCTAAATACAACTATGGCCATAATCACTCTAATACCTTAACCAGAATGTGAGTCTTTATCGTAGTTTACATGTTTAGTTAGAAAATCAAATTATTAAATGAGGTGTGTTTGACTCTACAACTGTAGGTAATGACACACACCCTGTCACATTGGCATTCCTCTGATTGGCCAATAGCATCACACCAATAGTAAAGAAACGCTGGCGGAAGGAAGCAATTGAAGTAAAAGCAGGAAGTGCACAATAAGCGAAGAAACGGACAACAACACAGTACATTTCATACATACTGTACTATTTCATTGTATTAAATGTGTTGTTGCTATACCAGTGTTGATATTCCCACTTACGTTGTGTTGTCACCTGCAGAAGGGGTAGTGCCCAGGTTGATAATAGCTTGATTAAGCTGAAGAAAAAAACAGTTTTTCTAACCACACTATCTAGGTGTTAGCTAAATTAGTAGGCCAGTTCAGCTCAACTCCAGCTGGACTATTGTGTATACAAAAGTCAGAATTTGGTCAGACTCTGTGTTCTCTTACTGCGTGTAAACCCCTTGACTGACTCACACTTCTTATACTTCTTGCACCAACAAGGATAATATAGCTTTCAATCCAAGGGTGCCATCATACACACAGCAGCTAATTGAAAGCACCAGCCATTGGGAGCAGATGAGGAAAAAACAAAAAATGACATTTGTTTTTAGAAACAAGGAGTGGGGAGAGTGGATTCATTTATCTATAAAAGGGATGAGTAACAATACTAACGCTAATGAACTGGATCAATTTGCTGAGTGACTCATTATAACTGAGACCCATAAAATTAAATAAATTCACCACCTCTGACTGCCAAGCAAAGCTTGTGAACCTCCATCTCTAGCATTAGCTGTGCATTATGAATTGTGTATCTACTGTACTGGTGAGCCATAAATAATAGATATATGAAATTATATAACGGGCCAGAAGCAATCGTACCACAGGCCATGAGGTTGACATGCCTTCTCACACTGATTACAGATTATTTTAAACCGCAGTGATTTGTGTGTGAGTTTCAGTTCGATTTTTTAATCCTTTGAGATTTCAGGCCTTGAAAGAAAACAGACAATGGGTATCTGCCTGGAAAAGAGTAATCAGTACATCTCTCTATTCTTCTCTTTTCAAAATAATATTTTTTATATTTAGTGAATTATGTTTTGTGCCCTTTAAGTACACAATCAGATTGGGCAAGTGGATGTGATATTTTCCGTTAAGATTGTCTTGGGATGGTCTGGAGATGCTCTGATGCTAAGTTCAGACCCTCCCAGTTTGTTTCTTGATATTGTCACTCAAGTCCTAATGCTCATCCTTATTTGTATTTTTCCAGAGACCAAAAGTTCACTTGCTGCTTAAATGTTGTATATTAAACATTTTCATAACAAGCTAATTTGAAAAAAAACAAAAACAAAAACATCCACTGTGCTTTAAGTGGGGTGGAGAATGAATGGTAAATGGTCTGTATTTGTATAGCGCTTTGCTCTGTCCCTATGGACCCCCAAGCGGTTTACACTGCATTTAGTTATTCACCCATTCACACACACATTCACACACTGGTGATGGCAAGCTACATTGTAGCCACAGCTGCCCTGGGGCACACTGACAGAAGAAAGTACAACATTTCCTTAACAATGAATATTTAAATTAAAATATAATAAAATGTATATTTAAATTAAAATATAATAAAATGTATATTTTAAACAGACACAAAAATGACGCTATGTTTACATCTAACAGCCAGTAGCGGCCGAAGGTTGTGGGTTGACAGATATGGTCTCTATGATCCAACTATACGGTCAGTTCAGCTCGGCTGGTACTGGGAAGAATGGTGGAGTCAGCAAGTCAAGCAGCTGCTTCAGCTATATTGTTAGCCATCTCAGAAGAGGAGTGACTGCAGAAGAAGAGAAACTAGAGTCGTTTCAGGTGAAGCCTTCACTAGATGGACCCACATAAAACATTTCC